>JAAGVU020000035.1:4803835-4816903 GCA_011763525.2 Mormyrus iriodes
AGTTTATATTAGGATACATACTCTTTGGAAACTGGAACAGCATTATAAAACTATAATATCGATAATTATCGATATCGGTCAATACAGGTAAAATCATCGTGATATTTTTTTTTCATGTCGCCCAGCTCTAAGCTGGAGTTTCTATAAGCTACACTAAGCTAAGCTAACGTTTACCCAACTACAAGCTGGAGGTGGTGGCTGCAGATTGTAGCAGCGAGTCATTAGGTATTCTCTACCATGGTGGGAGGGCCACTTTGCCATGCTAAGCTACGCTAAGCTAACATTTACTCAGCTGCAAGCTGGAGGCGGTGGCTGTAGACTGTAACCTAGGTATTTCAAACCATAGCAGGAGAGGCAGCACTACACCACATCATGACAAGCTAACATGTACTCAGCTTCACTGCAACACTTACTGCATATGTGGGCATGTTTCAGCTAATGGTCACAATACCTGATGTCAGAGGTCCCAAAAGTAAATAAATATATAAAAAACAATGGGGTGCTATTATTGCCATTGGAAGAATGATCGTCAGGTACATAGTGTTATCAAGAAAACCTGCCTGTAGCTGTGGGCCCCTCTAATTAATGACAGTACCTTCATTAGAACAGGCAAACATGGTTTTCACAGGGCATGGTGTTACAGGTGCAGAGCTGGCCACGGTCTTGGGCTTTGATCTCTCCTCCATAAAGAAAAGGTGAGCCTCTATCTTATAAAAAGTAGGAGAAATGTGTGCATTTAGCATCCCAATCAGATAAGAAATCAATAACTATCACCCAATAATATAGTGCATTCAAATGGTAATATGGTTTGTTTTCACAGTCTGGAGAACATTGGTTCCTCAGCTCATTCTCCTGAATGCAGCATGGTGTCATCACTCCCTGCTTCCCTCCAGGCTGCAGAGTCTGGAGAAGAAGGTCCTGATAGAGGCCGGGGATACCCCCCACTGTTGTGTGCCAGATGCAGAGCCAGGTGGAGCTCTTCCGGAAGAAGCTTGAAGTACCATGGTAGCTGTGATTGTGTTAGGATCTTTGTCTGCCGTGTGATTGAGATTTCCTGCGGCTTTTCTGAATTGAGCTACATCCCTGTGGAAGTTGTGTTATATTCACATGATGTTGAATCTTCCTCAAGTTTGCCTAGATGGGCTTGATTGATATTTGTCTGGAGTAAATGATGGAAGTAATGAATCAGCCTGTTCAACCCGATTTCCTTATTAATGCTTAACAGTCTATTATATAAGACATCCACCATCCATAGCCCCATGGGAAGGCAAATGATTAAAATCTTTTCCTTACAAAAAAATCAGAGACACTTGGAAACTGGGTCTAAACTAGTACAATTTAGAGTATATATCCGAAAAACATAGGTAAAATCCTTGTCTCCCCACATAATACGCGGCATCTGAGCGTGTGATTGGCTTAAACTACACTACCAAAAAACGTGGCACTTCAGCTTGCGTGTGATTGACCTTCCTGTCTGCCCACAGTAGTTACATTTTAGGGGAGGTGCATGTCATGCTACGGCGTAGGACACGCGGCTACAATGCCTATGTTTTACCGACTATATATTCTATGCAGAAGTATAAATCAGCCTTTGCATGTATATTTTAATGCTTTCTGCTGTTGGCTGACCTGTTAGCGGGTAGCACTAAGCTTTCATGTACCAGGGCATGAATCTGACGGGTTTCCTGGTTACTAAGGAAGCACTGAAATGGACCAATATGCCTTGTGTCTGCTTTTCATGCCGCAGCTCCTTGCAGGTGACAGAAGAGGTGAGACAGTACCTGAAAACCCCCACCTTCCCAACCTGGTAAGTCACCATCCCCAACAACTGTCACTGTGACACTGTCACACCCATCCCAAATGTGAGCCTTGGGCTGATAGCACCACTTCCCCCGCCCTGCCCATCATGCAGTCTTCCAGGTTCCTGGTCACCAGCTGAATTAGAAGCCAAAGGCTATTCCCATTACCATCATGAATCTCCATGATAAGCTCCATAGCTTATGGGGGTTAACAGGGTTTAAGGATGGGGGGCTACAAGCTCCAACCCTGGGTGCGACGAATAAGTAGCATCTGCGACTGTGGTTTCAGTATGTTTATGTGCCCAAGAGCGGTGGCTTTGACGCGTGAAGGGCCAGGAATTATGCGCTCCTTTCATGTTAGCCGTTGGTCTCATATCAATATGAATAGACCTCTCGTTGTTGGGCGTTATGAAATGGAAAGGAGAAAAACACTACAGACAAACAAGGAGAAAACGAGACAAATAAGGAGCGCAGCAAGAGCAAGGACCTTAAAATATCCCCTCAGACCAGCTATTAAACTGGGTCTTTTATATTAACATGGAGAATACGCCTGTTGTTTTCTTTCAAGATTAAAAAAGAACACACGTTTATAAAAGATGTTAAAATTGTTACCCTTGAAGCCTGTTGTGTTTTTGAATGTTTTACTCCTTTTGTAAGACCTACCAGGCCTGAAAAGAGAGTCACATCGCAGCCATGCATGCAAAACATCACATATGGTCACACTAGGCTGCGGAGAGGAAAGGGACATCTTGGACATCTTGTGTCATAGCTTAGCTTTAAATGGGGCACCTGTCTTTGGACAGTTACCAGCTGTAAGTTCTGCCCTGCATAGTGAAAGGTTACGTGGTGGGTAAAGACTGCAACACCAGGAGATGACACCAGGGCATCACCGCCATGCTAGCGCAGCCTTCTGGTGACACAAGGGTGGTGTTTGCAGGCAGTGGGGGGATGCGGAGATCATGGTGCTGCTGCAGGTGATGTATAGCGACCTAGACGTCTTCTCCACATTCGACATATAGCTGGAGGTCTTGCAGTTCCTGTACAAGGTGTATTGCCACTACAACAACATCTCCTTCCACAACTTCAAGCACTGTTTGTGTGTCACCCAGTTGGTGAGAGTGGGTAGAAGTCTGCCTCAGGGGCCTCCATGGGCCGAGCATCAGGATCTACTGAGGAAGCAAGTGGGGCTTTTGTCAGGCCAGGTATAGGGCCATTTGGGAGAATAATGATAAATATGGAGTGCAAGGAGACACTGAACCATCCATCCATCCATCCATTTTCTGAAACCATTTGTCCTATTCAAAATCACTGGGGACATTGAACCAGTTTACTGTAATTTTGACCAGCTGAGGTTCATTTGATAGTAATATTTTAGCACAACATCTTTTTCGTCACTATTGTCCCCTGCACAGATGGTGAGCAGGAAGTCCTCAGCTCATCATGGCTGACTGCGGATGGACATCGAGGTTGTACGACGTCTGCTTTATGATGATCACTACGTTGGACACGGGAATCAAATCAGTACCCCACCTCCTAATCAGATAATTATTATGCTTGTATAATGATTACAGTTGTCAATACAACACCGTGTAAACGATTTGCTATATTATTTATTTAGTAACTGAGTTAATTAAATTTCAGGGTAACTGTCAGTTTCAGTTTAAATGTTATGGTGTAGAGATTGTCCGTGTTCAAGTCTGTGTGGCACAGTTGGTTTTTCTTTATAGCGTAACGAGAAACATGCTCAGATTAACTGCAGAAGGAGCCTGTGAGATTGTGTGTGTGCATGTGTGTGTGTGATAAGGCAGGTGCTGGTCACCCTGCCAGTTCTCTCGCTCCTGTCCTGCCTCAGATGTACGGACTGATCTGGCTGACGGACCTGAGGAGTAAAATGGACAAAATTGGCCTGCTGACCATGCTCACCTCCACTGTCTGCCCTGACTTGGACCACACTGGCTACAACAATGCCTACCAGGTCAGCCAGGCCTGTGCTGGGCCTAGACATGTCTAAAGCCTTCCCTGTCTTTCTGAATTGAAACAGCTGATACCCAGTGTTGGGCATGTCAGAAACTACAAATCCAGACCAAGATTTTGTACTCTGTAACAGTGACTCTTTATGCTCACCTGGTTGGTATAAACAAATCTTGGCAAACTACTTAACATTCATATAAATTTCCTAAAAACAGGCATACATTTATGCTTTCAGGAATCCATGAGTCATGATAACTTTTAATGACACCAACATCACGTTGAGTTTGAAGAACATAATTTCTGGAAGCAGAATATACACCACCGTGAGTCTCGGGGGGTTGCAATAAGCTTCCTGTCTTTCAGATCAATGCCCGCATGTAGCTGGCTCTCAGGTACAACGACATCTCTCCCCTGGAGAACCACCACAGTGCCATGGTCTTTGAGATCCTGCAGAAGGTTAAGTGACATTGTGTCATATTCTGTGTATGTGGAGTTTCTGCCTTCAGTTGCATCACATCCTTCAATACAGGGATAAAACTGTCCTGTTTCCCTGTTTAAAAGAAGACTGGATTAGTTCAAAGGCTGAAGTTAATTATAATAGATTGTATGCAAATAGACCATATTTGAATTGATAGCTTTGTAGTGAGAATAGTACAATTAAATAGAGTGTCTAATTTCGAGTACCAACAATGAGAAATGATTTTGGTAAATTACTGAATTATATTTAGATTGCACTTATCATGCCTTTTTTATTTATACAGCCAGAAAGCAATATTTTCAGAAACCTATCAACTGAGTAGTACAAAAGGATAACGGAAGGTATCATTAAATACATTTTTTTTTCCTTCTCTCTCTCCAAGTCTAGTTTCATTCTTTCAGTGTACTTGACTCTTCCTGCAGTAACTTCATAACAGCTACTCAGATCAAAAACAGCAAGGTTGTCTTGCTGGAATGAAGATAAATTCACATTGAGCAGTTACCCTATAGGTGGGACCCCCTTAAGACTGGTTAGCAGCCCACAAGGCTACCTGCGGCTTATACACTGAGGTGAAATCAGTCCTTTGATGTACAGTACCCGTCAAATGTTTGGACACACCAAGCTGCCTGCAAAGGAGAGTGATAGAGTGTCACATCACATGATCTGGTCACTTGACATAAACACAGTAGAAATGGTTTTGGAGGAGTTTGACCAGAGAGTGAAGGAAAAATGGCCAATAAGTGCCCAGCAAATGTGGGAACTCTTTCAGGACAGCTGGAAAAGCATCCCAGGAGGCCAAACTGGCATAGAGGAGAAAGTAGGGTCAGTTAGTCCCTGGAGCAATTTGGGGTAAGGGTCTTGCTCAAGGGTCCAATGGTGCGATCACTTTGCTGACCCAGGAATTTGCACTAGAAACGCACAGAGCTGCCCCCCCCAAGCAAATATATATTTTTTAATACATTTTTTTGTCAGTGCATATATGTTATTTTACAGTTTTGAAACCTTTTTAATTATTCTAAAATATAGAGAACAGTACAAATAAATCTTTCTATGGGTTGGTGTGTCCAAACTTGAGTGGCACTGTACATCCTCCTGACTGTCATTTCAGGTGCATCTTGGCAACCGACATGGCAAAGCACAATGAGATCCTGAACAAGTTCAAGTTCCTCCTGCCTGCATTTGACTTCAACAACAAGGACCACGAAGATGTGGTGAGGGTTAGAAAATGGCGGCACCTGGCATCACGGGACGACACAGATAAGGACAGTGAGAGTGACTGGGGGTGAAACTGGTAGTGGGGCAGCAAGTTACCTCAGATTCAGAACACTGAGTGATGTTACAATGCTGAGTGCATTTTGGGCATGATACAGTGTGGTGGTGTACAGTCTTGCCGGTGTGTGTGATGACAGAGCCTTGTATTGTACCTCTGCTTTGGAGGAATCTCACAGCACAGATGTGACATTATGAGTGCCTCATTTGAGCCACCAGATGTAGGCACATCATTGGTTATCTGAACCCATGTAGATGCCACAACTGCTTCTGATAGGACCACAGATGGCTGATGCACTTCCCGCCTCTTGTGTAGCTCATGATGATCATGATAAAGGTGAGTGACATCTCCAATGAGGCACAGCTGATGGATGTGGCAGAACCCTGGCTAGACTGTCTGCTCCAGGAATTCTTTAACCAGGTGGGTGTCAGTCAGATGCCTGATAAAAGGGTCGGGGAGCAGGTAATGTGATGCCCATGACCTGCAATCAAAGGCTGCTGTTCTGAGAACTCCACTGCAGCTGCTGTTTTTGTAGCTAATTCACAATGCTAAAATATTACACTGACAGCCCACGTGTCTTTGAGTATAACTGCCTGTATGAAATGCAATAAAATACAATTCAGTTGTTATTTTGCCTCCAGGATGTTCTCGCTACATTAATATTTGCTGAACTGGAAGTAGATACCATGATCCCTATTTTCCCCTTGATACACCTTCGTAAGAAGAACGAAGGGCAAGAGAAACCAAGACCATTGACGCCATACTGGTTAATTTCCAAACAGACCACTAGAGGGAACCATGCCAGTTGTATTGTGTGGAATAGCACTTTGCTAATGTGCTGTACTGTGAATGTGCTGTGTAAATACCTGCTGCAGTGCAGAATGTTGCTGGCTAACAGTTTTCAGCCTGAACATCATCAATTGTTCTATTGTTTTCAGACACCACGTGACATATCTCAGTTGACTCATGGCACTGACATGATAACCACTCCTCCATTTTTTTCTGAATCTTACTTCCATTTTTCTTGGATCCATACCTTGATATTCATGAGAATGTCACTTTTTCTCTTGATCTTCTCATCCCTCCACCTTATCCTGACAGATTAGTCGTTTCAAACAGCACATACCCTTTTTCGCTTTTATAATGTCAACAATTGTCAATATTTGCTAACTGATCAACAATGCACTTTAACTACATGCTTACACTCATACTGTGAGCTTCCTGACTGTTTCTGCATTGTTTTCATCCTTTTCTCAACAAAGCATCACAGTCCAGCCATTATTTGCGCCGATAACAGCATTTCTTCCAACAGTACAATTAGCTCTGACAAATTAATAGTAATTATTAATCCATCCATTTTCCATACCTGCTTGTCCTATGATGCCAGCATTAATCTGTCTGTCACTGAACAGCTGAACTGTAATTTTGGTAATTCAGCTTGGGCTGCTGACTGATTCCTCATGACTGCAGTAATTCATTTGGGTCTCGATCCTGTCTTGAGGGTGAATTTGTCAGCATCCACTCAGGTACTTGGTGCTCAGCTACACTTTGCACAGTTAGTCATCATGGGATTTTAATGGTCTTTTTTTGGATGTTGCACTTAAATGCATATAGATAAAGAAACACTTTAACTACCAGGTTTAATAACTGAGGGAAGCTGTCTGCTGTTCATGGTGTAAATGGTCCTAGTCTCCATTATGACTCTGCACTATGGCTGCTGTGAGTCTTGTACCCGAAGGCCTGTACAGTGAGTCGTCTGTAGGGGACACCCAGTAATGGCTGGCCACTGAGCTGCCGGAGGCCTCTGCTTACTCCCCCAGAAGGTAAACCCCAGATGAAGAGCGGGGTCTCACTGTAGTGACAGTGTATCAGCTTACTGCATCATCTCTACAATCCCCCTGGCAAAGATCACTCGGTCCACATGACTGGGCTTAATTAGGTCATCCAGTTATAAGCTCCAGTTCTTCTACAGTACTGTAATATTTTCTGAATGCCTCCAGCACAATGCTGCTTGTTATCACATTCCTCTTGAAGGATTAAAACAAGGGTCTAAGGCCAACTGCAGTTGTGCCGCTTCTGATAGGTATAGGCATCATCCATGTACCATCCATCCAAACAATCATCCAGACTGGTGTTGTGGGAAGCCTGGAGCCTTGGCCAGGAAGCATGGGTCTCAAGGCAGCTGAACATGCCAGATGTGATTCCAGTCCACGGCAGGGCGTAGAAGTACAATGTTATTTTGAGAGAAATGGCATCAGTAGTAAATCTGCACTCTCAAGATCATCATACTGTCTTTGAAATGTCTATTTCCAGAGTGACAAGGAGAAGCTAGAGGGGCTCCCTGGCAAACCCTTCATGGACAGGGACAAAGTGACTAAGCCATCTGTTTCTTCCTCTTCCCCCTCTTCATTGAACCGGCCAACCTCTTTCCCTGTCTGGAAGTTAGAGGGACCCTGCCATCCATGGGGGCAGAGTGCAGTGCTGATGGTCTTCATTGGTCCTTCACAGGCCCGGTGTAAACGCCATGAAGTCAGCAGTCACAGTTGAATTGGAAATGATGGTTGAGTGCACTTATCCCAAAGACATTGCATTACCGAGGCATACAAAATTGTGGGATGGGCAGTTGGTCACCTTTGAACAGACCAGAGTATTCGCTCCGTCTAGCCACTACAACATTTGTTTAGTGGTCAGTGAAGTAACAGTGTTCTGAAGGCAGCCATCAGTGGAAAATGAATTTCTGTTTTTTTGTTGGACCTTTCAGGGGGAGAGTACACCATTCAGCCATACTCCTCGCTCTGACACTTATGTATCCTAGCAACACTCCCTGCTCTGACACTTGTGTCCCCTAACAACACATTGTCCACCCTGTGCAGAAGGCCTTGGAATACTCCACCTAGATGGAGAAGGCCCTGGAACAGGAAAAGCAGAACCAGGCCCAGGGGTTGACAGGGCGGCCAAGGCTAAGGAGATGCTGAACACCCAGTCAGAACCACATATGAAAGCCAAGTGCTCCAGCTCCAAAGCGAGGGGTGGCCCTGGAGCCGCTGTACTGTGATGGCCTCCTTCTAGAGACCCAAAGGCAAAGAACGCCTTGGCAAGCACCCCTTTGGATTACAGCAAGATTATGCTGAAGATGTAAATATGATTAAATATGAATATCTGGGCTTTGCATTTTAATATCTGTTCCACTTTGAATAATGGTAATTACCATAAGCCCCTCAACTCATCCTGCGTTATAAAAGTAGAAAAAAAAATTAATTAAACTCCATAAAACAGTCACGTGATATTTGTTTTAAAGACGGGCTGTGTAGAAATTAAAAGTTTAAACTGGAGAGCCCTGTACTGAAATGAGCTTTATCATAACAAGAGGGGTAGCCAGTATTATACGTTTACCAGTTACTGACCCAACCCACAGCTTAGTGAAATTATCTTAATTGATTTGGTTTAAATGGTAAGCAAAGCAAAGTATGTATAAAACCAGTGGAATAAAAGAGTAGTTGAAACAGCCTGTTCTGGTATTCTATCCGAGACTGCAACTGGGAGCAAGACAGACGAAAGGGGTGCCAGTGAGTGCCAGTACCGGTTGTGTCAGGTATCCCTGTTCATTAATTAGATAGGCATTTGTTTGAGGTGACTAAGATTACTGATGTCTAAGCATCCCACCAGAAGAGATTAAATGTAATTGATACTCTGCATTTACAGAGTGTAAGAGTCTGGCCTACAGACTTGTCTGTATGACATTGCTGAGAAGTAGGAGGCTATGTGGTTCATAAAAGACCTTCCTGATTGCAGCCCAGTTAGCACACGTGTGGAATGTTCTCCTAGAGTGCATGTGATCAATCATGAGCCACAACAGAGACATGCCTCTGTCCCATGGATGCCAATCTGTGCCCTGCTTCAAAAGCCACATACGTCCAGCTGAATCTGCACTTTTTCGATGGTCCCAGTCATGTGATGATAAAATATGTGATATAAAGCCTTCCTATGGAGGCACATTTCACACAGACAGTTAGACCGAACAGCACGTGACAGTATTTTCATGCTGTGGAGCCATTCTTTATAGCACAAACAGGAGCCCACGGTTTCCCCTCCACTGCATGTGTCTGACTGCAACGCCTGCCCATTTCATGGCCCAGGCTTAGTCATACCTGTTCACCCTGAGAAGGTCTCACCAGTGGTGCAATTGTCTACCTTTAATCTGGGACAACCCTAAAATGATGTCACCTCATGGTGGCTCAGGCAATGACGTAAGATTCCAGTATATCCTGCGACGACATCGGGGAATGTCAAAATGAAAAGAGATAATGGCAAATGATGGCTGACGGTCTTAGACATTGCTGTCAATATGGCATCCTGACATTTTTACACTAATTACCATCAAAGAGATAGAAACATTTAGCAGAGAGACCCAGCTGTGTGAGAGAAACACACCTACATTTCAGAGGAGGATGTAATACAGGTAATTCTGGAAAGACAGGCAGCTTCTTTGAGGCAGAGTGGCCATACAAAGGCCATGATGAGAGAGGGAGACCTTTCATGAAAAGGCGTAGACAACAGTACTTTGCATTTGTGTCTTTTAAATTTACAATTCACGATATCTTACATGGGGGAAATATGAACTTTCTGTAAAATACAGGAAAATATACTTAGCAGTTTAAGATAGAGGGACATTTCAGATGCTGAGTTATTGACATTTATAAATATGTACAGAGTGAAAAGACTGCAGAAGGGCATATGGTTCTGGCCCATCAAACACTATGACTCAGCACCTCGGCTGTGACACAGCGATTTACCTCCTTCAGGTAGACTGTGCTTGACACGGTACATAAATATTGCTATAAGCCATCTATAGTGTTTGTGTAACACATGATGCCAAAGATATACGACTCTAACAGAATAAAGCACTCTTCAGTAGAGGTGAGGACGAGCCGCTGGGAATCAGGACCTCAGTACACCCCTATCTTACCATGATATGCTTGTTTTAAAGTGCCCAAAACAAAAATTCACACTCAAATTCCTGATGACAGACATTTAGGGGAAAATAAACGAGTGATCAAGCATACAGTGTAACTGTAACGGTGTAAACTGATGATCCACTAAATGAAGACTGTGACTTTATGTCAGTGGAGTATGAAAACAGGTGACTCAAACTTCTCATAAAAAACTGAAAAACAAACACTCCATCAGTGTCAGAGACAGTGAGACGTGTCAAAGACTGCACAGTGCATCCCGGCCACATAACGGACAGCACGTTGGCCTAGCTGACCTTAGGTCTGACGTGTAGCAGAAATAAATACTGTACTATACAGACTGCAGACTGTATAGAAGCATGTACCATACGTCACCACTGGGGGGCCTTGGCCCAGGATATCTGTGAGTGCCATATGCGGGAGCGGCTGCGGCTGCATTAAGCCAAACCAGCCAACTGAGACTGAGCTTCGAGCTTTCCGCAGTTGTTTGGCTTCACCACAGCTTGCAGTAAAATGAAAAGGGGTGTGAGAAGTGTTGCCTGTCCAGCTTAATAGGGGAACGTGGGCTGGTAAATCTCATGGTAAATTCAAGAACAGAAAAAAAAAACAGTTCCATGTGAATAAGCTACATCCAGTTTTACAGTTGTCTGAGCATTCTCACTAACATAGGTCTATTTTACAATCATGCTCTTCCATAGAAGTAACTTTTTGTGGCAATGAACCATTCTCGGAATCGAGGCCAGCGGAGTCCTCTAACAGGTCCGTGCGTCAGGGACACAGCACAATTCACTGAGGACTGCCGTCTTCCTAGCATGGACCAACTGCAGCTAACTGGCTATTTTGAGGTTCCCCTCACGCTCAGGAGCGGCCCTGCACCGTGTTGATCATGATGTTTGGAAGTGCATTTCGCCTCTTCCTCCAGGGCCCCAAGTCACGGGCGTACCGCCGGATCTGCCGGAACCACTGCTGGGTACGGGCCTTGTCCACGGCACGGAACACGAAGGCCTCACGGGGGATGTCCAGCAGCTCGAAGGTGTCGTCACACTCTGGGTCTGAGGACACCACGCAGTTGCTCAGCCGAATGGGTTCCCGCAGCACAGCAAACTTGCCACTGCTCTTGTCCTTGATGAGCACCAACACGCCATCCCGCACGGGCTCTGGGGACTCTGTGGCGTCATGGGGCCCGTCACCTGGTCTCTGCGTGTGCACCATTAGCAGACTCTGCACGTTCTGAAACTTGAGGGCCCGACTGCCCTTCTTCACCCACTGACCATCGGCCGGCTGGGCCAGCTGCAGGGGCCCCTCCATGACGAAGCGCGTGCTCTCCCTCGTCCAGCCCACTGTTCGCATGGACGCCTCGCGCATCTCCACATTGGCGGCCTCGCGGTTGCGCCGACTGTCCCGGCGAAAGGAGCGCAGAGACCAGGGGGCGCCCTCCTGCCTCGTCTTAGTGTTGATATGCTCCAGGTGGGACTCGACACGGCTCTTGGCCTCACGGAGGCATCCGCGGTCCGGGTGGCACTCGCCGGTGGCCTTGCTGATGCGGCTCAGCAGCAGCGGGTACTTGGTGACGCGCTGCAGTGGGGCCATTAGGAAGGAGCGCAGGTTCATGCGTCGCAGGGCCGTGTTGTCATTCTGAGAGACGTCTAGGAAGATCCTACAGAAGAACAGAAGACAGGAAGAGGAGTCTATAGGGGAACCAGCCATGCTGACGTCAGAGTTCAGCTGAAGACAGTCCTCTGCTTCTGAATCAATTGTGAGGCTCGGCCCACTCCCTTGGGGGTCTGTAGATGGCATTCTGGGCCTCCTACCTGAGAAGCTCCTTTTCCTTCTCCAGGCCATTGAGCATGTTAACCGAAGCAGACTGCTGTAGACAGTAAGTCTGGAAGGCGGGCAGCATGGTGACGAACTCCAAGAAGATCTCGCCTATGCAGACAGTCTGCAAGTCTTCATCACCCTGCATGCCAGGCCATCACACACACTCAGTCAGCCCCCAGATGGTCCGGGCACCAGGCATTACTGTTACCGGACAGATTACAGGATTTTGACGCAGCAGTGAGAAACAGCAGGGGAAAATACCCCACTCTGCCATTAACCCCATTAATGCTCACGGATAGGCTGTGTGTTTTAGGGAATTTGCTGCCTTCGGGGTTAGGCTGCGTGTGCCGGGGATTGTGCTGCCCTTGGGATCAGGTTGCGTGTATCAGGGAATGAGCTGCACTCAGGGTTAGGCTGCATTTGTCAGGGAAGGTGCTGCCCTCGGAGTTAAGCTGCATGTGTCAGGGAATGTGCTGCCCTCAGGACTAAGGTCAGTGTTTTAGGAACTATATTGCCCTCAGGGTTAGGCTGCGTGTGTCTAAAGAATGTGCTGCCCTCAGGGTTAAAGTCAGTGTTTTAGGAACTATACTGCCCTCAGGGTTAGGCTGCGTGCCTAAAGAATGTACTGTCCTTGGGGTTAAGGTCAATGTTTTAGGAACTATACTGCCCTCAAGGTTAGGCTGCATGTGTCAGGGAATGTGCTGCCCTTGAGGTTAGGCTGCGTGTGTCAGGGAAGGTGCTGCCCTTGAGGTTAGGCTGCAT
>JAAGVU020000035.1:4817003-4854756 GCA_011763525.2 Mormyrus iriodes
GGTTAGGCTGCATGTGTCAGGGAATTAGCTGCACTCAGGGTTAGGCTGCATATGTCAAAGAATGTGCTGCACTCAGGATTAGGCTACATATGTCAGGGAATGTGCTGCCCTCGGGGTTAAGGTCAATGTTTTAGGAACTACATTGTCCTCGAGGGTTAGGCTGCATGTGTCAGGGAAAGTGCTACCCTCAGGCTTAGGCTGCGAGTATCAGGGAATGTGCTGCCCTCAGGGTTAAGGTCAGTGTTTTAGGAACTATACTGCCCTCGGGGTTAGGCTGCGCGTGTCAGGGAATGTGCTGGCCTCGGGGTTAGGCTGCATGTGTCAGGGAAGGTGCTGCCCTTGGGGGTTAGGCTGTATGTGTCAAGGAATGTGCTGCCCTCGGGCTTAGGCTGCGAGTATCAGGGAATGTGCTGCCCTCTGGGTTAGGCTGCGAGTGTCAGGGAATGTGCTGCCCTCTGGGTTAGGCTGCGAGTGTCAGGGAATGTGCTGCCCTCTGGGTTAGGCTGCGTGTGTCACAGAATGTGCTGCATTCAGAGTTAGGCTGCATTTTTTTGGAATGTGGTGCCCTCTGGGATAATGTCTGCGTTGTAAGGAATGTGCTGCCCTCAGGGTTAGGCTGCATGTATCAGGGAATGTGCTGCCGTCTGGGTTAGTCTGGCGTGTTTTAGGAAATGTGCTGCCCTTGGGGCTAAGCTATATGGTGTTGCCCTCAAGTTTGCAGTGTAAGGGTTAGGGTAAGAGCTCACCCGATCAAAGGCATGATCAATGCTCTCCTGCAGGCGCTCTGTGAACTTCTCGTTGACATCGATGAGCTCCTGCACATTGCTGAAGACCACAGTTAGCTGCTCAGCAGTGAGCAGCCCTGCACCCTGCATGGGGCTGTAAAACTCCTCCTTGATAATGCGCAGGTCCTCGCCATAGCTTGCCTCGGTGTTCAGCAACTCCAGGATGGCCTCCTTGCGTTCCGTGCGCTGCTTCAGGCATCGCTCACACATGCCATCAGCCCGAGCCGGTTCGCTCCGACCGCAGTCGGGGCAAGGCCGCCGGGCCCACCATGCCCCAAATGTGTCACCAGGCTTCTCCCAGGACTGAGTCTGCCCAGAGCCCACATCACCATTCCCCCGCTTAGCTTCAGCCACCAGCCGGGCCACCCGCAGCTCCTCCTCGTCTTCTCGCTCGTCGCCCAGGCCGACCACGCCACTGTCAGCACTCAGGCTGCTGACGTCGCTCCAACGTTGCTGCCCCTCCCCAGCTGTGTCTCTTAACTGCGCCTCAGAAACAGGCCCTGCAGATGGGATGCAAGCACCTGTCAGACATGAAGGTGTTAGCCTCCATGCTAAAAGGAGTGACATTTATTATGCGTGAATTATATACACTCGGAAGGGCGGCACGGTGGTGCAGTGGTTAGCACTGTTGCCTCACACCTCTGGGCTCAGGGTTCACGTCTCCGCCCGGGTTCCATGTGTGTGGAGTTTGCATGCTCTCCCCGTGTCGTAGTGGGGTTTCCTACAGGTACTCCGGTTTCCCCCCACAGTCCAAAAGCATGCTGAGGCCGATTGGAGTTGCTAAATTGTGCGTGTGTGTGAATGGTGTGTGAGTGTGCCCGGCGATGGGTTGGCGTCCCATCCTAGGTTGTTCCCTGCCTTGCGCCCGCAGCATCCGGGATAGGCTCCGAACCCCCCGTGACCCCCATATGGGATAAGCGGTTACAGAAGATGGATGGATCGGAAGAAGGGCTTTTACATTTACTCATTTATTCTACTATTTGACGAGCACAGAGCATATAAACAAAGAGGGAATTAAGTAACAGAGAGAGAGGGGGCAGCAAAAGGCATGGGGTCAGCTGTAAAGTGGGACGTGGACATTTCAGGGACACTGTAAAAACATAGATGCGTAAATGGTTTCAGCAGAGTCAGAGACAAAGGTAAGCAGAGCCTGTGACTCCTGAGAGAACCGGGCCCCGGCATGGTTCTGCTATGCACAGCACCACACCCAGAGCAGCAGGACTACACACAACCCTGACACGGTGTCGGCAGCCATTTCTAAGGGGAAATAAATCAACACGGAGGCTACTCACTGCTGTCCTCATCCTTGTCCCGCCGTAAGCTGTGCAGCCTTGCAGCCACTGCGATCTTCATCTCCAACTGCTTGCGTTTGGTGGCGTCCGCTGGCATTGGGTCACTGAAATGGGGGCGGAGTCGTCGCTCCCGTTGAGCCCTCGCCGACTCTGGTGGCTCATAGGCTGCATCCGAGCTGGACCGCCTGCACCCTGGGCTGGAGGGCTGCCGATAGGCAGAGAGACCCATCAGTCAGGGCGATTGGTGGGTGATGCTAGCTGAAGGAAGGCTGAAGGAACGCTCAAAATGCTATCAGGATGTATGACCACACGTTGGACAACATGGACGCATTCAGTGGGGATTTCTCTCTCTACGCCAAAGGGGACTACCTGCCCGTGTTGTACAGAAGCATTTGAGGATGACAAACACAAAAACATCATATATTTTAATGACAGCCAGACTCCGAACACTCCTGCGTCTCAACATAACTGACAGTAATAACATGGAGACATGGCTATGGGCTAAATTCATATGGACCTGAATGTGAATTCATCACACACTCCTGGGACTCCGTAATATTAATCATTTCTGAGAAGAGTGATAATGGAAGCTGTCATTTCATGCTTGTGAGGGGGACACGGGGACACAGAGGCTCGCCAACCAACCAGCTGACCTCTGCCGAGGACAAATGACATACATGCAGAATGCTACCATGTTACCGCGGGCAATGACGGGTTACGGGTAACTGAATCCCACACTTCTTGAGAAGCCAAGCTGCTCAAAGATGCGGTCGTAGGTCCACAAAATGCGTCTATAAAAGATACTGTCAGGCACAAAGGCAACGGGGTAAGGCAAACGCACCTTAAGGCAGGAACAAGACACCCGCAGATCACGTATCATGCGGAATAATGAATGACGGGGCGGACCTTTAAATGCATTTCAGATCACATTAAATGGGAGTAACACCACATGCAGATGAGAATCCCTCTTTGTCTGTGCACGGTACATGCGACGAAACACATTAGAGGACACTCTCCGATACGAGCAGCTCGGGTAACCCTACAGACCAAATCGCAGCCGCAGAGCACAGAGGGCAGAGACGCGTTGCCGTGGCCCCCCCTCCACATGACACGCCGCATACCTCCCTGGGACTCTCGGGGTCCGCACCCTGCCCCAGGTGTCCCTGCACGGCTGGCCGCACTGGCGTTTCACCGCGTCCTTCCGCATGTGCCCCTGTGCTGTGCGTGTGTATGCGGTCCCGAATGGGCCACTGGTCACAGCGAAGACGGATCATCAGACTCACGCATCCCGCGTCTCCTCCGCCTGGCACGCTCCGTGCCTCTGTGCCGTGGCCCACTGTTGTCATGGAAACCGCATCCGACTGCTGGCTCAGGCAGGAGCTGTCCGGGTCACGTGACTGGCAGGCGGGGCCCTCAGCACTGCAGCTGGAGGAAGGGAAGCGGTAGGGGAGCATTATTGTCGATGACACTTTAATCTCCTCCTCCTCTTGTCGGCACTACTCTGGCAACCCCCCTCCCCACCAAGTCACTCCCCAGGGACCCTGCCGAACACTACGCCAGAGGGACCGGGGCTAAAGCAATTAGACGCATCGATCCGCATTAACACCTGAACTCAGAAGCTGCGGGGTGAGGCGCTGCAGCCCGTCCACAGCTTCATCTCAGATGCGTCAGAATACTGTCGCAGCTCAGGGCTCAGAGCAGACGCGGGAGATCAGCATGTCACTGACGTGCAGGAAAGCGTCTTAACGCAACCGCAGGGATGGACGTGTAGAAGGAGAGTTTCTTAAAGGTGCAGTTTTAATGAAAACATTACGTACAAGTTATAGAAACACAGCATTGTGTATCTGTAACTGCATATACTGCTGCGTAAGACACACCACACCGCGTCAATCCCAAACAAACACACACACGCACATCAGCCCTTTGTTTACAACTGCATTTCCTCAGGAACGTGCCAGAAGGGCTTTGCCAGTCCATGTCACAGCGAAAGGGGAAAAAAACAGCATTTGCATTTAAATGACAAAGTGGCCCAAGTGCTGGCTGCTGGGGCAGAGCAAGGTTGGCATGTACTGTAACGGAGCGTGTGTAAACGGAGCATGCTCATTAGCAATGGGTGAAAAAGTGTGGATCAGTGCGAACGTGTTGCGTATAATTGGAGCATGTTCAGTAGCAGTGCTAGAATAACAGCACAGGTCAGAGCCCATGCTCCCATCCCCAAGGCACATCGAAGGTGTCAGAGGAAAGAGCTTAATGAGCCTGAGATGGGACTGATTTAAAAAGGTACGATATTTTACCTCAGTGGGGCAGGAGGTGACAAAAATTTAAGGCTACACGCTTGTTAAACACATTTCAATCACGGGCCACCTGGCTAGCAGAGTAGCTAGTTATGTCAGCTATAATGTTCTCATGAATAAAGAAGCATTCTGTTGGACAATAAGGTCATGAAAATTCCCCTGACCGACCGACCGACCGACACAGACAGACAGACAGACACAACTTTTCCTTCATCACTATCAGCTGTGTAACAAACCTCAGTGGATTCACGGTCGTCTGTCACGGAAACCACAAGCCACCGCCTCAGCGAGGTGATCAATAAGGGGAACACAAAGGAACAGCCACATGGTGAAACACACACCCCCACACACAGGGGGGCAGCTCACCCCTATAAATGCTGCAGCAGAACACGCCCCCAACCCTGATTAATCACTGCTTATTCAACCATTCAGCACTAAATACTTTTATATTAAACATCCTTGCCTTTATTTCATATCTGCATAATCACCATTAATCACCTAGAGCAATATGTATGGTGTCTGATGCTCACTACAGCATACTAATAACAACTATAAAAAAAAACAGTGTTATGTGGAGCTGTACGAGCATGACAGAAGAGGGACACAGAGGTGGAAAGGTGCAGTAACCACTGTGCGGTTTGTCCTGTACCCGTCAGGCCCGGAGCCAAGCCAAAGCCAGCCAGTAGACGAGCTCTGCTAATCATTAATCTCCTGTCGACGTGCCAGTTGTGGCACGTCGACCAAGACGTGCCGGATACAGCTGCCGGAGGCCTCTGGCTTCTCCTAGAATTTTATGTGATGAGCCCTTACTTCCTGAGTGAAAGGCCTCCTTTAGTCTAACTCAGTGTCAACTCTTATATGAGTTGAACGGTAAGTAGTATTTTACTTTGTGGGGGGTGCTGCATGTTGCATCATGACAGCTGAAGGACTGAACAGCTATTATTAATGCTGCCAGGCATGCACCTCACTAACACACACACTCCTGACGTCACTTCCCTGTCACCTGCTGTCACCCACCTCTTCTTTATGAGTTCAATCGCTGAGCCGATGACCTCATCCTTAATCCTGGTGATCCTGGAGCCGTCCAGCAGCAGGGAGGCACAGCACGCAGATGGGGCCTCCAGGCCGACACTAGGGTACTGGAGAGAGGCTCCGGTTGGGTCCCCTTGGGGTGCAGGCCGGGGCTGCAGCGGCGAGCGGGGAGTGGGGCTGGAGCATATGGGGACAGTGACACTGCCCGACGCAAACACCTGGCCCACAGTCCCACCGTCTGGCTTCCCACTGGCTTCCTCTCCAGTGAGCACCATCCCTGACGAGTCCTCCCGACTCTGAGCCAGACCTCGCCCACCCTCAGCCTGGCCCTGGCTGCCACCGCCCCTGCCTAGCTTGCTCTCTTTCTGCCTCATCCTCTTAAACTCCTCAAATGTGGGAATATGCAGCCGGCCCAAGGGGGGGCGCCTGCACTCTAGCACAGGCTCCAGGCAGCTCAGAGGTCCTGAGGGGCCCTGGCGGGATAGGGACTCTGCAGTGCGGGACTTGGCCACCTCCACAGGGTGGGCTGGGCAGCACAGGGAGAGGTCGGGGGAGCTCCTCTGGCGGCAGAGGCGGAGTCTCTGAAGGGCCTCCCGCTTGATGTCCTCCGGGCTCCTCAAGCAGGCGGCCCTGGGGTCACGCTGGCCAGTCGGAGCACGCAGGGGCTTGTTCGGCTCCGTGACCCCGGTGCCCTGAAAGCGAAACTTCTCTTTCAGGCCCTTGGTGGCAGTCCCATTCCTCACCCTCTCATCCAGGCCCGGAAAGAGCCACTGAGGGAAGAGGGCCAGGTCCTGCCGCAGTGGCACCCTGCAGGCGTACAAGGCTTCTGGTGTGCCATTGCCCCATTGAGTGCCACAGCGAAAGATGAACTCGCTGTCCGTGATCCTGCAGGGGGCACTAAAAAGACCACGATCCGAAGCCGCCACCCAATGCAGGTTCTCCATGCTGTGGCAGAGCCGGCTACTGGCCGTGGCTGTACTGGGTTGGACCAGAGAGCCCCCGGTGGGCGACTTCAGGGTAAGCACACTGCTGCTGGGACAGTACCTTAGCCCCAGACTGGTTAGCGTGGCATTGTCACGAAAACCAGGTGACCTCTGGAGGTTTGAGTAAGCCAGAGCATCGCAGGTAGGAAAGGTAGTCCGGGGATAGCTTGTGCCAGGAAGGGGGGCTGGGCACGGGGGCGCCGAGCACGGTGACTCCGAACGGAGACTGCGTCCAGCAGGCAAGACGGCCTCCAAGTGGTCACATGGTGAGGCCCTTACATCTGGCATCAAGGCTGCTAAAGGGTCCATCCTGCCAGAACAAGCACCAGGACTCCAGACCTGCCAGGACACGCAGAGCAACAGCGTACTCGTGAGAGGGGTACTGACAGGGATGGGGGGAGGGGTGTGTGCTAAACCTATACCTGCTCCTCTTATGAGATAATATACAACTTTATTGATCTCAGAGGGAAATTCTTGACGCAGCTCTTTAGCAGAGGATGTTAGAGCTCCACAATTAGTACACCTCACCATCCCCTCAGTGTCGCTGGCATTAAGAAACAATGTAAGTCCCCTTCTTTAAGCCTTCTTAATGGTCACAGCACACATGACCGCATTGGCAGTTTTCACAGCAGCCTTTCAAAGTTCTCGATGACATTTTGAAAATATCCAATTAACAAGGAACATAAAAAGCACACATATCTTATACAGAGGGATTAATAAAAGCTGCCTCGCATCAGACCCACCTACCACGCTCTCATAATCTGAACATTAAATCTCCGGTGGATGTCAGGGTCAAATGACAAACAGCACAGAATATGAATTATTCTTGATTCATAAATGCATGTTACCACGCCAGACAGATGGCATATTTATGACACGAAAATGCCTCCATCAGCAGTCCTTTACAAAAAAAAAACAACATATACAATAGCATGGAGAAGGCAGACAGAAAAAAACATGCTATTATTCAGCATTCTGTGGAACATCAAATCATCTGAATAATTAAAAAAGTAATTCTACAGGCAATCTTCATTAGACAATTGCATTACTGAATTCTTAGTCCAGCTAAATTAATTATCTGTGTGCTACAACAAAGGCAGCAATTATCCTTTTCAGAGGCGGTAACAGGGAGACCCGTGGAGCGTGTCAATCACGTGCAGGCTCTGTGTCTGAAACCACCCGCGCTGTACCCGTAAGCTCCTGGTTCACACTGCTGACTCGTAGGTTAACAGACCTCATCAGCATGAGTGCAGCCGGGCTTGCTAGCCCCTTGACGCGGCTCAACCATGCTGCTGAGTTGGAGTCGGGTTCCCGTCTGAGACAGCGTGGCCTTCTTCTTCAGCACACTTTCATGCAGCTGTCTCCTCTTTGCGCTCACTCCCTCATTCATGATGAGATATTTTCCCCTGCACAGCTCTCAATGGCAACATTTTTGTCATTGATGTACACTTTATTTTCTTTCAATACTAAAATGATATTAAGATATCGAATATGACAGTAAGACTGGGCAATTTACTATGAAATCAGCATAATAAGCACTTGTACTGAAAATGTCATCTAGTTCAGAGACGCCTGTAAAACAGAATATTGCGAGAGCCAGGGCACAATCTCTGCGCAGAAGCACTGCATCCATAAAACATGTCTGTTAGCGTGGGAGGCTGGGCTGTCTTCCCCTCCCCCCAAACAGGCTCACCACAATGACAAATTTCACCCGTAGCCTGGAATGAGTCTGTACTGCTGATATTTACGGTTTGCTATATCCGGATGGACACTGAACCTGCAAAAACCCTGCCACAAACACAAATGCATCAAAATAAAACCTGCCTGATGCCACTGAGATTGCTGAATACTGCATTAATGATGGCTTCCGGACTGCTCCCGCCATCTCGGGGTCCCGCACCTCACTCACCCCATTTTAATCCTGCTGTCCTCTTTATTCTCCGTTATGGTTCCTTGCACAGTTCCCTTCTTCTCTAGTAGACCTTCCTTTGGAGGATAATGCTGGCAGAAATACCATCATTCAGAGCCCAGGCAGCTGTAGCTTCACGCGTGACAATCTGAAAAGTAACAAATGAACAAACAAATAAAACAAATATCAATATGACCCGAAAATTTCTGGTTTTCTCCAGAAGACACAAGTTAAAGGATGGTGTACAGTGTTCGCTTACACCGCATGTATCCCACTGTCACAGTCTGCTTTCCCCTGCAGAAGAATGTAAAACAAGCAATGCTGACCAGACTTTAACTGATTTAAGGGGGGGGCTGCACTAACCGGACAGTGTCCACGCCTGAAACAGCCGCTGTGCTGCAAGGGCCAGGTCTCCATTTGTGTTGTGTTCCCTGTAACTGCAAATGCGCTCCCACACTCAAATAGCTAAACTGGTACAGGGAGGTGAAGTAAGTTCCTTCTGGATAAGAAAATTACAGTTGCTTTTGCTGGAAGGACAAGTGTGTCTGGAAAGCCAAATAAGAGCAAGACGGAAAATGAGGGGCCGTTCCTCATCACAATGATTGACAGCTGAGAGGATGCAGCACTTGGCTCCGCCTCCTGGCACACAGCATCCAAATGGAACAGCCATTCATTACTGTAGGTCATCAGTATTAAAGTTATGTATATTGCAGCTGGCGTCATCCATCATTAGGTCTCATTTTGCAAAGGGAGAAACTCATTTTCCTGGAGTCTTTGTGATGTACTGAGGAGTAGGATGATGTGTTTAACTGCACAATAATTCCTGTGTTGCCTAAAATGTAAAGTAAGTACTGATTTGTGGTCCCCCTGGATGCTCCCTGATGTGTAATTCATCCACGGTGTTCCACAGCTTCACCACAGAAACTGTCCTGTGCGGTTTTAACAATTTCACTGCAGGGTGCAAGCGAGGTGATCCAGCATGACCCAGTTGCAGATGCCTATGTAGGAGGTGCTGTAGCTTCCTTCATTTGCATAAAATACATAATTATTGTTTTTCATATAGTTTCAGTGGTCTGGACATAACTAAAGACCAGAGCAAAACGTGAACACTACAAAGATGAAGTTAGTGCCAGGCTCAACCAGCCAATGGGCACGCCTGTAACCTGTCTTTAGTGGAGAAGAACCTGGAGGGCTACGACAGTCCTGTTAATCCTTGATGAGATTTGGCTATCTTTAGGACTGTTTTAACAAGTACATCACTCCTAAACACCTAGGGGCAAGAGAGCTAATCTCTACATAAATTTATCAAAAAGGCGACCTACATGAGCTGCACTATGGGTTCCCCATGTGCAGAAGCACTTAAGAGACATATACTTGATGTGGATTAATACAATAGCATGGTGGGGATTGTGTAAGTTCCAGGGGAATGCTAAAGAGACAGATCTGAGGTCCACAAAACACATACATCGTTTTTGTAGGCATGATCATGCCACCAAAAGGTTCTGGGATAAGTTCCCGAGAGATGTCAAGTACGCCTCAGCTAAACAATGACCATCAATACTTAACCTGAACTCTCATAAAACTGCACACATTGTACACATGAGCAGATGAAACCATTAGCACATCAGTGGTACCTAGTAATTACTCGTATTGTGTTACTGCAAACACCCAGAGGACCCTAGCTGTATGTAATCAAAGCTTCGCTTCAGGCCAGTGCAGGTGTAAAGCTCTGTGTGGATAAAACATCACAGCCAGATGGAAAAGCACCCAGTGCAGCTCGAGAATGAAAGACCCGACGACAGGAAGCAGAACCACTGCTTAACCTACAACACTTCAGGTTTTACTTGGTGGAAAAGCAACATTGGTCCATGCATAAACAATTGAAACTACATTTACAGCCAAGACTTAAAGCGACCTGTACAGAATACAGACTGCAACAATAAGGTTAGTTCTAACATGAACCAGCAGTACCATGGTCAGAAGTCCATGTGCTCAACCAGCACTCCACCAGCCAGCCCTGACTCATTTCACACGGCTCATGTGTACAATCAACAAAAGAATATAACGGGGATATCCTCAAAATACTGAGCTAAGCGATTTGGCAATATTACATCGTAAATGATTAGTGTGTCTCCACAATCTGCCTTTACAGAGAAATCATTAGTATTGTGCTACAGTACACATTCTAGCTCTTGCAATTCTATGGCTCATGCATGCATTTAAAGATGTCTTGTCAGTCACATCTGTTTCAACACACCAATAAACCGGTATCAGCTAACAATAGGTAGTGCCTTGGATTTCTTCCTCTCTCCCTTTCGCGCCCTCGTTCCAACATGCAATGCGCAACATGGAACACATTCCCTTTTTGGCAATGCAGTGGTACAGATGGAGGAATTGATCCCTAGAAAGAATTCGACATCAGTAATATGCAACTTCAATTTTTTCTCATTTCAAATTTTTCAAAATTTGCAAAGATGAGGTATGCATGTCAAACAACAACATGATGAACCTTATTAACCACCTCAACAGAAAACACCCAAAACAGCATGCTGAGTATGTTTTTATTTTTGGTTTTGTTACCTTATGGAGCTATATTTAAAAAAAGGGATACTAGTTTGTTTGTACTGTTCAGTAATTTGCAAAAGAGTCTCAAAAACCAACAAGAAAAAGAATCATGATAAGATCGTAGATCATAATCCTGCTGGAATAAAAATCGTGATATGATATTTTTGCCATATTGCCCACCCCTAACTGAAAGCTCTTATAAGTTTATGGTTCATGT
The DNA here is from genome assembly GCA_011763525.2 of Mormyrus iriodes. Taxonomy (NCBI): domain Eukaryota; kingdom Metazoa; phylum Chordata; class Actinopteri; order Osteoglossiformes; family Mormyridae; genus Mormyrus; species Mormyrus iriodes. The sequence goes on from JAAGVU020000035.1 coordinate 4,828,081, forward strand.
ATAATGAATACTACAGTTATGATAGTAATCCATACTAATCACACAATACACACACTCACTGGTCACCTGATTATGTACACCTGTTCAACTGCTCGTTGAAGCAAATATCTAAATCAACCAATCATGTGTGCAGCACAATGTATAATATCATGCAGAAACAGGTCAGGAGCTTTAGTTGATGTTCACATCAAACACCAGAATGGGAAAGAAAGGTGATTTAAGTGATTTTGAATGCGGTGTGGGCATTGCTGCCAGACAGGTTGGTATAAATATTTCAGAAACTGCTGATCTTCTGGGATTTTCACACACGACCATCTCTAGGGTTTACAGAGAATGGGCCAAAAAAGAAAAAACTTCCAGTGAGCTGCGGTTCTTCGGGTGAAAATGCCTTGTCGATGGCCAGACTGGTTTAAGCAGTTAGAAAGGCAACAATATGTCAAATAATCACTTGTTACAAGCAAGAGAATCAGTAGAGTGTCTGTGAACGCACAACACGTCGAAGCAGAAGACCAAGTGGCACTCCTGTCAGCTAAGAACAGCAAACTGAGGCTACAATGGTCAGATAAGTCTCAATTTTTGCGAGATTCAGATGGTAGGGTCAGAATTTGCTATAAACAACATGAAAGCATGGATCCATCCTGCCTTGTATTAACAATTCAGGCTGCTGCTTAGTACCAAACGAGTATAATTTAAATGCCACAACCTACCTGAGTGTTGCCGCTGACCATGTTCATCCCTTTGTGCCCAGAGTCTACCCAGCTTCTAATGGCTACTTCCAGAAGGAGAACTTGCCATGTCACAAAGTTTATATCATCTCAGTCTGGTTTCTTGAACATGAAAATGAGCTCACTGTACTCAAATGGCCTTCATAGTTACCAGATCTCAATCCAACAGAGCACCTATGGGATGTGGTGGAACGGAGATTCACATCATGAAGGTGCAGCCAACAAATATGCAGCAACTACGTGATGCTATCATGTCAACAGTCTCTGTTGTCTCTGAGGAATGTTTCAAGCACTTTGTTGAATCTATGCCACGAAGAATTAAAGTAGTTCTGAAGGCAAAAGGGGGTCCAACCCAGTACTAGCCAGGTATACCTAATAATGCAGCCAATGAGTGTATGCTCCACACTCTATTCTTCTGTGATATTTAGAATTAGGTTACCTACATTTTGTGAACACTGTTCACGGAGTGCAGCAAAAGGAGTTCTTCTACATATGGTCTTCTGATTAAACAAAAACAAGTATACTATACTAAAATACAGACTAAGCAGTCAGAAACGGTGAACATAACACACAGATCTGATGACACAGTTTGTGTAACCCTTAATCAATTCCTGAATGCCACCATGCTGTAATTAACTCATCATTCAAGACACAATGTGATACTAGTATGACATTTTGCAAAAATCATGAACATCTATAAATAGTTGGCTTTAATAATGCATTAGCAAATCTGTGATTTTAATGTGCCAATATCACCTCCTTCTGGACAGTTATTCTGATATAGAACCTATTCTGTCCTCAAACACTCCTTAATCTTCACTTTTGTTTTTGATGCATATAATGGACAGAACAGCAGCTGTAAACTATTTGAGATAAACTAAGTCAGCCTTGAGAAAAAAAAAAAAAACTATCCCACAATTAATTGAGCCTGAGAAGATCACAATCACATGACAGGACGTGCTGTATAATCTCCAAGCCAAACTATTGTTTTCAAAAGAAGACTGATTACCAAATGGGCTGGGGCTTCCGTGCCTGTCCCTGTGGTTTGTCCTGTGATAATGTCCCTGGGAGGATAACAACGTCAGCAACAGACCTGTGTGTAAACACAACACTACCATGACAACCTAAGCTGGGAAACAAGTGCAACAGCACCCTGATATAGACAAGTCCAGACCATGGGGTCATGTAAAAGAAGCTATAGAGGGGGTCATAATGTGCTATGTTTCATTCTGCTATTAGTTACATTATTCAAGCAATTATTTGCAGTGAACCATCTGTTCATTTGGAGATTATGCCGTAAATCAAACACTAACTAAAGAGGATTCTGTAAACCGCATTGGATGACAGCTGCTGAGGATCTAAAATGACTGGGCATGTTTTATATGGGCAGGGAAGGTGTGAGTAAGATAGCATGGCAATGTGCCTTTCCTCTCTGGTAATGGGTAGGCTGAGACTTTGGGGTGGGAGGATTACTAACATCAGAGGACATGCTCCTTAGATGATTGTTCGCCACCCCCAGGCCCACAGACCGAGAGGGAGCTGGAAGCACCCGCCTCCTTATCAGCTCACAGCCTTGAGGTGCATCGAGTTAGCGAGCCATTAACTCCACGGTGACGGTAGTATGGCTGCTGGCCGCATGCACCCCCCCACCCCCCGAATTTACACGCTGAACATACATCCATCGTGTAAAGAAGCTTCTGCTAAAATCTCGTCATTTACAGTCAGGAAACTCGGCACTTGTTATTCCTTGAAAGCTTTCCAAGATGAAGCTGTCAGACACAGACATACGCTTCATTTTTCAACTGCTGGATGAAAACACACTCATCAACAAAAACCAAGAACGCTGTTTATTTTGAATACTTGTGGGACAACTCTTATAACATTTAAGTCTCACACAAACACATATCCAATGTTATATTAGTTATCAGAGCCATTAGAGTTTCCTCAGCCTCACCACGGCCCCTGATTCCCCAGGCCATTTTATACTCCGCTCACTCACTCAGCAAAGCCTAGCTTAGCCCTCACATACAGGTAATGTCCCATTGTTGATGCTAGGGGCAGTTTGGAATGCAGCCCCCTAAAAACCACCGGAGCAGAGTCATCATATGAGTGTCAGTGAGCTGTCATGGGGCCGTGAGCTGCAATCTGAGTCCCGTGAGGAACATCTCCAGGAACTGCTGAGTCCCTGGATGCTCTGGTTCCCACTGTTTTACCCCAAATAGGCATTTCTCCTGTTACCTATACAGCTGTATAAAAAAATTTTAGTAGAATCATCGAGAGAATTTATTCAGTTAAATGTTCATGTTTCAGGCTTCTATAACTGATTAGGTTCTGCTAACAACAGAGTTGATGATCGCTAACACTGAAATGTGAGAAAAAGTGCCTTAATGCATCACATGGAGCCAAAATACCCACAGAATCTGTCAGGAAAATGCTCTTTTGTGAATGAAGTTAACACAGCAGCACACCTACAGACTGTTTAGCAATAACACCCTCCAACGTGTCTTTTAAGAAGCTGATAATAAACAGATGAGTTTTCTTTCAGAAGAGAAGGGAACATGAAAACCATGCACACTTATGTACAAAACCTGCTATTCTCCTCTTCATCCAAGCCTTAATACAGACTTGCAGTCTTCAGCATATACCGCCCACAAGTGGAACAGAGCAACACCCATTCTGCTCTGGTATCACTCTCCACAGAAGATGACTAGAGAGTAGCTCATGTTTGAGTGCAGGGTAACAAGACAGTAAAATGCAGGACTCCTCACTCTGGGTTGTGATCTAGCCAAGGGTCTCATGGCTGAGCTCATGGTCTGCTGAGCAAATTCACATTCCCCCCACCTGCACCACGCTACAGCTAGCTGGCAGCATGGAGGCTGTGTCTCCTAATTGTTGCCTTCAACTCTTCCTCTCCATTGTTCTGAGGATGACAGCAACCCCCCCCCCCCCCCCCCCCAACTCTCTCCAGCGTGCTACACTGACAGAAGAGATAGCCCTACTGAGCATGCTCCTTACAAATGCCCTTCCATTAGCATGGAAACAGGTGAAAGTAGCAGACCTGTTGTTGTGAGTCTGCGTGTGTGTCAGTCTATGTTTGCACATGCTTCTCAAGTGCTGACCCCCAGCTACTCATGATTACCCTGCTTCTTCAACTAAGCACACCGATGGCTAGTGGTGATGTCATCACTTCTGGAGCCAGGCAACTCAGTGAAGGGGCTGAGTCCTTACGGTACTGCCTATGCTCTGTCACTCATACACTCATCATTTCACATAATACCCCTGAACTGAGAACGAATTAGTCAAGATGCCACTCATTGATTTCACTGGCTAAAGAGGTTAACATTCCAAACCAGCAAGACAAACACAGCCTATCACGTGTCACCTGCTTTGTACTCCCCAGGTAGACAGGAGGAAGCGATCGTGTGGCAGTGACTGTAATACAAAGCAAATGCGGGGTCTCCCTGGGAGATGCTATCCCACTGGGTGTCAGCCAAGGGCACCAGCATCTGCTGTGAGTCACTACCTACATTGGCAAATAAACGGGGATTTAAACAGCCATCATTGTTACTCTGTTGATATTTCACTTCTACTCCACAAGACGGCCACTGCTCGCTGTAGACACACCTCTTTGTTCCAGCAGGGTACCTTACGTCAGCGGAACTGCACCAGGGCTTAGTGTGCTGTAAACATTTCACTGTGATCAGCGGTAAGTCATCATATGACAGTGCTCCTGGGGCGTCCTGCCATGCCGGAAATCGATATGGCACAAGGACTTGTTTCAAACCCAAACTCACACAAGCAAAATTAACCGCAAATGGCAAACCATAAATAGGACATCCTGGAAAATCAAAGTACAAAATGTCCTTTTTCTAATGGCATTTAATTTCTTCTGTACTGGAGGCAGGTATATGTGTTACTACACCTAAAAACTTGTGTCAGGATCACCTGGGGAGAGAGTGTTAGAGACAACTAAGAGAGTGATTAGGAGTAATCAGTTAGCACACACTTAACAGGATGCCAAATATCCATTTCACTAATGCCTAGTGAAATGAGAAAGACTAATCAGGAAAGTCACATAGTAACAAAGGAGTTACATGCTTTTCAGTGGTCTGGAACTTCATTTGGCCCAATAATTTTATACAATTCTGCATTATGAAAAAAGAATTAGCTGCTCCTACATTCTCTTTGCTTGTGGAGAAAGACAGGAATCATGATGTGTGTGGTAGGACCGGCAAAAGTCACGATTTTGATTAAAATTAACAAGGGTACTACTGCTTCTTTAACAATTAATGGTCAGTGAATTATGAGCTATTTGTTAAACCTTTTACCAGAAGAAGGAATGAGCAATGACGCATAAATTCAGTTTAGTACCTGAGAAGAATCAGGCTGAAGGGAAAAAAGAGGAATCAGACTAAAATAGATGAGGCACCTGTTTGCTGCTTTATAATAAGATTTTAGAGCACAAAGAGTTTCAGCAGAAAAACTTCCTTAAATCAAAAAATAAAAAAGAATGTAATGGGCATTCACTGTTATCAATTTTCATATCGCTGAAAGCACTCAAAGCAGAGGAAAGCATGTATGGAGCCTTTCCTATTAAAAGTGTCCTTCCGGAACATTCTGTGACATTCCAGCGTACACAATGGCTGCGCGTGTAATCTCTGAAAATGGAACAATGCAAAGCTACATGTTTATCAGACTTTTTTACAACTTGGTGCAGGAGGCCATAAAAATGGCTTTCCAGAGGATTCCACGTTTGGCGACGTCCCTGTGTAGCACGATGCAGCTCTTTGCTAATGGCCAGATGGGCAAACAATCACTCAAGTGTGGCGCAGCATAGCACAATGCACAAAGGAAAGGGCCTGTTTTTTGCCTAAACTCACATACATAATTACTAACCTCTTTTTTATGCATTTGTTTTGCCTATAATCAACCTACCCTCTGGTCTTCCTTGTTACAGTTCTACCATAGCCTCTAGGGTTCTCTACTATTTTACATACATAGGCTCTCTCTAGCCATCAGTCCCATGACAACCTTGCCAAAAAGATGCTGCATCTCTAGGATGATACACTGCAGCCAGTTTATTCAGAGGACGCAATGACCCAGTTGCCCGTGATCAGAATTTTCATGGAAAGTTCAATCAAGATTGATCAGTGAGACTGAGCTTCAGCTGTCTGTTCTCCATGAGACCTAAACCACATCTATAATGACCCCCAATTCAGGATTTTTCTACCTGAAGGTCACCACCGAATAAGCCTATAATAAGCCCTGAAAACCAACTACCCCCATCTGACATTATAATCTGATCAGTTTAGATATACAGATGCTAGAGGCCATCAGAAAGAGAAAGCAGCTGCCAAATTCCATACAACTCGGAGCCTTATTCACTATCAGTGTCTCTTTTTCCCATTTGTGGAACCATCCTCATATCTTGTTAGCCAATTTCAAACGCATCTATGCAGTACTGATACACACACATGCACCTTAAAGCTCAACTACTGTGCTGTTGCTAGCTTCATGTATTATTTTAGCTCTGTCTCTAAAGCAGGCCATTAGATACATACAGACTATGAAGAGAATGAAGGAGCAGCTGGCAGAATCAATACCCCTGGCCTTGAGGAATCTATCTCCCTTAAATATTCCTCCCCAGTTTTCCTGGGTAATCCATATTACTGAGAGGAATCACTGGGTGCCGAACCAAATGGCACACTAATACATTCAAAAATGTTGTTTTCATGCTAATGAGGTTAAGAAAAAACAGATTTGCTGCTTCAATATTTACACAACAAAGAGGACACAAAGTCTTTTCATCAGGAGGTAATGAAAATACTGTAATGCTGGCTTCACACACAGGGAGAAATGAGTCAAATTCATGGGCGACAGTCTGTTCCGGGTCTAACGTGTAAAACACCACGTCACTCTTAGCCCTGCATTCCGATGCACGTAACTCTAACAATTAGAGGTGCACCAGTCCCACTTTTTCAGTGCCGATATGATTCCAATACTTGAGCAGAAAGTATCAGCCAGTATGAGTACCGATCCGATACCAGAGCTCTTTTTTTAAACTAGTAAATACTAATGAAAGAATGCATGCCAAAAAAAGCTTTGTTAATTAAGCTACTACAAACATACATAACATACTGTTCCACCTTGTTTGTACATTTTGTTTTAAGCATTTCTGGGGCATTTACAGTTCAATTTGAATATCTTCCAAGAGAGTACACACAAATGGCGAATGCGAATTTTTCTCCTACTGCCAAGAGAGTCACTTACATTTCATTGCAATAGCAGCCTCTTGTGTATCACTAGATGTAGCGAGTGAGCAAAACAGCCCAAGCTAGCGACTCCCAAATCATTAATTGCTTTTTTCATATTACTCGCATTGTCTTGCACAGTTGTGTGCACTTTGTCTTGTGCGGTTTACCACTAAACGCTACTTCCACTTCTCAAAACTTTGGTTTTACAAAGATTGCAAATCGCTGTGCAACTAGCTGTTGTTTCAAGTGTAAAATACTTCCAGTTCGTCACCCTCTTATCTGATGTTCTTACACTCCCTCCTACTGCAAAGAGTGTGCACATGACATCACAGTAGGCGGAAATCACTGTACTCACACCCACTGAGTGGCAAAACTGAGTGGCAGCATTAGCGTTCAGCTTGAATGGCGCAAAAAACACATCTAAAATGGGAAAGAGTTGTTGTGCAATTGATTGTACAGATCAATTTAACAAGACAAACGGGAGCTATCTTTTTACAGACTGCTGAAAACTAAAGAAGTAAGTATTGGACATGGATCGGTCACATATGGCTAATACCCGATCCGTCTAATTAGGTATCAGTGCCAATACCGATCCCGAATATGAGATCGGTGTACCTCTACTACCAATATTTAAAGAAAACAATACATTTGCCATTAACTAAGAAGAGCTTTTTTTCTCCAAAGTATCATCAACAAAAATCATGTCACTGTCTGAGTTCTACAGTTAACATGAAATTGCTTTGCATAAAGTGGTAGCAGGTCATATTCCACATTCAGTTTAGAAAGACCTACTCAGGAAAATTACACAGATATGTTACACTGTGAAGCCTTTCAAGAAGAGGATCCTCTCAGTATATCAGTTTTGTCTGTGCTTGTTTACCCATGCACAAATTATAAAACAGTGGTTTCTGTGTTGGAATGGGCAAGGCTTACTGCACTATAGCTGATAGGCCTACTGTTCCCAGTTTCATTTATGAACAAAAACTTCCAGGAAAAAATGAGAGAGAAACATTGCTGGTTTGACAAGGCAAGCCACCGGGTGAGGAACCCAGCAGAGCCCCCATATGAGGCAAAGGCTGCCTCATTTCTGACCTAAGGACTTTGTTCCACGTGGAGGTAAAGTGGGAGGAAACGGTGCAGAAAAAAGATTTCATTCATGGTCCCTGATTTAAATACCATCACATTTAGAAGTTCAAATGACTTTGTGTTACCCATATCACTTTAATAAAGGCAATGTCAGGAAACCACTCTGCTATGAGTTCACTGCCTCTTCACTGGGTCCAAAGGTATGAATTCTATTGAAATTGCAAGGATCTCGTATCCACTAGAAATGACTATAATCAGGTGGAGTGGAATATTAATTATCGCAGCATTTACCTCAATTTTCAAAACAGGATAAATTGTGAGATCTGAAGGAACTCTCCATCTGATATTTTACTTAAGGTGTTTTGAATGACTTCAGGGGTAATATAGGCACTATTCTCACTTTGTGTAACACTGACTTTTTCCAAGTTGAATTGATTTTGGCAGATAAAACAGTACAAAATCACTTTCAATGTGTTTATTTTATCACTTTTTAAGTGTTTATTGTGGCTCTAGAATCATGTTATAATCACACACTGCGGCCCAGAGGTTAAAACCAAGTCAGCAAGGGACAGACAAAGTGTACATTAATCAGCGTGGTTGCCGTGTGGTGAGGGGACTCATGATGGGATTAACTGACCATTCCAATAAACAAAGATAAATAAAAAGGAGGAAAACAATAGAACATGCATCTTTGGGTTTTACTTCAGGGCATGCGGCCAAGCCTGAAATAAATACTGTCAACAACAACAATTTACATCACCATAACAGCAACAAGCTAAAAATAAAACAAGCTAAAATTAGAAATTTCTTTTCCACAGTGAAAATTGTAGTGATGCCACTTCTAACAAGATCTGCTGTTTCATACCACTAACAATTTCCCTCTCACGTACCCGTGAGTGCTTAGTGCACATGAATATCCACAAGAAAATAAAGGATGTTGATAGAGAGCTGCTTTTTGGCAGAATCCCTCATTGCTATACAAGTTTTAAATGACAGTAATGGACTGCTCTTGCTTGCATAATTTCAGCGACCTGCTTGCGTCTGCTCCATCTCCTGGCTGTGTTCACTATCCAATTGTTTTTCCACCGGACAACAGAAGTAGGTTTGCCAGGCATATTATAGCATGGCTACTGGTACCAAATGGCTGCATCGCTAATCAATTATCTGTCAGAAAAGGACCCCATTGTTCATTCTTGCTTATCGATAATTTTGCACAGTACCCATTTAGCAGTGTCCATTATTATTATTCCATTACAGTGCCCCTATCGACCCTGTGCCACATCTCTCAGTCATCAGTACTCTAACAACCATGGCTTTGATTGACTATGTGAATAAAACAATTAATTTACTGGTTAAGTATTCTGGCAAACATAAGCAACCTGAAGAGCACATCTTACCATAACACCAACATCTGCAAAAGGCACATCATACATCACAATTGGCTGGCCTCACACTGCAGCAATGTTAACACAACTGATCTATCATTATGCCCCTTATGTAATTAGTAGTGCTGCACAATGGTTTTTGGATGCACCAAAAGTGTGCTGTCTGCCTGGGTCCTCTGTGAACCGCAATTCTGCAGGGCAAGGACTGGCTGAGGTGGGGGGGCAGGAAGGAGAGCGTGACGCATTGCCTCACTCTCTCTCACTTGCTCCGTGACTGCCTGTCTCCATCCAGCTGCAAATGCTGTTGTAGGGGATACAATGAGACCTATTTATAATACCGTCACACATTACACACCATGGTGGATCATGCAGGAGGAAGCATGGCACAATGGCAGGCATGGCAAAGAAAGCGCAACTGACACATGATGACCCAACAGCGCGAGTAGCAAGCCTGGATTCCGAGCCTGCTTGGGGTTGGTGAGGTCAAAAGACAAAGGCTCCTAGCAGACCTTATACATCCTGTGTTTATGTGCACAGAATAAAATCATTTTATGGAGATTCAAACACAGAAAGAGCAACTGCAGGATGGCTTGACGTCAGTAAGGGCAGAACCTCCCCATTGAGCCAGGCTACTTGGGGAAAGGGGGGGGTCTTGTGAGGCCCTGTGCACCACGACAGCAACATTACAGGTCAGTATTATTATTATTATTATTATTAATACATAATATTTCATCATTTAGCTGATGCATTACTCAATACATCTTAAAATATTGGCCCATTTAGAATGCCATATTTTACTGGATCAATTAAGTTTAAGTCCCTCGAAGTACTCCTCCTGGGACTGGAACAATTAACCTTCAGGTTATAAGGCTATGGTCTTAATCTTCATGCTACCCAATGCTCCAGTCAACTGAGAACAGGAAGGACCTTTTTGTACAGTCACTAACCAGGGCCTTTCCATGACTCAGCAAACATATAATTTGAGTCACTTGCAAAAATTGACCTAGCACCGTCACCAAAAGAGTACAGAAGGTTATATTTCATATACTAACAGCTTTGGACTTGCTGCTGGTTATATCATTTGAGGACAGAGCAGGGGCGTTGCAAGCAGGGGGGATGTGGGTGTTACAACACCCCCACTTTTGCTGAAACACGATTCCATCCCCCCCACTTTTGTCAGATTAAAACAATACTAAAATACGTACTACTACAGGTACAGGAATGAACTGAACCATAGCCCCGATCTGGGAGAAAAAAATACATGTGTAGACTTAGACTACACAAATAGGTCTGTTAGTTTGATTGATGGACCATTCAGCCAATCACAGCAAATATATCAGTTAGCGACAGTCACGAGGGAACAAGAGCTGCTCCTCTTCAAAGTGAGTAAGTTGGCAACGTACTGACCTGTTGGATTTGGGGAGAACAATTTAGAGGTAGAAGAAAGTGATGTCTGATACTGCATCACGCTAAACTAGTAAAGCAAAATTTACAACGTCTGTCACAACTTCATAATGTTAGCATTTTCTACATAATGTATGCTAGACGAGGTTAATTATCCCTGTGAGCACTTGCCAGCCAATGGCATTGCATTTAATAACGTTATAGCAACAAGCTAGGGGGTAACTTTACCGTATACGTTAGGCAAGTACCTCCGTGTTTTTCTTTTTTTTTTTGTCTCTTTCAGCATGATATGTTCCCATTATAGAGCTGTGTCTTGAAGCAATCATTCCCTTTCTGTTCATTTTAACTGAATGTCCCTTGCTAAATATTTGCTATTTTTGAGAGCAAATGAGTTTTAAAAGTTGCAGAATAATTAAAGACATTAAAAGTCTTGTTTTATATGATGCATCATGTTTTGCTTGCATATCTGAAGTTAGTCCTAAAGCAACATAATGTAGTTCTTTTACGGTAAATCATTTTGATGCTACACTGACTTACAATGCATATAATGGTGTTTTGAGCATTGTCAGTGCTGCCTGGTATGGAGCCGATTTTAAACCACCTCAGCAATATAAATGGTGTTGAAAATTTAGGCCATTTTGTTGCAGTGTCATTTGCATGATTTTATTTGCATAGTGTAGATGTAAAGAAAATGTAGAAATGCAGGAAGTTATATATAATTGGCTGTGATTATAATTATATTATAATTTGGCTGTGATAATTTAAAGGGGATTTTTACTTTCCCATCCTAGAACCCCCCCCCCCCCCACTTTTAAAAAGCTTGATACGCCCCTGGGACAGAGGGAAAAGTGTTTATTCCTGTTGTGAAGATTGATCTGCCCTGTCATTTTTATTGATTTATTTGATAATGCAGACTGATTTCCGGAATGGCTTGTAATGATTTGATAGTAAGAACGATCAGTAAATCCTTTCTTATCTACAAAATCCAGAAGCATTAAAAGAACAGACTATTGTCATGGTCCAGACGTTTATTAAAGAGTAATCTGTGCTACAATATTAATACCTCATTAGTTATGGCATTTCAGCACAAGTTTTATTAAATGATGACCTGAATGATTAAATACATTGATTTGAGGCATTTAATTTGATGTAATAAAATTAACTCAATAGTAATGCAATTTTGTTCCAAGTGGAAAAAGTGCACTGTTTTCTATTTCACTTACATCAGCAATTGGCAGAGAGCACTTCTTCTACTAGCCCCACCACTAACAAAGTCTAAGTAATTACCCTAGTTTATTAACTCTAGAGTTATTGACTTCTGTTGTCGTTCTTTGAGACATGCCAGCTAAGAGCTATTCAATCAACTACAGTTCCATCTGACGGTCTGATATATTGCTCAAATAAATCCTGACCTCATATAAGAGAAGCCTATGGGGCTGATTATACACAGCATACCAAAGGAGTGATAACATAGCATCATCCCCAGTACACTCCATTCTGCCATTCATCACCTGATCCAGCCACAGTGTGAAGAGAATCTTGGGCTTGTTGGCTACAATGCTACACGTGATTTTATGCAAATGTGTTAAATTATACAAAGCAGAATCTCTGCTTAATATTAAAATAAGCTACAAAGCAGCATTATTTTAAGGCTGACCCAGTCCTTAAAGCTGGGACCTTCTGCTGAAGGCCGTATTTCCCCAAAGCAAGCCCATAAATCAAAGACATTAGCAGATGGGAAGATGTCCTTTGCTCGTGTCTTCAGTCACCCCTTGGGCAACCACAGGAGAAGCTACCCCTTTGGACAGAAGGCATTGCCTGTCCCATGGGACCATTCATCGCATGCAAAAGTCGCCCACCTCTTTACATTCAGATTTAAATGTCATGCACATCTAAGAAGCATTTCAGACAAATCAATCACAATCAATATTTAATGTGCCCCATCACAGAACTGACAAGGCTTTGCAACATATGTGCGCTGAACAATAACGTGCCAAAACTAAAAATTTACAACACTGCATTTCAACTTCACCCTCTACAGTCTATGCAATGCAACTTACCTGAGGAAAAACTGGTGTAAACCACAGAATATATATAAAACCTACAAAGAGCCCATTGCCTTCTCTGTAATATTCCAGGAGACTTTCTCACCGCTGGCTCGGCAGTTATGCTCTCCTTCAGGCTTACATTCGCGGCTGGGTTCTCCAAACAATGACGGTCTCCAGGGCCTTGACACTGATGCCAATATCCTGAGTGAGACCCTCTTGGTGTCACCAACCCCAGCGCGCGCTTACCAAAGAGCCGGTACGGCTGCCTCCCCCGTGCCTGAGCCAGTGACGTCAGGACACAGAGAGAGTCAGAAGATATCGCAAAGGGACACTGCGCCCCTCTCCGATTGGTGTCTGTTCACACTCTGTAAATAACGACATAAAACGGGAGGAGGGCAGCGACAAGCAACCCCACACATTTACGGTATTTTAAAACTCATCAGTTAATTACGAAAAGTCATCTCCGAATACTAGCCCTTTTAAATTATACTCAATTCTAGTTATTGAGTAAATTAAGCGGTAATCGTTTGGTCTTATGTCTCGAATCTCGAAGTTAATTGAGAAATTACTTTCCCGTATATGTTATTAACGAGAATTAACAATGTTTTCGAAAATACTTTTTTTAAACGACGAAAAATACCAATCAAAATGAGATATAAAACTAAAGATGCATTTCAAACTAAACAAGATATACATTGGAACCATTACAGTGTGGTTATATACACAAACAGCACCGCTGACAGGAAAGGTGGATTCTTTTATTTCACTTGGGATATTAAATCATACGGCTATAATGTTCTCCTCGGTTTGTTTATACTAGAAGATAAATGGAAACAAAGGCTAACGCATTGTGCATGTTGTCGACCCACCTGAGGTGGACTACATCGCAGTGATTAGCCTACATTTTGGTAAAACAAAGAGCAGTAATCGGGGTACCTGGCCAAAGACTACACGTGGAGCCTAACTGCCCCGCCTGCCCAAAGCTCAGCGATCTGCGTTACAATATACCGCTTTGTATCGCTGAATATCACCAGACAACCGCTGCCCTGCATTACGGAAAGCAGGACATGTGAGCAGCGCAGAATCCAGCACCTGCCCGAGAACCACGCAGACAAAGAGAGACGGGCACATTTACATCACCGGCAGCCCTCATCGCGATTTAACCTGTGAAAGTCACTTAACCTGAATAGTAGCACCACGATAATATAGAAATACAACAAAAGAGTGTGTTGGCCAAGTTCTCCCAGGGAAACGTCCCCGGGATGGTATTTGTTTGCTTGGTCATTTCCGCGAGAGCCACAGAAAGAGGTAATCTCTCACACATCGGCCGTATTTACCGACCTCCCTCCGTCCTGAAAGTTGTCCGAGGTGAAATTTCCTTGTAGAGAATCGTCACCGGCGAACTGACGATTTGCCCGGCGGCTTGCGAACACGGCTCCAGCCGGTATCAAACACATTTATCCGCTGCCAAGGTTAGACGTGACGGCTCTCCGCCGCTTACCGGGACTGTGCGTTTTCTTTTTACCGGAGATCCAGCAACACCGCGTAATCCTCAACCGTCCGCGAGGCAGCCACCCTCCCCACACGCATACATACATACGTCTCCTTGGAAACTGCTCGAGGCAAGCGCTTACTTTGCAGCTGATTGGTTGAAGGCGAAGACACGGCGAACCTCGTCGGGAAGTCGCTTATTCTCGTGAACCAGAAGTACATACATCAGCTGTTCTTAGGGCAGGAGGCACATGATTACCTGATGAAAACGCTATTCGTCTTCCAACGGGCGTAACTTACCTCCTTGACTATGGGAAGAACAAGCAACCTGCACACACAGGGAAGCAGCGGGGTTCGAGCCCCCAACCCGCAGGCGTGAGGGGACAGTGCTACTGACCCACCGTGTAACCCTGCCCTAATGATGGAATGTATGTTTTACAATACAAGAACACTAATAATAAACTCATAAGCAGGGACGTTCAGAAGTATCATTGCGTTTACACTCCATGTATAAGCATGGAGTGCTTCAGTACTACATCTAAGTCCATTGTGTGTGTGCAGCACAGAGGTTGTTATGCTACGATTTGTAACATTGTCCCCAAAGTTCCCACGATGCTTTTGCTTTTGGGGCTTAACTAGATTAATTATACGGATAATGTAATAACACAGAAGTTTTGGAAGCAGGATGTAATTGAATGCATATCGATGCAACGTAATAAACACATCTGAGCAATATGATATAGACCGATCTGAGTTATAAATTTTGCCTGCTAGCTAACAGATTACTTTCCGTATAATAAACACTTCTTCCTGGGATAGGCAACTTGACCAGGACGTGCAATTAAAAGATGGATGGACGATAACATATAATCCACTTTCTACCTTTACTTTTCAACAAAGTTGAGTTAGGGTCTTTTTTTCCTAGCTGAATTTACTTTAGGTTATGCTCCTAGATATAGCAGTGGCTGTGTGTGGAAACCACAGTGTGGCCTTGGTTACTCCGGTGTCTGTCAGTAACACCAGTATATATAGGCCTAAGCTATGCTAAGTTGCTTACAGCTGTAGTGCCTCATACAGTCATGTAAAAAAATTAGGACACCCCATAAAATATTTAGTTCTTTATTAAGATATAATTTGAAAGATTTAATGTTTATATCTGTAGATAAAGGTGATGTAATTGCATCACCTATGCAAAAACAACAAGAAATTCACTTATTTAACAAAATTAAGATGGTAGTGGCTACTGAGGAAAGAGTTAGGAAAGCTAGTATTTCCCCCTTTGGCTGAAATAACCACAATGAGACGTTTCCTATAACCAATTACCAATCTCTGACATCAACTGGCAGGTTTCCCCCACTCTTCAATGCAGAATTCCTTAAACTCTGAGATGTTTGAAGGGTGTCTTGCATGCACAGCCTGTTTCAAATCACTCCATAGCATCTTCATAGGATTCAGATCCAGGTTTTGACTTGGCCATTCCAGAACTCTCCATTTCTTTCTTCTAAGCCATTCCTTGGTAGATTTACCTGAATGTTTTGGGTCATTGTCATGTTGCATGCTCTACTCCTGCTTCAGCTTCTGGACAGATGGTCTCATATTGTCCTCAAGCACCCTCTGATACGATGAAGAATTCAGAGTTAGTTCTATGTTGGTGAGCTGGTCAGGTCCTGTTGTAGCAAAGTAGCCCCAAACCATGACATTTCCACTCTCATACTTCACAGTTAGTATGAGGTTCTTTTGTACAAAAGCTGTCTTTGGTTTATGCCAAACATGTCCTCTGTTACTGTGCCCAAATAATTCAATTTTAGATCCATCTGTCCAAAGTATGTTGTTCCAAAAGTCCTGGCCTTTGTCTAGGTGATCTCTGGCAAAACAGTCTTGCCCTGATGTTTTTTTGACAGCAGGGGTTTCCTCCTTGCAAACCTCCCATGTAAATCAAACTTGTGCAGTCTCTTTCTGATGGTAGATGCATTGACATTAACCGTGGCAAGAGCTTTCTGTATGTCCTGTGATGACATTTTAGGATTTTTGGAGACTTTCAGCATCTTGTGGTCTGCTCTTGGGCTGAACCTGCTTGGACAGCCTGACCTGGCCATGTGGGCAGTTTTTTTTAAACATTCTTCATTTGTAAATTATTTTCTGGACAGTGGAATGACTAATTCTAAACTCTATTGAGATCTTTTTATATCCCTTTCTATATCCGCACCAATAAGCTCTGTAACGATCTTCTAATCATTTTCATCCGATGTGGTTCACCTGATTCTAATTCTAGGCATTTTAAATAGTGAGGGTGTCCTAACTTTTTCCTCAGTGGAAATTGGCATCTTCGTTAATTTCTTTTGTTAAATAAGTGAATTTGTCTCTTTATTTTGCATAGGTGATGCAATTACATCCCCTTTATCTACAGATATAATTTGAAAGACTATTTAATATTGATATGTTGATATTTCTTAATAAATAACTAAATACTTAATAGGGTGTCCTAATTTTTTCATGACTCTATAGCCTGATCAGTTACTTGCATGTGTAAAACATGTTTAATAGCTGAAAACACACAATATGCTGGAAGATGGTGAGCAATTCATTGCTGTTGTTTAAAAAAGTTAAGAGCCCATGCTTAATGAGCAGCCATTGAAACCAATAAGAAGGCTTTGCAGCAATTCAGCCAAACATACACATTTGTATATGTTAAAAGGTAAGGTCTACTGGCCTTACATTACTTCCTGTATTTGGAGGATCTGCAGTGTGTGCATGTTGTCATTAAGCACATTGCTGAATGAATCATTTACCTAATCAGATGAATTTAGCCATCAATCTCAGTACCAAACGATGGGGAACCTGACTACCCAATCGGGAGTTAAGACCTATGGTAACATTGACCAGCGATGCAAGCAACTGAGGAACTCAACAATTAACCACACATAATAAAAATAATACAAATGTAAGATATAGACAGAATGAGGTGACCGATCAATACTCATACTCATGAAATCTGACCCCGTATGATTATATATGAAGGTCAGAAATTCAAGCTTAAAAACAGACTCACAGTCCATGCAACTCAACTGCACTCTCTCTCCCCTGCCAAATAAAAGATTAATACATTAAGGTCCTGTGGTAATTTAATTAGCTGGGGTGATACCTACCTACCCAGCATAGGATTCTCCCTCTAACTTCATTACTGATTCTGCAACTTAAATCACTTTCCCCTGCTGCAATATCAGCAGTAGCAAGTACATTATTTAAGTGTTAAAAATTGAATAACTAATATCATAAAGAGCTTGGAGCAATCAATTAATGTAAAAACTTCAAACCTTTTAAAACACCTATATGTTTATCTAATTCGCATTAAACCTTGTTTTTAGCTTCAATAACATACCATGTAATCATTTCTGATTCTAGGTGGCTAATGGAAATGATACTGAAATGAGGATATAGCAATTACTGCAGCCCTGTAGTGCAGGCCCAGGCCAAATCTATTTCTACCTGATTAAGTAGATCCAGATTGTGGCTGCCATCAGAAGGTTCTCCTACTTTCAAAGTTCATCCTCTACTGCCCTCTGCTGGAACTGTATCTCTGGACATGGCTTTTTCGTCAATGACAAATGCATGTGACTCATCTTTCTACAATAACTCAGGAGTAATGATTTTCCAGCTTCAAGAGTCAAGTTTTTCAAATGCACTTTCACAAGGATATTAATATCACTTTGAACAATAATAACCAATTAGAATCTGGATATATTATCATTTGTACAGTAAAAAAAATCAGATTAAGCACATTTAGAATAGGTCAGCTGTATTATAGTTTATTAGTAATAGGAGGAAAGGTTTGATGGAATTAAATAATTAAAAAAAAATCCTTCTTCAATGGAGGAGACTGAGTCACCTCTAAAGCAACATATATACACACTATAAAAATTAATTTTACTTAAAAAAGTGGAAGTAAAACCAAATAGGAACAATCATTCAAAAGGTTCCAAAATAATATGTAGACCTGTAATACAACATATTATTTCTGTTAGTACCTATCCAGGCCTGCATGGGCTATACTATTCATCAGCAACTATCCCTTTCCATTAAAATCTGGAAAAATCTTAAATATCATGTCATTATTATGTAATTGTAATATACAGTAAGAAGAGTTACACTGTCTATTTTATACTTCTGAACCAAATAGATTTTAGTTGCTGCATTTCGAAATAAATGGATTTATTGTCTGAGAAAACATCAGATTTGTTAGTGCCACCCTGGGGTGCTTCTTGGCAAGGCCTGGTGTATCTGCCCAAGTAAATCTCCACTCCAGATTAAATCTTGGTGTTTCGGGCCACTTTTTTGAGAGGCATGTCTTCCCATGGGTGTTTCCTTGAGTTTTTCTCATTATCATCAATGACGTCTTCTGGAAACATCTCATCTAGTCGGTCAGGGTTGACGTAGGTGTAGAAGTGGGCCATGATGGAGAATATTAGGCAGACGACAACCAGGAGAGCAGCGAACAGCACAAACTCCACCCACTAAAAGGAAGGTGGTCACATCACTTACTTGTTACTAAACAAGTGAACAATTCTTTACAAATTGTTATGAGTTAATAAAGGTCAGATCTCTCTATTTAGTGAACTAGAGCAGAGCCCTTCCAGGATTTCAACCAGCAACCTCGAGTCAATTAGGCTGTTTTGTTTTTTTGTGCAGCGCTGCCCGTTGCCCGCATGCTTCACGCTGAATGCAGCATGGACTAATTCGCTAGCACAAGGTCCACAAGAGCTGAGATGAGTATTATAAACATGGAACCTCTCCTTCAGTTAAAAGACCTCCTGACAAAATGTTAACCCTTCACTTTTCAGGGATGGGGGGATGGGGAGTAAATGAAAATAATTGTTACATGAGAAATAATTAGTCATTGTTCTGTGAGCTTTTTAAAATCCTCAGTAAAACAGACTAACGTGGGAATGTGAATGTGAAACAGAAATAATCACATTGTTAACGGTATATTCTTCTGACAATCATTGATGTAACCATGGCTCTTTCCAGCTTGTTACGATGTTGACACAAGGTGTACCATTTATTCACAGTAAAAGTGGAACATGAACTGCTTCACACCTTGTGGCTTTTACCTGAAGAAGTTTCCCCAAGAAATCACACATGCAAGCAGCCTCCTGCCCTCCCTCCCAGTCCCTACCGTCTCGCAGGATTAAGGCATACCTGATGCAGACCTGCCCCTTCTGCCACAATCAGCACAATCACGTTTCCAAAGGCCACTGTCATGAGCCAGACGGCTTGTAACACGGATTTCATATTGGCTGGGGCCTGGCAGGACAGAGGGTTAGGGATAGGGTGCAACCGAATACTGTGTGCTACTCTGAACACGCTGAAACAACGCTGCCTTCTGTACCTGAGAATAGGAGAACTCCAGTCCCGTGATGGAGAACATCACCTCCCCCGCCGTTATCAGGGCATACTGCGGCACCTGCCAGGCTATGTGCACATTGTTTGCATGGACGTCCTCCATCTTTCTGGCCACTACTCCATCAGGGACCTGCTATGATTGGCAAAAAAATAAACTTGCTAATCTATTCATTTATTCTCTTTCGGAATTTAGCATAAATGCTGCAGTAGGGCTTTACTTACTGGATCCAGAATGACAGTGTAGGAGGCACCAAAGTCAAGGAGTCCCAGATCTAATGAGTACTGGTCTCGGTCTGATTTGCATTTCACGTCACTGTATCTGTTAAATAGTGATTGGCTGTTAATTATCATTGTTTCAATGGAGACTTCAGATGGGTTTTAAAGCAATTAATTAAGCATTTAAGCATCAATTAAGCATTACTATATCTGCAATTATCACAAAATAATAATTAGTCAGCTGGTCCAAGGACACAGAATGTAGAGGAACGATTGAGTGTCAAGACCTTCTGTGGTACTCACTGTGCTCTCACCACGCTCTTACTGGGAGAGATGCCATAGGCAGGTGCTACCTGGAAGTCCTGCCCACCAACAGTCACATTCAGGCCCTCGTTCTTGGCATTAACAAACCTGGCAGAGTAAACAAATTCCCTCAAACTGCACAAGCTACTACAAGGTATGTGTTAACAAGCTGTAAAGTTCCTTTCGCTTACGCTGGTCTTTGCATAGCTATGTTATGTGTGTTTACCTGACGAATGCATCACCATTGTCAGATTTCTCAATGAGGTCTTCCACCTAAGAAGCAATAAAACAAACTCTGACACATCTACATCCTACAGTTGGTAAACACAGACAGATTGCAATCAGCATTAATGCATTAAATAATTAGTCCTACTGAAAAAAAAGGCTATTTATTTACTTACAAGTTTACATTCGATGTTGGTCATGTCATTGTGCAGGATCAAGCTATAAGCCTTTTGTTCGTTGAATGAAAGAACACAGTTAAAGTCCATTGCTTTATACTTGATCTCGATCGTATGGTTTTGACTTATTCCATTCAGCGGTAGCCTCTGATATTCCCATGGGTCCTGTCAGGGCACATTCATGATGTTTTTGAGAGTAGTTCATCACACACTATGATGCGAATATGTACTGCGAACAATAAATATGTAATGTAGGTAATGAATATGTAATGTGGGTAATGAATATGTGAAATGGGTTCACTGTTAAAGCTCATTCTTGGGTGTGAGAAGCTGGAGGTGAAGTCACTGAGACTGAATCCATTATTGTGCTGCTTGCCTGTGGAATATTATGCTATTTGCACTGACCTCATAGGACTTGATGGGGTCTGGGAAAAGGCCAGTCTCCGAAATAGTCACCCTGACCTCACCATCTGCCAGATTGAGGATCTGCAATAAGCTCTCCCCTGCTGGTGGAGCCTCCACCACAGTTTTCTGCCGGAGAAGTATAGAAGGATGTATATGATGGCAATGCTGCAGGAGTGAGGCCATTTAGAGAGCACAAGTCAGGAGGATTGGGGGCTGAGGTGCTGGTGGACGTCGGGATCACTGCGACTGACTCTGCTGTGAACTATATGGTTTGCAATAAATGTTCCCCAGGTTGATAACAGGACCATACTGCATGCACACTAATTAAACTGGAGAATCTTACTATGACGTTCACTTCCACGATGGTTGCAGCTACAAAGGCCAGGGCTGCAACAATCATGCCAGCAGCCATCTTCTTCAGCGGCCTGCAGAATCATCAGCAGAATCAGATGATCAGCGGCCTGATAGTTTCAACTGACACAAATCCATGCTGCACAAACCCACGTACTGAATTTCCTCATTTCTCATGGTGTCAAAACAGCACGTCATACATCAACATGCTGAAGGAAAGACTCATTATTCTGAGTAGAGAGGCACTGCTAGCAGGGCAAGATGATGAATGACCATCTTGTTCTGGCACCCGATGGAGCAGAGCTTGCTAACAATGTGCCTTAGCAGTAAAAGCTGATTCTTGATGCTAAAACTAACCTTACAGCTTTTAGAATCATTGACTGTGGCTCTAACTTTTCCTTATGGTCAAACAAGTTCAAAATTCTCCTTACTGCACAGAAATCCTTAAGGAATGAAAAGTGTGCCCCGTAAAAATCCCAAAACCTGTCCAAGCTTTTAAGTTTGATAATAATAAGTAGACAGCCTCAGCCTACTAATATCTGAAGTGCAGTATTTGAAATAAAAAGTAATTAAAATATTTAGGATTTTGAGTATCTTTCTTGTTGTGCTTGTAGTGGATGTGATCTCCTGGAAAAAAAAAATATAGTGGTTTACTACCAAGAGGATCATTAGACCAGCAGCTGTCTAATGATCTGTAGCGAGTCTGAAGTTGTGGTTGAGCTACTAAGCTTCCCTACGCATGACCAGGATTGGTAATTAATGTAACTGACCATAAATGAGAATGTTATAATCACACTAGCAGTGGCTTTTTCTGCTTCATTTCAACTGAATTTGCAATGCTAGAAATTCCTGAGTGAATGAAATGACCCTGTTGCTAAAAGCCTGACACGACTCACGTAAAGTTAATCTTGCAGAATCCAATGAGTGGATACACTCCCATGTCGAAGATCGGGATAAAGACCAATATCAGCAAAGCGTTTAGCATCTAAGAAATGCAAGAACCAAAGTGCCATTAGAATGATGCAGTAAACATTGCAAAGTCATAAAAACCAAGGGCAATTTAAGAAGACATTGGTGAATACTCTTGCTCAATACTTCTATAAAGTGATAAGAGACTTGAAGTTGCAATAATCATAAAGGTCATGATAATTCCTGATTCCAGGCAGAAGAACACAATGGAAAAAGCAAACAGGTGCCGTTCTGATGAGATGCACATGCCACAACAGCTTTACCTGCATTTGATCCGGCTTCAGAACAAAGGGGCCCTGCGATATAATGAATTAATTATTAGTATTTTGTTAAATGATCAAATTGTATTATCATTAAATAGTTAGCGAGTGGTCAGTCTTCGATGTTTGGCATGTAAGTTTCATCCTGCCGAAGTGTGCTGAATTCACCTGTTTATATTGCTTGCCTTCTAAGATATGAAAACAAAGATTAAACAACATAATAAAATAATTACACTTACAAAGTCCAAATTCATTCTGGTGGCCTGCAGTGTCCACCGAGAGCCCTTCAATAAACAAACAAAAAAAGATTTGTTTAATTTTGATAGACAATCTATGTAGAACATCCTGATTCATCCACCTTCCAGCCACATAACCTGAGCTATGTCACAAAATAGGATCTGGCTGAGTCAGACTGGCCATAGAGATATTCAGGCTGGCGCTTTGAGGGCTTACCTGCTGGTCGAAGAGAGCCCAGAACATGGGAAGGGGGATGTAAAGTAGCAGCACCCGGAGGACCATCTTGATCTCCTGGATGAGGCGTTTCTGTAGAAAAAGGTTGTTTATGTCACTGGAGACCATGTCCTAGCTTTCTCCTTGCTGTTCATACATAAGGCCCTCCATACATAAGGTTAAATGTCTTCCTGCCAGTTAACTTTGCATCAGCTAGTGTTGCTGACATTCATGTGATGGGCTGTCTCTCTTGAGATCTGCTATCCTTACCGAAAACTTCTCCTCCGCCCAGTCCAGCCAGTGAGCTCTTTTAGGGTCACTCTTTGAACTTCTCCAGCGATTCCTCACAGCAAACTTCAGGGAGACAGGAAGAACAGACAATCAGCTCAGATTAAGCCAACAGTGAAGGATCACCAGAAGTGATGTGACCCCAGTACACCAAGAGCGGTCTGCAGTGAGAGGCTGTGGCACGTACCCCCATGCACCTGCATACATCCAGGAGCACGTTCCCTTCAGGGGGGCTCTTTTTGTACAAGCCACTCCCAGCGATGAACACAACTGTGTGACGGGGAGAGCATCATCTTTTCATTAGAGACAGACCAAAAATCATACAAGCTTACACATATTATTTATGTGCTTGTGTACCAGTAACATCAACATCTACCCATCAATCTCTCTGTACCCACTTATCCTATTCAGGGTCGCGGGGGGGGGGGTTGGAAGCCTATCCTGGAAGCTATTGGCACAAGGCAGGAAACAACCCAGGATAGGGTGCCAACCCACACACACCATTCAATCACATGCGTACACTTATGGGCGATTTGGTAACTCCAGTTCACTTCAGCATGTGTATTTCTTGCTCTGTTGGGGGAAACCGGAGTTTCCGGGGGAATCCCCACAATGACATGGGGAGAGCATGCAAACACCACACACATGGAGCCATGGGGAAAACTTGAACCCTGGTCCCAGAGGGGTGAGGCAACAGTTGCGCCACTGTACCACAAGGCAAGATTAACATTCCATACAATAAGTTGTTTTAAAAGCTGATGAGATTTAGGCATCCTTCAGGCCCCCTGATTATTCCAGGGGAACTTCGCCAAAAAAGGCATGCCTACATCATGCTGTCCATCCTGTCGCACCAGCAGTTCTTGCTCATCGCATCTTTGGATTTGGTGGCTTTGATTGGCATCTAGGTAGAAGCGAGCCTAAGACAGCTGAAGGCAGCACCTTCCTGGAGGAATAGCTACAGGAATGGAAGAGGTGGAGCTCACTCACAAAGAGCGATAAGCATCAAAGCTGCAGGCACCCCAAAAGCGAGAGCGTAGCAGTCACCCCCGAAACACTGCACGTCACCTGGAGAGCAAAAGCCGAAACAGTCATGTGACCTTACCAAAAGACCAGTGCTTTCAACAATACTCATTCTATGCCAAAGCGATAAAATAAAGTCATGTGTCAGAGAAATTTCAGATGACACTGACAGTGGATAATATATAACAGTGATTCCCAACAAGGTCCTCAGGGACCCCCAGATGGTCCACGTTTTTGATCCCTTCTAGCTCCCTGCCAGACCATCCACATTTTTGCTCCCTGGGAAGGAGCAAAAACATAGACTACCTAGGGGTTCTCAAGGACTGGGCTGGGAAACACTGGTATATAAAGTATACTATGTACATAAAGTATGCATATCAGAGAGAACATCTACAAGATGTGTTTATGTGAAATACCATATTGCCATAATAGTGGTAATTAGGTGATAAGCGTACTGAACTGTAGCGTTAAGGAGGGCCAGACTGACCTCGCAGTATCGGCGTGATAATGGTGGATAAGACGCTCCCAGCATTGATCGACATATAGAATATGGAGAAGAACTTCCTCCGTTCCTCCACCTAAAGCAGTGGGGTTAGAAACATGAGGTGCTTCACTGCAAGCCTGCTCCCGTTCTCCTGACTGAACACCAGAAAGGGCCCCCAAATCAGCCTACAGGAGCCTTTGCTCTGTCTGACAAGCTTGTTACCACCTCGCAGATCTGCCCAGCATTTCCCATTTATGTTGCTGTATTCAAACAGGAGCCTGTAGTTACAGTGCTCAGCATAAATGAGTACACCCCCTTTGAAAAGTAAGATTTTAATCAATAGCTCAATGACCACAAGAACAATTTCCAAAATTTTGACAAGACAGTTTTATAGATCAAGTCATGGACATGAAAGTAAGGTTAATAATATAACTTACATTATAAAACCTTCAGTTTTACTCAAATCAGGTGATGCAAAAATGAACACCCCACAACAAAAACTACTACATCTAGTACTTTGTATGATTGCCATGATTTTTAAGCACAGCACCAAGCCTGAGGCATGGAATGAGCAAGTTGCTCAACTTGTCTCTTCAGAATTCCCAATAGGTGTTCAACTGAGTTCAGATAAATAGACATATTTAGCCACTGAATCACTTTCACCCTGTTCTTCAGAAATACAACAGTGGCCTTAGATGTGTGTTTTGGATCATTGTCATGTTGGAGACGTGCACGACGACCAAGGGCACAAAGTGATGGTAGCATCTTCTCTTTCAATACAGAGCCGTACATCTGTGAATTCATGATACCATCTATGAAATGCAGCTCCCTGACACCGGCAGCACTCATGCAGCCCCACATAAGGACACTGCCACCACCATGTTTCACTGTAGGCACCATGCATTTTTCTTTGTATTCCTCATATTTGTGACACCATACAGTTTTGAAGCCATCAATTCCAAAAACATTTATCTTGGCCTCATCACTCCAGAGTACAGAGTCCTATAGTCTTCATCTTTTTCAGCATGGGCCCTGGGAAATTCTGACGGGCTTTTTTGTGCATGGGCTTTAGGAGAGGTTTTCTTCGTGGACGACACCCATGCATGCCATTCCTCTGCAGTGTATGCCATATTGTGTCATGGGAAACAGTCACCCCAATTTGGCTTTCTACTTCTTTAGCTAACTGCAGAGAACTTGCACAGCGATTTTCTTCAACCCTTCTCATCAGAAGACGCTCCTGTTGAGGTGTTAACTTCCATGGACGGCATGGACGTATCTGTCAGATGGTTGCAGTTCAATCTTTCTTAAACTTTTGTATCACTTTTGCTACAGTATTTTGACTGATAAGTAAAGCTTTGCTGATCTTCTTGCAGCCTTCACCTTTCCTGTGCAAAGAAATTATTTCCTTTCTCAGGTCTTCTAAGACTTTTCTCTTCCACGTGGTGCCATTGCTGACAGCAGGGAATGGGAAGGGGTTTCTTTGTTAATTAATGCCCTTTTATAGTCAAAATGCCTGTCTAATGAATAATTAGACTCACCTGTGGTTGATATCTTGTTAATCTAGAATTTAGCTTTGCTCCAAAGACATTAAATGGGTTGTACACATTTTTGCAACATGGTCTTAAATGAACGTGTTAGGACATTTTACCTTTTTGTGTCAGCAAATTAACAAATCTTGTTTGCAATCAATGGCCCACATTTGTGGGAGTATTTTGTAGTATAGTATCCCATAGAAA
>JAAGVU020000035.1:4854856-4878225 GCA_011763525.2 Mormyrus iriodes
AATGTTGATTCTGAAAGGAAACTAAAGGTTTTCTGACAAATCTGTTGGGGTGTACTCATTTATGCTGAGCACTGTATGTGAAAACATGCACATTCTGGCATGTTCGCCTTACATGCTCTTCGTCAAACTGGTCTCCTCCGAAGGCAGACACACAGGGCTTAATCCCCCCTGTCCCGAAGGCGATGAGCCCTAAGCCCGTCAAGGACAGCACTCTGGAGAGAACAGAGAGGGCATGTGACTGGGCAAGGCAATTGGCGGCCTGGTAGGATCACCGGCGCTCTGAGAGATCCAGCAGTTCGCTGGGTCCTGCGGGGCACTCACACATGCACTGTGGTGTCCCCCAGGGTGGGAATGGCTCCCACAGACTTCACCACATGACCGATGACGTACACTATGGAGAGGTAGATGATGGTCCTGCAGGCAACGCACAGAGAGAAAGTGTATCAGAATTGGCATCATATTTTGCCAGAATAACCTCACCAAGTAGTTCCTCCCACCCTCCACACCGGAACATGGGTCCAGGTGATGAAACTGCCACTGAACTGACCTGAACTTCCCAAGCCAGGAGTCGGCAATGATGGCCCCAAGGACAGGCGTGAAGTAGCAGAGGCTGCTGAAAGCATGGTACACAGCCGTGGAGAGGTCCTTGTCCCAGTGCAAGTAGTTGATGAAGTAGAGTGTGAGCAAAGCTTCAAGGTGAAGGTAGAGAAACACAGGCTCATAAAACCACACTTAGACTGTCCTTTATTTTTAAAAAGCAATGTCTTGCCATTCAACTGATCCTTTCAATGCAGTTGTACATCGCAAATTACTATAGACAACACAGAGTGTGGCTTGATGTGATTACCTTTCATGCCATAGTAGGAGAATCTCTCGCAGAATTCATTCACCACAATGAAGGCGATGCTTACAGGGTAGTTGGTGCCACACAGTTTCTGAAGCAGTGAGGCAAGACGTATCAGCACCTCTAGATGTATAAACTCCACATTAACTAACATGATGATTCTGCAGTAACTCTGCTCTGCCACCCGATGACCATGCAATAATTCCATTCTCTGACCAGATGACTCTGTAATAACTCGGTTCTGTGACCCAATTACTCCGTCATAACTCCAATCTATGACCCAATGACTCTGCGTTTGCAATAACTCTGCTCTGTGACCTGATGTTCTCTGCTCTAACTCCATTCTCCAGCCCCCTGACTCTGTGATAACTGGCCCGATGACTCTGTGATAACTCCACTGTCCAACCTGATGACTCTGCAATAATATGGCTGTCAGACCAGATGACTCTGGAATAACTCCACTCTCTGACCCAATGACTCTGCGATAACACTGCTCTCTACCCCGAAGACTCTGCGATAACACCGCTCTCCGGCCTGATGACTCTGCGATAACACTGCTCTCCGGCCAGATGACTCAGCGATAACACCGCTCTCCGGCCTGATGACTCTGCGATAACACCGCTCGCCGACCTGATGACTCTGCGATAACACCGCTCTCCGACCTGATGACTCTGCAGTAACACTGCTCTCCGGCCTGATGACTCTGCGATAACACCGCTCTCCGACCTGATGACTCTGCGATAAATCAATTCTCTGACCCCATGACTCTGCAATAACTCCGCTCTCTATCCTGAGCTGCTTATCAGGCCTGTCTTTTCATGACATTTATGCACCTGAATGTACTGCAGGACACTGAATGGACTGACAATGGGCCTCCTCTGCTTATCACACCATCAGTACTGATATCATTTACCCTCATCCACTGTAGTCTTGTGCCCCTTTTAAGTTATTCTTTATAAGACCATCTGAAAAATGACTAAGCTGACATTTAAGCAAGTAAAACAATACCGGTGAGTATTTTGTTTTGGATTTCCCATCACTCTCCTGGAGGATATCTAGGAAGAAAATAACAGGTTTAAATCACACACGTTTCAGTATGACATTGTTAGCTGTGATAAAGTTTGACAATGCACTACTGATGACTTTGGAGCAGCAGTTAAAACATGATTCATCAAATCAGTACTGATAGGAAAATCAATTATTCTACTAGAAGCTTTTAGTAATACATTAAATGTTGGAAAGATGACTATGCTGTACGCTAAAGAAAAATTGTCTGGATATTTAAGTGCTCTAGAGCAGTGTTTCTCAGCTGGTGGGCCATGAGCTCATTTTCAGTTGGTTGTGGAGTGTGTGAGGCTAAACCAGTTGAGAATCACAGCTTCATAGTCTTGGTTTTATAATTTGCTCATGATTGCTTTGGTCATATCCCTAATAATAAAATACTACCAATTTATCTATTACAGATGTATTTCCCACACTGTCAATATCTTTATTGATGGCTTCTTAAATTTAAGAATATGTAATTTTTATAAACCAGCTACATTTTGAGAATGACTAGCAATGATTTGCAGTGGTACTTTTCCAGTAACATATTTTATGTACTTCAATTGTTCAAATTTTAAGTGTTTCCTTTGTCAGTTATACAAATCCAAAACCTGTATAAAATCAGTGCATAACTGATACTGACTTTTGGAACTTTTAATATGCTGGAGGAAAATATGTTCATATTCAATTACAGAAAAACAAACAGCAAGTAATGCAGTGGATCAGCTCTAAGTATCCAAGCAAGATTGTGTTTCTCATTTGTTACGTTATACTCATAGAAAATCAATCATTTATTCTGTTGGCAAATGGCTTTGTGCCAAACAGTTTACAGTTTTACAGACAGCTTGTCCGTCTCGGAGGTCAGCCTTGCTCTGGGACAGGGATCCCGGATAGGTGGCACTGCACCATACTTCAGCGTACTTGCAAAGTCATAAAGGGTCCCATTGATCAGAAAAACAGGTTTGTTTTTCAAATATGATTGAAAATGAACAATAATGAAAAATAACAATAAAAACAAGAATAACACTAATTTCATTATTATTGTTGTTGTAACTTCAAACTGTAAAGAAAGTCAAGGTTCACTATTCTGGAAATGAAAACCAACAGTAATGTTTTCCAGCAGCTCTCAGGCCACTGGCTTGAAGGTGTTTGCACCCATGCATGCTTTCTCCCACGTTGCACAGCAATGTGAATCCAGCTAAATCCAGCACAATACTGCGTCTATAAGCTGTATTTAATAAGGTCGAGCACCTATGGATGATGAGCTTAACCTCGATGCACCAAACTGAAAAGGTTTCACGTCCATGTCACATAGAGCAGTAGAGTAAGCTCCTCTGAGGTTCATGAGGTTTATGTTGAATTGTTTACCACAGATGAATACGTCGGAAGGATTTGGTCACTGTTCAATTTAAGTGCCTGTGCAGGTTTTGATCACAGAACTAATATACGATACTAACCCTAATTCGTCAACATCTGTTAGCAACAACCACCTGAACACAGGTCAGAGCACAGGCTAAGAAGCAAGAGCAGGTCTGTTCCAGTGCTCCAGTCGAACAGAAATTAAAACCAATAGGTATATGCTTGGATGAGCTGAGATACAGAGTTCTGTCATAAATACAGATCTGTAGCACCAGGGCAGGACTCTGTCAAATTCTGTCAAATGTCCCTCACTCACATTTACAGAAAAGCAATTAAGTTGTGATAAGCAGACATTAACGATGCATGCACCATGTGAAATTTGGGTTACCTGTTTTCTTGTCCATGTTAATGAGGTTCTCCTCCTGAGACGACTCCTGCAGCCTGTTCAGCCCTCCTGTAATGTTTCATGAAGCTCTCCCTGTGAGCTAGATTTATGTTTTTCACTCCTTGGTTAATATTTCACTTCCAAATCCATGCAAAGAATTCAATTTGATTGATGGTACTTCATTCCACACGTCTCTATAGCTATAAAAATAGTTCTATGTCTAAAGGATTGAACTTGATGATGCAATTTTTTTATTTTCCTTTCAAATTCGCTCACTTCATCCTGAGTATGTGAATATACAAAACACCTGGTGTTTTGTGCAGTGATCTTGTCAGCTCTGAAAAAGGAAACTTCCAAACATATGTCCATTATTCTATTATGTTCAATGCAGTGGCAACTGCTGACCAAAATCTTTAGTGAGCTAAACTCTAAACTGACCCCCCTCCACCCCTGGGTATAATTTCAGACCTAATCGTTTATTAATCATCATTATAAATATTATACAAAATACTAAAAGATTCATTACACGGTAGTCCTGAACATTTTTCATTGGTTGCTAATTTTAATCAAATGTAGCCCTATTTAGCCTGTATGATGAGTCCTAAGTTGTGTAACTATTAACTCACTTCAATTCAGTTAAATTTTATATAGTGCTTTTCACCCCAAGGCGGATTTACATGGGTGTTTTAATCAGGCTTAGGGAGTAATGTAATACATGGGATGCACAAAAAGTGACTACATTTTGTTACAGTTACAGAGCAGGAAAAGACGTAAACAGATTACCGATACATTTGACAAGAGCTACAGCTAGCTAGTTAGGTAGCTATTTTTGGCAGTGTAAACTATCTAGCTATGGTGAATTCAGGTAAAGTAGGACCCTTTCCCATTTCGAATTCTAGTGCGCAACCTAATGTACATTAACATTAACCTAATGTAATTAACCCACATATGACACCTTTGTGCAATCTTAAGATGTCTCCTTACCACATCAAAAGAAAAAAATTAAATGAAATGAAAAATGAAATCTCTTGCTTATAGGAACCATGACACAGGCCCATACACTCCATTTACCTGCAAGATAAACTGGGGCGCGTTTTAGGTAACGTGGGACAGGAATTTATTTAATACATCAAAACTGAATAATTTTGCAACAGATTTTGATAATTGAGTTTAATACACAGTACAACTCAAGGAACAGTTGAATGACAATTGTTGATTAATTTTTTTGATAATACTTAAAGCACTGATGTATAATGCATTACAGATCCCTCCATAATGCATTATGATGCATTCATAAAGTATTATAAACATGGCAATAAATATTTATAAAAAGGCATAACACATTATAGCCATTTTATCATGAATTATGAATGTTATGCCTTTTTATAAATAGTTATTGCCATGTTTATAATACTTTATGAATGCATCATAAAGTCACAATCCATTAAATTTAATTTCATTTTAGAATTTGTTGTGTACAAAATATTTAAAACCATTACATGCAAAGCTTACACTAACAGTAAAAACAGTAAAATAGGATGTTTTACGATGAAATCTATTTCATTGTGTCAACTTTAAAAATATAACAGTAACAAATATTTTGCATTCTTCTTCGATAAAACTAAACAGAACTAATAATTTTAAATTCAACTACTCCCTTTTTCTATGTCTTGCAGAGCGTCCATCATCATCATCATCATCATCATCAATAATACCCTTTCCCAGGAGCATAACTATGGGTTGAGCATTGTGGGGGGGAGTCTACACCCATTTAAGGGGGTCCAGAGGGTTGTACTGGCTGCTTTTGATTATTAGGGGGGTTACAAGCCCCCCCATACCATTTTCCCCACATTCCAGGCCCGTGCTAAAAGTCTCCTCCTGCCCCAGCCGCTTGCACCCAGCCCTGCCCCTGCCGTGCTCTCCTCCCTCACTGTACTCTCTGCCCCTTCACATTTCTTACAGCTTTCTTGCTGTCATTGTACACTAAAATAATTGAGCAAATATCGACTTGGAAATTTTTTCCCGTTTCATGAATAAACAAATATTATTTATATATTGTATATTATGTATAATTACTGAATATATTTATGTTAATATGTACTTAGTATCTAGTCAAATATGTACTTTCTCTCCTCTTTGGGAGAGCCTGTGAAATTGTCCCTTATTACCGGAAACATACTGTCCCAATTTCCTTTACTTTGGTAAGATGAAAAATAACTGTTTAAAAAATTAAATAGAACTTTGTCATTTTAAACTATGTACTTTAATGCACCAGTATATCATAGACATAATTACATATAAATGAGGTACAATTTATTTTTAATAACAGATTTATAACCTTACTATCAATACAATCAAAAGCACATGTCATTCTGCTTACCCTGTGATTTCTGAGGGACGTTCCCGTAAAATACTTGCCACGCCCTCAACTTTGACCTCAGACCAATAAAATCTGGTTGTTTTGGATCATGTGCTTTCTATACCAGCTCTCAATAACAACTATTCTAATTGGATCTACTTTGGTCAGGAAATAAACTTGTCAAAGTTTAACTGTCCCACATTACTTGGTGTCCCACAATAATCGAATTCACCTTACGTCATGTCTGTTTATAGAAGAATGTTTTTTTTTCGCGTTGATTTGATCTTAAATAACAGCCCAGTCGGTGGTTTAAAAAAAACATGAAATAAAATATAGGTCTAAGCATTGAAAGAGCTGTCAAAGTTCAGTATATCTGTTTTGTTACGAAAATACTAAGTAACACTTTACTTGACGCGGCACTTATATAAAATTATACTATTATTTATGTACTAATTAACCACAAACTAAGTCTTACTTACATAGTGGTTTCCCGTTAATTCATTTATAATGAATCCTGATGTATGTTTTATCTCAAAGTTACTATATTTTACTTTATCTGTTAATTCTGTAAACCTTTGTGAACTACAGAAGGAACAACTAATGAACTACTTAGGAACTACTAAAGGAACAAGTAATGAATGACACAAATGAAATACTGATCTCATGTTTGTCCATCATTAATGAATCATGACACATCTTAATTAGTGACTATATTTGTTCATGATTTGTACTTCAGTAGTAACTGAGTTATTACTAAGTGTTTGTGCCCCCTCAAGTAGTCTTACCCAGGAGAGGGGTCATGTACTAAGACAGGTCTTACACCTGCGTGAAGTTGGCCCCCCATGTTTCAAATTTCAACCAAACTGGTTTCAATCGTATGTGCCTCGCGTGTGCCGGATTGTGCCGTTAAAATTTTTGTTTGTGCTGCTTTAGTTTCTGAGATATTAATGTTTGTAAGGTTGGCCCCCCTCCCATTTGCGTCTGATTTCGACCAAACCTATGGCAATCGTTTGTGCTGTTTGTGCCGTTAATACTGTCCTTTGTGCTGCTTCAGTGCACAGATATTGCTTATTTATATGGTCACGTGACTCCGCCGTTAAGTAAGCCCCCCCATTTGCCTCCGAACCGGTGTCAATGGTTTGTGCCGTTTAAAAATTGTCCGTACTGTTATTTTTTCCTGAGTTATACCTCTTAATTTATGCCTTTACATGATCGCCGTATAGTGCTCAGGCTCGTTAGTCAGACTCAGAGCGTTTCAGCTGGACTGCACGCGCAGTTCTTACGATGGTCATGTAGTTGTTTTTTTTAGTGTGTGTGTGTGTATATATATATATATATATAGGGGAGGAAGGAGGACAATTGTGAGTTATTATTGTATTTATTTACTTATTAAATAACAGTATAAAATGAATGCAATATCTGTGCACTGAAGCAGCACAAAGGACGGTTTTAACGGCACAAACAGCACAAACGATTGCCATCGGTTTGATCGAAATCAGACGCAAATGGGAGGGGGGCAACCTTACAAACATTAATATCTCAGAAACTAAAGCAGCACAAAGGACAGTTTTAACGGCACAATCCAGCACAAACGCAGCACACACGATCGCGATCGGTCTGGTGGAAATCAGACGCAAATGGGGGGCCAACTTCACGCTGATGACGTCACCATGTAAACAAACATTTATATCTCAGAAACTAAAACAGCACAAACATTTTAAATTTTAGCGGCACAAACGCGGCACATACGATTGAGACCAGTTTGGTTGAAATCTGAAACATATGGGGGGCCAACTTCACGCAGGTATGTCATACGTATGTCTCACTGCCTTCATTTGCTTTTCTAAGGTTATCTTACGTTCTTCTATTCACTTACAGAATATTTTCAGTAAAAGTCATCTTACAGTAAAGAATATCTTACTGATATTGTTTCTCTTGGGTTTAACTGGCATTAAGGTAATTCAAAACGTAAAGTATCGGGTTACGTTACTTAAATATTGTGATATTGGATTAGGTTACTGACTACATGTTTTAACAGGTATTTGGTAATCGTACCGGAATACAATTTTAAAATACCCCCCGTCCGGATTGTAATACATTACTACATCATTTATACGAAACTATTAACCTGGTGATCTGAGGCTGACAAAAATTGTTTTTGACAGTTTTCAACACGTGTATAGTATTTTTTAGAAAGAGACCTACGAGTAAAATTAATGGAGTGCTTTTATTAAAATATCAGTAGGCTACACAGCTTTACATTACTGTTTTGCTCTACATTAGCCTACATGTGTAACACAAACACACGAAAAGCCAGAACCTCGCCGTAGTTGGAAAGCGCGTATGTAAACTCCCTATACACTTTCCTCTGTTGTCAGACTTTTAACTCTCATCACGTGCCCGAAATGCTGGCTCCGGTCGACCAAAGACCTAAATCGTATCGGCCCTTTCAGAATCTGTTTTTCCTCACCGTGTCCTCGGGTTTGGCTAACTGGAGACGCACGCCCTCTTCGATCCTCACTAGGGTTGCCACAGGAAATAAGGGAGACCACCCCTACCCGTGTCACTACGATCGCTAAGCTTGTGGGGGACTGGGGGTCGACCACGCGGTGTGAAAATACGGGGTACAGCATTTTCTTTTTCAGTATAGGTCGATCCTGTAGTATTGGGGACGAGGGAACTCTAATCTTCACATTCCCATAAAGACTTAATTGCACGACTACACTGACATGTCCCTTTTGCACAAAAAAATCAACAAAAATGAACGTTCTAATTCACAGTACATTCGCGGGATTTGTACAGCCAACAAGAGCAGTATTTACAAATCAAAGTATTTCTTAAGTTTTGGCTCTTTCATTTAGAGTAGAGGCTCCCAACGCCTGTTCCTCGGACCGGTACCGGTCTATAGTCTGTATTCCACCGAGCCACGTAACGCTGGGACTTTTTGTTACATATTATAATAAAGTTAAATTATAACTAAGCAGTAAATAAACAAACACTATTAAAAATCAGATGATACTTTTATAATAATAATAATACTTATTATTATTATGCATAACAAAACAGACACACATTGGACTATTTTTATGTGCCTTCTTTATTTTGTATCTCAAAGTACAAACTACGTCAAACACGACTCTAAAACTTTATATCAGATTAATCAACACTAATCGACAAAACCTCAAGAAATCGTAGCCGAACACAACCCACAGGCAAGAATAATTGCAGACCGTTGTCTTAATGTGATAATGTTTAACCGAATACAAAGAATGTATTAAACTGCAGAAAAAATGCAAGTCACATCCGTACTTCCACCGTGTTTGCCCCTTTGTCAGTATTGTGTGGTGGCACAACTTGCATAACGGTTTGTAGGGGTAAAGTTGGCAGTGGGTTCGACATTTAGAAATCATCTCTGTATTTACGCTATTAAAACATTACAAAAACAGTAACCCCCACATTTACAAATTCGTGTATGCTTGTGAAATTACATGCAACCATTGGCTATTCAATTACTACATCTAATAAACCGTGACAATGCGAAGTAATTCAGCTACTGCTGTTCATTCACGCGCTCACTGGGCTTTCGACAGTCCACGGCGTTTCAAAATAAAAGTCACAGATGGACTCACAAGGTATTTCTTAACAAAAGGTTATTACTGAACACGTATAACACTTTGAAGCTCCATCCCAATGTGTAATATACTTAACCACAGGCACATACAGGGACCACTAACACTGGTGAAACTATAAATAATAATATAAGCAAACGTCCATTATTTTTACATCTAGGTGGAATATAGAACTCCCTAATGCTCCAAAGCCAAAAAACCCAGCAACTAAACTTCGGCTTGTTGTCAAAGGACATGAATAACGCATATCATGCACCCTGGCACTTGTGAAACCTCTACACAGTTTGTGAAATGAACTTACATGCCTCATATCCATTATTTACTGTACAGGTGGAACATAGAGCATCCTAATGCTCAAAAGCCAAATAACCCACCAACTAAATTTCGGCTTGTGGTTAAAGGACATGAGTAAATGTACACGTCATGCACTTTGGTACTTGTGAAACCTGCAGGCAATCTGTGAAATGAACTTACATGCCATTATTTTCTATGCAGGTGGCATATATAATAATAATATCATAACGCTCCAAAGACAGTAACACCCCATGTGTGAGATTGCACTCAGGTGTAGCCATGCACATTGATAGCCCACGAACCTCGGTGGTGCAGTGGGGCCAACTGGAAGAGCAGGCTGTACAATCGATACCATGAAAAATGAGTATTGAAACCGTTTTCTACATGATAGAATCAATACTTTCAGTCCTTTCGATTCTTTTGACAACACTCATTCTCAAGTTCCTGTACTGGAATGAGGGGAGAGATTCACACCACACTGTGATTCAGTGAAGAGTCAGCAGCGTAACGAAAGACTCCTTATTTAGAAATTACAACAGCACTGATTCCTGACACCCGAAGGGATTCACTGGAACATTCAGAGATGCAACGTTGTCTCATTCAATTGGCTTTTATGTCTTTGACAGTCATTTGGAAACTTTTGCTTTATACATTTTTTTATCCAAGGTCCTATTCCACAATTTGGTTGCATATGATCCTCATCTATCCATTTAGGTCATTAAAGCAACATCTAAATGTAAAAAAGTGAAAATGAGTATTTCTAAACTGGGCAGCTGAGAGATTAGAAAATGTTGGATTCCGAAATAAAGTCAGTGACCATCTCTGCAACAGACAAAGAGTTTTAGGTGCATCGTTCAGCCACATCCATACAAGTGCTGTTTCTGAACAGAATAAATAGAATGAACCACTAAAATAACCCATTTCACAGCTAGAGTGGAGTCTGCAGGTGTCTGTAAATGATGCAGGTACCCCATTGATCCTTTAACCTTTACAGTGTTCGAGTGATCCTGTACACTAATCGGGTATCCGAGTGATCCTATACGCTAATCGGGTATTCGAATGATCCTGTATGCTAATCGGGCATCTGAGTGATCCATGTACGCTAGCTGGGTATCCAAGTGATCATGTAAGCTAGTCGGGTATCCGAATGATCCTGTACGCTAATTGGGTATCCGAATGATCCTGTACGCTAATTGGGTATCTGTGTGAAAACTCAAACAAAATTCACAAATTTGTCATACATTTTAACCCGAAAACGAGCATTTTCATTTTAACATTTTCATTACTGCATCAACACTTGCTTCGGCGAATCAGGAACACTTTTTGATGCGACGTAGTGAGTGTGTACAGTGATCAGTATTAACCCACGACTACCTTTATATTTTCCAAGACCAGATTTAGAGAAACAGGCTCTATTGCACTTTTCAATTCAATTTTCCAAACTAACAGTGTTCTGGGAACACCAAGGTAATTGCACCAAAACATGGGCTCAAACGCCATGTACTGGCTGAAAGTACATACTGTACAACAACTGAATGTTATATTAAAATAACCTTTATATTACAGAATATTACACATTTAAATATCTGCACAAGGATTTACTTATTTATATACATGTGGTAGAAGCCTGGTCTGCAGTATTACTATGCATGGAATGCATTTAATATGTAAATAAAACTATTTTCCTCGAATAGAGTTTGCATGGTTGATGGTCCCTTATTATCGGCACCTAATGTCCTTCTCATTTCGTACACTACATTACATTTTTCATTGTGTTTAAGTGTTTAAAATTCCAGCCTGGACACAATTAACTTTGCATGGTCTGTTTAATAATGGTAGTAGACCAATATGTTTGACTATGATTCTTATTCATTACCTAAACCTCACGGAACTCCAGTTCACAGCAGTACCCAACAATGAACACTAGAGGGCCACTCTAAACTCCAGCTCCATCTTCTTTATTCAAGCTGTATTTAACAATATCATTGCACACACTATACTCATTAAAAATAGGATACACTGTTGAAAGATCTTGTTTTCCTTTTTTAACATTTTGTCATCCTTTTTGCCACCTGCTGCTAATGAGAACAGGCAGTTTGATTCAATGGGTGGAGGTCATTGAGTACAATTAGTCTCTTAACAGAAGTTCATCTTGTCAGTAATTAACCCACCTAGATGTCTTCAGAAAGACCCAACACCACACTCCACAGTACAAATGCATGTACATTTAAAAGTCTTACCTAAGCCTGCAGTTAAACCCCTCACTACATACACAGTTATCAAAGCTGAATATGCATGTATCTTTTTCTGAATTCTATATCACTCCCTTTATTTAATACAGAAGGAAATGTACTAAATACTTATATATTATAAAGACATTAAAATTATTTGATTATTGTGCTCTTTTAAAAGTAGTAAAAATTAGGCATATTCTGACTTAAACACAAATAGTGAAGGTATTTACAAAACTGCTACTACAATTCACTGTTTCGATTGTAGAGGGTAAATACACAGTTTGCTTATGGTTATGTTCATAGTAAAACCAGTAAAATGGTGCAGGGAAACACATTTCAGCAGCACAGTTCATCTTCTTGTCAGTAATTAACTCACCTGGATGTCTTCAGAAAGACCCAACACCACACTCCACAGTACAAATGCATGTACATTTAAAAGTCTTACCTAAGCCTGCAGTTAAACCCCTCACTACATACACAGTTATCAAAGCTGAATATGCATGTATCTCTTTTTCAGAGTTCTACAACTTACAAATTTCTAAATTTACATTTTCTAAAAGTTACAGCAGCACAGTTCTAGGCCTTGGTAACACTTGTAGCGTCAGCATTAGCCTCAGCATCTCGTCGCTTGCTCACTGAGCTTTCCTGTCCAGGAACTGCAGGTTTATGGGTGTGGACGGCACCAGCAAGGTTCTGGTGATCGGCTGCACTGTGGTTCCAGAAGGATCCGGTCGTACTTCATAACGTTTTATTAACTGTAGAGGAACGGCGACAGGTCAGATGCAATAGTATGAACAAAGACAACAAACAGTCCTCCTAATACTTTTTCCCGAACAAGTTACTGACCCTAGAGATAGAAAAATATTTAAATATACTTTTCAATATAGAAACCACACAAAAAGAACGTTGAATTCATCAGGATAGTAAGAACACTACCCATAATGCAAAGGTACAGGAAAGCTGCTTGGACCCTGGTGACTATCAGCTACCTTCATGAGCCTCCCTTTTTGGAGAATGCAGCGCTCTAAATAAATGGTAAATCATTGACTGTTATTTGCCCATGGAGAGCTTTATCACCCCTGCCACTGGCTCAGTGGGGCAAACAATCAAAGTTGAAGGCCAAATGTTTGGCTTGTGGTTACTTCATTATTGCAAAATAACACAGATGACACCTTAACACCACAAAGAAGTTCACTGGTGACCTATCTGCATGTACACAATACTTTACCGACGGCCCCCTGACAGATTATAGGACTATTGCCCGCTCCCCTAGATAGGACACGTTTCCCATGAGACGGTGTTCTATTTTAGCGACGACTGAGTATGTGATACCAGAGACGAGCCGCTGGTGACTCCTGTGAACCAATGAGACACATAGTGTGGGTATGTGGCCAAAGTGTGTAGGCAAGGAGAAAACATCTCTCTGGACCCGAAGGTGATGTGCATTAGCTTGGTAAGGAGCTGCTACCCGCTAAAATACACGCAAAACGAACCGCAAA
This sequence comes from Mormyrus iriodes, assembly GCA_011763525.2. Classification (NCBI taxonomy): domain Eukaryota; kingdom Metazoa; phylum Chordata; class Actinopteri; order Osteoglossiformes; family Mormyridae; genus Mormyrus; species Mormyrus iriodes. The sequence goes on from JAAGVU020000035.1 coordinate 4,868,504, forward strand.
CAGACAGGCGGGCAGGTGGTGGCCCCGGGGATCCTGCCCTCACCCTGGACAGGATGAGGTACATCTCCAATTCAGCCACTCGCTTCCCCAGACAGGCACGGATCCCGAAGCCGAAGGGCACAGAGCTGAAGGGGTGCTGCTTGAACTGATCGGTGTTCCGGAGCCAGCGTTCGGGCCTGAAGATAAATGGCTGGGGGAAGTTCTGTGCGTCGTAGGACACGGCGTAGTGGCACAGATGGAACAGCGTCTGCGGGCACCACAGCATGTTAGGGCGTCGCAGTGGCAAGGGGCTGCTACAAGTCTACAACTTCTTTAACAGCAGGTGGTGTAGCACTTGAAGAACCCACGGTGCCATCCCTTCTTACTGCCCAGTAAGAACAAAATCCTTTGCCGTTAATTAAGAAACCATGGCAAATAATTAATTCTGTTCTTTTTCAAAATTACTCATTACACGTGATAGTAAACTAAGCAAAAGAGTAGATACATCTGTCGTCCTGGTGTGCAGACAAATCTTTTCTGTTTGGCAAATATACTAACTGCCAAAAACAACAAAAATAACTATTCTGGAGAAACTTTAGTGCGTATGTTGGGGATAGTTTTATACACACAATTACACTATACGGCCAAAAGTATGCGGCCACCAGCTTGTCCAACATCTCATACCGAACACAAGAGTATGAAGCTGGTCCACCCTTTGTTGCTATAATGGCCTCTCCTCTTCTGGGAAAGCTATTCATTAGATGTTGGAGTATGGCTGGTGGGATTTCACATTGGGATTTAGTTTGGGTGATCAGGTCCCTTTGTGTGAGTTTGTGTGGCTGACCATCTTGCAAGTGAATTTGCTCCCAGACATTTTTGACCTTCCGAGTCACTTCACTTGAGCTGGACCAGCTCTAGCAGGACAGAAATGTGACGAACTGACTTGTTGGAAAGATGGCGTCCTGTGATGGTGCCAAGTGGAAAGTCACTAACCTCTTCTGTACAACGATAAATTGTATTGCTAATATTTGTTGCAGGAGATTGCACGCATGTATGCTTAATTATACGCCTGTGTCGGCAATGGGTGTGGCTTAATTTGTCAATTACTACACAGAGGGTGTACATATACTTTCTGCCATGTATGTTGTATGTTCACCCTGGTTTTCAGGAATTCAGACGGCTCACATTTTTTGGAAAGATGTAATCTCCAACGACAATTTCACTGTCGATGGTGAGACGGGCATTTCCGGGCACCACTGGGTACATCCTGCGGGGGGGAGGAGTGGACATTCAGGCCGTCATCAGTGATATCATCAACTAAACCCTGCAGAAGCCTGCACCCTCTGCCCACACGGTCACTAAGGTGACCGACCTCAAGGTCTCCTTCACGACGGCCTTCAGCAGGGGCATCTTGGCAATGTCGTCACTGGTGGGCACCTTGTCCCCGGGACAGATGCTGGTCACCTCCTTGCACAGTTGGTTCTGGATGAGCGGTTCCCGGGCAAGGTGGTACAAGGCCCACGAGATGGTGTTGGATGTCTGGGGGGGAAGGATATTGAAATGCTAGACATGGTGCCACTAGAAGAAGGCAGAGTCTGTCCTGTCAGACAACAGAAATATTATGGAGGGACACCTCGACCCACGACTGTCCTTAAAGGCTTCAGATGTGACACACGTCGCCGTTTGACGTGAAATTGTGTGCTGCCATCTTCCGCTTTTTACTTGAAAGGTGTCAGCTGGTGCCTCTGATGTCACAAGCCACAAATAAGAGTGGATCAAGGAGCACAATAAAATGTAACACCCCCCCCCAGGGTATGGCAGAGCCCCCCTCCGTACCGTGTCCACCCCAGCCAGAAGCAGCTCGGTGATACTCCCCAGAACCTCACTGACAGACATCTGCTTGCTGACCAGCAGGTGGGTCAGGTACTCCCCCTCGATGGGCTCCCCCTGCTTCATCCTCGCACTGATCTCAGTCATCTTCTGCTCCACCAGATCTCCAGCTGCACACCCAGCAGGAACACCTCAGTGGCATCTCTAACTCTGCTCCCCACCCTAAGCACTAACTAAGCATTTCACACTACAGGCTGAAATGGAAATGGCAAAAATATGATGCCCTGAAGAGGACCAGGGGCCAGCTCTGGTGGGTACTCACCGACTTTGAAGAGGTGGTCCCAGATGGACACAAAGTGCTTCCAGAAGGGCAAGTAGGGCCAGGTGGACTTAGGGAAGAGTGTGATGATTGGGGTGAGGCGGAACATCTCTCCCACGGAGAAGATGAACTTCTGTGTCTCCTCTGGGATGGTCTCATTGAGGCAGCCCATGCGTGTCTCGAACAGCACTGCGGAGATCCCTGTTATATGGCCGAGGAGGTCAAAGAGACAGGGGAACGGGGTACATGCAGACACATCACACCACTGTCACCTGGCACCTCAAGCCGCACATCCAGAAAGCTAGTCAAAATATCAAAAGCACATCAATACATTCCACTGAGACAATTTCACCCTATTAAAAGCTGTTATACTATAAAATTAGTTTAATGTTATTGAAATACCACACTATGAATTACATGTGCGACAGGAATGAAACCTACGGAGTGTGTGGTGGCCAAGCCCTGGGGCTGCACACCACTGATTCACAATCTGCTACCTATGAACAGTCAAGGTTTATGCGGGGACCAATAGTTCATTCATATGGGTTTACAATAGCGCAGACATTACCCAACATGCAGGCCAACCTGCAACATGCACCAAACAACTAATCAAGGACAAGGGTCATCAAGTTCAAGGTCAATGTTCTACCACATAATTGTTTTTTTAGCATATCATTCAGGTGTTAAGGGTTAAGCTACCTGCAGCAACATGCATGTACAACACTGTTTGCGTAACTAAATAATAAAATTTTTAAAACCTACGTTCCAGCTACGATAACAAAAACCGACACACTGTAAAAGCTCTGTATCAGGTTGGGACTTGCAGTTAAGCTTCAGCTGCCCTGCTGTACATTCTTTCATGCGATTCTCCTCTACATATAACCACATGCTCCCTCGTCTCCTTACCTTCAAAGGCAAACTTATACAATTCTCCTGCCATGTTGTGCACAATGGTCCCACCCCCGTGGGTGTGTCGGAGCCAGTCGACTTTCAGAATGAAGTCGCTCACCACCTGATTGATGGCCCCTGTGTAGGTGGACACGTGCTTGGGCTTCAGCATTCTTGGGTTTAGGATGCTCCTGATGCGCTGCCACTCTGCACCCGTTCTGGGCACAGTGGGGTGCATGCCAGTTAGCACATGGAGATGATGGCTAACAGTGCTAACACGCTAACTCTGGGAGGACGACCATGGGTGTTAACATGGCTAAGTGAGTATGACGGCGCTAACTCTGGCAGTATGGCTAATAGCCTGCTCACAATCTAACCCTGTGCTTAACCCTAACCCACCAGCTGTGTGTGTGTGGGGGTGACCTGGATCCTGCTTATCTGAAACGCTTTTGGTGACACCTTAATGCTAATAATACCCTTGATCAGTGGATATTCCTTCATCATTCCACACTGATTTCCGCAGCTGCAGTTATACATGGTTTCCTGTTATCACTGGTCTAGCCGAGAGGATGAGGAAGGAGGCAGGCGGCCGGCTCATGGCGCTACTCACCCAGTGAGCGGTCCATAGGCGTGGTTGCGGAGCTCGCGGTACATCCTCCAGTGTGGCATGTCGGTACGCACCGGATGGCGCCCCTCCTGCCTGAGCACCTGCTCAATGAGCTCTGCAGTCGCCACGTTGATGAGGACCAGGGGCCCATACTTCGACTTCCAGAGAGGTCCATAGATTTTGCTGTGTTCAATCTCGGGAAAGAGAGAACAGGCTTTCCTGAAGGTACTGAATCACACACCTGCCCTTTGAGATTTTAAGCAGGGTTACCATGGCGAAACATGATAAGAGGGGTGCTTAATTAACATTTTATTACATATAAAACAGAGTTTCTCAGGCATTTGTTCATTGGGGATCTGTCATAGAGAGGCTGTGTTTGTTCCCACAACTGTGTAAATCTGAGTATAAACATCCATCCCTTTTATGATGCAGGCCCTGAGTGGCAGCAGTAAAAAGAACTAGAAAATAATAATAATTGATACTCTCTTGATCCCCATGGAGAAATACTCTATATGTGTCCCCCAAATGGCTCTCTGTAGGTGAAAACAAGCTGGCCACAAAGGGAAGCCACCCACAGCAGCACCCATGGAGCTGGAGATCAAGGCCCCACAGATACACTGTGCCTGGGCTTGAACCAGCAACCCTCTGATTACAGACACAGCCGCTTAGCCCACTGAGCCACATTTAACTAAAAGGCTTTAGCTTCGAGGACTTACAATCCAAGCTTCTCTTCAGAATGGACTAATTAACCATTTCATTTGTAATATCACAGGGTGGCATGGTGGTGCAGTGGTTAGCACTGTTGCCTCATACCTCTGGGACCAGGGTTCATGTCTCTGCTTGGGTTCCATGTGTGTGGAGTCTGCATGTTCTACCTGTATCGTCAGGGGGTTTTCTCTGGGTGCTCCAGTTTCCCTCCCCACAGTCCAAAAACATGCTGAGGCTGATTGGAGTTGCCAAATCACCCATAGTTATGCATATATATATATATATGTGTGTGTGAGTGTGCCCAGCAATGGGTGGCACCCCATCCTGGGCTGTTCCCTGCCTTGCACCCACAGCCTCTGGGATAGGCTCCAGACCCCCCACAACCTCAAAGTGGTTACAGAAAATGGATGGATGGATTTTTAATATGTCCATCCATCAATCTCCTAACCACTTATTCTTGCCAGGGTCACAGTAGTGCCTGTTGGCTTTTCTAGGGGGATGATGGCACAAGGTAGGGGGACACCCTAGACAGAATGCCATTACATCACAGGGCACTTACACACTCACAGTTGTACTCTACCGCACCAATTAGACTAACTGCATGACTTCGTAACACGTTTACTTAAATAGAAAAATAAAAGCATAGACTGCCTGATCTCCTGCTCTGCAGCGCTTTACAATATTTATAAAGTAACTGCATTTGCACTTTACTCTGCCTGTAACTCATACTGCTCAATACTTCATATGCGGTTATTTATTCAGTATACTTTTTACATATTCAGTACACGCACAGGCAACACGCAAGCTGCATAGCAGATTTCCCAACGCCTGATCAGCAACACGAAACGTACTTGCATCTGGTGCGCCTTCTGGAAAAAGCCCTTTCCGAAGAGCCAGTAGAGGGACGTGAGGAAGCTGGGCCCCGGCAGCTCGTCCATGACTTTCAGTCTGCGTCCGCTGGCCACCGTCGGTGTGGAGGACGCGGCGCGCCGGACGCTGCAGCTACCCTTAGCCGGGTCAGGAGAAGCGCCGATACGGAGCGCGGCAGCCGCCGCAACCCGCATCCCCGCTTGCGCATCCAGGCTGCTGAGCGAATAACAGCCAAGCTTCAGGTGGGAAAACATGAGCCAGCTGAAATGGGGAAATTAATTGAGCTCTGTCCTGGGAGCGTGCTGCGGTCTTTGACAGGTTTCGTAAACAGGACACTGAACCGGAGTAACCTTTCCCTTTATCCCGATGCGGAAGACATCTTGACCAAAGGTCTGCGCTGCTTTGGTTACCCCCGAAAAATTAATACTGACCCAGTACTCTGACCCACTCGTTTCCTACCTCATTCGTTATTTGAACTTTTGGCTGCTGTCCTGTAAGACACAGAGATCAACGTAATAATGCTGATATAATAAGAGGCCAATATTGCAATACAAAATAATAATGTACACTATAAATTATCGCAAAATCGGATCGTTGTAACACCTGTGTGCAATTTGAGTATATAATAGGGTTGTACAACATTTAGAACTGACTTGAGAATGACCTTGAAAATTTAGTTTATAAATCGGTTGAAAACACGCTGCAGAATCCCAGTTCGACTTTAAATATAAGTAGAATTGGATTCACATAAATTCATATACATAGTGTAAGCATAGAAATGATAATGTTTAGTTTCTTACATTTATAGTTAATTAACTGCGGAAACCCTCGAAGGTAACGAGGAGAACATAATTGAGTTAGTTGTTACACGCAGGTTTGCTGGGGAGAGAGAACGTGGCGAAGTGAGTGAAAGTGTAATGGCAGCGGGACTGACGAGGCATGACGCAGGCAAGGAAGGAAAAGTAAGGAGAGCAGTGCTAGGATCACCCCGTGTGGGGACTTTAGCACAGGCAAGAGGAACAGCTACAAACAACACTACAATGACCTGACAAAGGAGCACAAGACTGAGGAATTCGTATACACAGGAAAGGCAAGAATGAACGAGGGGCACCTGTGGCTGGTTAGCAAGAGGGCAGGAACACAAGGTAATGATCAGACTGGTAGGGCAGGGCTGGATGTGACAGGTCTCCCCCCCAAAGGCACACTCCGGGTGCACTACCCAGAGCGAGGGGGAGCCAAGGACACAATGGTCACATGGGGACAGGACGAGGACATCAGACCAGGGCAGGACTGCAGACACCAGACAGAAGATGATGGGAACACCAGGACAGGCGTGGCTGATTAGCAGCCCCACCTGTAGGAAATACAGGGAACAGACTGGTAGGGCAGGGCTTGATGTGACAGAAAGGGTACCCTGGTTGTAACCTCCAGAAAAACAGAGTTATTAAAAATACCACTGTAGTGAATAAGTGAGTCCCTTGTCTTAATGCGCTCAGGCCCTCTCTCTTCCCACGTGTGCAGTAATGGAAAGGGAAGAGGAAATCGCGCATATTATCTGAACTGAACATAAATGGGAATTAATACAGAAAATAATGCTAAAAATAATTAAATAAACTAATACAATTGAAAACATACCTGTTAGGAAACAATTAAAAAGAGGGAAAACCTCTCATGAGCTTAGGCCCTCCCGCTCTCTCTACACAAGGTAAAATAATGCATATGCTTATCATATATACGTATGATATATGGACACAGACATATTTTAACCCCTTCTTACATTGCATAATAGATCAAAATGATTATATGAAATAACTGATTTATGAACCTGAGGGACCCTGACACTAGATCCTCACCTCTTCCCACGTGTGCAGTACAGGAAAGGGAAGAGGAAATGAGATCGGGACCCTTATAAAGGGGAAAAGACAGAGAGGGGGGGGATGCAGGAAGAGAGCATCATGAGAAAATTAAAGGGGTATTGTACCCATCAGGTTAAACAAAAAAGAGAAAACAGAATTTTGTGTAATTATAAACAAAAGTAAAATAACCTGTTACACAAGCTAACCTTAGGTATTCGTAGTCCGCTTGTTGAATGCAGAACAATTCGGTAGGGATGAAAATCTAAGTTACTCTGACAATAGCCAAATCATTGTGGTCAGACCACTGGGTCAGAGCACCTCTTGAACAGCAAGGCTTGGGGTGCTCATGGCCAAATCTGGTAAGCACCTACTGAGAGTGATCTGAGGAGGGAGGGAAAAACCACGATCTACTGGCAGAGTGGTCACAATCAGCCGTGGTGAGGACCTACTAAGAGTGGTCTGAGGAGGGAAAAACCACGATCTACTGGCAGGATGGTCCTACTCAGCTGTGGTGAGGACCTACTAAGAGTGGTCTGAGGAGGGAAAAACCACGATCCACTGATAGAGTGCTGGGCAGCCAGGTCTCATTGAAGCAGGATGTGAACATAGGCTGGCAAGTGTGGTACAAACCAACATAAGGGCTACTGTGGCAGAAATAGCAGATGATTTTGATGATGATCATGTGAGTAATGTGTCCCGACACACAGTACACGGAATCCTGCTGTGTATGGCGCTGCATAGCCATGGATTGCTGTTATCAGTAAAGCGCATCTCACAGATGCTTGACACATAACAGGCTGTCCACATGATACTACAAAAGACAGGATTCACTGAACCAGATCGCCGTCTTCCATTGCTCTAAGGTCTAAGTCCCATGCTTGCATGCCCATTGAGGTGCTTTCGATGGTGGACAGGAGTCAGCATGGGCTAGTCAAATAGGTAGGGAAGAATGTAGTTCATTAATAGGTGGGGTAGTGTATGTGTGGGGTGGGCCTCCTTGCCTAATCTACATATAATTTTCTGTATTTGACCTCTGTCAAGTACTGGGCCCCTGGAATCAGATTTGCCAGGGTATCCATGCCCCCTTGATGCCCCTGATGTGTGTGTGTGTGGGGGGTGAAGGGGTGGTGCACATATCACGAGATAAAATTCTGCAGGTGCCCCTTGGTTTAAATCCACTTTTTCATTTTTTCCAGCCAAATTTATCAAATTACCAATCTTCTCAAAACAAAACAACACTGAATTATGTTTTGCTAATTTATAAATCTCAGTCCGTTCTCTCGAAAACATTAATATACTAAATTTGATACAAACTGATCCACCATAAAAATTCTGCCTGAAAATGCAAAATATGTTAGTCTTCTCACAATCCACTTTCAGTCAGTCATTGGCTGTTTAATATAAGACAATGATGGATACTAATTGCATCACAACCACGATGTTAATTTTTCGATATCTGACAACTGGTAATACTGCAATGTCGTTCCAAAGGGTATCTAATAAAACCGCTACCACAGGACTGTGAATATTTTTGGAGGGTGGTCCAATGAAAATAAAGAGACGTAGATCATGAGAAAGAAATTTGAAATGTATTAAATAGGTTATTAGTAACATCTAATAACCGCAGCTAAATCATATAGGGCTGCCGCGAATAGTCGACGTCAATAAAACATCAATATTTTAAATCGACGCAACATTTATTAAAATTATTTTAATAAAGGTACTTTTATGATTTCTAAAATGCTTCAATTCACTATAACAAATGTTTTCCTTTATTATCACTGTGTAATTATGGGAGTAGTTCAAATTATAACAAAACAAAAGGGTGGTTTTACACTGCAAAGTGCGATGGTATACTATAGCGGCACTAGCGCTATGCAAGAGCGCCTGAAGAGGAAACGCAGAGCAGCTATTCTGGATGATGGACCACCCCAGGTACTGTCTGTTCATGTTTATTAAATTAGCATTAGAACAGAGAGCTTTTGAATATCTTTTGTCCTAGTAGCTGCTAAATACACTCATTATTAAACCCATAAAGTTGTCTGCCTGCTACTTTAGAATCTTCATCGAATAAGTGTTTGTGAAAATGTTAAGGCTAAAATCTGGACTTATTTTAAGTTGATTGACAGTGTCGGTGTGTGCGTTTCGGAATGTTGTACTTGTTGGGACCAGTGTAGTTACCGTAAACTAAAACTGAAGTGAAATCGGACATTAAATAAAAATAATTAACTCGTGAACTGAAATAAAAATGAAAACTATATTTACAAAAAAAACGTGTCAGACTTTAATCTACAAAATGTACCGCCACGCCACTATCTTTTTACTTTGTTTTAACCGCAGTATCTACCCATTAAAAAGATGTTGTGGCTGCAGATCTGTCCCTTCCTTCATGGCGACTTCAGTGCTTATCGCTTGTCTCGCATGTGGCGTGCTCCGCTAACCTAATTTATTAAGCACGCCAAATTTATATAGATTACTAACTTTTTATCATTACGATACGCATCTCATTCATATTTTTAATCATACTACTAATCTGCTTGTCGAATTGTGGGCGAAAATAATGTGGGCATAGTGCCGAAAAGCCGGTGTACATTACACTATGTAACACAAATTTTGTTCCTGGACAATACATGTTATTTCTTAATTGCTTATGTTGTAAAAGTAT
>JAAGVU020000035.1:4878325-4899932 GCA_011763525.2 Mormyrus iriodes
TGGGATTAAGTTCATTTTCATGGCAAAGAGGGACTTTGCAATTCATCTGATCACTCTTCGTAACATTCTGGAGTATATGCAAATTGCCATCATAAAAACTGAAGCAGTAAACTTTGTGAAAACCAATATGTGTCATTCTCGAAACTTGTGGCCACGACTGTACAGTAACATTTGGCTGGGCACCAATGATTCAGTTTTATCAGAGGTCTGGTGCAGTGTTGTTAAATGTATTATTTCTGTATTGTTGCAACTAATTTGTTATAAGTTTAAGTTAAAAAAAAATTGTAAAATTAGGGAATGTGTCAAAATAGTTAAGTCTAGCTAACTAGAACAAATAATTAAATCACTGCTTAGAGGTTTATGTTTTGATTCCGTTATCAGGGAAATGTGAAAGCATGAAGGGAGCCATTATTTATTGATAAAACTCTTTATTTTGAAAGGATCTAAATTCACCCTGCAAATTAATTCATTAAAATAGGACCATAGACTCAGATTTTATACTAGGGACTGATTCAAATACTTCCAAAGTACAAGCAGTCTTCACAGAATGTAGACCACTGCCGGTATATTGACAAACTTCAGAAGCAGACCTTCTTAGGCTTGCTTTGGGTTTGTTCCCCCCGAATCATTTTAACATGTCTTAGCCCTGTTAAACTGCAGTAATTCTTCAGCTTCACAAAAACACCAGAAATAAATTAAAAGAAGTGTTCTGTCTGCATGCCTTTGGGTTTCACTGGCACAGGCCACAGCCAGCCACCAAGGTATATTTCTGCTCCCCCATCTTGGACATCACATTCAGGGAGGGTGGAGGAGATGGCCATCGGCACCAGGCAGGGGCCTTTTACACTTCTGTGAGCTTCTCTGCAACATGACTCAACTTCCCTCCCACATTTCCATTTGTATCTCTGTGGATAGAAGCGACTCGATGTTTTTGCCCAGTCTTGGAGTCATGCTGAGCCTGAATCCTGTCCCAGGAAGCACAGTGGCCCGGATTCATTAGCTGCGTTACCAAACTGGAGCCTCAGGAAACAAAAGGCATCTCACACTAAATCAGATGCTGTGAGGGCAGACTGGGGGGTGGGGGGGTCACCAAGGGACACAGAGCACTTTGTACGCAAGAGGAAAAATGGGGAAACTGTTCTGAAGTGTTCTCTATATATTCAAAGAATGTACTTAAATTTTATTTGTATACTAAAATATATGCACATATCTTTATACACACATACAGGTGGGAAAACAAAAAAAAAAAAAATCTAAAATTCAAAGTGACATTTCTAGACAAAAAGCCTTATCCTATCATATATATTCTGTCTATTTCACACAGCATTGTCACGTGGGTCGCTCATGTGACACGTGATTTGCACAAATAATTTTTTATTCATTCTGTCCATCCAGACTGGACTCAGGAGGCTGTCAGGAGAAGAATAAACAAATGACGTTCCAGATCAACCCCTTATGGAAATGCCAGGGATACAAGTCACTTACAGCAAAACATGGGTAATGCACAGAGAACAGCGGCAGCCACAGAGTTCAGGCAAACGAGGAGGACAGGGACGACGGGACCGGCGCGAGAAGCAGAGGACAGGGAAGGAAAACACCCACCCTGACAGTCTGCCAAAGAGCAGAAAAATACCCTTCATGATCCTTATTCACAGATTCTCTCACATGTCAATAGAATAAAAATCAATGCATTTGCAGGTTATCTACCGGTAGTTTTGGCAAACTGCCTTTATTCCTCAGTTTAAAAACAAACCGACCCGTATATGGGTCACTTCAACCTATGTGCTGTTCCTTTTATCATTAGTTCCACTCTTGCTCAAATCGGACCCACCAGTCCAACCACCAGGACCATTTTAGCTGACTACTAAGTTTTGTTCTCTAACGTAATCAAGATGAATGAAGACAGACCTCAAATTAAAGTAAGGTAAGGAAAGCGTGAGGATGAGCTAAGGCTCCACTGGGAACGGGCCTCTGATGCCTCCTCAGTACGCCTGCTTTCCACCTGAGGGTCTGAAGACCTCAGGTGAGGCTGACACCTCTAGCAGCTTAGCCACCTGTGCGTGGTGATAAGTCCCACTGATTCATTGGCCCCATCGGACAAACTCACTGCTGATGTCCAGCACAAAGTCACAGACCTTAGCAGTACATGTATTAAATCATCAATGTGGAGATGATCTTAAATTTTATTACTCAGATTTACTTTGCGTAGTGCACTTTATCTGTAAACAATCCATGATACAGTTGCCATTGACATCAGGCACTAAAAATTCCCTTAATATTATATTAAATAAGATGATGCTTGGAAATTAATGTAGTTAAGATCATTGTGAAAACTGGATTACGTACATATCGCCCAGTTCAACAAAATGTTATATAGCAAGAGGGGCCCAAGTTATGTCAACAGAAGACAGCGGTCAATGTGATCAATTAAAAACTGCTGAAAACTTAAAGTCCCAAATGCAATCTGAATGAAGTGGCAGACCTTGGCAAACTGCCCATCCACCCCCAGTTCCTTTTGCACAGGTGAAAAGTTCCTGACGATATGCAGCCGATTACATGCCATCTCCTATGTCCATTTTTTTCCCCAAGGCACAAAAAATACAGTCTGAATAAAAAAAAAATAAAAATTGGGCAAATAATGAGTATAAGGTGCCATTAAACAGGCAGCCTTATGCAGGGATCCTTCCTTACGACCTCTGACCTTTAACCGCTCACCTCTTCGCTTCGTGGTTTAGTCCTCATCACTCTCGCTGCCCGACTCGCTTAGCTGCAGGTCTTTCTCTGTGGGGAGGAGGGAGAGAGACAGGAAAAAAAAGCAGTTATTCACCAAAAAAAGGCTGGCGTTACCTAACGCTTACACCCAGACACAGTCACCAGGTACCGTGCCAGGATCAACATACTCTCTGTTTAGCCTCAGTGGTACGCTGCTCTACACGTTTTGTACAGATAGACAGAGACGCTAAGATCAACATTTACGGCCTCAACATACTCTTTGCTTTTGCATCACTAGCACGCTGCTCTACACCTTCTGTACAGACAGACAGATTCTGAGGATCTGATTCAAAGCTTGTGAAACTGCCATTATGGACTCACTGAGAGTGCTCATAAGATGGGCCCCGCTGTCCTCCGAGCGGCCACAGTGCGAGGTGGTCACAATGGGCATGCTGTGGGCAGGCCCTGAAACAGGCATTCCTGCAGAGGGACCGGGAGGGCGTGGGGCCTCGTCCTCCGAATCACTGCTGGAGCTGGAGCTGGAGCTGTCCTCACTGCTAGAGGAGCTCTTGGAGTCGGAAGAGCTGCTGCCGCTGCTCATCTGGTCCAGCTCGCGTGCCTCCGCCAGAAGTTCTGCATGGGAAGGAGCACTGTGGTGTCTCAACAGCCCTCACCCCACAGCGTTACACCAATATCACGACACCCACGAGCTTCTTAACTGGCACTTTGACACAGGGATTTAAAAATAAACTTTCCTACACACTGATACAAGATAAACTTCCGAAAAAACCTGCTGAAAGTCACAGGAAAACTATTCCTGTGCATGATAACAGTTCTCCTGACACGCCACAGAATTTTTTAAATAAAGCAATCAGTTATTTACATGAAATATGCTATTTTCATATGCAAGCCATCATAACGTTTTATGGTGGGAATGAAGCAGAAAGCGATAGAATAAATCATGACGATTTTAATAGGGCTGCCCTGGTTCTGTATTACTCCTGAGCAAAGCTGAAAGCATGCCATAGCCTCATGCTTTCAACGTTTCGTGTGTGGCCGTGCCTCTTGGCGTATTCTGCTCGTACCTCTTTCGATGTCATCCATGGGAGACACTGGGGACATCTTCTCTTTGGGGGGGGAGCTCCTGGAGCCTGGTGCGGCCTTACTGCTGCCACCGCCCCCAGTCTTCATCTGCTGGCTCAGTCGGCTGGTCTGCTGTTCCAGGCGTGACTGGATCTTGCTGCTTCCTTCAGCCCTAAAACACACGCATACATCACTTCAGAGATCACCTTACACAGAGACATCCAGGTGAAGCATTACTGCCGTTGACCCACCTGGTCTTCTTGACCGCGATGTTGCTGTTGAGCTTCTCCAGCCGGTACTCGCCTGTCTCGTGGTTCACAATCAGGATGCATTCCTTCATGTAAGGCCTTTTCGAGCCCTTGAATACGGTTACAGGGGCAGTCGAGCCCTGGAAGGTGAGCGAAAACAAAGTGCAGTCAGGGGAAGGTAGGATGATGTCTTAAACAGGCATTTTGTTCATTTCATTTAGTGAGTGATGCCGACGAGCATGTACATAGCCCCTACCTCCAGATTTGGCAGAGTTATAGTCACCTGTTCCCCCTTCCCCACCTCAAGCTCCCCCTCGCATGCAGTGTCAATGGAAGCTGGTTTGAAGTCATCTTATTAAAAATGAAAACCGTATTTTAATTAATTATAGAACTACTACAAAGGTAGGCAATGAGAACACTGGGGGTAAAACATATACGTCACGTGTCGTACTCAAACGAAAATAAAAGTAAAGCAAACGAACTGCTGACAAACCTATGCAACAGAAAGGGTGTATTAAAATCAGCAGTAGGGGGAGCTGCAGAGCTGCCTGTCCGCTACGGAAATATCCACAGCGGATATGAACTGGTCAGGAAAATTGGTTACATGTTAACAACTTGTGAACAGAAAAACGCCTTATGCTACTCTTTATAACAATTATAACAAATTTTAATGGGACACCAACACAAGATTAAAAATTCTCTAAACCAAATGATATTAAAACAGCGGACTACCAAGGTACAAAACTCTTTACAAACAGAATTCAAATCAAGATCTAAAATGTGCTGAATGAAGGCACTTACATCGCACAGTGTGGAATGCACTCTTTGGTTGTCTTTCAAACGTTTCACCTAATTTAAGAATGTGTTCCTGGTTATCAAAATTTGAATACGCTGCTCCATTCATTCTAACAGAACTTTGCTAACATATGTTACCTACAAGAAACTTTTCTCTGGGTCAGATACCATCTATGGCAGTTCACGCCACCTCACATCTCAACCTCAAACGCCGATTTCTCTTGAGCGCCTCTGATTGGTCGGCTGTTTTCAATACCCGCCTATTCCGCTCGTTAGCCCTTTCTGATTCATTAAAGTAGCTGTCAATCAGCAACATTTTTTGTCACCAGGCGGAAGTGATTTTTCCTGTGATATTACTTCGCATGCCACGTGACATAAATTTGCTCTGATTAAGAGGCGTTTGACTTTCTTTTTGCAGAGTATGAATGTGGGACGTATCAGACGACTAATTTGAAAGGAAGCAACTTAAACTCGTGATAATGACTGAATCATTTATCTTAAAAACTCAAGGTTGAACTGAATTACACTGTCAGTGTACGTTTAGATTGTACGCCAGTTGTTTTTTATACCATACAACTAAAGCTTATTTAGTTATGTAACGATGGTTTGATAATGTAGTATTGCACCTCTAACCATAAAACCATAGCCCCGACTGAAAAGCAGAATTAAACCATATAAAGAATCTTCTTCTAGCTAATTCTGCTTAATTATTTAAGGTCTGAGTTCGAAGAAGCACTTAGCATTTGCTTTTACATGGCTCTACTCCAATACACCATGAGCCAGTGAAGAGTGGCTTGTGGTGTTGTTACCTTTGCCCAGCAGCTTCTGTGGATGGGTTCAGCTTAACGGGGGTTACTGAAAGTGGCTGCATTGGCATTTATTCAGCATTGAAGAGCCACTGAGATAGCAAAATCCTGTCTTATCTCCTTGTCTTATCCTGCCCCATTTGATCCTGCAATACTGTGGGCAGGGAAGCTGGCTCTTCATCGAAAAGCTTTGCCTGCGCTGAAGGAAAATAAAAATGTACACTTATAGTGAAAACTGGTGGAAGTAATTGCATTTCAACTTGATTCAGTTTGACAAATATATATTCTAGTCATTCATAAAGAATATGGACATGCTAATTTTTAAAAGGGATCCATCAATCAATTTGACACCCACTTATGCTATGCATGGTCGTGTGGGTCCTACTCCAGAAACTATGGGTACAAGGCAGGGAATAACCCAGTATGGGACGCCAACCCATCATATATATCAGTGAAATATTTACTGTTTAAATGGATATTTAATAATCTTTAAAAACATTATTGTAACCATCTGCCTTCTCTTCTACGTTTGAATGGCTGGTTAATCACTCAAAGAATGGATGTCAAATATATGTTTGTGTAAGTGTATCGCAACACAGTTTCACAGCAGTATGAAAAGACTAATATGTGGTATGATTTAAGCAGTCCTAAAATGAGCTGAGTTTAGCCTCAGCTCCACTGGGTGCAGTTTAATGGTAGTTTTGTTTTATTTTTAATGATGCCGAACTGAAAAGGAGGAAGCAGAAGAAAACTGAATTCATCAGAGAAATATGAGATCAATACAGAGCAAGTATTACATATTATACTACAAATTAGGGTTTTCTCAGTGCTGTTTATAGGACGTAGTGGATTGACTTTATTTAAGCTGCCGCTATTGCTCATTTATACAGGTTTTTGAATGACTTCCCTCTAGGCATCATACTGGTTCTGGTTGGGCTTTGAACCAAGAGTCCTCATTACACATTCACTACCTTGGGAGGGAAGCAGATTCTCTCTTCATCCACAACCATGTCTGCCCACAAGTAGCTTAGCAGCAAGGGCAATAACATCTGGGTGCACAAGCGCCTCCAAAAGGTCATTGGTGGAGAGAGACCTGTGTCCAGTAACATCAGCAAGTCTGTCAGTCTTCTCATCTGCGCCCTGAACCTCTTCATCTAACGGCGCGTATGCATTTTCCTGGGCAACCAGGATGAGGTGAGGTCCAAAGGGGATGACATCTGGCCGGCAATGCTGTACGGGTCCTGCAGGGGGCGCACTGTGCTTGGGCTCCCCCCGGGCATCCCGCTTCATGGGCTGTGAGCTGCCACATGCAGGGGGCCCCTGGGTGTCACCACTCTGTCGTGTCGCACATGCCTGCACCGCCAGGCTGAGGTCTCGCAGGTTCTCTCCGTGGGAGGGGACATCGACCTGAGGCAAAGCCCCAGGCACATTTAGGGCCACACACAGGTCCACGTTAGAGCAGTTGGCAAGCATGAGGGCAGCCGCAAGGGAGGCTGCCCTCATCAAGCAAAGGGTGCTTCTCAATACCAAGAACACAAAGATCATACTTGTGATCTCAGCAATACCGGTCTTGCTACCCTGCTTACCGAGAACAAACTTAGGGCGCAATGAATCATGGGATTCATCTCGTTTGGTGAGGCTGTAATCGATGTATCCTTGATATTCCATACAGAGCAGGACCAACATCCGGGGATTTTTACCATCCTCTGTACTTCTGTTCTTAGTAATGGAACTGGTCTTCAGCAATGGAAGATGGGTACACGAGAACACCAGTATGGTCAAGTATGAATATTGAGAAACACCCAAAGAGTGTACAGAAGGCAGGGAGGACGAGAAGTTATGACAGAAGAGAGCACCTCAGTGGGATTGAGCCACTCGTCGAGGTTGTCAGGGTTGGGCAGGGTTTTTAACGCGCAGACGATGGTCCTGGTGAGGGCCTCTCCGACTCGCGCGGTATCGTCAGCTTCCTGAGCCAAACAGGAAACCATGCCCCATGAATCATTCATCTCTGCAGATCGACCAACAGACTTCTCACTTAAAGTAAAGGATGACACTGGGTAACCATCAAAGCCAGGATGGGAAAAATGAAAAGGGTACATTGCACAAACTGTCTGGGATTACTGACAAACAGATAACATCTGAACCTGAGTGGAGAACTTTTTCCCCATAAATAAGACTCTGAGTATAAATCACAGCAAGACTCCCTCCATCACTGTAATCTTGTCTGTATAATAATGCACAGCTCAGCTGTTTCTCAGAAACACCTTACACTTGGCGTCAAGCCAAGGCAGTGTGAACGCAGGCATGTGTCTCCGGGGGGCAGTGCGCACCATCTCAATCCAGGAGTTTATGCTGACTGTCACAGGGTCCAGTGACTCCACGTAGTGCCACCAGTGCCTGGGGACAAACAGCACCTGCGGAAAGAGCATGGAGGGGCCCTCAGCATGTGAGGTGGGACTTGAGCACGACGGACACACCAATCATCGACATGCTAATGCCTCTTCCTGACAGAATCCCACTTCACGCACATAAACCACTCACTTACTCTACAAAAAAGAACCCTTCGTTAGTTCAAACAACTTTAATTCAGTGCCTTATAGAATGGATAAAACATCATCAAAAAACAAAATAACTGAGCAAGTGAGCAAGGTTATGCATTAATTCCATGTAATCATTTGGAAAGCCAATGTTTGTACAGAGTTTCCGTCCCACCTGCAGTTAATGAAGCTTCACCAACAATGTGCTGTTAGCCAGTGAAACTGTAACTAACACGGGTAACTGTACAGGTAACAAAGGCTCAGATGTTGAATTGCCTCGTTCCTGGAGTTGCAACTGCATTCAGTCAGCAGTCAGTTTTGTAAATGTGCTCGAATCGCCATGAGATGGCAGTATAAACATTCTCCAGCAAGCTTCGGCAAAAGATTTCTCCGTGAGGTTCAGTACTTTGCTGTGTTTATCTGAGCTCAATTAATAAAAGTATGCAACATATGCATTCAGTTAAACCCGGCAAGGAATTAAAGCAATACCTTATTGTTGGGTGGAATTATGAGCAATAAAATACACAGATCGCCGATCTTGATAAATCTTTGGAATCCACGAGTGCGAAAGCGAAGTGTGATCGATTTGTTGGATGCAGGAAAAGCCTTAATTTCAGGACTCACAGGAGTCGAGCTGCTCGGGCTTATCTGGACTACTGAAGCATTTAATACGATTTTTGTGCTGGAAGTGATGTCCTGTGTTTGGGGGGCGGTGTGTGTCTCAGCGGGTTAGGCCTCTGTGCCTGTGATCAGAAGGTCACTGGTTCCATCCACATTGGAATATTAACATTGCTGTTGGGCCCTCTACCCCCCTCCCAAAATGCTCCAGAGGTGCCAAATAAGTGGCTGACCCAGCATTTGGACTCCAAGTTTCACCCTCAACTGTGTGTCTCAAATGAGAGCAAGCTGGGATATGTGAAAAGAAGCATTCCAATGTGCAAACGGCAACTAAAACATCATTTAATTTCTATATTCACACAAACAGGCCAGATTTTCTTATACTCCAACCATAAATAATGTTATTTTTCCCCACATGAAAATAAACCAGATGTAGTGAAGATTTTGTATATGCAAGAACTGGACACTGCCCACTCAGAAGGGGTTAGAAAAAGAACAGATACCATCTTGATTTCATTAATTCCTCCATATAATATTCTGACCTGAATCAGTCACTGGAGATCTCACTCTGTCTACAAAAGCATCGCTATCCACACATCACTCCAGCAGAGGGTGTCAAAGTCTGCAGCCAGAAAATCTCGCTCAGAAAATTAACATTGGAATCGAGGCTCATTTCTCAAGAGTGTCAGACTGTCAGGAGCCAGGACGGGACAGACTGTCAGGGTGGCCGGAATACATGACTGACTCGCATGTAGACAGCAGGTCCACGGTAAAGTTTGAGCTTTTCAGTGGGCGATTGAAAGGCAGCGCAATTCAGCACAGACAGGGGGCGGTGTGGCTAAGGACTCGGCTTTGCAGGTGGCAGGCTGCTGCACTGCTGCACCCTTGAGAGAGATGCTGCATGTTTATCTGCCTGATGAAGATGAAGCCATGGCAAGTTGGCTGGTTGCAGATAATTTTATTTTTATCGAATACCAAACAGAGCTGGGTGTTTTATTGGACCAATTCCTGTTCAAGTACATTTCCTTCCATCAATAAGCCAACTTCCCTTTCATGCCTCTGAAAGACTCTGGGGAAATCTCTCATGTGATTATTTTTAACAAGGCACAGTGTAATAGGCACAAACCGACTCAACATCCGGCAGTAAGGTCCCTACTTCTAATAATAACATATAATAACGGCTCTTGTGTAAGACGACATCTGTGACAGACAGACGGCCAAATTAGAGCGAAGCGGCGGACTGGGGAGCTGCTCTCCGGGGGACAGTGCTGAGTCGCGGTCAAGGAGCTGCTCAGCTAATGAGGAGGACAGAGCCAACGCGCCTCAGCACGTCGGTCACACGCCCGAGGCGGGCGCCCACGCTGAGCGCAGACCGGCCGGACCCACGCAGCTAAGCAGGGAGGCGTTTTGCTCACTCCCATAATTCCTTGAGGGCGCAGGGGGGTCCAGACGGTCACACTTTCACCTGTCACCATGTGGTGACTCTCACCTACCTAGACCTTGAAGATAGGGGGCATCACTGAGAGTGCTGCTGACCCTGCCTCAACTCTGGATATCCGGAGCTGCGCTTTCACCCCCCCCCCCAGCATCACTGTAGGCACACTCCAGCAGGCTGCACTTCCAGCCAGTCACTGCAGTGCTTTAGGCGCATTGTCCTGCACTAACAGGGAGGCTCATTGTCTCACAGCTCCCTGTTATCCTTCATCCATAACGAGCGATGCTAAGCAAAGCTTCACCGGCGTATTTATACTGATGTGTGGGGATCTTTATGGCTTACAGGCATTTTATACTGATGTTAATGAGGCCTCCTCATGCTACCTAAAGCAGTTCCAATGCGGAATGGCACCCTCACCTGTCCCGGCTGCAGGGTGACCACATGGGCCCTGGCTCCGGCGAAAGCGGGGAACCGCCGCAAGTCTGGCCGTGTGACGTCCACCTGACTGAAGATACTGGACTCCTCGTAGGGGATCCGGGTCGGGTACAGACAGCACGTGTCCCCTTCAGGAAACAAGTGCCATTTTTTCCTGGCAGAGAAGAAAGGAGCCACGTGCCCTCATATTACTGAAAACCCCTTTTAGTAAAATACCTGGGGCATTTAAATATATCATACAGTAAACTGGTAAACAGGACAATGGTGAAATGATGTCTGCCACCAGAATCAACCCCTTAGTGGAACCGACCATCTTCATATGGATCATCACTCTAACTGCACCATGTTTTAATGCCTGACGAGATCTGGAGCAGGATCTAAAGCATCATGAGGAGGGGAAACAAGTGGAGGAGCAGCAGACAGCACGGGGCATGTCTTCCCCGATGAAGGACGTCCATGCGTCACGGGAAATGACGAGCAGTTAAAAAGGACAAAATGAGGACAGTGGTGCTGCTGTAGGGATACAGGCTGCACATCCGCCAGGTTTTCGCCTTATCTTGGACAGAGCTCCATCACAGTCTGCCTTCTCTCTGGCCAGCAAGGACCTCAAAAGGTCCTCAAGCACTATCAGATAAGGGCCTCACCTCTCTCTGCACATCATACAGCTCTAGGTCATAAGACGTTCCACTGAAATCTCACCTGGTTACCTGGCAGTCCTTTGCTTTGCCTACAAATGCTAGTCTTACATTTCATTTTATCTGCAAGGTGACACTGTATCTCAGTGACATACACGCTAGATGGCGCTCTCAGCTCTGTGTACACCGGGACTCTGGTACAAGGCAGCATCTGCTACCTATACCGTTACCTTCCTTGGACCTGCAAAACCAGGTTGCACCCGTAAGTGTCCTGGTGGCACGGGGTGTTGGCACCGTCCGTGCCGACCCACAGGGTGCTCTCCTGTCCATTCCGGCCCGGGTAGCCGAAGTCGGACCACAGCACATCCTGCCAGAAACAAGAGAACCACTTTGAGCTGTGCAAACCCTCAACGGTCTGTGAATAGCATGCAAATCGTTTGGAATTTTGGCCACAGGAAAGGCATCCCAGCTTGGGGCTGTGCTCTTTCACTGCTGTGGCCGCTGCTCGTACAGGCCACACATTATCCCACTACAAGCGTTTTCTTCTCTTTCCATTCCACGCTTAGATCGGTACAAACTGCATGACCTTTCAGCAACTTTAAATTCCTCACTTTTAAAGTCAACGATGCGCACAACCAAAACCGCCGGTTCCACAGGAATTGTCGCAAACAAAGAGATGCTAATTCCTTTTTCGTTTTCCAGAAATGAAAGAATTGTCTGGGTGACAAAAAAATTCACTGGCATTCAAGAGATACGGCCGTTCTCTGTATGGCCGTACAAGGAGGACATGAAACGACCATGCAAATGGTTCGCTTTAGAAAGGGAAGCGGGGAGCTTTCAAGGGGCCATCAAAGAGAGGAGCACCTGGACAAATCGGATTTGAAGTCTGAAATGAATAATTCTGTCAATGAAATAAAAAAGAATGTTTGAAATACGGGGGCATAGGAAGATGTCAACAGCTGCTGACACAGGCACCTGCAACTCGATTGCGGTCGATGGGCTAAATGTTTTTGTGGGGAGAGGATTTAAAAGCAGACGCCAGATCAGAGGAACGCCTGACAGAAACCAGCTAGATCTTCACTACTAAAAAATGAGACTTTTGCTGAAAACTTTGCATTGCTAAAGAGTTTGTAAAGAGACACTCTCCTGATGATGGGAATAGGTGAATGAAACTGCAACCTTGGTGAAGAATCAAGCTTAGTTCATGTTTCTCTCTTCTGTGTGCAGGAACTTATGCATATATTTGTCCGTGCACGCAGATGGTCATGGTCAGTGCATGCATACAGCAATGATATCAAGCCAGACCAGCGGACTATCGATTCATTGCACATGCACAGTCAATGTGCACTGATGTGTAAAAAGTCCAATAGACCCAATTATCTGGGCGGCACGCACACAGTCCACATAAGCACACCTGATGATGAAACTGACGTCACTCTCACTGCACAGGGACAGTAACAGCACATGGAAAAGTGAAGTATGAAGTGGGCTTCAAGGAGTTGGAAGTTTTGGAGGTTTGAATCCTGGTTGCACTCCACCTTTGAGGAACCAGGTGCTATATAGCTATGATCACTTAGCATTCAAAGGCTTGGAAACAAACTCAGACTTGGACACTGCCCCAAAGTCAATGTTTACGGCTGAGCTGTACTAGATAGGCAAAGCACACCATGTTTTGGGGTTAGTGAATTATATCCTGCCAAATAAAAGCATATTAAACATCATGCCAAAACACAGCTCCTCAAAATGTATAATTTTTATGTTTTCAGTGTTCAGGTTAGAACATAAAACGGCTCAACATCATTTGTCAATGGGCAGAACCACAGACCTACTGTGTCATTTTTGTTCATACTATAAAAATAACATCTTCCATCTGACATAATTTTTTTTAGGTATGATGAATGTAAACATTGAAAGTGTAGAGGTCTTTAGGAAGATTAGTGTCACGGCATGATACACTGAGCTAATATTTTAATATGAAGACACACTGAACATTACCTTTCAAAGTCAGAAGAAAAGAAGCAGATGGGGTACCTGGAACACTGCAGGTTTGTGCTGGAACAGAACAGCGATGTACTTGTAGTCAGCGTAGGCCCAGTACTTGGAGCGGGGGAAGTCGGAGAATGGGCCTGGACATGGTCCCTGGCCTTTGGTCCAAGACAAAAACTCCCACACTGTGGCCTCTACGTATGAGCACTGCGTTTCAAACAAGGGCTCTTTGCAAAGAGAGAAGAATGAGCAGTCAGTTAAATAAAGGTAATAGTAATCAAAACTAATAATCAGATTTAACTCATCAGAACAGATTTCATACATTAATATAGACAACATATACTAAAACAGTCTATGTTCCTAACCAGGTGCCATGTGTAAATCACTAATATAACGCTGTAACAAATCACACCAGAATAGTGTCATGAATGTCTATCACTGTTCTCTACAGTTCATGCACTGGGTAAGTGTCACACAACATATATTTGATATTTTCCCTCTTCGAAGCTCTTTACTCAATCACTTATTCCCCAACATCAATGTTTATTAATAGTTCAATTCAATCCTGCTATTATACAATTTATACAATGCCCTCGTACCATAATATTAAAATACGTCGGAGCTTTTAAAAGTTTATTTTTACAACAACAGACTTGACTTGCTACATTATTATTACTTTTTACTAGGAAATTCCCTCTTACTGCTGTCATCTTGCATTTTTCCTACGCGAAATCGTACTGTCTTCTCCCCCAGGACGTCGGCTAGGTGCTCCGCCGTCCACCGGAGCGCCGGCCAGCCGCCGGTCATGCCGAGGAAGACGGCGGGCTGCTCCAGAGACTCCACTATCTGCCGCGCCTCTTCGGGGGTGAACGGCTTGGGCTCCATCGCCGCCAGGAAAAGGAGCAATGCTGTGGGTAGCGCCTTATGTTTTTTTGCTAGAAATATGTAACGATGCAGCTTGAATCTTACTGATGTGAGCGTCAGTAAGAAGCGTGATCAGTTTTTAGGTTGATGCTAGTGGTTATAAACTTAAATCTTGGGGACTGCACTGTCCTGCTGCAATATTATGTTACAAATAATCTGAATATCTACAATGTAATAATTTTCCATCCTCCAAATGGCAATATACTTTCATTTATGTTATTATACTGTTTTATATGTATTACTCGTTTTGTTTAGCAGGTCCAGTTCAATAAATTCCTATCATTCGTAATTGCGGTCAGCTTTAATCCTCTTTAATCCTCTGGCTTTAATGACAGTGATGTTTACTGTTCTGAACAAGAAGAAGAAAACAACTGACTTACAAAACAGCGGTTTTGGCTTTTCTAAATCATCACTGTAATCTTTACAAAGTAGTTTTAAGTTCATTAAACGCGGCTGAAAGAAAAATACAAAACAATTAACTTTAAATATCGTATAATGTTTACATGACTTTAGATCACGCCAGAAAAGAATTACGAATAATTTTATTAAACGCCTCTAACATGAACATAGTTTTACTTGAAAATGCCGGGATAACATCGATTTTAAGCCTCTGAGAAGCTCGCCGCAGCCCCCACGTGTCCATGAGCCGCTGAAACTGCCGTCGCACATAATATACGTCACACACTAGCTCTTAGCGACCCTTCGGGCTGAAGTTCACTTTCAATTTTTATTTCCAGGCGTAACTGTTTTGAACGTGAGTCGTTAGTATTAATTTTATTCAATCTCATTTTCAGGTTGTGACATGTGACACACGGCTTTAGAAGCAGGAATGGGAATCAGAAAAAAGCAGCCATTTTAGCTGTCCATGTGTCTCCAAGTCCGCCATGTGACAACTTGTATATTAGGTTCCCTTTGCATTTCGGCTGCATGCTGTCGTTTGTGTGAATGTTAGGTAGAAAGCAGCCTATGTGAGCTGTGTGTACAGCACACCGTTTTCATGACTGCGGTACTATGTTGCTAGACCTTTTCGTACGAAGTTGTGAAAACATCGCGTTTAGATAAACCAAGAACTCAACTGCCCCGTAGAAATTGAGGGACCACTGCATGTGTTTTTGCAGACTGCTTGATCCCAGGGGGAAATTCTTGTGCATGCAGCAGCAAGATACGTAAAGTTCAGACAAACGAACATATAGCGCAAAACAAGATAAAGTGCAAAGACAGCACAATCCCATTCTGACGGTTTTTTCTTGTCCATAAATCAGACCATTTCTGTCAGTGTGACTGATTACATGATGAGTTTAAACCGAATAATTATATAAGGTTTATTTTGACTTAAGTTTGTTGATTGCGTTTAGACATTTCCTAGTTATTAAGTCATGTAACTCTAAAAAGGACAAAGGGTGAAACTTCAATTTTAATATGCTCCTGGGACCTGCGTTAAATTTGAGGGCCGAATCAGGTCAATATTTATTAAAAAACAGTCTTAAATTAACCATTTTCAGTCAGATGTATTATGATGATTTATTCATTCAGAAATATGAACTTAACTTCTTCCAAGACATCTTAGAATTTAGAACAAACTAAGCTTACAGATTAAACAACAAATGAGAGATCAAATTAAAAATTTTAAAATCACATTGGTATTTTGACTCTTGTGTGATGTGTTCATCTTCATCACAGAGAAAAGTTGTTCACACAGGTATGTGCAGCCAAATATGCTGGGTATCTGAGCCTGTAGGTGGAGCTGGGGCATCATTTCGGGGGTGAAACATGGGAACTGTGCAGCACCCACAGAGTCATATTTTGCCTTGAGAGTGCCACTACTCTGGAGTTCAATCAGCTCCATTTGATCATTTGTAGGTACCAAAAGTTCCAGCACTGGTCCAGGTTGGAGGGATGATCACTGCATGCAGGGCCAGGACCCCTGCTCCCAATAGAGAATGGATGGACGCAAGCTTTTGCAGCAAAGCCATGGGCCCTGGCCTGTCAGGGTCACCTTCCAGATGGTATAAACCTCCCGAAAGTTTAACTGCTTTCAAGGTACATTAACCAACATGTTAACGCAAAACCTGATTTGAAACCCATTTACCCCTGGCATGTCTTGCTGTGTACTGTACAGATGTCATAGCTCATTGACACCAGGCAAGGGGCAAAGCACAAAATGACTAATGCAGGGATGCTGTAGTAGAGGCTGAAGAGAACTGACCTCACAGGAGGGGAACCTGGTTCGAAGGCCTTGAATGACATGCCAATGCACCAATCTGGGATTGTAGTGACTACCTGGTACAATTCCTGAGCTAGGAAGGAGCAAAAATGTGGACTGTCTGGGGGTCCCCGAAGACCTTGTTGGGAAACACTGACTTTTTCTATGAATTACATCAAGTAGCATTTGAGGAACACTCCAGCTATAGGAGTGCCAGCAGCTTGGGAGATGCATTATTCTAACAGGAGGATCATGAAGGTACTCATGGTGTCTACACAGTACTTGTGCGTTCCAAAGGGCTTCATCACCCTTTATGGATGTATGATACCAACACCTCAGACTCTGAGAACCACAGGGTTCAATACACAACATATAACAATGCACAACATCAACGAACTCACACAGTTACAGAAGGAGGAGGAGGAGAATAGCTGCTCCTCATCATGAATGAAAGCAAACCCACTCACCTCCCCCCCCCATCCTACTTGTCAATCGATGAGTGATAATTCCAGTCAGGGCCAGCTTTGTTTCATTAAGCAAGGAGACCGTTTGCGCATAGCTGGTGATCAGTCACCATGGAAACCTGAAATCGCCACAGTTCAGATCTCGCTTCCTGCTGGCTCGTTCAAGTGTGTATGTGTGTGCGTGTGCACATACAAGACAGAACATATTTCATTTTATAGTCCTTTGATAATAGCGCTACTGAATGTGTCAGCAAATGCATAAGAAAAGAGCTTATTTAACAACATTTAAAAATCACTACAAGTGGAAAATAAACAATAAATAATATGGGAGAGTTAATTCATTGATTAGCTCTTCAAACACTGATTAAGTTCTGCCTCATTTTTGTCATCATCAAAGTCCAAGTTCCCTTTGGCGCGGTTCTCTGTCGGCTCGACTCAGGTGTAGATCTGCTGCTGGCAGACCTGTGCCATGATATAACGTCATGAAGTCCCTCTGTGGATGCTGGGGGGGGTGGTAGCCATGTGACATGGGCCCTGGGCATCTTTCCGCGACCTGTGTGCTCTTTGACTTCTGGACTTATAAAAGCTTTCGATCGTCATTAAACTTAGCAAATTGGATTAGCCCCTTTGGCCCAAAACAGTTTCTCCCCTGTCATAATGAAAATACTTAGCCGCATAGGCAGATATGGATTTATCTGCTTTGCTCTGAAACTCAGGACGCAGTTGCAGATTCCTTTAAACCGGGTCATTCCCAAAGATTCTCCCGCGGCCGCAGACTTTGGTTCAAGCTTCATATAAGAGTTTTCACATTTTCTATCAGAATTTTTGGAAGCAGAATATGAGTGATATTAATTCTGTCTCATTGAGTACATATGTATTAATATACAGTTCTGTTTTATCGGCATTATTACTGTTACTGTAGCTTCTCAATAATAATAACATATTTATTATGAAAAAGAATAGTGTTAGTCTCATAGCTAGTGGACACACACACATATACAGGGAACAGTGTGGGTGTGTGTCTGTGTCTGTGTGTGGAATTTGCGCATTCAGTTCAGGCAGGGCACAATTACACTATGTGCCATCTTGAGAATTATGTCCCACTGCAGCTCCCTATGAGTGAAAAGGACTTCGATTGGAAATGTAATTTTGCCCATTCATCAGCCTCAACTTGAGTACGCGGCCAGTGCTGATAGCAATTCGTTATTGTGCCGAGCGGCTGCAAACTAACAGTCATTATCCATCTGCCTGGCAGCGGCGGTCGCTGTGCAGCCCGGCAATTTCCCTAATTCCTCTCACCCCCGTTTAAAGACAGCTGCAGCCTTGACGGCTTTCAGGAAGCATTTCCATTATCAACATTGCATGGTACCTGCAAGGCACTTAAGAAGATTGCCAGCCCCCCCCTTCAAGTTTGTGAACGATAAGGACAAGCTCCCCGTTTGTGAGAGCGCAGATAAGATCCTCCGGTAAGATAAGCTACTTTAGAGATGCTGGTTGATGTGCCGACCCAGCGCTGCTGCCGGAGGTCTGGGCCGGGGTGGGATGCTCAGCAGCGATGTTAGCATGTAGCATGTCACCTGTGTTTTAGGGGAAAAAACTGCAAATAACATCAGCCTTGGGGGGCAGAGGTAGAATGCTCTTCTAATACCGTATCTGATCACAGATCAGTGAATCCAGTCCTCCTGAAGCAGTCATTTGGGCAGCATGGAGGGTGGTTTGGGCACATTGATTGACACCCCCAGTCTCACTGCTCATGTTGGCCCTTCTTGTTTGGGACACTTTGGGGCTGTGTGTCCTCCACCAGGTATGTTTGCAAAACTTACCTGTTAGTTTGTAAGAAGCCTGGTTAGTTAGTGTTGGGTTGGATCTGTGTACTGGCATATCAGGGATTTAGCACACTAAGCTCATTACTGCTTTTCAATAAGCCAGGCCGCTGGTGTCAGTTCATCACCGGCTGTGACATTGGACTGACAGTCCTGTTAATGGCCAACAATCTGCAGATTTACTGCTGAGTTTGACTTAGCAGTTCCCGAACTGTCGTATAAAATCCTTTTATTTCCTGACTTTCTGACAAATTTCATTTCTCTATTGGGAAAGGAAGCTTTTTAATGTACCGTCTATTTGTAAAGCAGTGTAAAATGAAGGCATTTCTCTATGTCATCAAAGATTTTTATGCTGCTCTCTACAGTATCAGTGTGAAATAGACTGAAAATGATCACAGACAGTTAATATTAAAATGCTGGAAAGCAGCTGGCTGATTTATTACAGGAGCAGAATATTATCCATCCACTCCAACTGCTTACCCTGGTCAGGGTTGTGGGATGCAGACTTTATTATATTATTATATATAATATATTATTTTATTATGCACATTTTATTACATTGTTTCCTGCTACTCAGCACTATACTGGCAAACATGTTTCTTGGCTTATAATACGCTTCCAAAGTGCAAATGAAGAAACTGCATTAAAATGGGTTTGGATCAAACATCCATCCGTCTGTCTTCTTACCACATATCCAGTACGGGGTTCCAGAGTGTCTGGAGTCTATCCTAGGCCACACAGAGCATGAGGCAGATGAACCCCAGCTCATCACAGAGCACACACACACACACACATGCACACACACACACACACACACACACACACACACACACACACACACACACACACACACACACACACACACACACACACAGACATTCATGCTCAGTCACACACTACGGGAAATTTAGAGGCAGACACAGCCTAAGCATGATGAGAGATCGGCATGGCACGCACAGAGCATGCAGACACCACACACACGCAGCACATTGTAGTGGAGGCACACTTTCAGCAAAAGACCCCCCAATTTCATGGAAGCCCACAGTGTTTAATAGAAATGTTTCTGTCTGTTTGGGTAGACAGCAGCTGCCGGGGGGGGGGGGTTACTGTCTACAAACTTGAAATAAGTGGCTGCTGTAACTGTTTTCTGATTCATCATGTTGCAATTTCTGTTCTTATCAGCTTAAGCCTTTTTAAAATTGCCATCATCACTGGTACATAAGAATAAAGAAATCTGTCTGTGAGGTTTTTGAATAAAGTTCTTCTTTTAACTGTATCAGAGCAATTATGAGGGGGAATGGGCCACGTCAATGAAATCATTTCATTAAGTCGGCAATCATTACATGGCTCGGCATTGGGGCTCTCACTGCTGATGATACACACCACACATTAACGTACTGAGCAGGGAGCCAGAAAATCAGGCTTTTTTAGACTGATGAGGCTGCGGGTAACGCTCATTATGTCGCGTCACTGCACCGTTAATACGGGCAGAGGAGCATTTTGTAAAGTGGTGAGTACAAGTGAAAGTGAAATGAAAGCCTTCAGCCTTGAGTGTGAAATGTGTGGCTCTATCTGCAGTGTTTTAATAGGGCTCCGCATCTTCTGTAAATTGCCTGTGTTACATGGCACTATATAGAACAAGTATATGAGTGGCAAACTCTTGTGTGAAATATAGTAGTTCAGACCAGGGGTAGACAGTATCCAGCATGTTTTCTGTCCTACCTGAGGAATTACTATCTGCCTGAGATCAGTTGTAGTTCATCAGAGACCAGGTAGAGTGGAAAACCTGCTGGATACTGGCAGTCCAGGATCAGGGTTGCCTACTCTAGATGCTGCAGTTTTAAGTTTTTACACTGCTTTTTGTAAATTTGTGGTTCGTATGAGTTCTATTCCAGTTTCCCAATACTAACAGTTTGCCTAGTGTCATTTACTGAATGTGAAACTTGTAGGTTTCCAAAAAACGTAATATGTTTCATGGTAATGATTTCCTGTTATTGCACAGTAAAAAGATTCCCAAATGTACTATGAAGAGATGCACTGGATTGCTGTGCCAGTCTTCTGTGTGTTTTCCTGATTAAAGTAGTAAAAGACCCAGAACATGGTTAGTCAAACTAATGGTACATACACCGAGTACCCTTCGCTAACAGGGTGTAAGGATGAAAGGAAAGAAAAGAAAAAAAGAGAAAGAAGGTGAGCTGTCAGGTTTGAAGTCCTTCCCTCTTCCCAGGCTCCCACTGCAGAGTCAGCATAGATGTGCGGCCTAAATCTTTGAGTAACTGTCTAGTGAAGCACCATCAGATTAGTCAGCTTGTCACCCTGAATGACAACTCGTGACACTGATCCGGTGACACTAAATTTTAATTTTGGGTCTTACTGTGATTGCAAGTCATTAATTAGTGCGTGGATTATAACAGGGTGGGGGCGGGGGGTCACGTCATCAAAACTCTGCCCACAGTTCTGCTCTCCGCCTGCGGGTGTCACTACAAGCACTTTGTTAAATCCAATCATTTGAGCTGTACGGGTAACGATGTGTGTGCATCTTTATGAAACGTGTGAGGATAAGTGAATGGGATGGTTTTGAGGATGTTGGGGGTATTAATGGTGATATAGATATTATTTCTACCATTAAAACCTCAGAAGCCATATAGCCTCCTCGACTTAACAGCTTAAAATAGAGGTCAAGGTTACTGATAGGAAGATCAAACTAAGCCTTTGATTTTGAAACATGTTTTGCCTGTTTACCCTTGAATGATTTTGAATTTAAAATGCTATGAATTGAAATGACATGTTTGTCTGGATATACAGCGCCAAGAAAAAGTATGTGAGCCTTTTGGAATTTCATGGTTTTCTGCATTAATTTGTCATAAAATTTGATCTGATCTTCATCTAAGTCAAGGGTATTG
>JAAGVU020000035.1:4900164-4912923 GCA_011763525.2 Mormyrus iriodes
GAGGGCCAGAACCAGCAGGCTCCAGGACAGTGTCAGGCAGGCGGTACTGCAGTATGAGGGCCAGAACCAGCAGGCTCCAGGACAGTGTCAGGCAGGCGGTACTGCAGTATGAGGGCCAGAACCAGCAGGCTCTGGCACAGTGTCAGGCAGGCGGTAATGCAGTATGAGGGCCAGAACCAGCAGGCTCCAGGACAGTGTCGGGCAGGCGGTACTGCAGCGTTTGTACATAACCGGCATACTTTGGAGTTTCTTTAACAAGACTGTCGGAATGCTGAACTCTGGTCAATGAACCCATTCTGTCACCGATGTACACCACATCCACTCTTACATTTGCTGCTGTCTGCTTATTGTATTTATCTGTTCTCATTTGCACATTATGTATTTTAACAATACTGCATACCCTGCACTACACTACACACACAAAGTCAAGCACAGTTTGGCACACCATTTATATTTTATATTGTATTGTATTGTATTGTGTTGTTGATGTCATGCATTTATTTTAAGGTACTTGTAGTTATGTGTAGCGCCATAGAGGGCCCAAGGGAAACGGCATTTCAGCTCACTGTGTGCTTATATACATGGATGTGCAGGCAATGAAAAACTTGGGTCTTGAGTCATATTACGTTTTCATGTACATTTCCTCTTTGCACTGTTGTTTTTATCTGCACTACTTCTGCTACTCCTGTTTGCCGGCCAAAACCACATCATCTTCCAGTTATACAAGAGGGACCAATCGGAGAACTTTCCTGCTTCATGCCGATTAAATCATTAGCCCTTAATGAGATAAATCCCATTGGATGGGGTCTTCCACTGTAGCTAGCTGATGTCCTTAATTAGCGTGTGCTGTGTGCGCTCACACTCTGCCTTCATCAGTTGCACTGCGAAAACCTCCTGACAGATTTGACTCATGTTTTCACCATTGACTACATGTTATGGCTTTTTCAGCCTATTAAACCAGATGTTTGACATGAGTAAAACCTGAATTCAGTTTATTAAATGTAGCTGTATAAATGGTTAAATCTGAATCCGAAATGTCACTTTGGAATAAAAATGTCTGGTAAGCTTGCAAGAAGTCATATGTCTCTGATTGTATGTCATATTCCCTGACTATTGAGGGGCATTAATATCTGAAAGCTGTAGTCACACAATAAAGACTTAATCAGCAGACAAGATGTGGTTTAATACTGGCAGGTTTTTAAGGTGGGGGGGTATTTCAATTTCTCAGTTTTCTGGGCAGAGACATTAAGACCCACATTACTCTACCTATATATTACCTGTTATCATCTTTAATCACCAGCTGTTGACTGCAGTTGAATCTTGTGACCCGTTTGGTGACATTTCTCACATTTTCCTGACCCAGACATACTTGCCCTGTCCTTTTGGCACCTGTCTGGAAAGCCTGTCATCGGGGACACCTTTGTGCAGCAATGAGTTTTCAAAATTCAAAATTCAACAACTTTACTGTCATTGTGCAGGTGCGGCGCTAGGAATGGGAACTAAATGTGCAAAAGCAGGTCAGATTTTCAGGCCTCTTAGTGTTGAAGGCACATATTTCTTAATTTAGAACTATAGGTCTTCAATTTCAGGCTCCAAAATCTAATATATTGGGTAATATATTGGTCTGAAATGCAAACTCAATCAATAAAGGGAACTGCGATGCAGGCCGGAAGTGGTTTGACTCCACGGGCAATCAGAACGGACGCTTCAGAATGAGGTCCTTCAGTGCATATTTTGAGTTTGTTTTATGCTCTTTGTAGTGATTATCCCTGTGAAGTCGACATCATTAATCAGCAGCCAACAACTTCCAAGGCCTATTCTGGGCATGGAGGCAGGTTAATGGAGTTTATGGTGTTTCTCTCAGCACAGCTTATCAGCCATATGCAAGATCCAGTCACATCAATTTAACTGGAGACGGGAAGTTTAGAGCGGGCGACGGGCTGGGCTCTGAATGCTGAATCACTGAGCACTCACTCTCAGTGCAAGGAGCTGGAGAAAGGCTGGCGGCACTCCTTTGGGACAGAGCATTTTTCAAACGGGGTGAATAGCGATGAGTGCCTACTGGTGCTTCTACGGACGGGTTAACGTTATAAAACCCACTGAAGACGCTCCATTCTACTGTGAAAGCTAAACCCAAAGGGAATACATGTCAGGGGATAAATGTGGTAGTAAACAGATTGTAAACACTCACAACCCCGAGCTGGATAGACAGTTGGAAGATGGATGCATGGACAAATAGCAAAAAATTGTTAGACGTTCACAAAATGGGCATTTCATGCTTGTCCACAGGGCGTTTCTGATTGAAATGAGGAGAATGTGGACATATTCATTAAAAACAGTTTACAGAGCCGGAGATGGCTCCAAATGGCAAATCACAGATGACATGCAAATAGTCTGGATGTTTCTGCCAAGGGATGGCACCCTCAACATGTTATCAAGGACCAAATGTGCCCAAGTGACATTACTGCTGTCACGATAAGTGAGCCTGGGGCTGCCATCAGTGTGACAGGAGAAATGATGCCTCTCTCTGGACACCCCCGCTGTGCCTCCCACCGTGCCCAGTGTGTGAGATGTGCCTGCTGGAGCTAAGGGAAGGGTGGCTGTGCCCCCATCGTGCCCGTTATCTGAGAGGTGCCCACTTGAGCTGACGGAGGAGCGTCTGTTCCCCCACCATGTCCACTGTGTGAGAGTGCACGCCGGGACTGATAGAGGGGTGACTGTGCCCTCACCATGCCCAATGCGTGAGAGGTTCCTGGTGGAGCTGAGGGAGGGATGGCTGTGCCCCCACTGCGTCTAGTGTGTGAGAGGTGCCCGTTGGAGCCGAGGGAGGGGTGGCTGTGCGCCCACTGTGCCTGGTGTGTGAGAGGTGCCTGCTGGAGCTGAGGGAGGGGTGGCTGTGCCCCCACTGTGTCCAGTGTGTGAGAGGTGCCCGCTGGAGCTGAGGAGGGGGTGGCTGTGCCCTCACTGTGCCCGGTGTGAGAGGTGCCCGCTGGAGCTGAGGGGGGGGGTGGCTGTGCCCTCACTGTGCATGGTGTGTGAGAGGTGCTCGCTGGAGCTGAGGGAGGGGTGGCTATGTCTCAAACGTGCCCGGTGTGTGAGAGGTGCCTGCTGAAGCTGAGGGAGGGGTGGCTGTGTCCTCACTGTGCATGGTGTGTGAGAGGTGCCCGTTGGAGCTGAGGGAGGGGTGGCTGTGCCCTCACAGCGCCTGGTGTGTGAGAGGTGCCCGCTGGAGCTGAGGGAGGGGTGGCTGTGCCCTCACAGCGCCTGGTGTGGGAGAGGTGCCCGCTGGAGCTGAGGGAGGGGTGGCTGTGCCCTCACAGTGCCTGGTGTGGGAGAGGTGCCCGCTGGAGCTGAGGGAGGGGTGGCTGTGCCCTCACAGAGGTGCCCGCTGGAGTTACTCATTTAAGGTTAAGCTATCAGCTGTTTTACAGGTGAGTGAGTGTAAGTTAGGGAGGGTAAATTCATCAGTACACCCTCTGCTGCACACTTTTCATCTGGTTTGTCTCGTAAAGCAGTGTTTCCCAATCCGGTCCTCCAGAGCTCACAGACAGTCCACATTTTTGCTCTGGGAGCCGGGAGAGACCAAAATCGTGGACTGTCTGGCAGGGAGCTGGGAGGGAGCAAAAACATGGACTGACTGTGGGTGCCTGAGGATCGGATTGGGAAACACCACTGTAATTCAAATGTAGAAAACCTCTTGTGACCTTAAGCCAAACTCCAGCTCTCTGCCCTGACCCCCACCCTAACCCCCTCCCCTAAGGCTCAGTTCTGCTCCCCCGCCTGCTGCTGCACAAACCTCTGATGTGATAGTTAATAAGTGCCACTGATTTTCCAGCATGTTGGACCAGCGGCCGCCTCCGAGGGAGGATGGATCTCCAAAAGCGCCATGTCACGCCCCCCGCCCCCAGCTAGATTCATCCAAGGGTTAAACGGCCGCTCTCCTCATGGGAAGGAGTCGCTCTCCGCAGCGTCTCTGATAAGAGCGGCTGCCACGTTGACTCTGAGCCGGCTATTTATTTTTAACAATATGAGTTGTTTTCAGCCTGTGCCATGTCGACTGGAGCTGCTGACGGGCAAGTCGCATCTGTCAGACATGCGATCAAGCTGCGCGGCTTAATGCGGGGAGCCTCGGCGCGTTTCTTCCATTTTTAGGTGGCGCTGTCAGTGCCCGCTCACAATGCCAGGGAGGGCGTTTTCATCAGGGCCTGGCCCACACCAGAATTCTGCTGGTTTGTATTTTTTAATGTCTGTTATTATTTGTTATTATCCAG
Organism: Mormyrus iriodes; assembly: GCA_011763525.2. Lineage (NCBI taxonomy): Eukaryota > Metazoa > Chordata > Actinopteri > Osteoglossiformes > Mormyridae > Mormyrus > Mormyrus iriodes. The sequence goes on from JAAGVU020000035.1 coordinate 4,904,436, forward strand.
ATCAGAAAATGAAATAAGCAAAACTAGATTATTAACAGTGGATAATGATATTTCAGCAGTTTTATACATGGAGTGATAAACAAAAAAGCTTAGTAGAAAAGTCAATTTTGCAATATTTTATTTCTCATTGCAGCAGAAGATAATTGTGAAAATCCAGCATTGCCAAGAGACTTTATGACATGTCTATAAATTAGAAATGGAAAGGATAAATATTTAGCTTTGCCTGCATCAGCGGCATTTTGTCATAAAAACCCTCATATAAAAAGCCCTGCAGAATAACTTGCTTGCCTCGCACTTTCAGCCCACTAGATGGCGGGATCATTAAGGGATCCGAGTCCGCTACCCTCTGCTCCAGGACAACCTCCGAGTCTCTGCTTACCCGGACATGACCCTCAGCGATGCTCCGTCTGAGCAGGTGGAATACGGTAACTTTACAGTTTTTCTATATGTTCAGAAAATAACTTAGAGGATATAATATAATATACAATGTACTTCATCACCGGTGTGCCAGTGATATATTTAAGCACTATCATCACAGTTTTCCCATATTACCTTTCTTTGTTCCGTCTTTAGATAGATACAGCTGTTTATTACCCACATCGAATAAACTTCCCGAGTCACACCGTAGTTGAACTCTCTACTTAAGAATTTCACACATAGTATTTTCCAAAAAAAGACCCCGAACACAAACATCGCAAACCTGAGTCCTGCCCTTAAGTGTCTAATCTCATCAGTGTCCTTAAACATTTTACACGTGTAGGTTTACTAAACGGGGAGTTAAAATAAAAAGCCTTCTGTTCTGCAGGTCATATAACATCACATTCATTGAATTATGGCTTCTTATCTTTAAATACGTGAAAGCTTTTCGTGCTCGTTTCGGATTTTGTGCATGATGGTACAATAGACTAGCCGTCCGTATGCCTTTAGGTTTCTGGTGACATTTGCACCAATTGGGATATTAATAGCAGGTGCAGCTCCAGATTGTACCTGCAGGAGACGCTGTTATCGATAACCACTGAACTGTGATTAGCATCTGGTGCCTTTCCGCTTCTGCGTGCGTCGGAAAGTTGTAATGTCCGTAAACAACCTTTCTAAATGTTGGATTCCGATACTTTCTTTTCCTGCCCGTCTTTGCTTATCTGTATCCTGAAGCTGATGTTATTTCTATTCAAATTTGTTTGCTCTCTCTTATCAAAATTCAGGGCTTCTCTGTTATTAAAGGTACGGCGCAGCGCCTTATCAGCACTGGGAATTTCACCTGAAGAGCGTGACACTCAGACTTCATAAGTATAGGCTGTATCATCTTATTTGAAGATGCTAAAACTGGCCTGTTTTGCTGCCTCCTCATTTCAGTCGTCCCGAGGCAGCTATTATGCTCCGAAATGATATTGTTTTAACTTCTCCAAGAAGTGAGTCGCATGCATTTATGCATTTCGGGCTTAATTTCAATTTTAATGCATCCCTCAGTAGCAGGTTACGTGTGTCTCTCCGCATATTGGGAGTAAACTGTGCTATTCCACGGCAACAACAACAGGAGTGTACTGCCCCTGGAGAACTATATGTCCTCCAACTGCGAGAGAGGGTCAGAAGAGGAACTGTTCGCTTGGCAAAGGGAAGGTGCCGTTATGCCTGCCAAGAGGAGTAGGGTCGTGTCGTGTCAGAGAGGGCCTGCTGAAGCGGCGGCCACCGGCCGTGTGCCGACAAGGCCAGCTTGTTAGCTGAGATTCAACACAGCCCAGCGAAGGCGAGGCGAAAACACGGCTGTCTGTCGCCGCGCCTGTATGATTTCCGTAAGATATTCAGAGTTCCCCCATAGGAAAGACGGCACAGAATGTGTCTGTCCTGCCTGTCCATCGCGTTGCGTTTTTAGAAATGCTGAAAAACCATTTACTCTTATGATAAACTACTAAAGAACCTCCATGATGACACGAGTGGAGTGTGGGGATTCTGGGTGCGGTCAGCATGAGGTGGTACACAGTTACAGAGCAGTAGGGGAAGACACTTGTAAAGTTATGAGCTGTATGTCCTGGCCAGTCCTGGATAAGGTGTCCTGACAGACACGTAAACCTCTGTGGGCTTCCGTGGAACATTAGAGACCTAATGACCAAACATGACCTTGAAAAACTTTTTCATGCCTTCATCTCCAGTCACTTGGATTATTGCAGCGCTGTCCTGTATGACCTTCCCAAAAATCCATAAGACTTCTCCAGCTCATCCAAACTGCTGCCACTAGAATGTTAACTAGGACCAAGAAGAGCTGCTAACACCAGCCCTGGTCTTCCTCCTCTCTGCAGAGCACAATGCAGCACCACCAGTCCATACACCTGCAAAGAAAGCAGGACGGAAGTGAAGGGGACAGAGGTGAGCTGGGCTTCAGAACAAAATGCTCTCCTGCATCTAGCGGAATCAGATTTGAAATGCTAAGCTGCACTAAGCCCCTTCATCCCAGATAATCTTCTTCAGGGTTTGAAGGGAAAGTATCAAACTTGCCAAAGCCACTCCTGGCTCCTGGCAACAATGTCTAGACACAGATAAAATCCACCAGTAGATGGTTGTACTTACCAGCTACTGTGAATGTAGGTCTACAACAAATGGGAGACACCAAGACTGCATATACCTACAGTAAAGCAGCCAAAACAGGCCTATAAATAAAATCAAATCCTGACATTTCAGACTATTTAAGAGTAAACAATCCTGTTTCACACGTCATTCCTCCATTCTCATGTCGGAAGAGACCTGTCAGTCACACCTGTCAATCATCTTGGATGATTCGGGCTGCCCAGAGGTGAATCCTACAAAAAGAAGTTGTTCTGCTGAGATGTTCTGCTTTCCTTCAAATGCTGCAGCTGATGAGCGTATGCAATATTAAGTACAGAGTATGAAGTACAGAGTACATAGTATGGAGTATGGAATGTGGAGTAAAGGGCATGAAGTATGGCATATGGAGTATGGAATGCAGGATATGAAGTACAGAGTACATAAGTATGGAGAATGGAATATGGAGTAAGGGGTATGAAGTACAGCTTATGGAGTATGGTATGCGAAGTATGAAGTACAGAGTACATAATTATGGAGTGCGGAATATGGAGTAAGGAGTAGGAAGTAGGGCATATGGAATATGGAATGCGGATCAGTGCCACGTGCATGACCAGCGATCCTTGGGTATTCCAAGCACGCTCTTTAATAAGCTGGTTTTGTGCGTAGAGCAATTTCCTTGTTTTTTGTACTTAATTAGAAACTGTAATGGAGTATCAGTTATTACAACATGTGGCATTAATTATTATTTAAGAGGCTTATTGCGATACAGCCGGAGGCTATAGCAGGTTTGCTGGTGAGACTGTTCACCCACCCTGTGCTAACAGACGGCTACTAAACAAACCCAGACTGTGCCTGACCGGGTCTTATAGGAGAATTATAACAGACAAGAGCTGTTTATGTTCTCACTTAGTCACAGTTTGCTTTTCTTACTTGACTTTACATTTTGTTTACTTTGGTTTCTTCTGGAACAAATGAACTCGTCGATTAGCTTTGCTGTAGGACTACCGACACTCTGATGGCACCCTGGTGTCACTCTGATGGCCCAGTCTGCCCCATCAATGATTCCCATGTGGTGACAGCCCCGTTAATGTCACCGTGTGGCAGCACTGGCCCATAGCCGCGACGATAAGCGGACAGCGTATAATCCACAGCAGAGTGGTCATAATCGCCACAGCAGGCCTCAGGGAGCAGGGGCATCAGGGAGTAGGGGCCTTGGGAGCAGGGGCCTCAGGGAGTGGGGACCCAGGGAGCAGAGGTCTCAGGGAGTGGGGGTCCATGGAGCAGAGGCCTCAGGGACTGGGGGCCCTGAGGAGCAGAGGCCTCATGGAGTGGGGCCCAGGGGAGTGGGAGCCACAGGGTCTATTTTTGTCAGATTGTACAGTGTACACTTTGTTATGGCCGGGAGACCCCACCCCAAACCCTGCCTCCAAACCTGCCTCCAGTCTCAGGCAATTTGTCCACTGATCTAAGTTGTCGATTTTAAGTGCATCATTTCATTTACCTAATTTGGAACTTCATTGCATTAAAAGTACCATCTTGCTTTGATGGAGGCTGGCTGAACACACACAGCAACAGGCCCATCAGTCCGACATCCATGCTGGCAAAACTCTGTGGATCTGCATGTGGCATCCTATCCAGCCAAGTGACTGGCGTTGCCAGCCAATTGTGTTTCTCTGTTTGGTGCTCTCTGCTGGATGGTTACGTGCCTCTCCAATGCAGCGTTCGATTTACTGCTGAAGGACATATGCAGGCAGTGATCTGGTACTGATCATGGTACCAATACCCCGCTATTAATTAGCCAGACATAAAGATTAGGTGTCAGTTCAATTACGAAAGCTATAAACATGCTATAAACTAAATATTTATCATGAGACAGTTGCGCTATATATCACATGCATGGTTAATTCTTCGGTACTTAAAAGAGTATAGATTTCCTTTTAAATCTTATCCCTTCATTTGATGGCTCACCAAGTTTTGAGAGAATCACTTACTGGGACTCATTTAACAGTACATCTCAGATGGATGCTTCATTAATCTGCAGCTTCATTAAAAGGGTAGTGCGAGGCTTACGGGCCGTGTTACTTAAATGGACTTCTCTCAAATTTCACAAACAAGTCCAGGGGCTCAAACAAAGGTAAAGAGAAAAGAAAGCTTATCAGCAGTGCCGTCCGGAACTTTCTTTGCATGCTTCACAGTTGTCAAGCATGTTTTCAGAAATGGAAGTTTAGGAGGGCCAAAGTTAACCTCCAAAGTGCATGTCTAGAGGGAAATCATGTAACGGCTAGAGGAAAGTCACGTGGCTGCTCCGCACGCACAGGCGGTGACCACAAAGCAGCCTCTATGCACCCAGCATCCCCCTGAAATGGAGGGGAACAGATGTGCACCAGTTTAAAATTCAGGGCACAAGCCTGCAAAAACGGGCAGGCAGAGGGCCTCTGATGTCAGAGCAAACTTGTCAATCACCGACAAGCGGCATCCTGCCCGTGCACCGCGCGAGGAAGACAGACGGGGGGTGAGGCCGAGAGCTCACAGACACCCACAAAAACACACGAGCTTGACTACGGTGACAAGCGGGAGATATCAGGGCCACTTATGCAGGCTCTCCACGGAGCAGGAATCCCGAGGAGAGGGGCGAATGTTACAAAGGAGTGGCAGGCGTGGAACGAGCTGGCAGACTTGCTGGAGATTAAGGAGAAGGTTTCGGCTGAAGATACGAGATAGAGAAGAAAATGAGGAGATACAACTGAAGAAAAATTTATGCTAACCTGTTGGGGTCATTTTTCATCCTTTATCCTGGGAGCAACTTATTCATGGTCTTAATGTATCCTGACATCCAGAGCTGTCTGCACGGCCATGAGGACCGTGGTAAAAACAAAAGGTAAACAAAAGCATGTTTAATGAGCCACCGGCCGTAAGAGCAGATGGTGGTTTTCATTTTCACCAGCAGGAGCATCTTCAAGGTCACGGGCCGCATCTTCCCACTTCAGCCACCACGTCCCACCGGGGCATCATGAGCAATCCTCGCACAGCGACTGTCACTCTGTTATTTTCATTAATGCCACTCCCTTCTAGCGTAGGTTCACTGCCACTTAATTTCACACTCACGTTTAGACCAATTTGTCAAGCTCTGCATAATCGCTCTGCGGCTGGGACGCACATCAAAGCAAACTGTGTGGGAGGAAAGTGAATTAGTGGGAAGATGATGGCAGCACACAACACCGGCAGGGGCATGTTTCACACTCCCACCCCCAATGTCCTAAGTGCACCTTCACCAGGGGTGCCGATGACCGGTGACCGGTCGGAGTGCGAAAGGATGCCGGCACACGCCAGGTGCACACCTCCTGTCTCTCCTTTTAGTCCGCAAACATGGTGTTCCTCCATGAAGGCTGCCGGTGTTTGTTTTTGTTTTCCTTCTGCCCCCCCGCCCCGCCCTTGCTGGTCTGGCTGATTTCCCAGCTGCCCTTGCGTGCCGCAGTTCCCGGCCACATATATCAACGCCGCTGCTTTAAATGACTACCGGAGCGTTCCCTTTAAAAGCCCAATGACACTTCCATTAATTGGGCTATTACACACAACTCATTAGCAAATCAAGGGACCCAGATATAAATGATAGTAATTATTGTCTGCATGCTCCACTGTACCCCCTGCCGCATGTAGGAATTAAACGGTTACCGGTTCCACGTTTTTTTTTCTGACAGTTAGTATTACCGGTTCAAATTTTAATTACCGTTCACACTGCTTATTGTGGTTTGGAAAACTTTCTACAATGTGTAGCAAACCCAAGCAGCGTAGAAATCAGGAGACTTGTTTTCAAGGGGTAAGAATGCCTTTTTATTAAGTCCTTATTAAGAACTTTTATTAAGTTCAATACAAGTAACTCAGGAACCTAGGAGACATGGAACACACACAACTGGGTAACACAGGGAGGTTTGGTGCTGGGCTGTAAGGTATATACATGGTGGATAATTTACACAATAACTAGACACATAGGTGGACCGGACAGGGTTCACATAATACCACAGGCAAGGGCACCCATGACAATCGGGAACACATCAAGTATTAACAATGACACAAACAGGAGCTTTTTACAATTTTCCCAACGTGCTCCTGAGCTGTTACCGGGATCTGTCATAAGCGGAGCCATCTTTCCGGCCCTACATGATGTTAAATACTGTGTGACATTAACCTAAGTTAGCGGCAATCTCCCAGACGCAGGTGCGCAGGCGCAGCACGCAACGTGGGTTTGTTTTGTGTTGAAGACTTGGCGGAAGGCAGTGACAGCGCATGAGAAATTTTTCAGCCTTCTGGAGGATTAGGTTAGAGGTGTGGTCCTATTTTGGCTTTTATAAGACTGAAGAAGGAAAACTGAAGATGGCAACGTTTTCTGCAAAACATGCAGAAAGAAAGTATGTGCAAAGGGGGCAACACGTCCAGTCTTATAAGTTATCTTCGTGACTACCACTCTCTGCCTTATAGTGATTGCAAGATAAGATAACTTTTTAGCTCAGTAAATGAGGTGAAGACTTCGGAATGGGGGAGAATGTCATGAATTTTCTGTCTAACTTGGTAATAGCTTGTCAACAATGTAAACTGAATCTTCCAGTGTTATCTACTTTTGTAAAACCATAGCACTTTTTCAGTGGTGTAATGGAGCCGGCAATTTATGCCTCTGTGCTATTAAGAATGAATGCCATTTATGTTTGTATTTGCATATTCTTGAAATGGAACACCGTTTAAATCAGTTTATTTTCTTTGTCTGTATAGATTTTCGTACGACGGACCATTAGGGCCACACTGAGAAAAAAAATTCTGACATTTTGAGAATCAGGTTGTAATTTTGGGCTACGTGTTACTTTAGAGGGGAGATATTAGAATAACCCGTTTCAGGACGAATTATAGAGACAGTAATAAACCAGTCAGCGGAATACGCTGTGTTTCTCTTATTATGATGCTAATTAAGTTTGTTTTTTTAAGAGAGATTGGTTGTTTTATTTTATTGGGTACATTATTATTAATGTTTATAGAGTATAGTGCTTCTAATTTTTTGTGGTTTTCTGTATAAAACTTGGGGAAATTACAGATTACAGTTTGTTTATCAGTACTTTTAGAACATTCTAGGCCTATTTTTACAGCACTGCGATAATACTGATGACCGCGATAATTTTGGTCACGATCATCGTGATAATAAATTTTCATACTGTTTCATCTCTAGCCGCGTGGCCCTGAATATCAGGGACTGGTCTGGAATTTCTCAGGTGTGAAAAATCCTATCCTCCTCCAGAAGAGTGAACTCTTATCCCCGCTGACAGAGTTCCACCAGGGTGAATCTTCCATCCACCCTCCTCCGCTGCGAGTCCAGCAGGCTCTGCTGTTGCGGTTGTCATCCATCACAGCAATTCCAGAGCCCCACAGGCCACAGCGCTTGACCGCAATTGATCAGACACCAAACAGTTAGGCTGGGGTGGAGGGGGGGTGCGGCAGTGACGACATAGGAAGACCATCACGTCTAGGCCCAAACACTGGACAACTCTGCCATCAAACACACAAGTGCCACTAGAATCAAGGAAGAAAAACGGTTCCCAGCTGCTCGTCAAGCGATGGGTCCTGGAGAAGGTCCCCCATGGCACCCAAGAGCGTGTCTTGCTCCTGTGAAGTTATTAAGACAACGAGAAATAGCTGCTCCACAAACAGCAGCTGTGCTAATAGGTTCACTCCAGAGCTCTCCCTGTAATGGCGTGCAGGCTTGGAAGAGACATACATACACACACACACACACACACACACACACACACACACACACACGCACAGCTCCCAGTCCTCACTGCTAACAACCAAACGGGCTCTTCCTCTTCCCATACCCTCACCCCCCCCCCCCCCCCCCCCCCCCCCCCCCGCACGACCCTGTAGCGGGCGGACGGGGAAGGGGGGGATCGGTATGTTAGTGTGTGGG
>JAAGVU020000035.1:4925547-4942881 GCA_011763525.2 Mormyrus iriodes
CAAGCACCCTCCCCCTCTGGTCCGGGTGCGCTAGGCACGATGTTTTCGGGCGGTGGGGCGGGGGGGGGGGAGGGGGTTTGGGAGTTGTGGTGGGGGTGGGGGTGGGGGGGGGGGTGTGGGGGGTGGGGGGGGGGGTGGGGGTGGGTGGGGGGGTGGGGGGGGGCGGTTGGTGCCAGCCAGTCTTGCAAACCTTCAGTAGGGCCAGGCTGTAAATCTGCTCTACAATGCCTAATCCTAACCCTCCCACACACAGGAGGTAACTTCCACACCAGTCCCACCCCAGAGTTCCACGGAATCATCAGGGACACAGAGGAGGGCGACACTGATTTACCCAACATCTTCCCCTGAGGAATTTACATAATAATAACCTGCTGATCAGTGTCTTCGTGCTGCTTTTTGTGAAATATTGCACATTAAAATGCACATGGTGACTTCATAGGGTACCGCAGATGTGTCTGTGTGTACAGGTCATTATAACCTTCTGAATGAATTACCAAAAATACATGATGAATTGCCTAGTTTTTGAAGTGTGACAGCTTTTTGAAAAGTGGCCAGATTTTCTATTTGCTCTAAACTTTCACATGAGTCAATGAAAAGCTGCAGACTTGAAGTGTAACAAACATGGTGCAGGTGTGGATGTTACTAACTACATCTCATATTCAAGAAAAACTTAGATGTTCCTGTGGAGGAATCAGATGGGCTAATGTCAGCATGGAGAGGAGGTTCAGAGACACCTTTTTATTCAGACAGTTGGGGTGGTGTGGATGGATGAACTCCCCTACAGATGGACTCCCCTACAGTCCACCATGGCTCTTCTGCCTGAGGTCTGGGTATGCTTGGTTCTGGAGGGTACACCATGGATCTGCCCGAGGTCTGGGTATTCTTGGTTCTGGATGGTGCACCATGGCTCTGCCCGAGGTCTGGGTATGCTTGGTTCTGGAGGGTACACCATGGCTCTGTCCCGGGTCTGGGTCCAGTTTGGTTCTGGAGGGTGCACCATGGCTCTGTCCCGGGTCTGGATCCCGCTTGGTTCTTGATGGTGCATCATGGCTTTGTTTCAAGTCTGGGTCATGCTTAGTTCTGGAGAGTGGCCTTTTCCCGGGTCTGTGTCATGTGGTTTTGGTGGATGCATCATGGCTTTGTCTCATGTCTGGGTCATGCTTGGTTCTGGAGAGAGCACCATTACTCTGTCCTGGGTCTGGGTCCCACTTGGTTCTGGAGGGTGCACCATGGCTCTGTCCCGGGTCTAGGTCACATTGGTTCTGGAGGGTACACCATGACTCTATCCCAGGTCTGGTTCCGGCTTGGTTCTGGAGGGTGCAATGGGGATTGTTTTCTCCTTTGCTTCTAAATAATTTCCAGCAAGCACTCTGTGGGGACATTGTGGGCTTATTGAATTGCTGACCACTTGACAGGCCTGTGAGTTATGATTAGAGGTGCCCAGAGCCCAAATGCCCAGGGGCAGAGTCAGATGACAGAAGGCCTGTTTAAATTACGACTGCGGTCACATAGAGCAGACCATTATTCTATTCTCCCCGTCAGCTTGAATTACACCTCAGATGCCCGATACATTTTATTTCAAGATAACCAGCCCCATTAAAGCACAAATAATGTCCTGGGCCTGGGCAAAGAGCAGCTCTTAAAACAATAACAACTTGATCCATTTATACAGCATCGCAATTTATTCAACCCCATCATTTTTAAAAATAAATAGCTAAGTGGGTAGTAAAATCTACTGTGACAGACCTAAGTCTGGAACCAATAAGAAGTTGTCTTTCTTTTAGGAGAAACAAACACCTTCCTGATGTTGATGGGAGAGTGTTGGTTCCATCCATCCATCCATTTACAGGGACCATCTATTATCCCCCATACTACCACAAAATAAGTGAAATAAAATCCTTACCTGAGGTTTGTAAATCTATCCAAATGTCTCTGTGTTATTGTTTGTTTTTTGGCACTTTTTGTGTTTACAGTTCGAATTGAATACAATGTTTCCTCGCCAGCGCTCCTCAGTTCTGTTCTGCACTTGGTGCTGGTGGCCACGCTGATGGAGAGAAGATGCCGATCGTGATGCTTCAGGAGCTCCTGAGCTTGCGGCTTCCCCCTTTACTCAGAGATGCTGGCATGAGGAGGTGACTCTGGTGTGTCACCTGGGTCATCATCCTCCTCTGCTCAAATACTCAACATTACTTCAGAGTAACTATTCAGAAATCTGAATAGTGATTTACGTTTTACTTTGCAGAATCTGTAAATGAGCCACACACACCATTCCCACCGAGTGTGTTTGTCATGGGTTTAGGTTATTATTAAATATGGAATCATTTCAAACAGAGTGATAGATCCAGTGGGTGCAGATGGTTAGATGTTCAGCATGTTGCCTGATGTCACCATGGTGCAGATGGCTGCCTGCAGATGGAGACACAGAGGATTTTTCCTGCTGCCTTTCCGCATAATTGTGTATTATGATACCATTGTGTACTCTGGTTTCAGTGCCTGTGAACTACCATTTAATTTGTAAGTCACAATAAAGTGAAATAGTGCTGAAATATCAACCTACCCCTAGGGGGCAGTATTCTAAAGAAACAGAAGGAATCCTTTGGCTGCACAGCACAGGTGTGTTCTCCCCCTGACGCTGGCATGACCAGATACCCAACATCCCTCCATGCCGAGTTTATATAACATTCCTACAAAGCAGCCATGTTCAGCTCTTATGCTGTCATGTGCAGGGCAGAACCACTGTACCCTGGGTGGGGGTACAGGAATGGGGTTACATATGTTTAGGGGAAGCTGGAGATTCAGGAACATCACAGTACATCATAAGCAGAGTTTTTATTTAATTTTATGAATTTGCAGCACAAAGGTGGGCGCTGTTCCTTTAAGTGGTTAATATAAATACTTTACTTCTATTGTAAGATATGGATCACTGTCTTATCTCGTCTCATATTTTATTTCAGAGACAGGCCGGTTATTCCCAACAGGGTGCCCAACCAAAAACCCTCAGTGCAGTTATACCGGCACCAATGATAGCCAATTCCCTTTTTAATTGGCAGAGTAAGAGGAAAGGGGAGGAGCAAACAGGGTTCCTCTGATTGGCCTCTTGAAATGAAATGAAACTAAATGATGCTTTTATTGGGCATTTGCACAAGTATGAGCAGAGGTACATTAGAATGCTTCTTAATGTGCTTCTCATCATGCTCTCTGCTGAGACACACACACATATACAGGAAAGGGGGAAGCTTGGGGTAGAAGCGCAGTGGTAGCCATTTATCTGGCTCCCTGGAACTTTGTACGCATTCTAGAGGTTCCAGCTGCTGTGTCACCTGTCGTGAGGCCCCGACCGTTGCTCGTAGGCAGCATTAGTACACATTTAATTAGAAAGCAAGTGGGAAAAGGTCACAGTGCGTGAGATTCACCCGTCGTTACGGTGCCGCTGCTGATTCGGGGCTCAGCAACAAGCACATCAGTCTTGTCGACGGGTTCAGTGTAAGTCAGAGAGTCGTCCAAGAACAGCGTGTGTCTGGCCCCCACAGAGTGGCCGTGTCTTCAGCTAGAGGTGAATGGATCCCGCGTCTGGACAGGCATTATCAAAAGTGAGCATGTACACCGTATGTGCTGGAAGCAATATTAAAGTAAACAAAACTGCATTCCTGTGAGGGGAAAATACCTAAATGAAAACAATATGTCACAGGAGCCAAAAAGACAGATGATGAACTGTTTACCGAGGGGGGGGGCTGCTATCCGGACACCCCCAAGCATACAGGGAACGATCGCTCGCACGCAGGTGAAGGTGACCCAGCCGCTGTCAGGGGGATTTCTCACACGTCTCCCTATCCTTCTGAATTAAAGCTTTTGGCATGTAATCAAGCTGGCCGGAGGCATAGTGGGGTGGGGGAGGGGGGTCGGGAAGGGAAGGAGGACTTGATACACCAACCTGTCAGCAAACAACAGGTGATTGATGCTTCTGGCAAGTTCTGATTTTGCGGAGTTTGACGCGTTCTTGGGTCAACAAAGGAGGGGCTTACGTTTCATTTCTTTAACCAATCGCAGTCTTCACTGTATGACATCACCACATTAAAGCCAGTGTTTTCTGTTAAGCGGCAAGGTGCACAGATTTGTAAAGTACCTGTTTTATTGTGTATGCCTTTTGTTAAGGGACATGCCGTAGATACAAAACAAAGAAACATGTTTACCTGCAAAGGCTGTACGGAGTGTGTCTATTTCATGATGATAATAATGGCGAATTGGCAGCCTTGAAATCACAGGCACAGAGGCTGACCATGCTGAGCCAAATACTACCTCCAACTCAATGGCTGGAAGTGTTGACTGAAAGACTCGTCGAACTCTGCAAAATCAGGATCGCTGATGCACCTGCATCCCCCTCCACCCCCGAGAGGCTGCCCTGGTGCCACTGGGGTGCAGTGTGATTTAGGATAGATCAGATGCTGTTCATATTTGGGAGGGATTCTGCTGATTCATCTGAGCGAGTCAGAGTGGAATAAACTGCAGGGAGCCCAGAGCCGAGGATTTCCAGAGAGACCCGGAGTAGATCGACTCAAGGAGGCACTGGCCAGGGAAACGGGCGGCCGGGACGCCCCAGCAGATGGCACTGCGGCCCGACTCCTGCCAGCCAGGGAGACGGGCGGTCCGGAACACCCCAGCGGAACCTTATCACCAACCTGATCCACTTCCACAGCTCACGTCACCAAAGATGGGTGGAGTTGAGCATGCCTCACGCTCTTATCCAGGCAGCTTTCTCTCCTCTGAATGTATCCCCTCCCCACCACAGAGGATGAACACTGACATACGTGCCGCTGTGCTTCCAGAACATGCCGGTGTGCCGTCTAAGCTGAGGATTGAAGTTTCACTGCAGACTGAGGGGAGGTGCTGTCCACCCAGCTCACAGGGGAGGATCCCTCCTACAGGAGGCCTCATTAGGGCAGAGCACGGGGGGTGACTGACAGTACCGGCGATGGATCTGCAGGGCAGACGTGAAAGCTGCAGCCCACATGAAGGGGCCTCGGTGAGCCCTGACAGCTCCTGAGATGTGGGAACGAGTCTCAGAGAGACAGGGGGCGGCGGCCGCGGCCTCGGCCGGCATCACCGGGCTGCTTTATTATTTTTTACAATGTACAATATACAAAAATAGAGAGTACCAAAAATTCACAGTGTCTAAAAGGCAGTGATTACAGTCGATATCCAACAGTACCAACAGGTCAGTTGCATAGAAGGGCACCAAGCCTACGGGATGGAGCTCAGGCAACACAAATACTCACAGGTCGAGGGCGTCCAATCATAAATGATCACATGGTGGGATCGGCCAATCATAATCAACATAAATATTTTTTTAAGGTGGATCATGTGTATGGTGGGCTACTTACACAGGCCCTCAAGAAAATGCAAATAAAATCTGAACACTAAATCAAATTGAAGGTACAGTTTTCAATCTTACATTTTTTTCCTCAGAGGATGATCCTACAGCAGATTAAAAATGGAACCGTGCTACTGGGCAACTACAATAAATTTCTATTGAGATTGTTAAACACTGAGGCAACTGAGGAATTAAGCTGGCGATTACTACCTGCTGCCACAGGGGGCGCCGAGACCCAGCCAGAAGCAGGAGGCTGTCAGGTGGGTCACACCACCCCACAGGGGATTACGCGGGCTCCATCCCTCGATCTCTGTGTTGGCATTTACACACCTTCTGCACTTTTTACAACTATAAGGCTTTTAAAAACAGTGTTAGCTATACAATATACATTTACATGATACAGACGTCAGGTTATAGCGCCTCCTATATACAGAATGGGGCCACACATTTAGCCGAACAGGAACAGGCATGATGAAGGTCATTTTGAAAGTGTTCCTCATATCCTGACCATCAGGGCAGCTCACAACATGTCAGACTCCCAGACACCAGCTTCCAATGGCTGGACGCTTTATACACATTTTATGGCCCAGTGCGTTTACTTGGAGGATGTGTAAACACAACACCCAGAAGTTCCCCCCACTCACGGAGTGAACACGGAGAAATTCAGACTGGCTTCGAACCCCGGTCATGCAGTTAATGAGCCAAAGCAAGTAGGCTTCAGCAAGAGGGGTCAGCCTGGGGGGGGGTCGATGGTGGTTGTGCACGTTGATGTAGCCAGGGTTCCATTTGCAAATTAACTTGGTCGTTCATCTTCCAGCCAATAAGGTGCTGAACAGGACAAATATGCGATAATGGGAAAGACGGTTTCATCTGCGATACAGTCTCAGCTGCAGCCTGAAGTCCAAAGCGGGCCGCAACAAACCCATATACGGCATTCGATAAAAATGACTCCTGCACCCCACGTTCAGTCCTTAAGATCTAAGCATCCGTGCGATTACTGCAGAAGCCGCTCAGGAGAGCATGTGAAGGAGGCAGCAGGGCTCAGGCTGCAATGACATGCTGCTGTGTTCAGTCACCCCTACGATCACCTCGCACACACCTGACACGTTCACACACCACAATGCATCCCATTGACATCATTTCACTGCGGAAACCATTCTGATCCAACGTCTGAGTAGACATGACTGGGATAATAACTGTAGGAAGCAAATAAAACAGGCTAAGCAGACACGTTTGCTAATTTCCTCGAAAGCTTTCTTTGAATGAGTGATATTGAAGGAGTGTTTTCGAGAGCAGGTCAGTACATATAGCATAAGGTCCAAGAGAGGAGGGAAGTTGTCCATTTTCCAGTGAAACAGGCTTCAGGGTGTTTGGTCAACTTGCCCTAGGAGTTCACTGCAGTGACTTTGTTCTGTGTCTGTTACGAGTCTCACACTGCATCTGGGGTTCTAGTACACACGTGGGTCATCCTTCTGTGATGGGTTCTCTTTAATGTTCCAGATTTTTCCACTTCCTTATAGTTGCAGGATAACCAGAGCAAACACTTATAAGTTTGTGGAAAAACATTCCAAAATGTTTTGCCTTCAAGGACACTTAGAAACATCAATGCGACAGATGCCCCTCTAGCACGTCTGAAGCAGTCCAGCTCTGCTCCCTGTGCTTTTTTCGTCCTCGTGTCTCTTTAGAAGCACCATCTTAACTCTGACACGTCCAGTAAAGCAAAATATAACATGAGGAAGAGATGGAGAGCTGAAGGGTCAGACCTTCCCGGTTCCCCAGCGGATGGCAGTCTGGCCGGGCCAGCCGCATCACCGTTTCGGGACAGTCCTCAGCTGTGTGTGTAGGTCCTGCAGGGGGGTGGGGACGAGTCCGGCCGGTAGTCGTACTTGTTGATGGTGGCAGGATAGTAAGTGGTGGTATAAACGTTGGTCTGCTGAAGCGGTGAGGGGAAGTAGTTGGTCCTCTCGTCCGGGAGAAGGTTGTTCTTGTTCAGCGTCTGCAGAGGGCAGAAGAGATGTAGCGTATCAGGAAGGAGGGGTCAGCAGATTGGGGACCCTCCACAATGAGCAGAATCATGTAGGCGGCTAGAGCTCTAGGCTCAAACAGGGCACCTTTATACCACTGGAGGTATTACTGACCAGGGTGAGAGTCACACAATCCAGCATAACAGAAGCATCCCCAAAGCCAACAGCAGCAGAGACCCACACATGGCAGCAGTTGCTGGCTGGTATTTCCAATTAACCACCACCTTTCTGTACCTCCCATGTACACCTGAGATCCACGGGCAGCTCTGTTGCGCTTTGACAGATAATCCATGAAATCATGTTCTGCTTCATTTCAAAGGATTCTCTCTTCTCTGCTGATGTTACTCACTGTGGCTCTGCCAGCCTGGTCTTCTTCACGTCATGTCACGAGAATGTTGGGAGAATACTTTAACCCTCTATTGTATCTGCTGGGGCCTCCCCTCCCAAAATGCATGCACACACACACACACACCCCAAAGATGTTTGTATCCATATCTTTGCAGGGTTGCCAACTTTGGTCAGCTGGCTAGCACGAGATTTTCATTTCAAGAAAAGTCTGCATACGTATTTGCATGTATATAACTTATCCTTAACCCCTACTCAGCCCTAACCTTAACCATAAGTAACCAAACGAAATACAAGACTTCTGGCATTTTCAGTTTGTTGATTGCAGTCACAGGTTTTTAGAAAACTGAGTTTCCCCTTGTGGGGACATTTGGTCTCCACAATGTGATGTATACATAACCCACACACTCACATTTCTGAATGGCTATAAAACCCCAAGTGATTAGCTGTGGCGGCCTGAGATAGACCAGCTGGAAAGCACCAATCAGTGACAGCCATCGTGGAAGACAAACAAGTGTTAGAGGAAGGACGAAGGAGAGGGATCATAAGGCAGCTAATTCACAAACCGTCACAAACACCCATCAGAGTCCGGCTATCGTCACGTAAACAGCCTAACGCAGGCCATTAATAAAATCAGTGGGATTGAGAGGACAGGGGGTACGGCACTTTCAGAACGGAGCTAACGGCAAATAAATTACATGGCTGACAAAGGAAAACAAGCATAAGTTTTCAAAACGGGCCACAAACGGGAGAAAGTTTCCTGGCTATGAGCTCGTCGTTTGAGTGCTCTCAGCTGGCAGTAGGCTTAGGATTATGGTTACTTTAAACTCCGTGGGGGTTAGGGTTGGGGTTAGGGTTAGAGTTAGGGTTACCTTGAACTCCATGGGGGTGTACTTCTCGTTCTTTGGCGTAGTGTTGCCCTTGTAGCTGAGGTGGTTGGGCGTGGTGGGATGAATGACGGCTGACTCCTGTGACGGCTTATGGAACCTCTGGCAGTAGACATACACCAGGAAGCTCAGCAGGCCGGCGCCCAGGAAGCAGGAGACGCCGGTGGCAATCAGGTGGATGAGAGTGAAGGCTATGGAGGAGAAGGCAAGCAGCACTATGAGAAAGACTTTTGTCATCAGGAGGGAGAGACAGAACCAGATGTAACAAAAAGCTATGAGGACGACTGATCTTAAAGCCCAACCCTAGACTGAAGAATCATAATGGGACCAAGCTGAGGCTCGCGGTAGATGAGGTGCGGAGGTCTCCAGCTATACCTCCAGCAAAGAGTCATCCCTCAGCCTGGCCACAAGGTGGGGCTCATTTGCGCGGGGGATACGTCTCAACTGTCTGACGGGCCGGGCTGAGGAGGATGAACTGGGACAGACGGCCTGCAGCCCCGGGTACGAGGTGGCTGATCGTCCTTTGTGGGTGAAGCAACCGAGGAGTGCAGCGCGCTCCGTGTGCTCGCTGGGCGGGGTTTACCAACACAATGTAATACAAGGGCGGGGGTGGCCAGTGCTCATCCACGTACCCCCACAGTGCAGGTTCTTGTCAAAGCTGGACGCAGGAAGGATCACTGTAGGAGAGACAGTCCATTATCACCAAACCCAAACAGCACACGCTCCCCCGAGTCTCAGTGCTGCGCCTTTTTATGTACCAAAATGCTAACTGTGCTGAGATAAAGGGGAGGAGCCAGCGTAAGCAGCTCGGGGAGGGGGGGAGCCCGGCCCGCGAGGGAGGCGGAGGACGCCAGGCAGGGAGAGCCAGCCCTGACCTCTCAGAGGGTGTCAGTTTCCTGTGCGTCCCTTCAAATCAGTGTTTCCCCAAAAGAACAAAGTCAGAGGGACCACTACTGAAAGGCAATTAATTTCCATAATTCTTATCTGCCTGTCACCTTGGCCCCTCTGCTGTACAAAAAGGCACGACTGCAAGGCAAATCCCCCCTCTCTTCAAAGGCGGGGGGCATTTTAATTAAGATATTCGCAATCTCCCTCCATCCCCCTCTCTCTTGACATTAGGATTTTAAATCACTCTCTAAAGCTGAAACTGCCTGAATGTAATTGGCTGCTGAAACGTAACATCCGTATTAAGTACACTCGGCTCGCTCGGCATTGTGGGTTGCCGTCAGACGCACACCAGTCTGCTGAGCTGGGTGTATAGAAACGCACCATTCCCCCCACAGGACTCACCTGGGATCTCGTTGAGCTGGCACTCTCGGCTCTCAGTGCTGTTTCCTGGGCAGGGGCCGGATCCGGGTTCGGGGCCCCCACTGGGCTCCTGACAAATACGGCTGCGCAGCTGCAGCCCGGTGTCCTCGCAGGGGCCCCAGGCCGACCAGGTCATCCAGCCACCTGCGGGGGGCAATAGAGAGACAGAGTCAAAGGTAGCAGCAGCTTCTATAACGTCAGGAGGAACCAGGTCAGATTGTTTGCTGCCATGAACCATCAAGCAATGTAATGGTTTAACATGGGAAAAGCAAAAAGAGAAACAAAGTATTTGCCATGTGGGTGAGGAGGTATGTCAGGAGAAATTATTCCTGTACATGGACTTTTCTGGAGAGCTGGCACATGCATTGATGTATGAATGTTGCACTTTCTGCTTTCCTGCTGCGCTCCGCAGTCACCACTGATCGCATTATGGCCCTCAAGCTTATTGACACCGTAAAGCTAATAGCTCTGTCAATTGAAATGCATCACTAAGTGTCCTCCTCCATTCAATACAGTGAATTGTTTTCTCATTAAAAGCACAGTGCAGGGGAATGTGTAGCACCGATACACAGCATAACGCTGCTCCTCAAGTGTGTTGTAGGAGCTTTACAGGCCAATACGTATATATAGCGATTGCAGACATTCAGGTCACAGTCGTGCGGTGGGCTACAGGTCAGACACACGGGTCACGAACATGTAATGCCATGGGCTACAGGTTGGATAGATGTGCTGTGGGTATTGTGTAGACTAAGGGTCGTACATGCAGGTCACAGCATGCGGGTCATGGACATGCGGTGGGCTACAGGACCAGCATGCGGGTCATGGACGTACGGAACCCTATGGGTCTGTCATATGAGTCGTAGGTAAGCAGTAGGCTACAGGTCAGGCATGTGGGTCACAGCATTCGGTGGGCTACAGGTTGGATAGATGTGCTGTGGGCATTTTGTAGGCTACAGGTCAGACATGCAGGTAGCAGCGTTCAGTGGGCTACAGGTCAGACTTGAGGGTTGCGGGCATGCAGTGGGCTACAGGCTAGATATCCATGTTGCGGGCATTCTGTAGGCTACAGGTTGGATACATGGGTTGTGTAGTGGGATACAAGTCATTACAGGAACGTCAGCAGACATCAGTGTACCGATGCCACTGTTAATGGACAGGTTTGACTGCATCATGAAAAGGGTCTGTATGTACTGGGAGCCCAGGCTTCCTCCTGCATGACGTATTATTTTTATTAATTCTCTTGGGTCATATCTCCTCAGCCAATATTGTTTTAATTTTCACAGCTGTTTCCACTACATAGAATAAGAAGTTTGGTATTTAAGGAAATTAATTCTGGGTGTTAACAGATACATTTCTGGAGAAACATACTGGAGTGTTTTGGAGACGTTTTCAGAGAGTCCCAGATTTACCTTGCTGCATAAATATTTTACTCACCACTTGGTAAAGTTCTGCAAAGCCATATTGAGCAACACACTTCCACCCTGTCAGAGTTATATAACGAGCTGAATTATAGGCCAAATGCTCCCCGCCTCTGTGCTCATCCCCCGAGACCTCAGTCTCTGGCCAATACCCAAAATGCACCACTCCTATCAGCAAAAGCACACGGCAACTGTGTCCTGTGCAACTCATCATCAGTTTGGGTAACTCTGGGAAATGGCAGGATGGCACTTTAACTAATTAATCACAAACGGACAAACATCTATAATATCACCTGTAAGGTGTAAAAGCCTGCCACTGCATGCTTGTTTCACTGAAAATCATTTTCAGCCCCCTCCCCAGCCCCCACATCCGGCACCTAATTATTCTTAATCATTCATCTATTCTTATAATCATACAGCTCATAGAATTAAATTAATTCATTATGAAATATTATACGGCAGTGGTCACAAGATATACGGCGTGACTTTCCACGCCTTTTTATTGTGGAGCGCAGTACAACAACAATCCACCATAAATTCAGTGAATAAATGTCTAGCTAATTACTCTGCCATGTATATAAATGACAGTGGTGAAGCATAACCAAAAGTGTGCCTTTAAAAACCCTCCCTCCAGGAGGCGCCATGGAGCATTCTGGCATCTCAGACCCTCAGGTGATGCAAATGAAGCTGAGCCAATGAGGCAGGAGGATGAATATTCATCAGCCAATAAGTGTTATGACAGTAAGAGCAACTCTGTATCTTGAGCTGGCGATCATACTTTGCTAAATCCGCATCTGTCTCTCTGGCTTGTTTTCTAAAAAATTTTTTTAAACAGCTTCAGAGGAGCAAATTATTAAAGTGTCTCTGTACTGTCGCCGCCCTGTAGGCCTTACCCATGCAGGGGTAAATAATGAAGGCTGGCCCGCTATAACACTCCCGGTACACACTCTCATTGTGTGCTGTCTCTGTGTCGCTACCCTGTAGGCCTTACCCTCACAGGGGTAAATAATGAAGGCTGGCCTGCTGTAACATTCCCGGTACACACTCTCGTTGTGTGCTGTCTCTGTGTCGCTGCCCTATAGGTCTTACCCTCACAGGGGTAAATAATGAAGGCTGGCCCGCTGTAACATTCCCGGTACACACTCTCATTTTGTGCTGTCTCTGTGTCGCCGCCCTATAGGCCTTACCTTCGCAGGGGTAAATAATGAAGACCGGCCCGCTGTAACACTCCCAATACGCGCACTCAGCCTATGCTGTCTCTGTGTCGCCGCCCTGCAGGTCTTAGCCTTGTAAGGGTAAATAATGAAGGCTGGCCTGATGTAACACTCCTGGTATATGCTGTCTGCCTTTGTTGCCGCTCTGCCAGTCTTACCCTCACAGGGCTGTGTGTTGCATAGTGCTTCCTCCGTGTGCAGGCCGATACAGATGTCGCCTCCATCTGCAGGGGCGGGGCTGCTGCAGCTGCGTGTTCGCTGGTAGTGTCCTCCACCACAGGTGACTGAACACTGTGACCAACTGGACCAGCAGGACCAGGCGCCTTTAACTGAACACGTCAGACAGGGACAGAGGGGTGAGACAGCTGCTCTAAGGAGACCTGGCCGTCTTTGCGTACAGAACAGAACTCACAATCTGCCCCTCCCCGTTAGTGAAACATCGCAGCTGGATGTCGATCTAAACCCTCCATCCAAACGGCATGCTCTGCCAAGGCCGTCGGCATGACACTGGCTTCCTCCCAATCCCATAGCTCATAACTCCCACTCCACTCTTGGGCGGTTTCACCGACTTGCACCGGCCCCAGAGGACCAGGCGGGGGCGTCACATTACTGAGCTGCTGGCTGGTCTCCAAGCTCACAAATGAAGGAATAAATAAAACCAGAAACACTCTGGCTCTGTGCAGCAAAAGAAATAGAAATGGCCTGATGCCACGGGGTCGAAGCCCATATGGCGCCCTAGGCAAGCTTCATCGCTGGTGCCCTCTAGGCGCCTGCCTAGGGTGTCACATAGGCTTCGACCAGCACTGCACACACAGCAGCAATGCTTACATCTATGGGAACCTGCCTTAATCGCCACCAGGGGGCAGATCTGCAGGAAGTAATGTGCCGTACCAGTGTTTGGGTATTTTCAACTGTGTCTAATGTCTTAAGATTATATTAAACGTGGAACATGAATAATTAGGGGGTTGCATGAATGAGCCAAGGTATAGAGCTCAGATGACAAATCTAGTCGACTATACTAACAGGAACAGGGGCTGGATCGTGAAGAAGCTCAAACTGAGACATCGTCTGGGTGTGGCCAGGGCATTAGGGGTAGGGCCAGTGCTGGAGATGGGCTGTGTGTTAATGAGAGTGTGATACAGGTGACCTGGCAGTGAGTTCGACCAGGATACTGTGAGCTATTTGGCAGGCCAGGATGGGGCATGGGAAGCCAGGAGGATGGGGCAGAATGGTGTAGGAGGGGGCAGTGAGGGTGAGTACATGGTAGGGCAGAAAGGTACCTGGACAGGCCTGGGGGTTACACTCCTGGTACTCCACGGCAGAGCCGCTGCACACTGTGGGGGCGCTCTTGCCCTCGGGTGTGGCACAAGTGCGCTTCCGTGTTCGGAATCCCGTGGCGCAGTCCCGCGAGCAGGTGGACCACGTCTCCCATGGCATCCAGCCAGTGCCGGGCACTCGCAATACAGGCCGGCCCGTCTTCAGCAGGTCCTCCACGAGAGCTGCAGAAGAGCAGCGCAGAACGTCACGCCGAGGACCTCCCCTTATGGAAGCCACAGATCTTCATCCCAATTAATATGAGTAAGAGGCTTAAGATAAGATGTTTAAGTAGCTCTGGATAAAAAGAAGTCTGCTTGGATGAGAAATGTTGAACAGGGCACACACACACACACAAACACAGCAGACACAAACACAGCAGACACAAACACAGCAGACACAAACACACACAATCATGACAGCCCCTGCTTGGTCTTGCGGTTGGTTTTGCATAAATGGCACTCTGGGAACTGGCATGACGAATTAGGCAGTTAGCAAAAGGGATTAAGTGCTCAGACAAGAAGGGGAATTGGATCAGTATTAGTTAGTTATTAGTCTGCAAAGTGCTTCCCGTTTCAGCAAAAATCATAGGTATGACTCAGTTCATTATCAGAGCTCTGGAGGTTTCATTATTTAAACTCTGGACTGCTGGCTTCATCTTTGGGGAAGAATTCTTATTTGTTTACTTAGTTGGTAAATGTGGCAAACAGCTTCTCTTGTTTTCTAAATGCATTAAGAGCTTGATGTGGGCCTGATTCCCAGGGCCATCCTGCTATCGCTGCGCTAGCTGCTCCATCACCTGGGTGTACGGCGGCGCCAATATTCCCCCAAGGCCACTACTCTGACTCCCGTTTGGCTTCTGCCTTTTGCTGCTGGTGAATCCTCCAATGCACAATAACTTTGAAAAGCACCGCAGATGCTGCGCGGGACGGCGGGGTGGCAGTGAGATTCCACCGATCAGTGAGGCTTTTATTCTTCAGAGGACAGACAGCTTTGTGGGGTATTTGACTTCAGTGGTGACAGGGCTTCACACTCGTTAGCATTTCGTGACAGTTGTGTTTACAACTTAAACAATCTTTTTCTTTTTTCTTCTTCTTGAGAGTCTCATTTTTCCCCCTTAAAGCATCCACAGCCAAATGCTGGCATCCTCTGAGGACTGATATAGGTATAAAGTGCGGGTTAGGGGAGCCGTGGGCTTTCGGGCTGTCCCGAAACTGCACATCAGGGCACACACTTAGCATGCTGATCACACACACACTGACCCAGAAACATCTATTCCTCTCCAATGTGCCGTCCTCTGTCATTACATGTGAGGCTCACAGCCAATCTGTGTCTCCCAAGAGACATTTAACTTCCCTGTTTAAAGCTGGAAGACAAATTTATCCGTTTATGCAACAAACACCGTCCTGCTGAGTAAGCAGGGACCCCTCACTCACACTGGCAGATGTGGAGACTCCCTCCTTCCCTGCCTCCCTCCATCACACGTCTAAACCTCCACAAATAAATGCACCCAGCCGGGATACGAACGGACAGATGCCCCGCACTCCCACAATGCAATGGGGCCAGACAGCGAGGCTTACTGTCGGTCTCGCAGGCGGAGGAGCCGTCGTTGGGGCAGAAGCGCGTCTCCACCTTGCGTCTGCCCAGCTGCAGCTCGTGGGGGTCAGCCAACTGCGCACGGCAGCTGTAGCGGAGCCTCTGCTCCTGGCGGGCACCACCCTGAGTCACGTTGACGGGCATCCAGGGCGTCCACGGCGTGTTGCGACGCACCTCTGGGCATGCCTCGATGTTGCAGATCTTGTACTCCTGTGGGGTGGGGTGAGGGGGTAGGGGAGGTTCTGTGAGATGTGTCTGTGTGGGGGAGGGGGGATCTCCTTCACTTCCTGTTACTGACACACACACTGTGACACACTCAGGTCTCACAAACGGAGGGATAAACACCTCAGTCTCACCCCCCAGTTCACTTTGGAGATGCGCGGTAAGATTTCATTTAATGCCTAAGTAGTGTAATTAAATTTGAATGGATCTTAACTATTTAAGGCCAGTGATCACTTTAAGGGGCTATTTAATGTTACAGACCCCGCCCCTCTCCGCATGACACTTGACCTTGATATCGAGCGGCATACTTAAGGTGGAGCGCGGGAGAGGAACGCCATATTGAATACAGAGCCTTTCACTGCGATGGAGAAATGAAGCTGTGTTCAGCCACGTGTTCAGCCACCTGCCCCCCGCCCCCCCCTTACACACACAGCTCTTCAGACAGCCTCTATTGATTCATTCTCTAGCGCTGTCATCCCAAAAATAAATTACTCTTTTATTGGAGTACATGGACATTTCTGTAGGTTAAATAAGCCCCTGGCCTCCCCTCTAAACTACAGGCAAGGAGACATCAGACAACAGAGCCTCTCTCTGCCTGGGGCACTGCAGGTAACATATGCACCAGAACATAGCCATTTTCGTCCAGCTCCTTGCTGCCCCCTAGTGCTGTTTTTTCTGCCAGGGGTACTGTGGGTAACTTACCAGTGCACATCTGGGGCAGCCATTACCGTCCAGCTCAGTGGCACCCCCTAGTGCCAGGGGTACTGTGGGTAACTTACCAGTGCACATCCAGGGCAGCCGTTTCCATTCTCGCAGTTCCTGACGCGGGAATGGACGCCACCTCCGCACTCGGTGCTGCACTTGGTCCAGGAGCCCCAGGTGGACCAGAGGACAGGCAACGGGCAGGATACCTTCTCGTTGCACAGTCTGCAAACGGTCACACGTTTGTGATTCACATGTCATTAATGCGTCTGCTAAATGGCATCAAGCAGGCTGGTTCATTTATAGACAGCCTTAGTAAGAGACTATCACAAAGACCTATTGCATTTCCTCACATGTCCAGGGCTGGGGGTTCAAGTCCCGCCAAGCAGTCCCAGTTGCTCACCTCTCTTCTCGGCTCTGTCCCACGCAGACTCGACCCCCGTGTCTGGGTGAAGGATTATTGCAGGATCGCTGTCGTACCTCGAACCCGATTCCACAGCTTGTGCTGCACTGGCCCCAGGACGACCAGGGGGTCCAGCCCCCATTCCTGCAGCACACATGAGGCATTACCCATGTAAATCTTGTTCCTGGGGTTCTGGTGACCCTGCTCCATGCCGAGCTTCCTTGTGGTGGGAGGATTGGGATTTGCCCCAGTGCCTCCAGGTGGCACAGGAGGTCTGACGTCCCACCATACCCTTCAGATTTGACAACGAACCCCAGTTTGACTTGGAAAGACTAATGAATACAGTAATCCCTCGTTATATCGTGCTTCGACTTTCGCGGCTTCACTGTATCGCGGATTTTATGAGCAAGCATATCTAAATATTGATTTTTTGCTGGTTCGCAGATTTCTGCAAATGATGGGTCTGTTTATTTCTGGTACACGCTTCCTCAGTTGGTTTGCCCTGTTGATTTCACCGACCGAAATCAGCTGAG
>JAAGVU020000035.1:4942981-5040923 GCA_011763525.2 Mormyrus iriodes
GTTTTTACTTCGCGGATTTTCACCTTTCGCGGGGGGTTCTGGAACGCAACCCCCACGATAGACGAGGGATCACTGTACATTACGCTGTGCATTTGAATGCGTTTTTCCCACAAGCTACCAGAAATGGCAGATTATTCTTAAAAGACAGAGAGAAACAGAACAGCTGAATCTTTTTCGGTCATCATCTAAAACACATCGAAAGGCAAGGCCAGCGAGGTTCAGGGAGAGCTCTAAGTACATTAAAATTCCTTCAATTTGCCTAAGTGCTTTGCTCTGGCAGGGCTCTGTTTCGTGATTTAATTGCGGCTTCCTGTGAAACTGAACCCAACCTCAGCTCCCGCTGTAACTTTTAATCTGTCAGGGGAAGACAGAGAACACAGAACGTTGTTCTGGACAGAACAGATCAGCGGAGAAGCGGTGCAGGGACGGGCTGGAGATCTGCTGCCTTCATCCATTAACGCCCCCCGATGGTGTGGAAGTTTCCAATTGGGCTGAGGGTCTCTCTGCTTGCCTTCGCTGTTCATCCTGGAGGTGCCATTACAGTGGCACCATCTCTCCCCTGCTTCCGTCTCTCTGAACCTACTCTCCCTCGCTAAGATGTAGCTTCTTCACCTGCCCAGTAATCAGGCTCCCTAAACAGGTCACCTGGAGCACCACTGGCCGCCGCATCGTCACCCACACGCCTCTCTCCCCTCACCTGGAGCAGTTGGACACCTCCATGGTAGGGCCCTCACAACTGCGACCCCCGCAGCGGGGGGCAGGGCTGTCGCACGGCCGCAGGCGGCACACGCAGGAGCTGCTGCTGTCCCCGTCGTCATGGCTGCAGGGTTGCCATGGAGCCCAGGGCCCAAAGCCACCGTTGACAGTCAAGTTCCTCACCTGCAGCAGAAAGTAAGGAGCTGCACTGGGGAGCACACGGGGCTGACTCTAATCCACAGAACACAAGCGAAGGCTGATTTTACCCCAGACAGAAACGAGGGAGGTGTGTTTTCTGAAGAGTTACTCTTGTGGCACATTCATTAACTGATTAGAAACATTTAATACCACAGCTAATGTCTCCATCATCATTACGATTCTTCCTGCCCCAGAGGCTTACTGGACATTCAGTTATATTCTGGCTCCATTGGCTCATGTTGGAGCTGTCCTCAATGGTGGTACAGCGCCGCTGCTTCCGGTCCCAGCCGCAGTAAGGGTCCCGTGCTTCCAGGCAGAGCCTGCAGGGGGCCACAGAGAGAAAACAGCATGTGATGGCCAAACACAACAAAAACACATGAGTGCACGCAGCGAGCCATCACGTGTGACAAGGCACCAGATAGCATTAGAAATACAAATAAACGCAAATGTGCCACAGCGAGGGGTCTCCCACAGCAATTAAATATTTGTAAGCTCTGCAGAAATGGGCTAATTGAGGAGCAATTAAACCTCAAAGGCTGTTAATGAAATGAAGCTGTCAGCATTCGAACCCAGCTGTGGTGTAGGGTGTGTGCAGGTAATGCATGTGTAGTACCAACAACACACACACACACACACACACACACACACACACACACACACACACACACACACGTTTGTATTCATACCTCGTGGGGACTATCCATTCATTTCTATGGGCATAACCCTAATACTAGCTATGAAAACCTTAACCCCTACCCAGCCCTAACCTTAACTGTAAGAAACCAATCTTTTGTAAGTAACCAAGTCTTTTGACATTTTTAATTTTTTGATGGCAGTCACAGATTTCCCTTGACCAAAAAAATGATTCCCATAGCATCAAAATAACAGGTCTTCATCACATTGTGGGGACATTAGGTCCCCAAAATTTAATATATATATACTCCACACACACACACACACACACACACACACACACACACACACACATACACAAACAGAAAACCCCCCCACTGTGGAAAGAGCCTCTTTCTGGCCACACAAAATGTGTTTCTGAAGCAGATCAGGAGGCGCGACAGTGACGCCCAATCATCTCCGCACTACATCATAATGACTTCTCCACGATCCGGCTCCTTCTTTGTATGACGGTCGCGATACAATTTTGCAGCTCAATTGGCCTGAACATTCCAGAAACAGCTTTAGCATATTGTGACAATAAAAACGGGTAATAGAATCACCTCACTGAACGCACATTATTTACAGACAAATCGGCACTCGGACGAGCAAAAATAATGACATTTACAGCAGGCGCTTGCTGCAGATTTAAAGCATCATAATATCCCGGGATTAGCCAGGGTGAGAGATGGACACCATGGACAGGGACCTCGGGGCCAATTCATTTACTGACAGACCTGCCCACACTCCATTAATTACGGGAAGCTGAGAAATCAGCAGCGTTGAGGCTAGGTTAGGCAGTGCCAGCAAGCACCCGGGCAGCTCTGAGTAATGCTGCCCTCCTGCAGCCAAAGCGGGGCGTCCCTCACGGAAACAAGCGCCAAGACCCATGGTGACACGTGCTGCGTGTTTAGTGTGATCCGCCCATAGCCAAGAGCGTGAATCAGAGGACGGCCACCGTGCCAGACATAGCCCGCTGGCCATTCGCATTCGCCTGGCCCTCACATCCAATCACGATTCTCAGTGCTAACCGCCATCACATCCCAAACGTCCGGATTGATCTCCCACTGCGCCACACATCATTCTGCTCACAGTGGTCATGCTGGCTGCTTCATGGTTTTAATGCAGGGTGTTGGAAGCCGACGGAGACGGCCAGAGGACGGGCGTCGGCGTGTGGGGTGGGGACGAGCCGTGCAGAGGCTGCCGCGGCGTATCGTTAACTTTGGGATGAACTCCCCTTCAATCACTACGCAAAACCTGAGTCAAGTGACAAGAAGAGACGCTGCTACTCCGAAAGCGTAACAAAGAGATGAAGTGGGACCCCCGAGGCTCTGAGAGAAGCACTTACCCACAATGCTCATGGGAACTGTGCCTTTAACTGGCATTTTACAGCAACAGCAAAGGCCTCTTTACAGGCTGGTAAAGCAGATGAGTGATTACCTTGCATTTTAAATGTGTATCACAAGTGCAGGACTGCACAGGCAGGGGCCACTGACTAGAGCCCAGAGGGGTCTGTGTTGGATCCGTAGAGCTTACCAGAATGCCCTTATGGTTCAACGACGTGTTTAACTTCACTAAATTAATTAACTTCGAATTTAAATAATTAGCTGGATTAGGCTCTGGATTAAACTGTCAGATAAATGAAAATAAAAAGAAATGAATAAATCTAATGATGGGAAAAGTAGATTGAAAAACAATCGGCATGCAAGCTGTGGGAAATGATTCCACTGAACAGGGTAGGATTCAGCAACCTATGATGTTCATGTCCCGCAAAAGAAGGCCTTCTGCTAACAGTGAGCTAATGCGTTCGTGTTTAAAGCCTGGATGTCCAGGTCAACTCTGTCCCAGAATCGAATGTCACCATTTAAAGACACCCCCTACCCCTTAAAACAGCCTGTACTGAGAAGTGGGTTTCAAGCACAGGGAACCTCTCACTGATGAGTCAATCTGCCCCTTTTAGGATGCCACAGAAAGTGAAGGACACAAACCTCTGGTGAATATTTACTTAGGGGGTCCTATACACCCCCTGTCACGGGGCACCCAAGATCGCCTCACTGCTACGGGTCATAAAGTGCTTCTGGAAAGTGAGGGGCCAGGGGGGCTGTCGCAATAAGACTGTCACCTTCTTGATGTCAACAAGCCAGCGGCCCTCCCTGCGAGGTGAAACTCGAGGAAACATCGGCTCGTCGTGTCATAGCAGCTGATCCAGTCAAGAGCCAATCAGCTTGTCAGTCAGGAGCCACTCTGAGGAGGCAGCCAATTAGATAAAGGTTTGACTGCCAGAACCCCCAGCCCCCCCAAGCTGGTGTAAGTGGCACATTCATCATGAGATTGGCTTTGGAGCCTTCGGCCCCCCTCACCTCTGCTGAAGCCTGTACCCCCCAGAGACCCTCTGACCAGTTGATGCTCCAAACTGAACAGCTTTCTGCATTCAGCCAACAGCCGGCTGGACCATGACCGCAACATGAGAGACCAGATACACTTGCCCTCCCCCCCCCACCCAGCATCATTGTCAACGTCAGCTCATCGAAGCGAGCTGCTTCTGGCTCGGGGCAGGGGTGTAGAATGTGCAACTGCCAGACAATCACAACTGCCATCGTCCCTCTGAGGGCTCGTTCCAGGGACGGGGGCGGGGGGACGGGGGCTGTTGAGCAGACGGGGACGGGACAGACCTGGGGCAAGTTCACCCAACCTTAAGTGCTAGTTAAAGCTAATGAGTTAAACCAAGACCTTTAACTGTCATTAGAAAACGAAGAGAGGTGCCATTAATAATATATGCTTTAATTTAATTAACCGAAAAATTTAAGTAAGAAGAGAGAATTAGTATTTAAATTTTTCAGTGATTTATAGCCTGCTTAATTGTTCAGGGGTTAAGATATAATGCAGTAAGAGGGTTAAATAGCTTTAGTTATAATTTAAAAGTATACTGCAGTTTTAGCACACACTGAATGATTATTGCCCAGGAAGAGACCACTGAAGCCACTGAATGGAAATGTTAGGCCAGTGTAAGTAAGTAACAGACTACAAAACTTCCAGCAAGGATCTGACAAACCCAAAGCAGAGAGTGGGAGAAGGTATGCGAGAGAGAGAGGGAATGGTGGGTGAGAGCAGATCCAACGAGGAGACACGCAAGAGATGGCGAGACAAGCGAGGAGGCGTGTGAGAGAGACTGGGACCAGAGAGGAGGCAGGTCAGAGAGAACAGGATCAACAAGGAGACACGTGAGAGAGAGAGGGACGAGAGAGGGGGAGCGTGAGAGCAGGACCAGAGAGGAGGTGTGTGAGAGAGAGCGGGACCAGAGAGGAGGTGTGTGAGAGAGAGCAGGACCAGAGAGGAGGCATGTGGGAGAGAGCGGGACCAGAGAGGAGGCGTGTGAGAGAGAGCGGGACCAGAGAGGAGGTGTGTGAGAGAGAGTGGGACCAGAGAGGAGGTGTGTGAGAGAGAGTGGGATCAGTGAGGAGGCCAATGGTAAGTGCGCTATGGTCAGTGCTGCCCACCAGCAGACAGCTGCCTTTTAAATGTACAGAAAAAATCCCCCTATACACAGACACTAAAACAGACCTTTTACATATTTAATACACCCTGCACTATAGCAACAACTGACTCACCACCGATATGCACTGTTTGCCTATGCTGTGGAAACTTCCAGAATGAATAAAAAGGATCCAGAAACCTTTTCCCCAGCTTGCTCCTGGAGCCCGTTGTGATTGTTCCACCCTGCTGTGTTTTAAATAAGTCCCGGCCTCCATGGATCTCTCCATCCTGACTTTCAATTTCACCCACACCTCTGTTAGCTTAAGCTGCTGTGAATGTAGCCAGGGAAAGGGCCTGGCAACTGATGCATGTCACGCACACACACAAACACACGTTTTGATTCACATCTTGTGGGGACGTCCATTCATTTCTATGGGCATAACCCTAATACCAGCTTTGCCACCCTTAACCCCTACTCAGCCCTAACCTTGACCATAAGTAACCAAATAAAATACAAGTCTTTTAGTTTTTTGATTGAACTCATAGATTTTTATAAAATTGAGTTTCCCCTTATGGGAACCGAAAACATGGTCCCCACAATGTCAAAATGACAGGTTTTTATCACATCGTGGGGACATTTGGTCCCCACCATGTAATATATACATGACCCAAACACACACACACACACACACACACACACACACACACACACACACAAACGCACATGCACACAGCACTGGGGAAACGCCATACTATAGATCTCCAGTTCCCCTCCTCATGCCCCCACACTGCAGGCTGGCCGAGCAACAATCACACTGAGCCATGGGTCAGACGCAGGGGTGAGGCTCAGCAGCAGCTCTCATCATTAGGCTGCCTGATAATGTGCTCAGCAGCTAAACAGGTGGCATCTGGAGGGGAGCTTGAGAGCAATCAGAGAATCATATATCATTATCAAAGTGAGAAGTGTTCGAAGTGTTGGGCTCTGACGAGCACTCTCCTGCCATGGGGTTTCCCACCACCCGTTGCCATGTGGAGCAGGGTCCCCCCCGCCCCTACCCCTGCACTCACCGCTCCGTCCTGTAGGTGGAGCACCTCTCCAGGGGGATCTTCAGCACTCTGTTATTCAGGCCTACAAACAGTGACCTGTCACTGTGCAAGATCTGTAGGCTCAGAATGGGCTCCCGCGTGTCCGCGGGCAGGAGCTGCATCTCCTCCAGGTAGCAGCCGTGCAGGCTGTGATTGGCTGTGGAGAGGGCCTTCAGGATGGTGCCATATTCTGATTGGAGGAAGGAGCACCCGTCAGACACCCCAGTGGGAAATGCCACCCCTTACAGCCCACCCGCCGCACCACGGCACCACACCTGTTCCGATGTACATGACGTGGTAGAGGGTGTCTCGGCCCTGCACAATGTCCACCACCAGCTTGGAGAAGCGCACACTGTCCTGGGCCACCAATGGGTCCACAGAGACGGGCTGCACCACGTCGTTCATGAGGAAGAGGCGCTGTGCGTCTTGCAGGCTACGCTCTGTCAGGTTCTCGTTGGGGCCGCTGTCGTTGATGGTGCCACACTGCGTGGGGGCACACAGCAGACACATTCAGAGCAGGCGAACCCCCGCAAGGGCGTCAGCGAGGCGGATGAGAGGCAGCAGCCCTCCAGGGAATGGTGGGTGGATGGATGGATGGATGGGGATGGATTGGTGGGTGGACGGATGGATGGTTGGATGGATGGATATGGATGGAAGGATAGATGAATGATGGATGGATGGGAAGTTTGATGGGTGGGGGGATAGATAGGCTTGCCTGGAAATTGGGAATGGGGTTGGGTGTGGCCTGCCAGGTGGAGCGAGGGTTCTCCTGGGTGCGGAATGGCCCGTTGAAGGCCTGGGTGATGGCGCTAAGGTTGAAGGCGCAGACAGCTGAGGCCGCGATGCTGTTCCTATGGAGGGAGCAGAGATGGAGGTGTTCATTATTTACACTCCTGAGGAAAGCAGATGTGAGCAGTGCGTGCATTTACCCAGCGGGAGTTAATTTCTAAGCTGGGAAGGCCAATACTTCAGCTACTATGCCCCTTACTGACCAAGCATGAACATTTACATTTATTTAGCAGAACTTTTTGTCCAAAGTGACACACAAACGAGGCAGATATTACATTATGAAGGTACAGCTGTCAAGCAGCTAGCTAGGCAGTCAGTGTAGCTAGGCTGAGCTTCCAGTGAGGACCCAGTCACAAGTACAAAATTTACTACAGAAAGAAACACACAGCAAGTGTCTCGGTACAGGTGCTACAGGCTACAGCGTCCCCTACTTGAGGCAGGGAGAGAAGCAGCTCCCTAGACCCCCCACAGTCCCAGTGGTCCCAGGATATGACGGTTCTGCCTCTCAGCCTCCCTTGCTGGGTCTGCAGTCCCTGCAGCCTGAGCAGACACAGCTACACAGACACGGGTTGTGCTGCAGCCTGAGCAGACAAAGTGCGCCCCGCAGTCGGCCGCCCTAGGGGCCCACAGCGGTGGCTGATTACATGCAGCTTTCATCACAGTCACGGTTCCAAAGCACCTGACTCTGCAAGCACCTCTCCCGTTCTGGCTTCCTGTCTGGACAGGAAATGAGAGGGGCTTCAGTGACACATCTTGGAGCCGAGCCTCTGCCGGCGGCCGGGCTCTCCAGATCCAGCTCACAGGCTGTGGCTGGGCCCTGCGCCGTCTGTGGAGTTAACTGGAGCTCCGGGGTGCCAGGACTCTGGCCCTGTGCCCACAGCATCAGCGACTCAGGGCTAATTGGAGCCCAGCATAATCAAGAGAGAGGGGTGTGGGGCACGGTGTACTTGGCCATATGAAAGGGGGGGCTCAGTCTTATTCTTCAAAACATCTGGGAACATCTGGCTGGCCTGAGTGAATGCAGGACATACGTGGGAGACAACCGGTGTCCACAGATGGAGCGGTGGACTGGAAAGGTGCCGCTTGTGGGTGAAGCATAACTGAGCCTCGAGGCAGTGGGGGGGCTTCTGCATCTCGGGCTGTGTTTGTGAGCGTGAAGATAACCAAGTTTAAAAATGCGAGAAGGAAAACAAAGCGCCCGTTGGAGTCCTCCTAGCTTTATTCTGCATCTGTCCTCGTGTGGATCTCTCCATGCAGCAACACGAGGTTAAAGCTCAGCTAAAGCACCCCACTCGAGAAGCCCGGATTCCGGGACACTCTCCTCGGAAGGCCGGATTTACTCGCGCCTGGGGGGGCTCTGTTGGAGACGCCCCCCCAGAGTCTGGGATAAAGTGGCTTTTAGGGCCGGCTGCTGTCCGGATCCCTCTGTTGGCACAGGCACAGTGCACGCCTTGCGTATCGCCGGCAGAAACGAGAAGAACATCCTCCGGCTCTTGCCATGCCACAAGGACAGATGGGAAAGTGGCCCCTGGCGGAACCCACACAGTTTGCCCAGCAGGGGGCGCTGCGCTGGCCTCCACCAGCCTTCCAGTACCATCCATGCTTTGGAAAAATTCACCTGTACCATCAGACATTTAACATCCAGATGCCTACAGTCCTACCTGCTGCCTATTTTGCATTCAGGTGGATCGCAAAGTTATAGTTAGGAGAAGTTTGAAATAATTTAGAAATGCTATACTGTGCATATCACAAAAGCAATGTATGCATAATGATATTCTGCCATTTGTATGAGTACAGGCATGAGGGAAATCCTACCTTAGAGGGACAGTAACTCCCACACCCCGTGGCACCGTGCCGCCACACTCGCTTGTGATCGCGCTGTGAATTACCAAGGCTGTCTTCTTCAAAAACAGCAGCAGAAATTCAGTGTCACTATTGTTATGCTTCTGTTAGCCTGCCTGAGGCCACCCAGAACATGAGTGTTGCGTGGGGGTTCGTATGCCTCACCAAGTCTCCTGCCCTCGCAGGAAATGCGATGTGCAGGGATTCAGCGATGCTTTGAGCCATTTCCCGCTGAATGAGATGAAACAGGCCCCTGTTAACCGTGTCTTTGGGGGAAGGACTACAGCAAACGCTGCGAGCATTCAGAGCACCCAGGGCACCACCGTTTACAAGAAAACACTGCTCAGCTGCTCGGAAAAAGAGCACTTTTTCAAGAATCTGCCGGAAGCCTGAGAACGCTTCCAAACGAAAAGGTCTCCGAGTCTAACAGCCTTGAACTCCAAGTGCTCGGTCCAGACTCAGCTCCAAGCCCCAATTCCAACCACTTCAGAATATTCTAAAGTTACAGGTGAGACACTTACATCAAAAGTTCAACA
This sequence comes from Mormyrus iriodes, assembly GCA_011763525.2. NCBI lineage: Eukaryota > Metazoa > Chordata > Actinopteri > Osteoglossiformes > Mormyridae > Mormyrus > Mormyrus iriodes. Next base: position 4,952,275 of record JAAGVU020000035.1, read on the forward strand.
GGACTTTTTAAATGTTGGCTGGATTGCTACCGGGGGAATCATTAACAATGGGATTTAATCGAATGTAAAGATTACCGTACAGGAGCATATTTTCACAATATTATCAAGGTCATCCTTAAGAACTTGATTCCAGGCTAATCTTCTGTCTCGCCGTCAGGACACTGTAGCAATCTGCTGTGAATTTTATTTGAGCAACACAAACAAACACTGAGTATAAAAGTATAATGCTTAAGAATGTGGACTCTTAGAGAAGAATTACTGGGGGCTGTTAAGAAGATCAGCGGAGGATTGCAGAACCTATAAGCAGAGCTGGCGGCCCTGTGCAGGCCCGCGGGGCAGGAGGCTACTCACACGTTCGTGGTGAAGATGCCGAAGATGAGGTCCTGCTCGGGCAGGTAGAAGGTGCTCTGCAGCTCCTGGTAGTAGAAGGGGATCTCTCCAGAGCGGGAGCAGTTGAGGCGTGCCTTCATGAAGGTGGTCCAGGTGTCCTCCAGCAGGAAGCGGCCGCCGATGTCGTTCTTGCAGACGCGCGCCACACGCGAGTACACCGTCTTCCCACAGTCGTGCTCCACGGCGTTTTCCCGCAGAAAGAAGTAGGTGAAGAGGCCCACATCGTAGGCTGAGATGAAATGCGGCTCTGCGTGTCCGGAGGAGAGCGGCGAGGGTGGGGGTTAGCTGGGGGGTACACTCCGCAATATGTCGTTTTGTAGGCAGCCCGCACCTTCAGAATGAGCAGAAAGCTTCAGCAGCGAGACCATGGGGCCCCAAGGCTATTTGCTGAGTCACTGCTGGAACCCCTTGGGCTGGGCCATAGGGCTGCTGACAGAGAACCGGCCTGCATTTCCTGCATCCAGAGTGTTTTACGGCCTGTGCCTAACAGGTACAAACAGGGAGGTGTTCCTGGCACCGAGCCTGCGGGAGCTGCGGCAGCCCAGAGAGTACATCTTTAGTAATGCGTCTGTCTGAGGAGGCCGCAGCCAGACAATCGAGAGCAGTGCAGCAGGAAAACCATTACAGCTGCAGCTTTAAGAGCCGAAAAGGCTTGAAGGCGAGGAGACGGAGATCGGGAGGGATATGGCGGCAGGCGTGCTACCGACAGTGATTGTGAGAGCAAGAGAGCCTCTTGCTGCTCTTGGAAAGGAACTGCCATCCTCAGAGATGCATGCTGCCCCCCTGCCGCCTCCCTTCCACCAGGTAGATTGGAGGCAGAGTGTCTGACCTTTACCGCCATCACCAGGCAGCCTCCGCTTATGAGAGATGGACAGACTGTCACCAGAGACAAATGGGATGTGATCTGAAGGCCTGCGAGCAGAACTTCAGCCCATCTGGCTGCAATGTGAACGGAGGGGATTTTTACAGGAGTTAATGCAGAGTGGCGGAGCCCCTTGGCCAAAGAAAGTAGAAGCATGTGTAGGGCAGAAGGGTGGTGGGGCTGGACTGGGTAGGTGGAGCAGAGCAGGGCAGGGTGGGGCTAGAAAGAGTGGGCGGGGTAGAGCAGGGTACAGTGGGGCAGGGCAGGGTGGGGCAGGGCAGTATAGGGGGGGCGGGAGAGTAGGCGGGGCAGAGCAGGGAGGGGGGGGCTGCATGGGGTGGGCGGGGCAAAGCAGGGTGGGGCAGAGCAAGGCGGGGGGGGGGCACAGACAGGGACTCCAGAATGTGAGGGGTTTGTTCTAATGGTGTTAACTCTGCTCGCAGGACTAATGACTTCACGCTTTACTAGTAGATTGCAATTATAATCATTATTATTATTACCAAATAATTTTGATTTTGACTTATACAGACATGGTTCTGATGTAAATAACATCACTGTCTTATAACTGATTATGCATATCACTCCATAATATACGGTTTTGATCCATGCGGCCCTGGCTGTAACTTCATGCTGTGAAAATTTTTGCCTTCGGTGCGGCAGAGACCTCAAAAGAAGAGAGAGCAGCCTGACAGGCGGGAAGCCAGGCAGTGATCAACAGGATCATCAGAAATCCACGGAGGTACCTAATAAACCGCCTGTAATATCCAGCTAGCTAATTATTATTATCAGTCACTTTCAGGATGAGCCAGATGTCCTGTGTTTATTTGCAGGAGAGGTCATGGCCTGGCCTTAGGGCAAGGGGCTTTTTAGAATGACACTGGACAGACTCATGTCCATAAGGATAGGGGGTGTCACTAATCATACAGATGACTTCACCCCTACCCCCTTCACTTGGTATCTCCCTGGGACTCTCTGATTCTCCTACCCTGCCTAGTGGAAAAAATATCTCCATATAGTAAAAATTAGGGAAATCTGGTCCCCACAATGTAATAATCACAAACACGCACACTCACACACACACACACACGGCTCTCTCAGATTTGGCACATGCAGTGTATGTCTGATCGTAAACCTACAAACACAAACAGCAGCAGCCTGCACCTGCCTTCAGCTGTATTAAAATTTCTGTTTATATTAAGGTGCTATAATATCTAATATACATTGTTTGAGGCTGAGGAAGGCAGAGTCGGATCAATGCCCATCTCTCCATCTTCAAAGGATCTGCGGACCACCTGCAAGGCTTGGTGACTAATGTCACTGATCCTGGACTAATTAGTGATAATAATTTTAGGATCAAAGACAATGAAAGCTTTAGATGAAACCAAGACAACAGTCAAAGCAACCAAATAAGGGACAGAGTGTGTGTGTGCGTGTGTGTGTGTGTGTGTGTGTGTGTGTGTGTGTACGCCCATGTGTTTTTGTATTTATTATACTGTGGGGACCAGATTTCCCCACGATGTGATAAAAACCTGTGCCTTTTTACCTTGTGGGACATTTTTTCAGTCCTCATAAGGATAACCTCAATTTTATACAAATCCGTGAATGTAATCAAAAAACAGAAAATGCCGAAGTCTTGTATTTTTTTTGGTTCCTCATGGTTAAGGTTAGGGCTGGGTAGAGGTTAAGGTTGTATGTGTGCGTACATGTGTGTGGGTCTGCCTTGTCCTACAGACGTCCACTCACCGTTGAGCCACTTGGAGTTGTACTGCGCCGTGCGCAGGGGCGGCATGCTTCCCAGGCTGCGGTAGATGACGGGGTCCCGGCCAGAGAAGTCAATGACGGTGGCTGCGTACAACTCGCCCTTCTCCGTCACCACGGCTGTGGAGTTGTGTCGCGGGTCATAGGGGCATCGTGCAACACCGTTGACCCGGTCCAGCACGCGGCTCAGATTACCCACCTGCATAAGGTAGGGAAGAACAGGGGGCGTCATCACCTGGACACCTGGGGGCTTCGCATCCCACTGGGACACTTGATGTAATTGTTCCATAATTTAATTCATTTTGTCATCTCACAGCTTATGAACATAAAACTGGAAAAACTATTCAACTAATCCAACTCAAACCTTAACCCTAAACCTGACCCAAACACAAACCCAAACTCTAACTCAAACACAAACCCCAAACAGCAGTCCCTCCAGCGAGTGAGCAGCACTGACAGTCAAACAGCCCTTGGAGAACACATTTGTTCTGCTCTATTTACATCGCAAACAGATCTACTGCAAATCCATAAACCTTCCAGACTTCAATGTTTTCAAATAAATAAAGCCGCCTCCAACAGCTGTGCCAAGTTCAGCAACGGGCTGTACCCCGGAGACCTGGTCCCAGGATTTACCATGAGATCCCGGCCCTTTAAATGTGTACTGCAGCACACTCTGTTGGCTACACGGGTCCCCCACATCTGGCAGAGATGCCCCTCACCTGTCGCGTGGTGCATACGGGCAGGAAGGCGTTGGTGCCACAGGTGAACACACGTTTCCCATTGATGAGCAGCACCCGGATGTAGTTCTGGCACTCCACCTGCGGAGGGAGTCATCCACAGGGATTTGCTGCCAGGCAGACCAAGACCAGCCACCCAGACCTCCACCACTACACCAAGGTGGAGCTTGGTGATTCATAGATATTTTTCTGTGTATATGTGTTGAGAAAGGTGATCCTACGAAGCTATAATCACTATCGTCTGACATTTTTATCTGGAAAGTTAATGTGTGTTTATTTTGTCCATGATGACAACTTTTGACACATAATGGATTCCGGTGAAGCTGGGCTCGGTTCTCTTTGTCTGCATCAATATATATGTATCTACAGTGATATGCAGCTAATATTACAGTGCTGTACATCTCCGATGAAAGTTCCACATCACAGTTGATCCTCAAATTGCTGAAGACACTCGTCTTATTATTGTGGCCCTCATGCAAAAAGAATGAAACTATGAATGTCTGGAACCACAAACTGCATTTTCCCCTTGCTGGCTAAATGAGGGGACAGCATTTAACGTTACCTCAGTCTTTCCTTTACTCTGACAGGACCTCCTGGTGTCTTCGTCTGGGCCCCATTCTGTTGCCTAGGAAACCAAAATAAAGAAAAGGGATGCATTCCCATTCCAGCTTTAGCCTCCAGTGTACAGCCGGAGTGTATGGACAGTTCGCAGCTATTATTCAGCTATCTGTGGTAATATTGCACTTTCCCAGCCTTATTGAAGATGCACTCTTACCTCAGACTGTTCACTATGCTAACATGGCAATGAGTGGGCCACTGCCTCAAAGAGCCAGGCGACTAGATAGCCGGCAAACCACATGTCATTTGCATATAAATGCAAGCGCTTCTTATCATTCAAGTGGAGCACAGCAACACCCCAGCCCCCCACCCCTGGCCCCCAATTATATTTCTTTTAAGTGTCCCATGTTTAATTATGGATGCAACACCAAGGCTAACGTTCTCCCTCCTCTAATGAAGGCATGTGCTGGCTCAATGGCGTTTCTGAAGTCTCTCCATCTCACGGTTTCCCTCTCATGGGTTCCCCTTTATGTTTATGTTTGTGTTTACACATCAACCACGCTTCCACCATCCAAGGTAAAGTATACCATTCTGACCTTCCCTACCACACGTCGGAAACACACCCACTATCCCGGCTAAATGTGTCATTCCAGCCTATCTCCATCACACGGCAGGTACACTCCCGCTATCCCGGGCTAAACGTGCCATTCCGGCTCTCCCCACCACACGGCAGGTACGCTCCCACTATCCCGGACTAAACGTGCCATTCCAGCTCTCCCCACCACACGGCAGGTACGCTCCCACTATCCCGGACTAAACGTGCCATTCTGACTCTCTCCACCACACGGCAGGGATCCTCCTGCTATCCTGGACTAAACGTGCCATTCCGGCTCTCTTCAAACACACGGCAGGGATGCTCCCGCTATCACAGGCTAAACATGCCATTCCGACTCTCTGCATCGCACGGCAGGGATGCTCCCACTACCTCGGGCTAAACGTCCCATTCCAACTCTCCACCACACTTCAGGGATGCTCCCGCTTTCCCGGGCTAAACGTCCCATTCCGACTCTCCACCACATGGCAGGGATACTCCCACTATCCTGGGCTAAATGTGCCATTCCGACTCTCTCCACCACACGGCAGGGATGCTCCCGCTATCCCGGATTAAACGTGCCATTCCGACTCTCTCCACTACACAGCAGATATGCTCCCGCTATCCTGGACTAAACGTGCCATTCCGACTCTTTGCACCACACGGCAGGTATGCTCTTACTATCCCAGACTTAACATATCATTCTGGCTCTCTCCACAACACCACCGGTACACTCCCACTATCCTGGGAACAACATGCTATTCCAGTTCTTTCCACCACACTAGCTTGAACTTCATCACATACCACATAACACAGCCTGCAGCCTGGAAGCAGTTCGAAGGACAGGGCAGGAAGGAGGAGAAGTCGATTGATCAGCTCAGTGCATCTAGGAATTGATCACTACGCCTTTTAAAAGTCAGCGCCAGGCGGCCTATTCTGAGTACTCACCACTGCCTTTGAGTTCCCCGGCTAAGGGACTCTGTTCAATTAACCTTCTTCACTCAAAGATAAACACAGAGGGAAAACGAGCTCAAGCAGTTAAGGCTCACGCCAGAGTCATGTTTGCGCAGGATTTAATTAGTGTCCGGACTATATTTACACTGCATCCAGGGGAAAGGAGGCCATCATAATGGGCAGAAAGCATAGCTCCTTGTCTCATCCAAATCTAAATGAGTTTAACAGCCCTGCTTTTGTACCTTATATTTGTGTGTGACGATGCTAATGGGAAACAGCATTACCCGGCTGTAGTTTGTCAGCTCACAGAATGCAAAACCAGCTCGCTTTTCATTGGGTGGGTCAAACATCCCATCGCACGACAGCGACATCAACTGTGAGCCGGACGCCTACAGAGCTGAGAGCGGAACAGCACATAGTGGTCTCTTCCAAAAGAACATGCTGGTGAATTCTATAGTGTGTACAGTGAGGAGAAGTGGTGACTGCAACATAAGAGCTGTGGGCTCATGGTTGGGGGGGTGGTGGTAATGGACTGGGAAAAAAATGGGGCAAAAACCTTGTAATGCCAATCAGGGCCACACAGCAGCTTGGGAGTATGGGCTGTTTTTGTTTTGTTTTCAGGAACGGAGCTTTTGGGATAGAGAGAGGAAATACCTTTGGGGTGACTCATCAGTTAGGCCGTTGCCATAGTATCAGCGAGGATGCGGGGTTCAATGCAAAGCCCCAGAATGCACGTGGACCAGACGGCCTGGGACCAGCACTGAAAGAGGCTCTAAGCAGCCATTCAGCCGCAGGGCTTCAAACCTGCAACATGCATTTGGAGTTTGTGCTGTCAGTACAGACTGGATCGATCAGGGGGCTTGGCTTTCTCAAGTCAGAGGTGATAAATCCTCAGTGACAGGCGTGGTGAAAGAGCCAGGGGGCTGTGCTGGACCTTTCTGAGGCTCGTTTCCTGATACCACTTAATAAGAATTACTGCTGCTCATTTGAAAACTGAACTTTAAACAAAAATTGACAACTTCTAGAATGATCTAATAAGTTGGATTTTTACAACCACATTATATTGTTATTGAGGAAAATAATTTTGATACTATTCTACATTTTATTACACTGCTAAAGTAAGATTTTTACAGAATTTCCATTTCAATTCCAGTGCTCACATGAGGTCGTCAATCATTTGGTAGATTAAGCTCCTGGGTGACAGAAGCGTTTACTTCCCAATCCAAATCCATCCCATTAGCTGTTACAAGAGTTTCCATTTGCACATAACAGCCCTCGTCCCTCTCCTGCCTTGGACCCGTGTATGGCATCCAGTCAAATTCATAAGCAGCGAGAATTGCCCCCGCAGACATGCTGACGTTTTTCACAGGAGGGAATGTCAGAAAATGCGGACAAAAAATTATGCTTATTTTTATATCACAGATTCCTCAGAGAAAAATAAATGTCAAGAGAAACAAATTAAACATGGAATTAGTGAATAGTACAGCTTTTAACTCCTTTAGCTAGTGGTAAAAATACACACAAGCCCCTTTATTTATATTAAAAATACAATTTTTATAACTGATCAGGCACCTGGCCCTGATTTCCAGAAAGATGACCTCAGGGCAAGGCCAGGCAGACAGCTCCTCCTTTGCCTCCTTGTCCCTTAACTCACACCCATGTGTTTTCTCAGCCATTTAACATCACTAACTAACCCAGTGAGGCAGTCGGTCATGGCGCATCGAGCCCCCTGCCAAAGACCAAGCGGCCAGACTGTCTCGGCCCACAATGTTTCTCAAAGTTCCTGAACTTCAACGGGGCACCGCCCCCGACCTCTAACCAAGCCGCCAGTTCATGGTCCCGCACGGACCCATTCAGCGCAGATTTGATGGATGTGACAGGATTTCCAAAGGGGCCGGGCATTGTCCCCGAACACTGATCCCCATGCAGGGGGGATCAGAGCCCCCTCAGCCTCCTTTTATGGAAGTAGGCTGGCTGGTTTTCAGATGGAATCAGTTTAGTACCCCCCACCCGCCCCGCCGCACAATTCAATGGCTGCATTCGGCCTCAGAGACATGGGGCATTTTTGAGGGGAGAGTTAAGGGGGTGAGGGCAGCCCATGGAGGTATGTTTACATCACAGGAGTGGGAAGGGGGGGCAGGGTGCTCCAGCCGAGCACATTCTCGATATCAGCACAGCATCATTACAACACTGAGGCAATGTCGCCATATTGCCATCAAGATAACTCCTGGAAAGGTGTACAAATGCTGGGCGACAGTTGACCACAGGTCTCAAAGGGGACTCAACCATGCTATTTAACATAACGTGGATTTCCTCAATTTATAAGTCATAAAACATAAAACAAGCATTTTTAAGCTTCACTTTATAGAGCACATAGTTTGCCTTTTTTCATGCAGTTCCCAGTGAGTGTTTCAGTCATCTTTCCACAGAACCAAAAGTTCACGAGAAACTGATTAGGAGAGGAACAGTCTTTATACTCTTTTCAGATGATGAAGAACCAATATTCGTGGAAGGGGCTCTCTCCCCTGAGGAAGCACAGAGCCTGAGGAACACAGGGTTTTCACAGTGGTGTGGTGGATAACACTGTTGCTGGCCACCTCCAGGATTGAGGTTCAAAAACCACTTCCCACAGTCTGGCTAACTGGCATGTCTGATGTGCCAGTACAGTATATGTATGTGCCCTGTGATGGATGGGCACCCCATCCAGGGCGTACCCCTGCCTTGTGCTCTGTGCTGCCTGGGATAGGCTACAGACCCTCCACCACCCTGCTCAGGATATGTGTTGAGAAGGTAGATGGGTAAACTGTGTTACCATAGAGGGTCACATGATATGCTACAACCACTCAGTGCTAAATAAAAATCACAAAAGCACAAAATAATTACCTGGATATACAATAAGATGACTAAGAATAATGAGTTCAGCGCTCCATCAACACCTATGAATCCATCAACCCCTTAATGATAATGACTGCATTAATAATTAAATCCATGCAAATAACAGAAGAACATGTATCATAAAAGCAACTAATTAAGCGTATCTTCTCAGACTATGGTGTCTTTAAGCCTTCTTGCTAACAGATGAGTGCAACTATCAAACCGAATCACAACCCTGACAACCGTGTTACATAAAATCTCTAGGATTTGAGTTGCCAGGACAGTGAGCACCCAAAAACACATCTAGAAACCTGAAGGCGCAAGAAAATCAAGCCTGAAATTCTTTGTCAAAGTGGATTCTCCGAGCTAGCTGGACTGAGGTGGCCAAGGTTCAGTAGTCAATCATCCCTTGACAGCAAAGGCGTGAGCTTTGTGATGGCATCCCACACAAGCCCCCTCTCCGCCTGTAGCCCAGAATCCTCCAAGTAATGCATGCTGAAAATTCACACTTCTGAGGTTAAAAGCTGAAATGCCTGGGGGCCTCGACCCTGCTGGGGGGGCCTCGAGGCAGGAGATAAAGAGGGTTGTGTACTGAAAGACTGAGACGTAGACTGGGGCACAAAGGGCCTGGACAATAGATGGCCTGCAGTATGCAAGTCTTAAAGACATCAGTTTCTATACTGCTATCCAGGTCCAAAGGAATCACTCACTACTGGGCTGCCTGTGACATGGACTGGATGTGGTTTATCCAAGAACTCAACAAGGAAAACTACTACATTCACACCTGTACAAATTAAAACAAAGAGATTTTCGTAGCACACGTTGTTACAGTTCACTGGGTAGAGATGGGAAAACGTGTTTTTAAACAGAGCAAGAATATTACATGGGGTAGACAGGCAGGCGCCTGGATGCAGTGTCTCTGAAACCCTGGAAATGTAAGCTTGTAACCTTACAGCCTTTGCAGTGCTGATGTTCTATGAAGTGTATAACGGCTCCCAGGCCGATAAGGATTGGAAAGGGCACCACTGCACTCTAAAGAAAATCGGGAGGTGAATGAGACGTGCCCAGTGCTCTGCGGAAAACCAAAGGCTTCATCAGAAAAGCAGCATGAGCAAGAGCACTCGGCTAATTCCTCACTCTTCAGTGGAGGAGAAAAGTCAAACGGTTTTGATCTTCACCTTGTATTTGCAGGTTATGAGAGAAAGTTACTGTGCGTGTCCGGGCAGCCCATCACTTTTTTAGAAAGGCATAATTAAGACACCTTTCACCCCGGGGCCTTCCTGATGAATGATGCCAATAAGCACGTGAGGTAGTTACGTCATTCATGTGTAAAGTCCTTCAACTCTTCACATACCTGCTAGTATAAATACAATCTAAGCATCAGGAAGTCCTTCTCACATTGCACATTGTCTCCTTCCTTCAACTGCACAGCAGCCACCCGCTCAGTGACACATTTATTTGGTTCTTCAGAAGACATAGAGCCATCCAACCAGTCCTGGCAGCAGATGAGGAATGATTAAGACGCGCTCGGGGAGCCACAGTAGGGTGCTTTCGAGACATTTTGAATGTAGCACATTCATATTCGGGGTGGCCTACTATTAAATGCATGAAAGAATGCCACAGAGCCCAGCTGGATCTTCCAACTCACATTTCATTGCAAGGGGCAGCATGCTTTCAAGGGAGTGACAGAGAGAGCGAGGTGTAGAAGATGGGAAGGAGATGCAAGCTCCTACCTGGGCACATTCCACCCATATGATGATTCTTCAGGCAAACACCAATCTGCTCTAGCAAACCTGACTTTGTTTACATTGCAGAGCACGAAGAGCAGAAGCACCACCTTCCACACTCACTCAACCATCAAAACCTGGCTCTCATTGGCTCCTGTTTGCGAACCTCGTGCTTTGCCAGCTGCAGCCTCGGCTCCTGGGGCCAGACGTCATCCTGGGGGCTTGACCTGCTTCTGGAGCTGCTGGAGGGGTGGCCTGCAGCAAACACACAGCCCTGCCTCACAGCCAACTGAAAACGCTTCCTCTGATGTCCACCCAATGCAGATGTCCCAAGATGGTACAAAAAAATGGCTGTAAAAAGCCATTTACCTGTATTGGGAAAAGTGTATAATTCTGACTCTATACAATAGACTAAGCAACAGTCAGTTATATTCTCCACCAGTCAAGCCGCCACACTTCTTGCTGGAAGGCATTGCGTTTCGGTAAGCGTGCCCATTAGGTTTTTGCCATGCAGGCTAGGTGACGCGTCTCAGACTGCAGCAACGCTCAAGATCTATGGGTCAGAGCTTCTCAGTTTACTGGTTCCTAAAGTCAATGTGACCCCCTGCATGGCTTAAATCTCTGTTCTCTTTGTGGATGCAAAGTGTACATGAAAAATGAGTCAAGAAAATAAACTAGAGAATCCTTTCAGGTGCTTCCAGACTCGTGTTTAGCGCGGGCAGGGCCCCTCTGGCACGGGGCTTTTGCAAAGCAGTGTCCAGCACGAAGTTGCTGAGCATGGTCCGTGATCCTTCAGCTCGGCTTCAGGGGCCTTCCTCTTCATCTTCCTATTGGCACTTCTCAGGGTGTGGGTCATGGCGACAGGGCAGCAAATGAAGTAGCAGTCACTCTCTGCGGTCCCTGTGAAGCTGAAGGGAAGATCAACCAAGGTCGGTACCCTCCCCGCCCCCCCCCCAAAGGAAAGCTTTGAGGGTGAAATCAGCGCTTCTCTATGTGTGCTCCTGCCAGGCCAGAATGTTAAGTATTTAAAGCGGAGAGCCCAGAAATGAAGTGACCTTCTTCTAGACCCATTAATCTCCTGGCAGGAAGCCACTGGAAAAGTTCCGATGCTACGAGTGAAGACTGATACTTGCCAGGCCCTGAAGACCATGAGCCTCGGAGCCCAGGAAGACGTGCAGGTACTGGGAAAAGGACTGGGTGGTCAAGGAGAAGCACTCGTCCATACATTAACATGAAATAAAAACGCATACACAACCCAAGGAAGACATTAGTTGCCTTGCACACAGACCCTAGGAACCCGGAATAAACAAAGAAATCCTGAACTTCAGAAACAGAACTGCACACCGAGGAGGCTTCTCTAAAATGGCAGAGGAAGAGATGGTAGGATTTACGGTGGCCGTGTTGAAGCACATCCCTCTTCGTGTAACGGCCCTTTAGGAATGCAGACAGCTGCTGCCGCTGTTCTGCACCCCTCCCCACCCATCCCAAACCCCCAGCGGCGTGCTCCGCCATCACATTGCGCCTCGAGCGCCATACCCGATACTCCGATGCTCTCCCAAATGGAGACAGATCAGTCTTGCTCACTCCTAGCCATGGCAGGACAGAGCGATAGCTCTCTGCGGGGGTGGGGGGAGCACCTAAACCTAAGTGCAGCCAACATCAATGCCAGAGGGTCCCAGAACACAGGACCAGCTACCGACACACAGAATGCAGGGGTTCAGCAGGACGCTGCCCAGGGATGGACATCTGGGTCTCTCTGGGTCGTCCGTTCCCATGTTTCCGAAATGTCTCACTCACTGGAAACAGCACTCCACCCAGGCTTCTACTGGAACCCCGAATTACAACAGGTGAGCAGAATGCCTGTAATGGTCATAGATCATTGATAAAATATATTATTTCACACACTACAAACATGCCTCTAAATGTTAAAAATGAAGACTTGAGATTAAGGAAGTTTTTGCTATCTAAATATTCAAGAGTTAAGACCTAATATTCGATAGAGAGAATTCCTCTTAGGAGATTTGCTCCAGCTATGCTCAGTGCTCCGTGGCTTGGGATTGCTCACAGTCAGCAGTTTCCAGATCTTTCCACAGTAGGATTCCTAACGGGATTTAAATTGGGACTGGTTCCCTCGGAAATGTTCCCCGTCCTGCTCTTCTTCAGGGATAGGCTTTAACCATGAGCTATGGATCATTATCTCGATAAAAGGTGAATTAGCCTCGTGGAAATGGTCACTCTCTGCCATCCGTCTCTTTCATTTCTGTGCCCAGAAGAACCCACGTGCAGATGCACATGCAGATGCCCTCAAAGACACGGAGACACACACAAACATGCAGACAAATGCACAGACATGCAGACACACGCACGCACATAGACACATGCAGACGCACACATGCAGACGCACACACTCAGACACACGCGCAGACGCACACAAAGCACATGACGATGCCAAAGATGGCCGCCGCCGCTGCACTGACCCCCTGGGGTGTTCCCTGCATATGAAACCACGGTCACCATGGAAACCCGAACGTTCCACTAAGCTCAGCTCTCTAGGCCGGATCACGGAGGAGTCATGCTGTGCGAGGGCCCGGATTCTCATCACCTGGCCACTTTCCGTATCAGAACAAGACCACAGGTGCCCTAGGGCAGCCAGGTGTCACAGGAGAGGAGCTGGAGCCAGTGCCAGCAGCATTACTACTGATCCAGCGGTCGTGGGCAGGTCTGAACAGGCGGAGAAGGCAACACTCACCTGGACCAGAGACACGTTGCTTAGAGTTAATCTGAAGAGGTAATTCCTGTGGGATAAAGACAGAGGACACAGTGTTAGCAGAGACAGGCTACGGGAACACTTCCTAACCGCAGAAAAGGGCCCGTATCCATTACCTGGCTCCCACGATCAGCTGGTTCCTGGTGAGGTCCAGGGCCAGCTGGGAGAAGTCCCTCACTGTGGGGTGGGAGAAGATGGAGAGCCAGGGGCTGAGCACTGCAGGGGGGACAGAGAGACAGAGAGGGATGCTGACTGCCTTTAAAGGTCACCGGCACCTGCAGCCCCTGGTGGCTCTAATCATATGTACAGCGATGTGGGGTGGAGATGTGGTTGTACCGGGTGGGGCCTGGGGTCGCACCAGGGTAGGAGCAGTGACTGCAGGGAGGGGCCCCTCCCCCAGTCTTCAGAGCAAAACAAATCAAAATAGAACAATTTAGCCCAACAGACTTAACAGAAGAAACATACAAGCATATAGCAGTGGCTCCTGTGAAACGTCAAGGGTTCGAGCCTCATGAATGATATGTGCCTGATTACTGAGATTCTGAAGCTTGTATACATCAGACAGAATGAAAAATGCATCTTTTTCTTTTTTAACCAGTTTTAACTATTTTTAACACCTATTCCTCTTGAACGCCAAGAAAACAGCTTCACACTGCATTGTTACCTCAGTCTAAGGGCACTGTAACGTTGAATCAGTCCAGAGTGCATGAGCCAGAGCCTCAGGACTGAAACTCCAGACAGGAGGATACAGGCCGTTAGCCTTTTGATGAAAGTCTCACTTCCAGATCTACTCTCTTCTTCGTATACACACCCAGGAGCTCATTCTATTGCATCAAGGGTGGGGGTGGGGGGGGCTTTGTGAGTGTGAGAGCATCTGTATCAATTTCAATACCCAGACAAGAAAATGCAGGTGCTTATCTGACTGTGACTCTGAGTGTGGGATAATTGGGCCCAGCCAGATGCTGGGCTGAGAACGGCTAATTGGGAAGAGAATTGCGCAGTCGCATCAAAACCCCAGAGACGTCAAACGGAGGACGGCTTTCCTCCACTCCACGGATTACTGCGGGACGCACTTCGGGACTGATCGGGAACAGATGGCAGCCTGACACCAGCCTCCATTCATCCAGCCGTCCTCAGTGACTGGGAGCCTGTAGCTTTTCTGGAAGTTTCTCTCACCTGACAGTTTGAGTCAAATATCCTCAGTTATTGGGAGAAACATTCACAGTCTAGTGCAGGGGTCTCCAACCTTCTTTACAGTGAGAGCTGCTTCTACAAAGAGCATAATCTGGGGAGCTATGCAAGATTATATTGGGGTGGGGGGGGGGCACGGAATTAGTTGTCGACGGTGGAGAATTTATATTTAATGACACCCTAGACAGGGACAGTTTCCAAACAATGGCAACGATGCAACTTGCTGAATGGACTGATTCTCCTTACACATCCATTCTGCAGCGCTGTGACAATGTGGTGCTCATTAACTGACAAAAAGTGACATTTCTCTTAGTGCCCCAATGTACACGTGTATAAGCAAAACAAAAAAAAAAACACATACACACACACACACAAAATTAAAATAATTGATCCTGATGTGAGCGACTCATCTGTTCCCTGCTGGTAGCTCGCAAGCAACGCACTGGTGACCACTACATTGGCATGTTAATGCAGCTGCTGGAGATCTGATAAAACAAGAAGAATTTCATATATATAAAAAGGAGTCAAAAATGCTGGGCTCTTGACCTTTCAGTCATGGACAAGCTGGGTGCCAAGAGGCACTGACCGGGCTGTGTGACGGATGGGCTATAGTAAGAATGGAGCTCCGGGTAACGTAGCCAGATTAGGAGTGTACGCAGAAGGAAACAAACCGGAAGCTGATACAGCATCAGCGAGTGACCCTGCATATCTCTGTCCGATAAAAACACTCGCAGTGCCGGGCGACCACCCAGAGTCACAACGCAGTTACGGGAACGTGTTTGGTCAGACGGTCACGCTTGCCAAGGGGTTCCTCGTAAAGATAGATTGGAGTAAAATGTTACAATCAGGTAGCACGTAAAACCCCAATGTAGAGCAATACTGCTGAATGCCATAGACAAGCCGGCATGGAAAAGCCCAGGAAGATAACTCACGCACCCGCCCAGCTGGTGCTTACTCACTCCTCAAAGGGCTTCTTAATGTTCCCTTAACCCCAGCTGAATGTGTTTCCAACTTCATCTCCTTCTCCTGGCATCCTGCACAAAAAGTCAACCCACGGAAGCCTTCAGCCTGGCCTTTAGACAGAAAGATGCTGATGGATTACTCAACAGAACTTTGACACTTTGATAAAAGATCCCTTTCACACATGTACTGTGAATCACAAGGCCTTACAGAAAAACCTAATCAGACCGTGATGTCCAAATACCCACAGATCCCAAAGCAATAGATGATCTGCTTCGGACCGGCACTGTGTAAACTGAGCCATCTATTATGCTGGAAGTATTCGAGAGGAGTCTCAACGTACTAGGAATTAGGAAGTGACTTAATTAAGGTGACAATTGACAGAAAAGGAACAACTAAGCAGTAATGGGGCAGCGTGACAGGCAGACTGACCTCAGCAAATGTGACAGGTTTGGGGCCTACATCAGAGGCTCACTCACCACATGATATCTGTACTGGATTCTGGATGCTAATTACAGCAGCTTAACGTTAATTAGCTGTCAAGCTCGTCCAATGTTCTCCCTCGACTTGGTCTTGCCAAGTCGTGTCAATTAAACTCATCTGTTGACGGAAAAGTTGTACGGAGTGAAATAAAAAATTTGCGACTGAATTATGGCCGACAACCTTGGGAAAAACTAAGTGCCACAAATGGTCTGCGCATCACAGGCTATAGTCAGCTAGTGGGTTATAATGTTTACCTAATAGATTTCAGGAGGAGAAACAATATTGGCAGAAAGATTTTCCTAATTAGCATTATAATCGTGTCTCTTGTTTGCTCCAATATCCTTTGAAGCGTAACTGTTAATGAAGGACGAATATTTGAGACTCATACCATATCAGGGACACTAGCACCTTTGGCAGGGCTCACGCCAGCTCGATATTCCAGCGCCAGGTGGAATCTGCCTGGAAAAATGAGGATCTGTTGGACCAGTGGTCATGACAAGATAGAGACACCAGGAGGTCCCGGGATGACGGTGGGTCACGTCAGCACAATACGGGAATTTTTTAAACCCCATCAATGACTGCTGTTCATAGTGAATTCTTATTTCAGTGCAGTTTGATCTGTACACAGTGCTTCCAAGGCTCAGCCACAGGCCAATACAATAGCTCAGGCTGCTCTACAGAGGGAACAACACAGAGTCGACCAGCTTTCATCCTGACCTTAGCCTACGGCGAAGCGGTGACTTATCGACAGTTCTCAGTCTTTTGCTTATAGCCTACATGGATGCTGGTACAGCATTTTCCTTCCAGAATGGCTCGCGTCCTTTCCCGCTTGCTCTACTCCGCACGTGAAACCCTGGGGGCCAGTAGGATGGGGGGGGGGGTCTCTGATTGTCTCACAAAGGCACTGAGGCTGAGCACCGGGCAGTGAGCCCCAGCGACGCTGCAAATCCGTTTTCTCCTCCAGAGTGCTCATTGAAAATGGAGCAGGGGGAGGGGGGAGGGGCTGAAAGCAGTGGAATCTGGAGGGCAGGGAGAGGGTACGGTCCGGGTATTTGGGGGGCAATGTCAAAATAGTCACAGGGCAGAGAATGGGGGGCTGAGGTGTGGCAAACAACTAGTGGGGGTAATTTTTGGATGAGTCAGTTCAATGCTCCGGTTTTGTCTTTAACCAGAAGAGCATGAACACGACCAGTTCCCAGAACCAGGAACAGCAAACATTACCAAGAAGCGTGTAATAAAGCAGGCTGAGCTAATTATCCTCGGCAGCTAGTGACCGAGAGCTACAGATGTGAGACGGGGTGCTTGTAGAACGACCCCCTGAAATCGCAGCAGAGTCTGCTGGCCAAACTGCTCCCCTGCTGTCCCTCCCCCTTAAGAAAAGACCCATGAGGCCTATCCTGTGATCCACGGGGATTATAGCAGTGTGCTGTGTGGGTGAAGGACTGGCTCTCCATGTTGGCCAAGCGGCTATTTCTGTTTAAGCACCTGCCCCTCGTGGAATGAACTTTCAACTCTCTAAACTCTGCACTTATCCTGAGGGTCCCACACCTGCAGCATGCCTGCTATCATGCAGGTAGCTAGTAAATAGACACCCGTGTCACGACACACAGAGAATTTACACGCAAGGACATCCTAGAAGGAGCAGTTACCAAACAGTGATCATGCTTTAGTGATGCACTGAAATGCTGAAGTCCTGTCAGAAAGCTGTTTAGTGTTTATTAAAGAACCAGCCCTCCCAACACCCACTGAACCTGTAGTCACGGCCCCTTCAGAACACTGCTGGTCTACAGCAACGTCTCCTCTGAAACAACTGATGGTACGAGCCTCACAAATGATGTGTACTGAGTTCCTGGCAGGGTGTCCTCCCAGACGACCCCAAACCTGCATCTGCTTTTTGGGATCGTGCTGCAGCTGTGATGCAACGTGCCAACAGACCCTGTGCTACACACCAGCCCATAACAGCTGCTGCCTCATCCCAATACTACGCTGCCAGTGCCTTAAAGAGCGGAAGCAATAACCGGGGCAATGTGACCCAGCTTGGCCCAAGAGGCCAGTCTCTCTTCCCCGCGTTCAGACTCGCCTGGAGTCCCTGCCGTGAAAATAAAGGCACCCCCATCCTGTGGGGGGCTGCAGCACCTCAAGGCAGACAGCAGATTTGCGTCTGTGCTTCATTAAGCTGGCTGAGAGTGACACACACAGCGCAAACACAACAGCGCTAAATAAATAGCGATTAATACAGGCACAGCTGCATTTACAAACAAGAAACAACAGCGACAATCAGCTCTCTGTGCAAGTGATGTTCACAACTTGGAGGAAGAACGGGACCTGGAGGGGTGGGGTGAGGATGGGCCAGGAACACAGGACTGGCTGACACTTGAGCAGAATCACACAGGGCAGGAGGCCACAGCGGCCCCTGAAGCCACTCCTGACTTTTTCATCCTGTTATCACTGACTGACCCCGAGCTGGCCCTCATTCACCTGACTATCACATGAACCTCAGCTTTATAGAGGTGCCTTACATTTAATAAATGGTTTGAAATAAACAGGATTTAGGTTATTTTTTTTTTATTTTTACACTGGTACACTGAGAAGCCCCCATGAGCTACATACTCTGCAGCCCCCATCCTGCCTCTGTGAGACCCCTGCACACAGGGCAGCGATATGTCTCCTGCTCAACAAAGGCTTCATAGAAAAATAAAGGGAGTATTGCCAAAGTCACGCAGGAGCTCTGCAGCGATTTGTCCACCACATGACAGCAAATGCAAGTGACCAATAAGCAGACTGATGACCAGTGACTAATGAGCAGCCTTGAGACCAATGAGAGATCAATGAGTAGCCTTGCGACCAATGAGAGATCAATGAGCAGCCTTGCGACCAATGAGAGATCAATGAGCAGCCTTGCCACCAATGAGAGATCAATGAGCAGCCTTGCTTCTTCTCATGAGCCCCGGTCCATTGGCCCGCATCATGCTCTGTATACCTCCTCCAAAGGAAAAAATAAGGACACCTTCCATGAAATACTCTGAAATATTCTGAAACGGTCACTGCTGGAGCAGCTGCATAACCAGCCGCTTCCTTCCTGGGGCAGACCAATACTGACATTATTTCCTGGGACAGACTCACAGCAGGAGCCATGACAGATGTCATAAGGGAGACAGGTGATTTTACTTTACAGATAACCACTGCACCGATTGCTTGACGGCGCCCCCCGTGAAAGAGACACAACTCAGCACACATGCCATCATGAGGACACCAAATTATTTCACACATTCAATGTGCAATTTCTGGTCCAACATTCAATTGCACTTAAATGCCGTTTCCTAGGCAATGTATTCTCAACAAATAACTCAAAATATCAGGAAAATATGAACTACTTCTGAAATCAGACCAGAGGGGTGTACTACAAAGTAAGTTTAGTGGTTTAGTGAGGTTACTTAAGGCTTATTTCTGAGTTTTGTGGACTATGAATTGTAGCTCACTTTTAAATAGGGTAAGTTGTCACACTAATTCACACTGCACAGCAAAACTGCTCAGAGCTGTTTTAAGTGCAGGCTTATAGATTAAAACAGGCTTAAGTCCCACCTTTTCACCAAAGACATAGCCTATATAAGAGCTGCCCTTTGACTAAATAGTAGGGATGAACAATACCAAGAAATATCAACCTTTTTATTATTTAACCCAAGGCCAATATTATGTACCTTAAACAGATTAATCTTAATGTTAATCTTTCATCTTGGTGGCAGATTAATCCCGTTTGGGAATTGCCAGTGTATAAGGGGTACAGATGATGAAGTTTGCCGAGCTTGGCGAGTATTACCTACCTCCTACCTACAGTATCAAAGGGCAGCTTCTAGTTTGCATGATTAATCCATAACATTGACACCGCCCCCTTCATGTGAGCAGGCATAGACAAACGGCAAGTCAACTTACAGAGTTGATATTGTTGTATCATTGTCGTAGTATCATATAATGCTAATTGCAGAAATCAGGGTTAGTTAACCCAGCTCTATCGAGTTAACTCCAGGTATGTAAAACTCACTTCATAGTGCACCCCACTAGATGCTATGAACCAGATAAAAACAGATTAGTCTAAACGCCAAGAGACATCAGCCACGCCATGTAAACAAACGTGAGCATAAACATAAAGGGCAAATGCTCATTTCCTCACAGAGGTCTAAAAGAGATCAGTCTGCTGCTGACTGGTGACACTAGTATAAACTCATGAAAGTTAGTGGATTCTCTGTGAAACATTGTTCCTGCTGGAATATTTGGGCACAGGGGCATTTGCTAGCTCGAAACACAAGCCTGCCTGACCAGAGCAGGTGACAGCACCTCGACTCACCTTGGAAGGGCACGATAGGATGTTCTCGCCTGGCACACTCCTCGGGGGGTTGAGTGGCTGGCGTGAGCGAGGGAGGTGAGGAGACCAGGGGCTTCTGGGAGCGCACCAAGGGGGAGGAGAGGAAGAGCAGCAGCAGCAGGAGCGGCGGCGAGGGCAGCGGCAGGCGGCGGGGCCTGGATGGGGTGGCGTCCCGCTGCAGCGCGTTCATGATGGAGCCGACTGCTCCTCTGGCTGGCAGGGCGGGCCTTCAAAGAAGTACCTGTAGGGGGCGACAATGAGGCTTGCAAATGACAACCGGTAATAAGAAGAATTAAGCAAGCTTGAAAGCTACCAGGTGTGCCCGCCTGCCATCCCAGAGGCCACAGCATCTGCTGAGTTAAACCTCACCACTCATTACTACTGCATCAAAGCCAATATTAGAAGAGTGGATTTCTGCAGGACTTCAGCTCTCAAAGCCTCTGGCTGGAACCCCCCAACCCAGGAGGTCCCTAATGTGGCTTACACCAGCAAGATAGAGAAAGTTTGAGAATGAAGCGTCACATCACGTTCCTCTCCGAACCGAGCCGTCAGCTAAACATCTGCCCATAGATTCAGCTCTAAGCCTCGTCATGCCATCAGTCCATAATTATACATTATTTAGCAATACCAAGACAGTCCTTCTACTGCAGCGTGCCTTAAAATCTTCAAATGTACGTTATCTTTTTAAAAGCTGTCAAAAATAGCAAGCAAATGAGGAGAGTAAACAGAGCTCAGCAGGAACTGTGCTCCCCGGCAGCGTTTCAGCCGTATCTGAATGCTAAACAGGGCGCCGCACAAACACCTGGCCGGCCGGTTACAGTGGGAGGGCTACCTGTGCTAAGCCGTGGCCATTTTGCCTTCAGGGTAGAGGGAAGATTTACACAGTCAAAGAAAGTAACTCCTTTTTCTTATTCAGCTGTAGTTCTGAAAGGTCTGAAATCAGGTTGTCAATCTTGTTTGACGGGCCAATTATAAGCCTATAGGGCTATAAGGCTGCTGTTTCAGGCAGATCCATAACAAACATGATGATGTGAATGACAGCCAAAGCTACAGGAGACGAGGGCTGAATACAGAAGTTACTGCGTCCCCAGATTGACTCTGTATGGACCTCATGGCAGCATACAGCCTCCCCACAAACAAACTGGATGGTCCCAGGAAGATCAATCCTGATCTTCTGATAGCTCACATCAAGAAAGGTGTTTCAAAGTTGTCCAGTGGATCAGAGAGCCCTAATTACACCTGAAATGTCACATCACACCCATATTAAAGACTCGCTTACAGATGGACACCCCATCTGTATTGATGCCAAACATCTTATATTCACCATTCAGTACAGGGAAATCTTCCTAACATGAAAAGTATTCATACCGGCATTACCGTCGAGGCTGTGCTATTCAGCAAACAGTAAATAATTCATGGCCCATTACTGAATGCTTAAAATTTTCACAGCAGCAAAAATGCTTATGGTTCAGCACTGTAAGTGTCATTCCTCTTAATTGGGTAATAAATAGCCCTGGATAAGCAGTACAGTGAGTGCCCCTGCCAGCTAGCTCCCATGCATTTACACCATAAGCCGTTGCTAATTAGCCAGCGTTGCACTGATGCGCGATTCTCGTAAGCAGTGCCAGTCTACACGAGTCATTGTGATGAGAGCTCGCTAACATGCTCACGAGACCGAACCAGATCAGCCGTAAGAACGTGATGCACACAGATGTGGCATCCCAGAGCTTGCGATGGCTGCTGACAGCCATGTGCAGAAGGCCATAGCCCTGCCTGTGGTCCTGGCATCTGAGGGGGCCCAGGCCAAACTGGTATCAATAAAGGCGCATAATCGCCCTCCAGAAACAGTCTGTCAGGGGTGAGTGCCAACTCCGGTAATTTTTAGCTGGGATTGAGCTGATCACTGACACCTGCAGTACTGAGGGAACCCCCCCCCCAAGGATGGATGGGAGCTTGCACTCAAGCAATAACAACAACACACAATGGGGGGCAACAGCAATGCATGCACACAAAGTCCAGTAAGAGCTCCCCCCCACACAGGGTCCGGAATGCAGGCCCTTACTTTCCACTACGGATGCCAGTGAGTAGCCATGGTGACAGCATTTAGGAACCAGAGTAAAGCGTCCATGTTAGGACCTGCTGACTGTCCCCAGCGAGCACCCCTAGGACAGCGCCCCCCCCCCCCAGCTCCTATCTAACAGACCCTGTTCTCCCGCTCATTTCCCCAGAGTGAATCACCAAGGGAATGCAGCCAACCAACAGGCTCCTCCTCCTTCCTGGAGCCCGTGTGGATGTGGGGGTTCAGATGTTGCTCCCACTGGGACTTCCCGGCTACCAAATTTAGTGCTTGCCTTGACCGCTCACCACACCAGCCCAACAGGAGCATGGGAGACTTGAAAACATTATTTGGCTCAGGTCACAAAACTTGCGGGGGGCGTTGATTACTCTCGACACACTGTAAAACCTGGAGCGCAGATCTCCAGCCAAAGATGCTTCCATTCGGCTTGGCTTTTGTGTGCTACGCCCTTTCACATAGAAGGTAGCTTTTTCCCCTCGTTCAGGGGAATACACTTAATTACAGCTCAGTGGAAAATTGCTCATCTGAATTGTATCTGAATCAATTTGATGCTTATTAAATTGCTTTTGGGCCCATCAGGGCCTAAAGCCTACAAACATGGCATTTCACATCAGAAGAGAGCCCGACTGCATTTTACACAAACCTGCTAGTAATGTTGCTCCTTAAAATCCTCCTCTAAATTAAACTACAGCAGTTCTTCATCTCAGTTACAGTAGCGCTGATTCTATTCCCTAGATAAATGCATAAATGATAATTCCAAAACATTATTTGATTTGTTATTCTCCCCGTGTCAACAACTTCATAATTACACATATGAAAAGTCTTCTGTTGGGAGCACACTTTGGCAAACGTGTCGTTCAATTTGAATATCAAAACAATCGTAAAGCCACTGGTAGGAACTGTGCAGGTAGAGAGTAATTTGATTTGGGAGGGCAAGAATTAAACAGCTGTTCCTTGCACTCAATTAGACCAAAAGAAGAAGAAATTGCAAATTGGTTAGAGAGACTAAAATGTACACCTAAATGTGTCCTTTTTTAGCGACGTGGACTGTAAACTGTATGAGCATGATCATAGCTACAACCTACAGCGATATCAAAACCACCCAAAGTGAAGTTTAGGGTCGATTGCCACATTTATCACCCAACAACAGAGGCACATTCACATAGTCAGAGGCCCTTGGCCTATTTGAGCTTCTGAAATATTATGTTGTGTCTCCCTAATATCAAACTATCTCCTACACCAGCAATTCTCAACCCATGAGTGTCGACCCAAATTTGGGTCGCAGGAAGTTCTGAAAGGGTCGCGAGGCAGAGTTGGAAATGTAAGCATTTTAAAACCAGCAGGCTCCTGTGCTGATCCATGATCAGATTTCCCAGCCCCAGTAGAGTCCTAGTCCTAGATTTAACCCATATAATGGGTCTTGGGTCAACAACTGCTTAGCGCAAAACTAGTGAACATTCAACCAATCCAAGAAGCCAAATCACAGATGCTTAATTTAAAATTCACTGGCACATCCAATCAGATTTGTGCGATAGGCATTGAGCCCGTGCATTAAAACAACCCTTCCCGACACTGAGACTTCGGCCAGAAAGGGGTCAGCGCCACCTTCAGTGCTGGGGGTGGAAGGACACCCACGCTGAGTGTGAAGCAGAGGGCTCCTGTGTGTTTATGAGGATGCAGTTTGTGTACATGCTGTTCCCAAGGCCCTCTCTCCCCGAAACAGTGTGCCGTGCGTGTCTGACAGTCCCTGCGCACACACATGCCCGCAGATTACCGCCGGTGTACCCTGAATCACTTTCTTCCCTCATGAGAGCGGAGACGGGTGCAGGTATGGCCTAAACGCTGGGGAGTGTCAGGTCATCATGGCCGAGCTCCCCGTGTCTGGCTGCCTCGCTGCCGGGTCTCGCTCAGCTGGGCACCTGAAGTGTGAAAAGACTCCCCCCCCGCCCCAACACACAACCACACACACACACACACCACAGCACCCCACGGGAAGGTCAGCTCTCACAGTTGCAAAGCAGCATTTCTGGATTAAAGCCTGAGGTGCTCTGATGAGCACAGCTGGATGGAGGCACCCTGTTGGATCAGTGTAACACGCCATGTACCCAGAGGGCCAAAACCTGGTAAATTACCAAGTCCAGGCTGGCCCAGTGCCGTTCAATAAATTCCAGCATAGCCATTATGAAGAATAAGTACCCAATCAGCAGCGGCATTAGCTTGCTCTTCAAGCCGAAATCCCAAGCTGAACAAGTACCTCCAATCATCTGAAACAAGGTGAAGCAAAATTTCATTCTGTCAGAAATCTCACCTTTCCTTCAAACAATATTCATCCATCCATCCATCCATCCAGCTGTTTTCCAGGACACCCAGTACACACGAGTGGTAGATTCCAGTCCCTTCGACCAGCCAGCCTCTCACTTTATTTGTTTATTAAACCATAGTGCAAAAATGTGACTTTTTTACCCTTTATACAGCTGAATATTTCACGAAATACAATCAAAGGCATGTCATTAAACTCACACCTGGGCATCATCCCGGTTCCTAATCTTAGGGTACAATACTATTTGCTCTTTTCTTTGCAGTGATGTAAACCTGCCTTTGAATCACAGTCACAGTATCTCAGTATTATCTTCAGTATTACGCAAGCTTTGTTGCTGTGTCATGATAGCATTGATGCATTGTTACCTCAGCCTCCTTATTCACTTAAGTCGCTCTGGATAACACATCATTTAAATACAGTATTTCACTGTACCTTTTAGTAACTGAGTGCCTTGATGCTTTCATTTGTGTGTTGCTCTGTTCCCCGATACAATTTGGCTCACAGCTACCATATGACACACAAAAGTGTTCTTCTTTTGGTACAGCAGAACTGGTAATTTTAGTTTCGTTGTAGCACATAAGTTAATATCAAGATCTGATTTGCAAAATAAATGCTGTTGATACTCTCCCATTTCTCCCAATTGAAAATGATGTATTCCATGTACTTAATATATTATTAAAATATTATTTATACAAAGGGACAGGACAGGCTATTCCTCCTAAAACATGGGAAAAAATAATAATACAGCGATAAAACACCGCCACCACCCAAAAAGGGAAAAATGCCGTTATAATTTTAGGTTATTTCGCCCACTCCTAACAGACAGACACACACACATTCCATTCATATCTTTGTGGAGACTCTTCATTCATTTCTATGGGAAAAACCGTAATCCCAACTATGACAACCTTAGTCCCTAACCTTAACCATAAGTAACCAAACAAAATATTTTCACTTTTAGTTTTTTGATTGAAATTAAAGATTTTTGTAAAATTGGGTTTCCCCATGTGAGGACCAAAAAAGGTGATCAAACACCCCCCCCCCAACCACACACATACAAACGCACACACTGAACTGCTGCTCCTAAGGTTTCCCATCTAAATCAGACTGACTCATTGATTTCCAGTGCCTTAGTCAGTCCACTGAGTTACCCTTCTGCCCCCATTGGGCTCTGTAACATTATTACACATCATTAGCAGGCCCTGTTTAATTTACACACACAGGTGAGGGGGGGGTTACACTTCCCTGCCGTATCCAGGATCTGCCTCCAGAAAACACATCATTAATTAAGCTGGTCACAATGGCCTGACGACAGTTATAATTCCCACTGAGGAAGGTTCAGAAGGTGCTGATCTACTCTGATGGAGGAAGAGAACAAAGGCAGCCGGAGCCAGGCTACAGTCGCTGGGAGAAGGTCCATGACAATGCCAACACAGACATGTCATCCTAAAGGCAGCACTGAGGTTAGAAGATTAAGCGAGCTAGTGGGTCTGGACCCGCACCACTGAGGCTGTTACGGAGGCCGGTCTAATGACCTGGGCCCAGCTTTAAAGAGAGGTTATAGCAGATGGTAACAATAAAGACACATAAATGAATGTGGGGAAGCAGGAACGGGCAATTTCAGGTCCGAGCGTCATGCTCTTTATTCCACCACAGCATTTCAATGCTTTATTGAAGCAATTATTTAGACAGTGGGTCACCTGACCCGGTGTTTCACATGTAAATCAGGTACCAATTAAAACCACTGCAGAAACCTGCGGCACCACAAAGGCTCTGAAACCCGGAGTCACCCATCAATAGGCTGCACCTATTCAAATGGCCTGTGTTCCAAATGGGTGACATCTGAAAGAGCTGATCTGTCAAAAGTCGCCGTTTCTCTGGGGCTATGGTGAAAGGCTGAAATCGAAAAGTGCAATAACTTGGAAGGCTGATGTGCCTTGACAATAAACTCTTTACTGTCACTGTACAAACTGAAAGTGACATACTGGAGACTGCAGTGGCTCAGCTAAGGCAACTTCTGCATGCAGATTCTGTCACACCTGCCAGATTGTTTGAAAGTGTGCACTTGAAGCAGTTGGCTTCATTCTACTAAAGCGAAGGTATCATCCAGGGTTGCCCTCCCCCTTCTTCACGTCACCACTTATGGTCTGCTGCCAGCCAATTATAGGTTGCCAGTAATGAGTGTCACGTCATTCCTCCAATGAGTACTTGGCCCTCCCACACAGTACCAGCAAATCAGCAATGTGGAAGGAAGGTCAAGCTCACAGGGACCCAAATTAGAAAACTGCATCTAAACTGCTGTCAGCCTTCTGGTGGGCTTACATGAAGTTGATTACAAACTGGACGTGATTAAAGTCTGGGCAGAAAAATGGGACAAAGAAACGATCAAAAAAAAGATTTTAAAAGTAATGCCAGTTAATAGGGCCACACGTTAATTCCAATTAAGGACTATCTCGAGCATTCAAGGCATACTAATTAGCTTGAGTGCTAAATACAATTATAAAACCAGACAGACAAGGGAGATATTCATTTAATTACTTGCAAAATCAAAAAAATCTAATTAAATCAACATTCCACATGGCAAACACAAACTCAGACAACAACACAAGGGACCTGTGTTTAGATAGTCAAAGGCAATGCCAAATAGTTGTAAGAGAATACAGACAAGCAGCCAATGAACTGTTATATAATGTATGGGACCTGCTGTGCCTACAGCACTGTAGGTAAAGATAGGGTTAGCCTGAGACGGAGAGCTCATTAAATGGCCAGTTTCACTATGAGAAGGCTGTTCAGTGGTCATGTAGGTCACAGACTGTACCATTCTCCACTCATGATGGGAATAATACCCAAGACAGAATGGCTGACCAAATGGAGCCCTCATTTACCCCAGATTAGGCATCATTCCTGACTCTACCATTCTCAAAGACAATGGGGATGCTCTAGTAGCAGAGCGAGAATAACCGGCCAAATGGAGCAGTCATACACTCCAGATCGTAGATCACTCATGGACTCCAGTCATGATGGGGATCCTTTCTGATGGTGCACGCCCCCATGTGATGCTCAGGGAACAGGCAGAAGGTGTGCGAACCATAATTTGGGCTAAGTGCAGTTAATAGACAGGGCATGACAACCTTATACTAAGAGCTCCATCCTTCTGTTAGTAGAGAAGTCTCAACAAACCCTGTTTGTATCAGCTTTGTCTTTTAATATTCACCAACACATAATGACAGAAAACCAAACTTCATTCATTCATTCATTAGCTAAATAAATATTAAACAGAGGAACTGAAGTGGTCAGAAATGGTGATCTGCTTTTATTGCTTTTATATTGAAATGATCTTGACCGTAAGACTATGGCCATGGTCGAATAGCGGAAGCCAGTGCATACTGGCTAAAATGCTCTGCAAAGTGGGGGAGGGGATACAAATTTCTCTCCAAAATGAATTTCCTGAATTTGCTTTAGAATGGATCAAGCTGAAATGTCAGCGCGAGCGAGCTGCTGCTTCTTCCTGTCAGCTGTGTATGTTCCTCTAACGAGCTGCTTTGCATGCACGGGAAAACAAATATTGATTCTCTTAAGGAGATTGAGCTCAGAGGGCTGAGGCCGAAGGCCCCACGGATTCAAATGATAAATCAAAGAGGCAGAAATGGGGAGTTTGGGGCTAAAATCGTGGCCCGACCTGACGCACGCAGAGTGACACCAGGGGGCTGCATAATTAGCCAGAGGGAGGCGATGGGAGCAGGGGCACAAAGGCAGCATTGAGGTCTGCTCTCAGTAGCTGTCATCCCCCGTCCCGTTCATTAGCCATGGATATTGTGTCCACCAAGGCCAGTGCCCCTGGCTGCACCATTTAGCTACGCATTAAAGAAACACTCGTCTTTAAATTGCGGAGTGTCCCAAGGCAGAAAATCACTGCTTTGCACAAAAACACGCTGACCTCACGGAGCATGAAAAGGCAGAGGGACAGACAGAATGGATGTGAAATACATCATTCATAAGCTTCCATAACTCCATCCACAGAGATAAAGGGGCATGCAACCATACCATCTGTCCTCTGAGCACTAAAGCCCACCTCTATTGCTAATTTGGGCCACTTGGGATGCTGTCAATGCTCTCTGCTCTTCCAGAGCTCAGAGATACGTGGAAAATCCCGGTTGCAGGTCTCAGAGATATGTGAAAAAACCCAGCTATGGCTTTCGTGGATATGTCGAAAAGTTCAGCTGTGGCTCCCAGGGATACATGGAAAACCCTGGCTATGGCCTTCAGGAATACGTAGAAAAGCTCGGCTGTGGCTCTCAGGGATACGTGGAAAAGTTTGGCTTCAGGTCTGAGTGATATGTGGAAAAGTCCAGCCGTGTATCTCAGGGACACGTGGAAATGGCTGAATGCAGGCTCCTGCAGCTTCTCAACTGAATACTGATCTGCTATGTTGGAATATTTCTTCAGCTGGATGACTTTTCTCCTGGCTGTTGCGCTCAGCTGTGTTCAGTGCCCCTTCTTCCATTTGACCCCCGCTTCTCAGCGTTATCCACTCATGACCTGGCCATTTGCTGCAAGGGCCCCCGGGGGCCGCCAACGGCCGGTCGCCAGTGGTGGGCAGGTGGGGAGGCACTTTAGCGACAGGCTGCAATTTTGCCTTCCATTTGTCACCAGGCTTCAGGCAGCCAGCAGTGGCAGACAAGCAATTTAGACCCTAGCATTGCCAAGAGTGACGCAATGCAGGCGGCCTGCTGGACGTCCTTATTGAACTGCAGTCTAAAGCACCCATCCCTCATTATTGGCACAGTGTGGCTAGGGGTAGACACGCAATTTTAATAAGCCCCTACACCCACCCAAACATCTTTTGAGGAACTTTTGTGTTATAAAAAGCAATTTTAGAAGTATTAATCTGTGTTTGTCACCTACAAAAAAATCTGTTAATCACAGATAGGCCATTTTGAAGGGATTGTTGTGATACTGTCTAGCGGAGATCCACATCTGACATTGTGACACTATGACGGAAATTGTGTCCACAACCCAAAAACCAATTACTCATCGAATATAAGGACGAAAGAAAACAAAATTAAATCCTTTGATGCTGACAGACTTCAAATGCTGTGAATTGCTCAAATTCAATTCAGAGCCCAGCAGGAGGGAATGTGGGTGATGGTTTGCAGCAGTTAGCTGGTGAGATGTCTCCCAATAATTGCTCTTTACTACCTGGTCCCCCCATTTTTCTATGGCTGCTTCTGGAGGGGGGTTAGTTGGCTGGAGTGCAGTGAGTGGATTACTCCCCCTGCCGCTCATTCCCTGTCATACGTATTTACTGGTTTGCCCCCAGTAACCCAGGCCATGATGACAATGCCAGTCCTTCTCATCACCCACACGGTTCCATTTTGTCCTTCACCCCATCAATTGAAACGAGTCATTTATTTCTCACGGTTACAGTTTGTGTTGAGCCTTCTTGGCCCCGTGGCTGAATCATGTGGTACTGTGCACTGCTGCACCCCATGACCCTCTCACAGCCGGCAATGAAATATATCCGGAATTGGTTGTAGGTTTGACGATATCTAAACATCAGCTCTCTCACTAGTCACTGTTTACAATTAATTCTATTTAATTATCCTGTGCTGTTATCAGACATGCCTGAAGATTGGTGTCAAGATGATTCAACAAACGGCCCAATAAAGAGACTCATTAGAATTTTCATTGGAAAACAATAAAAATATAAACATCTTTTAACTTGTTTTGGGAGGACTTTACACCTACGCTGAATGGTACTTAGTAATTACATGTACAAATTCTAAAATGGAGTGTACCAGGATGCGTTATAGAGGAGATGCTTTAAGAAAGGAAACCAGCATACAGTGGTGAAGTATTCCTGAAGAGCAGGTTTTGGGATGACACTTACACAGCCAAATGACCTCAAAAAGAGAAGCTTGCATCGATTTCTGATTCTCTGGAACACTCTGCTCATGAAGGAACGAGTAAAATGATTGGATGTCTTAGAAAACACCTGGACACGGCTACTGAATATGAACCTTCTAGATTAGTTACCGGCTTGAAACACATGACCTCACTGGCTTCAGCCTCTTCTCCCTAGGGCATCCTCTCCCTGACAAGGCAGCGCCGGCCAATGATGGGCCTATACCACTTGCTGCTTCCAGGCTGGGCCCTCAAATGACACACAGCCACATTCGATACTGTAAATCTCTCAGCTACTGCCCTTATGTACGTGTATGTGTGTGTGTGTGTGTGTGTGTGTGTGTGTGTGTGTGTGTGTGTGTAAAGTATGCCGAGGCTGTATTTCACGGGGTAAAGCCGCAGGGTAATAAAGGGACATGTCTCTCTCTCCGGTGGTCGTCTGGGCAAGAGGGAAGGGTCACCTTGGGATACATTTATCATCACAACGTAAAACACGAGCATCTATATTGTCCAGAGATTTACTAGTGCTTGTAATGCATCAGGACAGAACTGCAACACATATAAAACAGATATGCTTAATGAAGACCCTCAAGGCAGTAAATACAGCCACACAGTAATGATTACTAGCTCGTATCTGGCTGGCGGAAAAGCCTTTTATCGAAGGAGGATCATAAACACTGAAGACATCAATGAAAGTGTGTGAAGGCAATATAAACACACATCATGAGGCAGACATCCATGGGACTAGCAGGTAGTAAGCTGTAGAACATCTATTCTTGGCTGAACTGTAATTTCACATTAAAAATAATTCAGATTAGGCGTTGCTAGGCTGCTTAAAAAGAACAACAATCAATACATTCATTGCGGAATAGTTGAGATAACATCTGCCTCCTGTTTTAATTGCTGTGTGATTTTGCAGCAGGATTGCTCGTTAAGAGAGTATGACCCAGAATCTGCACTGACATGTGGAAACTGAGCGAAAATAGACACCTCAGCTTAGCAGGCACGGCCTCAGAAATGTAGATATAGTAACCAAGTAGCAAATTAACAAAACACCAAAAATAACCAGCAACTGTCCAATAAATGTAATTAGGCGATGAACTCACACAACAAATTAATGAGCTTTTGTAGGCATTGTGAGTGGCAAAGACTTCATAATTGTCAGCGATAAATTCTGAAGTCAATGTAATTATTGATGCCAATAATTGAAAGGGAAACAGAATTTGCTTTAATAATGGATGGCTACAAAAAATTTTGAAATGATTCAAGAACTTTTCTGGGATGACTACTGGAGGTCAGTTCCTCTTTACAAAGGCTGTCATCCCAATCCTGACAGGAGAAAACACAAACAGAGCATCTGCAGCCAGCCAGCACAGAGAACGAATGGGTCCCATGATCCCACAGCTTTCCTCTCTCCCAAACTGAGGCTTAATCCTGTTGTTGTGCAGATCTTTAAAGTTATTCTGAGGAAGAAATCTTCAGCTCTGACTACTCTGACCTTGTACCGTTCCGACTGCACCCTGAAAATGAGCAAAGCTAATAAGCCCTTTTGTCAAAGGGTCCTAATTGAGGAGAATGTTGAAAAAGATGAAGGGCTGTGCTGGTTAGGGATGAATGAGAAAGATGTCCTCATCTCAGAGCTGCTGCTCAACTCAGACAGATGTGGACTCCGCAAAGATGAAACATGAAAAATGATCAAAGCTGAACGCAGAAAACTTGCAGGGGGCTTAGTGGACCAGGGATTCGCCACATCGCATCGGGCCAAAGTAGACCAAGCTACCGCCATGGTGTACTAGACTTCCACCATGCTTCATCAATGCAAAGAAGACCAGAGAAGCACCACACTACGTCAGGTCAAAGCAGTGTACCAGACTACCACTATGTTGCATCAGGCCAAAGCGGACAGGACTACCACCACACTACGTTAGGCCAGTGCCAACCAGGTTATCACCACGGTGTACCAGGCTACTGCTGCACTGAATCAGAATAAAGTGGACCAGGTTACTGTGACAGTGTGCCAGGCTACCTCCATACCACATCAGGGTAAAGGGGACAGGCTACCATGACAGTCTATCTCCATGCCGCATCAATTCAAAGTGGACCAAGCTACTGACAGAGTGTACCAGGCTACCGCCGCGCCACATCAGGGCAAAGTGGACTAGGCTACTGCCACAACGCATCTGGCCAGAAGGTCCCCTCAGAGGGTTCCTGTATACTGGAGCTTGGACAAAGCTTTCAGGAAGCTACTTCAGGCCGGGTTTTCATTTCAATAAGCAGGATAAACAGAATGTGAACCTTCAGTTACACATTTCTGTGAGCATGCAAAAGGATACCAAACAGAGGTCAGAATGAAAAATACAGTTTCGGGTCTAACCTTACAAGAAATGTATTTGGGGTAAACGGCTCGTACTGCATTCAGACACATCATGGATCCTCACCATAAGGCCATATTCTTGAGCCGGAACATACAGATTGAGGAATGGAGCATCCTGATCTCACCATCGACTGTGGTCTGTGACTTTGAAGTCAGTTCCCCTCATGCCACAGCAAAAAAACAAAACAATTAGCCTTCACTTTCTGACAGTGTCCTTAACATCCGTATTTGTGCAATATAGCGATTTGGCACCAACTCCATTATGCTCGATGTGACGCTCATTCACATCGAGCCCATTACAACTGCTCATGTTCAATGAGGGCTCAGCACCTTACCTGCTCTTGTTCCCAAGGCGAATCATTTAGTATGCTAATATAATCAGACGGACGGTGCCAATCAGAGCCGCTCACAGGCCAACTGTGTGGATGTGGGTGCCAGCTTTTCAAATGTTTTTCCTGCTATATTCTACTCCATATGGCATGTGGTATGTAATACTTATTATGTTACTATGTAACATCCACTATTCTCCTACCTTACGAACAAAAAAATGAAATGGCAGCCCTCAGATTCCAGGGTGTGGTGATAAATCTTGTCCAGGACTACTGGGGTTTATGACTGGCTTAGGGGGGCACCCCCCAGCCCCACGGCCCACCTGCAGGGTCAGGACTGATAGCACTGAGCTGGGAACACAGACATGTGTAACCATGCCTGGACAGGACTGGTGCTCACCTGTGGTCATCAGCTTAAAGCAAAACATCCAAATCTGACTGGAAATTAGCCGGGGCTATGCACAGGGCTATGCCACCTGTATACCATAATAATCAAATGACACAGGTTAGCTATAGTAACCTAATCATGTTTACCCCATAAAACCACCAGAACAAGGTGGCAAAATGCCTCACAACTCCCCCCTCCCCATCCACTATGTGTGAGTTAAC
The DNA here is from genome assembly GCA_011763525.2 of Mormyrus iriodes. Taxonomy (NCBI): domain Eukaryota; kingdom Metazoa; phylum Chordata; class Actinopteri; order Osteoglossiformes; family Mormyridae; genus Mormyrus; species Mormyrus iriodes. Next base: position 4,986,101 of record JAAGVU020000035.1, read on the forward strand.
AAGTTCTGCCTGTTTTGTTTAGCTAAGCTGCATCTCTCTCACAGTCCAAAAACATTGGATGAACTACAAGATGGATGGACTGTTTAAACATTCTGCTCTGACCCATACAGTCCTGTCTTCTCTGTAGGGCTGTGCGAAACCACATCACGATGTAATCGTGATTATAGAGCGCATGCGCAATAATCACCAGGGCATTAGATGACGGGCGTAAACATTTGCCCGGACGCCGGCTTTTCGGTACTATACGGGCATTTAACTGCGCCTACAATTTGGTAAGCAGATTACTAGCGCGCATAAAATAATAATGAGAGGCGTATTAAGAAGGCCAAAAGTAATCTGTATAAATTCGGCATATCTTTGTTTAATAAACGTGTTTAAAATGCAAAAAGTGCCGCCACACCACCGACGTCTTTTTGCCTGGTTTATGCACAATATCTCCTCTTTTAAAAGATGGTGTGTCCCTTTCTTCATCACCACTTAAGTGCGAAATTAATAAACATAACGATATACTGAGTTTATACAGATTACTAACTTTTGGGCGTCACAATACTTATCAGATTAGCATTTTAGGTGTACTACTAAACTGCTTACCAAATTGTGGGTGCAAGAAAACATCCGGATAGTGCCGTAGAGCCGGCCTCCGGACCAGCGCTTCACCCGTTATCTAATGCTGCTTTCAAGTCCCACTCAGAAGGTCCGACTAGGGAGTTGGGACATCGTAATTACCACATGACGCGTGGTTAAGTAGGAGCAAAAGGGAGGCCATAAAAAGGCTACTTTCTGTTCTGTTTAATTTTGCGTTCATTCATCGCCAAAATGCATTCGTAGCGATACTTGAAGGTGAAGAGCAAGCAGCAAAGGGAATGCATTTGTTTGTGTTGCTAACTAGTTACTAGCTAGTCCGGTTTACAACTTAACAGTTAACAGATTAATGTACGCAAAATAAAAATTCCTACATTATTACATTAATTAATCATTACTTTTCGTAATCCCTTGCTTAAACACCAGGTAGCTAACTAGATACATATCAAATATTGAGCCAAAAAGCTATCCATATTTTTTTGACGGTACACCATTTAATGATCTCCTCAATATTCAAAACAATTCGGAGTTTTGCAATGACACGCTACATAAAATTCACTACATGGAAAATTATTTGCCTTTCACAGTGGAGCTATGCATCGCCTCCGCCATGATTGTCGTAATGACAAGCCCCCAAGTCAGGAACTCGGGGCTTAAAGAAAATCCCGAGTTTCCCACCGGTAAATACTTTTTGTAGCGGCGTTCGTGTGTGTTCTCATCTCGTATATACGATTTTTCCAACATGACTTTAAGGCACGGTAAAGCCCTGGTGATAATTGCGCATGCGCTATGAAACCGCAATTACATCGCTATGTGATTTCGCGCAGTTCTCTGCATGCTGAACACACCGCTGATTCAATGGACATACCTGAAGGAATACATACAAAGGATGCCAGCGAACCACACTACTCCTCCAGAGGGAACACAAATATAATCCACTAAAGTGAAAATATTAAGAAATAAACTAATTTATCTTGTCATAGTTTTCACAGCTTTTACCATTAACTGAACGTATTTTTTAGGCAGCTAATTAGCTAAGCATTTTCATTACATGACGCAGATGGTAGACTAAATGTAGCTTTAAAGTCTCCTGAGAAACCTGCATTTGCTTTGACCCCCATTAACACCCAAGGAAAAACTGTTTGGTTTCTGAATTACTGCAGGGAAATCACCTTATATGGCAAAGACCTGAAAGGCTGCTAAGATCCCGCTCCAGCTCTGAGATCTTCCGTGCTGTGCGATTTCACCCTAAACATGCTTTTTAAAAGTCACCATCCAACCAGCATCGAGCCTAGGTGAAGCGTGAAACACAGACACATATACCTCCATGTGCACAGTTCATATATTCTTATCATTGTGGGGACTTTCCATTTGTTTCTATGGGCATAACACTAATCCCTATGACAACCTTAACCCCTACCCAGCCCAGAGTTTCCCCTTATGGGGACCTATAAAATATCCTCAAAATAACAGGTTTTTATCACATTGTGGGGACATCTGGTCCCCACAATGTAATATATACATGACCACACACACACACACATCCTTCTGCTCCAAGGTGGACCACAGCAGCCTGCCGAGGGTTTCCTGATGTCAAAAAACAGCTGCAGTGCAGAAGCCTGCAGAGATACAGTCAAAGCTTAGAGGAAGCATTTTTTATAGGAAGACCTGTCATACAGGCCCCTGTGTCCATCAGCTCCAAAGGAGTAGAAAACATGACAAGATATGCCCTGGTTTAGGCCTGGGGATGATCTGACTTTCACAACTTAAGAAGTTTCATGTGTTTGAGAAGTCAGCGTGGTCATCAGGAACTTAACTTTAAAGCTCAGGGGTCATAGGTAGAAATTTCTGCTATGCAGCTCAACGACTCGGAAGGCTGACAAGCTGTATTGCAGCAACACCCCGCCGACCATCGGATATTTGATCACACACCGGCCCAGAGTGAGAGACACACGCGCACATCACAAATCAAGTCAGGAATGGGGAACCCAGGAGTGGGCCATACTGGGACGGGGCACACGGATGGGGCACATAGATGGGGCACCGCCCCCCCCCCCTCTGCATTTCCAGGACATTAAAAGAAGAGAGAGACAAAACACTCCCCTGGGCTCAAAGGGACGAGCCACGCCCCCTCACAGGCGAATCCAAATGACATTAAGTGGAACAGTGGGACTCGGGTGGCCCGTTAACCCCTGATTCTGGACAGCACAAAGGGAGTCAGAAAGCAGGCCTCTGCCCGGCGCCCCAGACCACGCGAGCTGCAAGTGAGCGCCGCCGAGTCCGGCACCCTCACCACCAGACAGGTGGACGACTGGCATTTCCAAAATGGCTCGTTAGCGATTCGAGGGGGGTGATTAAAATTGTGAAAGTATTTCCCCTGTGTGCGCGTCGCAGCCGTCCAGGCCCGCCCCCCCGGGCTGAATGGCCTCTCTGTGTGGCTCGCCAAGTATCTGCCAATGGTCCCTCTCTTTCACAGATGAATAGGCACAGTTTAGCCACTTTTAAAGGCACACTAATGTACCATGGCTGCACCACAATGACATCGCCGTGATTTGCCAGAGCTAATGATGCTACTTTAGCCCGGCCAGGGAAAACAGAATCTTAAACAGGCACACAGCTGCACTGTCCTCTTTATATCTGCTCTTTTCATTTTTTAAAAAGGTTGTTTTTCCCCAGATACACTGTCTGGGAGGACAAATTTCAGCAAACAGTAGCAAGGAGAACGCTTCAGTGCTCTGTGTCTAGGTATCAGGGCCCAGAAGCTGAGGGTGGGCAGGGGGGCAGCGTGCATGTGTAACCAAAGACTCAAGATGGTGACGCAATCTGGGAAAAAGAGCAGGACGGATTGAAACTTATTCGGTGGTGGTGGTGGGAGGGGGGTAGGAATAGCAGCACCATAGAAAGGAAAGGGGGCCAGGCTCTCCATTTGAAGTGCGACTGAGTATGGAAACTGAAAGAGGAGGGGTCTGCGATACTTTGACTGATGGAACAAACACCTCAGAGTACACTCCGGAGTAAACCCCAGAATAAATTTCAGAGTAAACTCCGGAGTAAACTACAGGGCTGTAACAGTGCACAGTATATTATCTAACCATTCAGTATATCCCCGACGGTTCAATACGCACCTGCAAACCGTGGTATTACAATATGCCTTTAATATTGCCTGTACAGGTACTGTACATACTATGTACACTGTTCTTTTAAAATAGAATAGACAAAGCACCTACAAGTTATCAAAGTTAAGAAGCACTTCTGCTAATGGAAATAATTTTAACATTTTATTCCCCCTGATTTCATATAGTAGAGACATAATCTATGCCTAGTTAGTCATGCTGCCATTTTTTTGAATGCAGAATTGTTATATGGAAAAATGAAGAGTTCATTGTTGAATTGAAGGGTGATGTGTTTTTATTTTCTTCTTAAATATAAAAGATACTGAAATCGTACTGTTACCATGGTCCAAAAACCGTGACACATACCGAACCGTGGGAAAACTGTACCGTTTCACCCCCAGTAAACTATTAAATAAACTCCAGCGCAAACCACAGAATAAATTTCACTGTGAACCCCAAAGTAAACTCTCGAATAAACTTCAGTTCCACCCGCTTCATCTCAATCCTATTCACTGAGTCACTGTTTCAAGTTTTTGTGGCCATCTGTCATTTTGCATTCAAGGACGTCGATTTTGCTGTGTGGTGCCTTCATTCTGCTGCTCATGACAAATTAATGAAGCAGCGTGAACGACAGCCCCAGGCCAACCGACCGCTGCTCGACAAACGGGCGGCGCGCCCGCAAATCTGCTTTTATCAGCTGGGGTCAGATTCTGACCAAGGCCCCCCACTGGAACATGTGCTTTAAACAAGCCATTCTGAATCGTAACGGAGGGATTTTGCAGAAAGGAAAACAGGATAGGGGGATGGATTGGCTCAGCACTCCTGAGGATGAGAGGAGTAGCAGGGCAGTCTGTGATGCAGGCAACAGGGTAGGGGACCGGGACAGAGGTGGAGGGCTGGGTGTCCTCAGCTGTGAAAGAAACGGGGATTAAACTGCACAGGAGTCCTGCAGGAATCTCCCTGGGGAACCAGGATATCTGCTGCTCAGGAAGAGAGAGAAAGCGTGGAAATGAGGATTAAAACAAGAAGAAGAAAGGCTCATGTCTGAACCTCATGCAGGGACCCTCCGGATCTTGACATCCTTCGTGTGGTGGCTAGAGTACCAAGAACTTGTACACAGACAAGGGTAGCCCAACTGGCAGCCAGGGGACAGGAGGTGGAGGTGGGGGAGGGGCTCCCCCTCCAGAAGCCCCGCCCCCTTTCCCACATCCATCATCTATGACATGGACACTCTTGTGAAGGATGTTTACACTACCGGCTGAATGGCTGTTGACTCTCAGGCCAAGTCATTACAGTACAAATGTGTTGTTCTTTCTTGGGCCCCCAGCTGCCTCTTAAACAGTTAAGGGTTTTTCAAGGGAAAGCCTCTCCACGTTTCTCCGGCAACGCCAGTGGTGGGCTCGAGTGAAGCCTTATAGGGCTTGATGGCTTTGCGTTTTCAGCTTCTTCCTCACCCAACCACAAAAATGACCCCGCAAATGAAAAACGGCTGGTGATTCTTCACAGTTGTTCACGTTTTCTGTAGATAAAGGCTCTCAAAGCTGCGTGTCAAGGGGATCAAGCTCATTAAATGGTTCAGCTCCATATTGTGAACGGAAATGCAGCATTCAGCAGGTGACATGCCCTTATCCTGAGTTAAAGCGAAATCTTTCATCCTTGACCCTGAACAGACATGAGTATGTCGGCCAATCAGAGATAGATCACCCACTTGACCAGAGACAAGTCCTTGAGTTTCCCTGTATTAAACATAACCAGTGAAAGATCTTGTATCTTCCAGTAGTGACCATACAGTAAGATAGGCCTGGGCCAGCTGTGGAGGTCTGGGGCAGGTATGCAGACTGGGGCGTGTGTGGAAATCACGCACGGCAGGCTGTGGGGCTTTTGCTGCTGGCTTGGGAGCCGGTGACTCCTCGCAGCCATCTGATCATCATAGACGGCTGATCATCATTGTGGAAAGGTGATCATCGCAGTCATCGCAGGTGATGACTGATCATCATTGCAGATAGCTTATCATCACTGTGGACGAACAATTATTATTAAAGTCAGCCTTCAGAGTCACCATTCAGCTGCTGCATTCTTGGACATGAATGACTGAACCTGCAGGACTGTAGACGAAATGTGAAAATGTTCTGAGCCACCACGGCAGATACGAGGGCGAGGGGCGTGAGAGAATCGCTCGCCGGCGGTACTCACGAGCAGCCAGTCAGAGGGAAGGAAGGTACTAGACGTTTCACAGTGGGTTTAAGCTCTTGGAAAGCTGATTTTTTTTTTGTAAATTTTATGGCCTTTCTTGTGTCTAGCTTATTAAGACATCCCAGTACAAAATTAGTGTCTAAATTACATTTAAATAATAAAAAAAAAAATTTAGACATAAAAGTACTTCAAACTGATAAATTAAATGAATGGGACGATTAATGATTGCTAGTGATTGTCATACTGCCTGAGGGAGCATGCTGTCCCACTGCCACAGAGGTGATGCGTTATGTATGCTGCACAGTGAGGCCCCCAGATATGGAGACGAGGCAGCATTTCACAGGGACAGCAGGAAACCCTCGACACGCCCAGCAGTAAGCTGCGTCAGCCCGGTTATGCTGAAATTAAAGGTGAGCATGAGGGATAATTCCCTTCCCATGGCCTAGACTGCAGCCATGTCTGGTGGGCGCGGTCTAGGGCGTCAGCAGCAATGGACACGGTGCCTGACGCGGTACCTGCTCAAAGCGATACCTGCCTGACTGTGTCTGACGTGGCGCCTGATGCGGTGCCCAACATGGTGCCCGACATGGTGTCTGCTCCACATGGTGCGTTACACGGTGCCTAATGCGATCCCCAACATGGTGCCCAGTGTGGTGTCTGTTCCACATGGTGCGTTACATGGTGCCTGATGCGGTGCCTGACATAGTGTCTGCCCCACATGGTGCGTTACACAGTGCTTCATGCGGTGCCCGACGTGGTGCCCGATGTGGTGCCTGCTCCACATGGTGCGTTACATGGTTCCTGATGTGGTGCCCAACATGGTGCCCAATGTGGTGCCTCCTCCACAGGGTGCCTTACACTGTGCCTGATGTGGTGCCCAACATGGTACCTGCTCCACATGGTGCCTTACGCTGTGCCTGACGCGGTGCTTGATGTGGTGCCCAACATGATACCTGATGCAGTGCCCCACATGGTGGCTGTCCAATACAGTGTCCAAACAGTGCCTGCTTTACATGGTGCCCGACACAGTGCCTGCTGTACATGGTACCTGATGCAGTGCCTGACGTGGTACCCGACACGGTACTTGCCACACTCCATCTCCTCTACCTCCTCCCAGTACCTCCTCCCCTTCTCCAGACAGCGAGCAGGGCAGGCCGAACACAGCGAAGGCCACGATGGCTGCTCTCCTGCTCGGCCAGACCACGCCCACCCTTCCTCACCACGCTTGGCTGCTCAAGAAAATCTCCGGCATTTGCAGCTGTAGACCCCCGGTGTGTGTGACAGAGATTGTGGTTAGTGTTTTGGGGGCTCTACTCTTTTGGGGGGAGGGGGGAATCTGCGTAGGGCTAAGCTTCTTGGGAGCTATTTTAGGTCAGCCGTCTAGTTAACAACAGAACCACCGGAGCATGGAGTAAACACGCTGGTTCTGAGAGAACAGCACAAGTGTCTCGGAGGAGCAGCTGTGGCAAGTGGTGATATCCTGCCTGATTATGACAAAAGGCGGGATGGTCAGCTGACTGTGGGCATCCATATTCACTTACCCCACCTGTCCCTGGTCCAGGTCTGATGGTAAATAATGATGTGCTGTTTAATATCTCCAGGAAACGAATCCTGAGCCCGAGTACCGCTATGACACAAGTTCTCACTCCAGTTTTGACTCCCGTTTTCACTACTTTCTGAGTCCGGTTGTGACTCCCTTTCCATTTCTGACTGCTGTACTCTTAAGCACCTCCATGTCATTTTTCATTCTCCCCTCAGTATCTCTGCCCCCATAAAATGTCCGGGTCCTTTTCACACCTGCATTCCATCCACTGTGTCTGTCTCGCCACCACTTTCGGTGACCTCATCCAGCCCCTTCACTGTTTACGGCACGTTGACAGTGATGCAGGGAACACACGTGGGTCTCCTTAGCAGAGTGTAATTACCTCAGCAAGAGATGGAAAACTTGCAGAGCTAAAACAAAATGATTCAAACGAGCCAATCACGGTGAGCCTTTGTTAGGCTGGTCCTCACAGGCGGGGGACAGTTTTGGTGACACTCCACCACCAGGGATGCCTCACATGGATGAAAGTCTATAAATCACACTTTCCTTCATATCTCTCTGGACCTCAAAAGACCAAGTTACTTGATGAAAACTGTCCACTGGGGGGGGTGGGGGGGGGTGATATTAAACAGGTCTCACTGTTGACTGGTATGCCAGAGACACGCTGGTGGAGAACCAGCTGTTTGCCTCAGGAGATGCCACTACAAACGATCCCCAGAGGTTCATCAGGGGAGGGAAAGTAAATATTTTATTTGCCACTTTGTGAGGGATGTTGCTGCCTTCGTCTGCATGCTGTGTTTACTCGTATTAACCTGGCACGGTGAAGTAAACAGGCTTGTTAAACACACAATTTTGTTTTTTTTTTTCTGTTTGAGGAGATCACAAGTGCCGGTAAACAGAGCAAAGATTCATGGCTGCAGGGCAGGGCAGTGGCTGGGATCCAGGGGAGGAGAAGGATCTGCAGGCCATGCAGGCCGCATGCATCACAGCGGTACAGTCGTAATGTGATATGGGGGCCCGTGGGCCACTGCAATAATAACACCGTTACATGGGAGACGTTCGGGAGGAATTACTGAAACAAAGGAACGACTTCCAGAGGAAATTTAACAGACCCACTGTCTGCCTCGGAAAACGCAAGATGATCGCTGGGAGACTGAATCCTTTAAGCACGATGGGCTCACCCTAGGCATTTCCGAGGCAGGGGGCCCTGTAATTAAACAGGAAGCCAGATTCTCCATACAAGAGAGGCTTCTAGGTCTCACCTATGCAGCCAGCTCTAGGGCTAAAGCTAACACCAGGGGCTCGCTCACCTTGTTCCTGCACCCATGTTTTCAGCTGGTTTTCCCTTTTCGGTGCCCACAAGCCCCCCCGCCCCACCTGTATTCGTTGGATTGTTTCTCAAAAGCTTTTGCAGGGACCCGCAACCCCCATTTTATACCCCCCCCCCAAACCCAGGGGACATCAGCCACGGGGGGGGGGGGGGGGGGGAGCTAGAGATACCTCTCCCAGGAGGCGTGTGACCACCTCAGCATTACTCCAGCCTGCAGTCAGAGTGACGCCTTCTTACCAAGGATATACCAGTGTTTATTTCACATTTACTGATTAGGCAGATACCTTTAAATAGATGAGGAAAGCAGCCTGGGTTAATGGCCTTGGACGAGCTCACGGGTCCAGTGGAGATATGATTACTTTGCTGGCCACAGCAATCAAACCCACAACCTCCTAGACAGTGACATAGACTCACAACCTACTCAGTTACTGTCAGGATGCCTCACTGCGATGCAACTGACGGCATAAACAGTGTTCCTGACCCCTCTGTCAGCTTTACTGAGAGGCTCATTTCTGGCTTTTGTGGAAATTCACATTTCAGTCATGAGAGTAGGGGACTCGCCGGGCAAGCGAGACGCCATTATGATGCGGAGGTGAGGACCTGGAGTCCGAAGGGTGTCCAGAAAACACTCTGGGGCAAACTGAATGCCAGCTTGTTACATACTGTGATATCTTGGCCGTCTGTCTCTGTACTGACACTATCAATTATCTTTCAGCTCAGCTCTATCTGAATTCACTACAACATCCTCTGGCAGCCCGTAGCATGTGATGATGGTGATGAAGAGCTGGGTAAAGGGATTGCAGACAGCACTCCAGTTGCAGAGCGAGGGTGCGCCAGCCTGCCTGTGTGTGATGCAGCTTATGGGCACATATGCAAGAACAGCCCTTAAAACCCACATTTTAGCCTTGACAATTATTACAAACAATTATTACAGACAAAAACAATGCTGTGTGTTAGAACCAGGGCCAACCTTTGCCCCAACCCCAGGCCTATGTCCCATCCACAGGCTACTGCCCCACGTCCAGGTCTATGTCCCACCCAAAGGCCTCTGCCCCACTCCCACGTCGATGTCCGGTCCACTGGCTACTGCCCCACCTCCAAGCCTATGTCCCACCCCCAGGCTACTGCCCCACCTCCAGGCCAAAATCACATCCACATGCTACTGTCCCACCTACAGGCCTAAGTCTCACCTAAGGGCTCCAGTTTCCTCTGTGACAGATGCGTGCGACACTCAGTCACACCCAGTCTGAAAGGTCTAGGACATAAGAAAGAGCAGAGAGTCACAGAAGATGGCCGACAGTCCTGTGGATCCACCCGACACACCAGCCAAGCAGACATTACTTCATAACTGCACCTGCAGGCCTGCCCATCTGTGGCTTATCGAGACCAGAAGTGGAGAAGGCTAAAGGTCTGCAGAAAAAAGGAACTGCAGGTGAGTCACCGCTGTCCTTTCAGGAGGTGCGCTCGTGAAGATGGGCCAATCCTTAATAAAGAGGGATTCCACAAAGAGTCAGTGGGTGCTAAGCAACGGGAGCGGAGGGGCGGTGTGGAATGACTCTTCCCCTCAGACAAATATACGCCTCACCACTGAACCCAGAGAGACTCTGGGATTTTCCTGGCTGGCTAAAGCACTCCATTTACCGGCACACTTAACAGCTCTCCAAATTAAAGCACTTAACAATTAGTAATGAATTAGAGAACCAACTGACAAGTTCAAATTAAACATGACATTCAAACGGACGCTATTAATTAGGGCTGTAAAGGTGCGCGCAGAGGGCCAAAACCGAGGTGCGTGTGCCGGGCTTGAAGCAGGGCACGCCGGCGCCGAAAATGAGCAGGAACCAAAGGAAACAGAATTAATCTAATTACATTTTAAAGAACGGCTGACTACAAATGATAGACTGATTACAGCATCTTACACACATTTTAAATCAGCAGACTTTGTTTTGTCTGATACGCAGCTCATCTGGAAGTCAGCTGTAGATCTACAGCAAAACCCATGAGCAGGATCAAGCTTTCCAAGGCAATGAATCGGGTTCTTCTGTCTGATGCTTAAAACTATGGCTATTGCAGTCCTCCTGTTGGTAAAGCATCTCCTTGAGCATCTTTAGACTGAGTTCTTAAGAGGTTAAAACTCAAATGTGTTATTGCAAAGCTGGGGGAACTAATTAGAGAATAAATCAAAGCAGCTGAATAGAATGTCAATCCAATAAGCAATTACGAAAGACACAAATAGAAAGGCTTAAACGTGTATCCTTTCCTAATGGATTATATAGCAATAAAATCGCTGGCATACATTTTCCAGAAAATCACCAGGCTGACAGAACCCAACAGAAGAGATTTGGAACTGTTCGCATTAAGATACATCTCTGAAACTTGAAGACAAAGTCACAGCGTTTCACCTTCATGTCTAACGGTCCGTGGTTAATCACCGGAGTCTCAGATCCATTAGCGTTCGCCGCACAGTTTACCACACGCTGAGCTGATATGCAGGCCGCTGCGGCCAAACACCCAGCGTATCAATTTAATATTTTTTTACAGTCAGTCCGATGATCGGCTGGTTTTATCCTTCACCCTGAATCTATATTTTTTGCCCAGCTAGGATTTATTTAGTTTTTGGCTTTATTTTGCAATAACAATGATTGTGAATCAGTGAGGGACAATGTCTCCATACACTTAGGGAAAATACTTTTAGGGTACCATTACTTATCACTGGGGCTGTACCCTCAAGGCCCCGCCAATTGTACCCTAGCTGCAGGTAAATGGACCTTTTAGTCTAATTTAAGGTACAGAAATGGACTCTGAGGAACATTTTTGTCCCTTTGGGGGCACATTAATGTTGTTTGTACCTTGGGGAACAAAATTGTACCAGGGCGTTTCTGACAGTACACTTGGAGAGAGCAGAATTTGGACTGTGGTCGAAATGGCTAAAACGGCAGGTAGAGGTTGATTTCGCGAGGTGCAGCTCTGCGCCGCGGTCAATGAAAACCCCACAGTTACGGCAAGTTAACCCCCGCCGCTGCATGTAGGGTATGCTTCAGAACTGCCACATACATGCCAGAGTGTTTACATGATGAAGAAACTAAGCGGCTTCTATTTATGAGAATTGGTGCTTTTTTCTCCTAATCACATTTTCTATCATGCCATTTTTCACCACCTTCAACAGAAAGAGAGATTGAGAGATACTCAGAGCCTCTTTGTCTCAGAGAAATCTTTATATCGAGCGGTTTGCCAAAACCCGCCTCTGCCGGTCAGTGCGGCTGTGAGCATACAGCAAAGGACTGCCAATACAGAAGAGACAGACATCAAACGGAAACATCCCTCCAACCTCAGCACTATGGGAAGACGTCGGAGGGAGATGCAGGTACACGAGGACTTCATTATTGGGCGGAGGTCCCAGGGTGTCAGGGTGCGAGGCCAGCACTGCAGTTGGAAGAGGAGTGATTTCGAAATCGTGCACGCAGCACAGATAACGAGCAGAGCTACGACTTTCAGTTTAGAAACACTGCGTTTCCACACCGCGAATTTACCTGAACAAGACTCAGAAACAGATCTTTAATGTTAGATTTCAGACATATAAGAGTCAGGAGCGATGATTTCTGGAGGATTGATAATAAATCGGTGAACATATAAACAAATACATTTCCATAATTCCGGTACAATTCACAAAATGTCCATTTTACTGAGAACACTTTTCTTTTGCCTTGTATTTTGTACTGCTCGTTTATTTACTACAGAGCAACGAGAGAGAAAGATGACGGCTTGATGGCACGCTGGAGAATGTCACCGAGGCATCGCCAATCCACCGGCCTGCCTGAGAGACAAACAACTCTTCAGACAAAATTTCACATCTAGGTTTCAGCTGTAATATTTCGGTCTAAGATCAGAAGGACCTCGGCTGTATGTCACCCTTGAGGTTGTCTCTGATTGCGAGGTAAGGAAGGCACTCCAAACAGTTGACATCACTGAACCCCACTTACATCCCCCTCCTCCCACACACATCGTCCCACAGCCTCCAACCGCACATACAACAAGAATACATACAGATTAACAAAAACCTTCCCATTCCTACAACAATCTATTACTGTACTGATGTAGGTTAGGAGCCTTGGTCACCACAACCTTGATCTGGATAAGTGATTGAAAGATGGAGGGATGGATGGATGGACAGATGGACCTTGACCGGGGGCCAAACAGCAGGGGAGGTAAGGATGGGACCTTTAGGACCATCTGTATATCTCATGAGTCGCCTCACAGAGACCGTCACTGCAGCTGGCCTGGAGTGACATAGCATCCCTCTCATGACCGTGCAGCTGTCACCTTCTCAGCACCCCCCACCTGCACCCGCCTGACATCTCTGATGGCCAGCAGAGAAGGTCCACATGGTTAAGAAGATCGCTCACAGGCCTCAGAATGAAAGAGCAACCCTGCATGACTGTTCTTTGTTTCTCTATGAAAGACTAACATTAAAAACTTGGACCAGAACTATTCGTCTGCACATTTGTCTGGTCCACTTCCCCATGGATAGGGTGGGGGGGGGGCAATGCTGGGCATTTAGCCCTCTTTTAGAGAATCTCTGGTCAGATGCAAAGTGGTTGATAGAAACAGCTCTGAGCAGCCGGGAGGACAACCGGCAGAAGGAACACCCAGAACAGGGGGGCGTCTGCCGAGGGCCACAGCCTCCATTACAGGAAGACAGGGCTTCAACGGGGAAGCCTAACGAGGCCTCGTAAAGGAAGCTAATTACCCTCCGCCCCAAAGGAGAGAAACACATTAACTGAGGAGGAACTCAGACACCACACAAACTACTGAATACACACACATGGACGCCAGGATGGAGTGAGCGGGATGAGCAGAGCAGTGAAGAGAATCTGAGTGACAGGTTGGTGGGGCCGTAATGAACCAGAAGGTCAAAGCAGTCCATTAAACAGGAACGTCACCTGGATATTGGACGTCACCAAACTGGACGCTTTGTCGACCATATGTCTGGAAGCAGAGAAGGCCGTTGACTGGTCACCCCAAGAGAGTCAGGGCAAGTGCTTAGGCAGCCGAAATAGCATCCCCATCATCTCCATTCCTCTTCCACAGGTGGTGGTGGGTGCTGGGGCTCAGTGCCGTGGAGAGCTGCTCAGTCTCCGTGAATCTAACTGAGTCCTTATCGCTTGGGATACCGCGGCACTCCAGCTCACATGCCGATATTGCACACCATAGATATAATGATTATATTTAATGTCTAATGTCTGTAATACCTGATGTCTTGTCTCTCAAACTTATGTCCCTTTTTCCATAATCTGAAGCTAGGCAACCGTGCATTTCACTGCCAAATGAGGAAATGCTTGGTACTCAGAATGCTCCCATCACACAAAAACAGGCAGACCAGCATGAAAAGTTAAAAACACAGTAAGACGTAATTTAGTCGATATTCTGAAATTGATGGTGAAGTAAGGGCTGTAGAAAGTCATGTGAGTTTGGGTTTTGGTGACGGACAAGGGGGACCAGGAATGACATGTAACCAGCAACAGGTTTGCCGTTTCTGGGGCCTCAATCAAAAACTCACTTTGGGGCCCCCTCATCCACCCAGTGTAATAACTTTTTGTGGCCAGCAGGGGGCCCCACACAAATGGAAAACACTGCCTCTGTGTGTAACATCCTGAGGCCTCCGGCCACAGAGACCTCTCCGCTTCTGCGTTGCTGTGTTATTAATGTGTAATGTGCCCTGTCAGTAATTTAATAAAATTGATTTGTTCCTTTTTCCTTCCTTTGTCCTTCAATGTCCACTTCATAAATGCTTTTTCTAGGAAATGCCCAGTTTTCTTGATTATTCTGAATGAAAATTGGCTTTAAAAAGCATACTGTTTATTTGTGCTGTCCAAATACTCCACTTTACACTGAAGCTGGTTTGAAATCTTGAAAAGCCCTTCGGGGGGAATTAGATAGCAAGGGTCCAAAGCCACTCTTAATGCAGAAAACATTTAGACCATCCTCTTACAATTTCTGTGATTAACTAAGCATTCCTTTTAAACAAGAAATGTGACCCTTTTTTATAAAACAGCATTAGAACAGAACTGACAATATAACACCGGCATGAAAAAGATCATCTGTCTTTAAAAACATTTCACAAACACCTTCACGAGCGCATTATTCAGACTGGCTGACCCCCCCTCTGAGGTCATCAGGTCAAAGGTCTGAACTAGATAAAGGCAAACAAAAGCCACTTTTCCCACGAGTCAGTGCAAATTATTTGGCTTCAGCTCGACTCAAAGGGGGCCGCAGCCTACAGCCCACAGTTCAGCAGTCACAAAGGTACACCATTAATTCTCTTCCATTCAAAGTAATGACAGAAAAGGTTTCTTCAAGGGACACCAGCCCTAACAACTGACCGGCAGTAACGCCCAGACCTGCACTAATGCCCAAGCCGACGCTCATATTGACACCAACACTCAGGCCGACGCTCATATTGACACCAACACTCAGGCCAATGCTAATGCTTAGACTGGCGCTAGCTCTTAGGCCAATGCTAAATCTCAAACCAATGCTAATGCTCAAACTGACACCAACACTCATGGTAAATGCTAATGCTTAGACTGGTGCTAGCTCTTAGGCCAATGCTAAAGCTCGAACTAATGCTAATGCTCAGACTGACACCAACACTCAGGCCAATCCTTATGCTTAGACCGGCACTAGCTCTTAGGCCAATGCTTAAGCTCGAACTAATGTCAATGCTCAGACCAACACCAACACTCCGACCAATGTCAATGCTAACACTCAGACCAGTGCTAGCACTCAGACCGTAGCTATCACTCAGACTAATGAGAAGAATTAAACGGGCAATAAAGCCCAGAACGACGCTAATGCCCAGACCGACAATAATGCTCACACCAGCGCTGATGCCCAGCAACTCTCACCGATGCTAATATTCAGGCCGGCACTAATGATCCGGCCGACGCTAACACTCAAACAGACATACATACAGAATTTCATGGAACTCCCTAACAGACCGACAGACACACACACACTTCAGCAAGACTACACTGTCTAGCCTAAAACACACCATCAGAAGTGGCATGAATAGGCCCTTGTAGCGAGAATAGCGTTCTAGTGTGACTGTGGCTGGAGCCACCAGTGGAAACATTGGCTGGAGCGCATCAAACATTTAGTTAACCCCCCCTGAACGGGCCGGGCTGCCCCCCACGCATCCGGTCCAGCAGCCTCTACCTCCGGCCAGCAGCGGTGAAGCTGTGAATGGAAGCCACAAGCGTGTGCGTGAGCGTGTGTGATGGACAGAGACGAGGTCAGATGGGGGGTAACCACAGGACACAGGGCCCCGCCCCCCCTGACCTTTCCTTCCTCAGACCTCTGAAAGTAGCAACAGAACAGCATCATGTGGCCTGCCGTCGTAGACCACAGGAGCCCAGCAAGTTTACGAGCTGCAGGCCGGCCTGAACAAAGCTTTTATCCCAACATGGGGGCCACACAGATACAAGGGGAAAACCGGGGCATTAAAAGGGGCATTCAGGTGCCCTCTTAGGGCAGGCCCATAGAGCACTGAGACCTGCCACGTTTAAAAGGAGACTGTTCAACTTCATCGCTCATTGGTTTTGTTCACTGACAGAGACGAGAACAAACTATCGTGACTGGATGAAGCATGTAAATGCTTTTCTGGGTGCGTACAGTGTGAGGTGGGTCATGTACTGGCAAACGGTCATCATCACAAAGCTGGCAGATATTGGGTCATTATTACATACGAAAATGATGCTTGTGAGCAGGTGATGGGGGTCAGCTCCTATCGCGGGTGCACAGATGTTCCAGCCCGTGGCATTTATAGGGGCACTTTTCGCATTAAGTGCCACAGCACCTTTGCACACCAACCAGTGCAAAAATGAGCCCCTCTCGGCTGGGCTCCTTTCAGTCCCGAAAGGTCGCTTTTTCTTTGATGTGCCAACTAAAATCAGGGGCGGCTGAAAAAGCAGCAACATCCTCAGAGGGAAAGTGCTAGATTAAACCCCGGAGCTTGCGTTTTGGAGGCACACAAATCTGCCATTTTGGGGCATTAACCCTGTAGTGCTTCTCCATTTACACCCAGCTCTCATGGAAATCTCGGACCGGCACAGAAAATTCTAGCAATTTGAAATTCTGTTTAATTTATCGGGCTGAACCACAATGGAAGAAACGATCACATTTTCCTGATCCTGACAGCCAGGGTCGTTTCAAACCTGCAGACACCTAATCACACATATTAGTGGCCCTGAGCAAAATCCCACACCCTCGCTGGCTCGGCCTGACGAGAAGCACACAGCCTCTGGAAGTTTAATACTTCGAGCCATCTGAGGCGACGGGAGAAAACAACAGAACTGAGGATGGCAGAGGGAAGCCGCAGCTCCACCGGCTGACGGTCTGTCCACGGCACGCGTGGAAGATGCAACTGCGGATTTGCCACTCCGGCCCATGCAGGAGGCAATGGCGAGCCCGTGCTACATTTCCCGGCTGCTGTTTAACCTGCCAAAGCGGCTCTTCTCTGCCATCCCGGGCCAGCCACAGCACACCCCAAGTCTGTGTGCCATTTCTAACGGGACATTAATCACTGTCACACTAGACTCTGTGTGTCTGACAGACCTTAATGGCCTGGGAAAGGGAGCCATATATCGCCATAGAAACCACCACTCCCTGCGCCAAACAAGCCGGTATAGAAAGGTAAATCAGATCATCATCCTCATCTGCCAAGCAGATAGAGAAGAGCTGTGGGATGTGTGTGTCTGGCCAGGGAAGCAGAAGAGCAGAGCATTATTACCAAAGACGTCAGGTTAACCCCAACATTAGAGGTATATCACTTATTTCTACTATTTTGCACTGGCACTGCTCAGGAGTCAATGTAGCAGTGGGCATTTACATTTTCCTGCAATTTGCCTCAACATACCCTGGAAAATTACATACATAATTTAGCTCTTAAACACCTATAAATACAACTCTTGAACTTTTGCATTTCATTAAAATCACTATCAAATTATTCACAAGCTGAGGAGTGATCAGCCCCACACAGGCAAATGGATAATTGTGTTTGTGTGTGAGTGTGTGCCCCTCAGTGGACCAGCATCTGGTCCAAGGTGCCACCTCAGCGCAGCAGTGCATTGGGACATCCCAGCAAGGCGCGGGCAGGCGTCTCACAGGCAATTCCTGACCTGGGGATGCTAACTGCATCATAGCCCTTCTAACTGATGCCTTGATGAGTCCATCTCACTGAAACTGGACCAGGCTGGCAACAGCATGCAAACAAACAAAAACTGACATGCAACCAGTGCTGACTGCCATCCTCATCGTTATGAAGACGACCGTACAAGGAAAAAGGGACAAAGAGCTGGAAGTCATGGCAGGTCATTAAGGATGAGGCCATAGTGAAGTATCAGCAGCCTTCCTTGGGTTGCTTTCTGCTCCATAAACCCCGAGAGCAAATGAGCAAATGAGGCAATATAGTGGACATGATTATTCAAAGAACATTAATTGCCCAGCCAGTTATGTAGCACGGCTGACGTTCTAGTCATTTAATTAGAGCTTGTGGGTCATCAATGACATCGACACGGGCAGCATCAGTGTCACTTCCTGCCCCTCCCTGACACTCAGCGCCACGTTCAATCCTTTACCAGCTTCCTCCGCCGCCCTGTGGGAGAGGATTCACGTGGGGAGCTTTTACTAAAAGCCTCTGGCATTCCGTCCCGTTGACTTGAGACCTGAGATGTAAGCCTGCCCAATGGAACTAAAACTCACAGCCTCCATAAGGCTGCCTGGGGTCATTCAGTGAGACACTGTGCATCCTGGAGGCAGTCACTGTTCTGTGGGGGGGGGGGGGGGGGATTAGCTCACCAGGCCCCGCCAAGCATTCCCCCACACCTCCCGTTTCCCAGCCCTCGTCTGCCGACTGCCCGGGCCATTCAAAGGAGCCTTTTCCCAGAGTCCTCGGCGGCCACACTCTCTGGGCCATCAATGAGAATAGTGTTCCCTGCCCACAATGGCCAGATTCATTATGGGAGTGCCTCTATGCTCCCCTTCCTCTATGGGGGCCCTTCCTCCACTAAGACAGCCACTATATAAAGAGCGGCGGCTCAATGGCATGGCACCTACTTTGCATACAACCATGATGCGAACGGCCCCGCCCCCGGAAAGACTGACGGGCAAAACATTTGTGAAAGAGCCAGATATTTATTCAGCACAAGTCAGCCTGGAATGTCCATGTGCAGATGGTCTGTTTGTTGAGGACTTTGGGAATAGCTTCTGAAATAGTCCCAGTGGAATTTACCACGGAATTCAATGCGCAGCACGCATATCTTTCCGTTTCTTTTCCTCTCTCTTTATGATTTGTCCTTCGGTCGCCTGGCTCAGATCGGCGGGCGACACAAACCGCCGGAGAGAGTCCTGTCAAACTGTTCCCGTCAAGTCACATCAAGCGTTAATGAAGTCCACAGACTCCGAGATCGCAGCGGTGTCGCATTTCACAGAGCAGGAGGTGCGCGGCGTCTCAAAGTAAGATCTCCCATCCCGGAGTTCCACCCTGCGCACGTCTCCAGTGGCGAACTCCTTGGCCCGATTTCCTCGGCCCTGAGGACCCAAGGAGGTTCAGGAATCCAGGCTTTCCGTGTACCCAGACGGCCCACACGAGATTAAGAATTCAAGGCTTGCACACCGATCTTCAGCAATAACTAACCGCTACACTGCAGGAGCTGCTCCCCCCCCCGCCCAGCCACGGAGCCCAAATTGCGGTGCACACTTTGAACAAACGCTCCCCACTCCCCCCCTCCCCACACACACTTTTCAAACGGTACATAACAAAAGCTGCTGGAACATTCCCGCAATTTGCTGCAAATCAGTCAAAGCCCTAGCCGTCCGCTTTGTCCCCGGTGCCTCTGCGGAGGCCTTCATGATGCCAGGAGAGCCAGTAATCTCAGAGCCCGAGAATACGCACGGCCGAGAAGCGGGAATATTCCAATGTATATCGTCGGGATGGACCCCTGCTGCGTGTGTGTGTGTCTCTGGGGGGGGGGAAGCAAGTTCTCCCAGTGCTATGCAAGTTTCCTCCTAGTACACCGATTCCCTCCCACAGCCTAAAAAAGCAGCTAAGGGAATCTCCCAATCATCAGTGGTGTGTAATTACGAGTCAGTGCGTATGTTTGTGCCCTGTGATGGACCAGCTTTGCACCCGGGGTGTTCTGATGCATTGAGACTTGTGTTTCTAGCCATTTCCTGTGCTATTTCCCTATACAAGGGAATACAATGCTTTGGACAAAAGCATCTGCTAAATGAAAATAAATGTAAACGTAAATAAATTAAATCTAAGCTTCATGCAACCCAGTTGGAAGATGGATGGATGGACAGATGGATTGCATGTCAGTTTTCTGGCTGACAGCTAGGTGAGTGGGTCTCATTTCAAAGTGCAAGTCAATCCAACCTCAAGTTCTGAAGACTGACGTGCTAATCTCCTGGAAACCAGATGTGAAGCAGCTTTGCACGCCGATCGTGTCCTGCTTACAGAGGATGGAAGGATGGAATCCAAAACAGTCGGCAATTTATACAGACTATAGCCTTCTGAGAATATGCTATGGACACAACTCTAAAAAAACTATTAAAAATGGCATGGACAGGTTTTATGAATAAAATAAAAGGACACTAGTACATGAACAAAGATACATCAATAAGTCTATAAATATCACAACATACAAACTAGAGATATTATAGCAGAGGTTTATGCAGAAAATTTCAGCAGAAACTCTCAACGCAGGCTTACCGATGTGACCTCGTTCACTATAAAGTTCTGTGGAAAGAAGCCCAGATGTGCTCAACTTGTGAGAGTCTCACACATCGTCCTGCTACAGTATCATTTATTGTCATGGAAACATCAGGGGAAACAACTGCATGCACTGAGACCATTGTGCACTTGAAATTTCATTACCTCACTTCTTTACAGAGGGCTTTGCATTAGTCAGGAGTGAATGAGCGCGAAGCAGCCAGGATCAGGATGAAACATTCATATGGCGGCTCGAGCTCACAGCGGTATCGCGTGACAGGTGAATTTCTGAGTGAACACCTGGGGTGAGGATGCCGATTGTTTCAGCTAAAGGGGAATGCAGCACTGCATGCAGATGCACACAGCATGGAAATCCCTCACGGCACAACTACGTCAGACTGGTCACTTGGCGGCGATAGGCGCTAACCAGCAAGAAGAAGCAACAGAAAGACTAGTCAAATTACGCGAAAAAAATTCATAAAACAAAACAATAAATAAAAACATCATCAAAATATTAAAATAACTGATTGTTAACCTTTGCCTTTACCTGACAGTCATGGGAAAGCATGTATTTCTAATCATATATTCTAGCCAATGTGTTTTTACGTTGACATGTTTTGCACCCTGACTCTGTCCTATACTCGTGTTCAGTGTTCTCCATGCCTTGTGACCTTCGCCGCAGACTGATTGATTGTTTTTCATATGGCGTCATCAGGTTTATTAGGTCTAAGCAAAGACGGTGTCTCCTGGAAAAACACTGGAATGTGTCCTTGGCTTTAGAAACTAAGAACACCTTATCTTTGGGGAAGGCCCCAGACGGAGTTGAGACACTGAAACACACCCATACACTTTTTACAGATCTAAGAACGCTCATCATTTTATTCTCTTTTGTTTCATACTGTTACTGATTTATCTATTATACATTAAAATCGAAACACTACAGAACTCATCCATTTCGAGAGTTGGTCAATTCCATCAATCCAACACTGATTACATTCGAAAGCATACAGCTGTTTTCACTGTTTAGGTATTGGGTATACACAGGCGTATGTAACGGTGCATATGAGCAGCCTCTGAGAGCATAGGCAGCGAACAAGACACCCCTGCTCTTTGACCTTATTGCCCGGGCAACGGCACAATGCAGGTCAGCTGGTGTCCAAGGAGTGACACAAAGCAGTCGGCCTGAGAGACCACAGTGCCTGACGCTGACCCATGCGAGAGGAAACGCCCAAATAACGAATCAAACGCTGCCCATTTTCCTGAAAGCGAGATCCGTTCAGGAGTCGTTTTCACAGACGTCCGCAAAACAGGAGCTCTGCTTATTATCGTCCAAATAAGGCTTGACTTGTTCATTTTCGATGTGAGTATTAGGCAAAATCATATTTTACACGTAGGCTTGAAGGTAATGTGTTAACAATTCTGTAGTACTGTCCTACAGGTGTTATAACAAAAAGGTTTATGTAAAAAACATAAAAATGTGCAGTTATAGCAGAATCCACATTATTAATCCACTTTTATATAAAAAAAGTCAGATTAGAAAATGTTTACTAAAAATCCATCAGTCATTTCTTCTTTAAAAATATTATTGATATTTATATTTATAGTATAGATGTTTTTATCGAAATACAGGCTACAACTGGCGTTTGTCTTCTACACTGATATAAATGTTTCTTATGGAGGAAGGCAAACTGATGGCACCTCTCTGCCTTAGACACTTCTATGACATGGTGCGGCCAGTCATGGTGAAGCTACTCTGCCCCATCCCGATTCCTACCGCAGTGCCAGGGAGGGCCTCCGTGGTTACAACCCTCACCTTCATAACGTGGCTTCAAAACGCAGCAGAAAAATTTGATGAGAATATTGTCTGAGTCACCACTGGATGCATTTACCAAATGAAATGATTTATGCCTATAATCTAACGCCTGCCCGACTTGGCCCCGCCCCTTTTCACTTCGGTTACTATGGAGGCAATAGGTTTCCTGACAAAGCTTTTGTGGCTCTCAAAGCTGCTTTGGCACGGCGGGTTCATGGTCTGAGAGCTAACAAGGGCCCTCATAAGTTCATTAAAGATGAGAACCAGGAGGCTTGCTTAACATCTCAAAGAAGCGTCTCGAATCTGGCAAAACACTTGAATGGAACGCATTGTGCATCGGGGCATTTGAATATTAATGCTACAGAAGACACATTTGTTCAGCGCGCAATGTGAAAGCTCGGGACCTCAGCGGATGGCTTGATCCAAGTGTGAGCAGTGAAAGAGTGCACCTGGGAAGTCACGGGCACCGGACAGCATGCAGATCTGTTTTTTTTTGCTCGGAGAGTGATAAGGGGGCATCATCTGTTCCACTGGACGAATTGACCCAGGGGCTGCAGATGCAACAGAAAATCCATTTGTCTTTGCACTTGCACGTCTGCTGGCTAGAAACTCCCCCATCTACCTGAAAGCCATCCAAGCTGCGATCCAGAACTGCCTCACAATTCTTCTGCCAGATAAAGACCAGCCAAAACCCCAGCAGGTTTTATCAGGCTCGAGGCAAACACGAAAAATTTAGATGCAGAGGCCACCTCACGAGCAGTAATGAATATCCAAAGCATCGGGGATGGTGTACAATCCTTTTGTTTATTTTCCAAGACCAAGGTCCTATAAATATTGATAAACCTTTTACAGTTTACCCTCTATTATCAAACTAAAGCTGCAATTCTGTACAACCACAATCACGAAAAACATTGACATGCTAATATAAACAGCAAAAGCTAATAAAAACCCGGTTTTTATTAAAACTATGACTAACACATCAGGCACAAGAATCAATCATGTTATTTAAAATGGAGCTTCTAACATCTGGAATAAACATTCACCAGAGCATAGCAATTATTGGACTTAATCCCATGAGTGCATTTGGCCTTTGTTAGGTTAGCAAACAGGAAAATGGCAAGTGATTGCTTAGAACTGTGATGTCACTTTCAGACTGACATGTATTAATCTAGCCAATATGGTCCCAATTATCACCCTGATTAATGATGAAATACTTTCATACTAAAGATTCAAAACATGTTTATGCAAATGCACGTATTTATGCAGACGCAAAACAGTGAAATAATCTGCAAAGACAAAATGCCAAACTCACTCAAATAGGGGTATGTTTCACGTGTGCAGTGTTTACTAATTAAACACAGATGTGCTGCCAAACTTAGACTTGAAGCAATCCATCACAGTCTACTTCAACAGCTTGCAAATCTATGTTTAATATGGGGACTGTAGTGCATGTGTAAGCCGTTAATGTAGGAGAGGGGACCTGCACTGCTCTGCAGCTGATGTGTGTTGCTGGGAATGGATTTTTAGGTCAATGAAACAAAATCTCCTCAACCTTTAAGATTGTCTTTGAAAGTCAGTTTTAAATGTACTGGGCTTGCAAGTATCAGTTCAAGAAACTCAGTCACATTTCACGGCAAATTAAACTATTATTTCCGGACTCAAACGATAATTATCTAATGAGACCTTACGAAATGCTTAATTTAAAAAACAGCATCAATAGTCCTTATAGCCAGTTCTCAATCGTTGATTATACAGTTGCAACACAAACAGTACAAAGTAAAATTTTGTAAATATGCTTTCAGTGTACCGATGCCTATTAACTCGTAATAACGTCTAGCAGACAATGGTTAGTCCATCAAAACATTTAAATCACAAAACATACAGGAACGTCATTGCGCTAAAAGACATGGCTCGCGCTTCTGCACAGCACTGCCCCCTATCCGCTATAACTGAACCAGCAGCTTAAACTGTTTCTAACTCGCCAACTCACAGCGCGTACATTTATCGGGGCTTCGCGCGTGTAAAACGCCACATTGCGATTTATTTCTTTTTTATTATATACACAAACCGCGAATATTACACGAAAGTTGGGGAGACAGAATTCCTTGACCAGATTACTATCGTCCATTCCAAAGGCATTTTCATTCTTTTTCTTTCCATCTGAACATCAGAATCTAGATCAAAACCTGCACCCACAAGTTCTTTCAGGAGCCTGACACGTTTTTAAAGCTTCTAGATTCTTAAGTTTACCCTTTCCCCAGCTTCAAGAGGTTAATCAAACCACAAAAACAAAGGGCAGAGCGCGAATAACACGTTTGGTGCCTGGTGAGCAGTAGCTGGACAGTCAGAAGCGGCGTCTGAGGTGCACGCAGGGCTTTCGGCAAACTTGGGGAAAACACCGACATAGTATTAATGGTTGATGAAAACCCATAAATGGAGCAATACTAATGTGCTATTCCCTTTCGCTGCAAGTCTACCGGACCGTCAGCATATAACCATTATTTCAGAAATACGCTAAATCGTCCAGGTGTCGCACTTATGGTAAAATGTCCTAAGTGGTTATTTTTGTAAACTGAAATGCGATCTCAAAAAACAAGCCATTTTACAATAATTCCCGACAGAAATTCCAAAAATTCAAAAACACAAATTCACAACTATTTTAAAAAGAATTGAGAATGCAAATGTATCAGTTATGTTGAAGTCACAATTCAGATGATCTAATTCTACTAAAAATATATATAGGGAAAATATTGTTTTTTGAAGGGTACACCCCGGCGATAATGCTGCGGGGTCCCGCGGTCGCGTCTGCGTCCGAAGGTGAAGCTGAGCGAGCGACGCGCTCCTTCCATCCAGCAGTGCGCCTTTATCCACAATGCAGATAACGTCCATACACGACAACCAAACATACAAGTGCAAGTGGAAAAACGATCGCTACTTAGCCTCCCATCATGCGCCTAAAACATTTAAATTTAAGGGTAAGAGTACAAATGACACAAAAGCTGAATCGCTTTGCATTTTAAAACGCAGATAAATGATGTATCATTCAGTAGCTCTTCATAAATAAATGTCTCTTAAAACGTTTAAACTCGTAAAACGTTTAATTTAACATATACAGAAGCACAACTGCATGTTAGAAGTGCCTGCTAAATACAGAAATATAAAAAAACTTTTCTTCAGAATTCCTTTGAAGTATGCGGTTTGCCAACTGGAATAACCCAGGTAATCTACAAAGTGACTGAAAATTGATTATTACCTTGTCTTAAGACTTAAGCATTTAGTTTTCCGGACGGGTTGTGATGATAAACAAGACGGCGGGTGTCACATCTGCTCCTGCGTCTCAGTAATGGGGTACCTCCACTTTTACACGATCCTCCACTCTATCCGCACTGTCTCGGCGAGCCGCAGTTACTACACGGGTAAGCGCAACTCCGCCGATATAGGGGTGTCCAAACCACAAACGCGATCACGGGAAACTGGCAACTTAACTAAAAGAGCTGTTTTGCGCTGATGAATTAAAAACGCCTTTTACCACAGTCCCGCCCAATTACAGCTTCTGTTTCGAATTGCCAAAGAGTTATACGTATTAGCTTTAACTTTGCTGCACCCCTTTATTTCGATGGGGTAGTCGTCATCTCCGCTGTTAGGTACTATGGCAATTAGTTAACTGTTTGAAACTATTCAAGATAAGCGGAACATGTATGCACCTATGTAATTTATTTTAGCGGATACCAATCGTGTTATTTTTAACATTATCGGTGAATTACATTTCCACTTTTAATATCTATGTATACACGCATATACATACATATATATCCATATATACATATATACATACATATGTATACACACACACATACACATTTTATATATACATATATATATATATATATATATATATATAAGAATAAATTGTTGTTGTTGTATATTTACACGCACACATACACCAACGTGCTTGCAAGAATTGAATAAGCCCTATAAGCCCTATAGAACACATAAAAAACGCAAGATAGAGGTCCTTATATTTATTTTGCTTAATCTGAGCGCGAAGTTTCCTGGTACGCCATACAATTAATATACAAAAAATATAAAGTGCATAACGTTAAGGGTTCATTGTAATAGCTACACTTATTGTATATTGCTATTGAATATAACGAACCGACTCCCAAACAGACATTGAACGACACTTGACATTTAACAACGAAAACACTTATTTAAAATGCAACTGCATGGAGTATTATTATAAAACGTTAATGTAAATGAGGATTTTGTAATTTGACCGAATTCTGAAAAAATAAATCCTTTTGTAAATAATGTGAAGCTGTAAAATACCTCATTTAAAGATTACTATTTTAATGAACTTCGAATAATTCACGCGTTCCAGTCGTTCGAAATGTTCCTACTTTATGTTCTGAAAGGCCTTTCACTGTTTTTACGACCAATTAAACGCATGAATGACCGTTCTTACCCAGGCAACGCTGAATATAAATGAATATATCGTGCAGCTTATAGCAATTCCGCAAAAAAATGCACCCCTATAATCCAGGTGGGGGCACCAGAAGTCTGACTGTAAACAGACAGTTATGTGTGATTTATCATTGTATGTATTGTGACACTTAAGTCACAAACATTCAATTACTGAGTATGTTGTCAGAACTATGTGGTGTAGATACCTGCATACTATATTGAACAGCTGTGCAAACGTTTAGATGCAGTTTTATTACAAGCCATACAATTTCGATTTTTTTCCACTCTATTTCACTATATTCTCTTTATATTCTTTAACGGTGATATACTGTGTAAACATTTGAAACAATATGAGTATATTGTTGATTCTTAGTTTTAGAATAATTGTGATAGCGTATTTTTTTAATGGAATATTCATTTGTTTTAGCTAGGTTTGATAAGATAAAAGAATAACTGTATGAATCTATATTTAACATAAACTCTTACAACTACAATGAAGGATTTGTAAACTTGTACGTGTTTTACCTGTCAGGAATAGGATCACGGGAAGTGTAGTGCTCTCTCACCCATTTTTCATTGCGAATTCAGGCAAAGACTCATAATTAAAAAACTAAAATTCCCAGCAAGCCTCGCGTCTTGCGGCGAAATCCCGTTTTCCACAGTTTGCGCCTGCGTAACTAGACGTGGCAGCCGCATCATGTGTACATGGAAGCGCCGCAGGAGTGGGATGAGTGGATTCAAAATGTACATTTTCCTATTACTGGTAAGTCTCTGTTACAAAAATACGTTAGCAGGGGAACCTGTTGTATCATTAAATCAATTGTTTGTGTCCCAGTGGACGATTCATCTGAGGCTGCAGCAGTTGTGAGCCGTTCAGTGCAAAGTTGGTAGCTTGGGAGCTGGAGAAACCCTGAAGTTGAACTTGAAGACGTTGGCCGGAGAATGACAGCGCTTTGTAGCGCTTAATTGACGTATTTATGAAGTGTAATAAATATGCGTTCATGCGCTTTTCTGTTTACGCTGTTTCTCAGTAAGAATCAAGAGGTCAGCCTTAACTTAAGCGGCGTCTCGTCCGTGAGCTCGGTGCTTAAAATCCTTAGAACCGTCAGAATCATTAGAATTATTTTATTCGAGATGTACAAAAAGTTAGACATTGGTGTAGGTGGTGGCGCGTAGTGTACAAGTTAAACATAATAAATAAAATCCAGACAGTAGAAACAAAAACATGTTATTAACGTATAAGGGTGAGAGAACTTGATGTAGGGTACAGTTTTAAGTGGTGTGGATGCGTTTGTATTTATGTGAAATGTGCTATTTTCACCGCTATCTCTGTACCGAAGTGATCATCTCACGTGTTTGCTGGAGCTCCCAAACCCGCTGAATACCAAACTATATGTTGTCTCCATACAGGAGGGAAATGGTGGCCATTATCTGTCGTTATTTTTTGCTTTTCCAATTGCTCTATTTTGTGAAGGAGTGTGCCACGGACAACTCACCCTGCCTGATTAATTTATTATCAATGAATTATACAAACACATTTTAAATAGCCATCAAAGTGGTTGTTTTAATTTTTCTCGTCCACCTATTTACACACAGTGACTAACATCTGCTCTCTCACGGTCGTTATTGTTGGCGGCTTGTATCACAGGACCTTCCTGGTTGGCATCCTGTTCCTATCTCTAAACGCAAACAATAGGATTAGACTCGCGGGAGTCAGTGTGCTTTAACTAAGTCTGTTTGCTGCATTGTCTTGCTGCTCCCATTCCGTTTAAAGTATTCTAGATGAATTTTTACTGAGTGGTGCACTTTGGGGGTGCTTCCACAAAGTGACATGATCAGTGTTAATAGGAAGTTTCTTTTCAGTCCGTCTCCCTCTCCTTAAAATAGCGTCTTTATCCAGAGGTGGTCAGAAATCTTTGGTTGTATAGCACAAGCAAGCCTACACTTTAAGCTTGGAGTGAAATGTTCTAGTGTCAGCTTTTATAATTCAAGACTCATCTTTCTCAGTAGTGCAGTTCATTAATCTTAAGAAGGTGGAGAAACAGTGAAGTGA
Source organism: Mormyrus iriodes (assembly GCA_011763525.2). Taxonomy (NCBI): domain Eukaryota; kingdom Metazoa; phylum Chordata; class Actinopteri; order Osteoglossiformes; family Mormyridae; genus Mormyrus; species Mormyrus iriodes. The sequence goes on from JAAGVU020000035.1 coordinate 5,014,962, forward strand.
TTTGTGCTGATTCTGTGCTACCTTTAAAAGCGGAAGCTGTTTTTTTTTGCAGAATCGTCACTCCAGATAGAGGTTGGATACGGCTTGTTGCCTCTCACATATTATGCTTGTAAAAGTTTGTTTTACATACTGGATGGTGTATCCTTACTGGATGCTAATGTAATGCGCTGTGGCACAGATAATATGGCCCTGCACACCTGTTTTTGTTGATGATTAAACAGTGGCAGTAAATTCCCCCTTGGTAAGGCGAGAGATAATTGGGGTGGGGGGGGGGGTATTGCGCTTCTCTGTAACAGGTGCTGAATGGGCATGCAGACGCTGATTCCTGCTGTGTTCGGAGCTGAATGTATAAACCGCACCAAGACTTGCAGCAGTTTGGAGGCGGGCCCTCATATGAAGGGAGTATGTTAACATTAATGCAGATAATGCTGGTGTTTCTGAAAGGCACGGTGAACGTTGGCTGTACTCTGCTGCTGATAATCCTCAGTCCCATTCCTTGCATTATTCCAGTTTCCTTAGGGTGAAGGAGAGATTTCCCAAGTGGAAGTGGGCCCTGTTCTGTGAGTACTCTGGGGGGGATCAGTCTGCCTTGGAAGCAGCAGAGGTGTGTTTAAATGGCTGCTTCTGTTGTGTCACCTGTTAGCTGTGTGCAGAGCTCCCATCTTTGTTTCAGTTTACATTTTACATATTTAGCAAATACTTTTGCCCAAAGCAACATACATGTGAAAAAATAGCACATATATGCTTGAGGAGTCAGCTAAGCATAAGGTGCGGCTAGGCTGAGATTCCAGTGAATGCCCAGATACTAGTATAAACAGTATTGGAGCAGGAGCTACACAACAACTTCTTGCAAAGAACCTAATAAGACAATTCAAGAACCATAAGTACAATATAAGAACATTCAGGGAATGTAAAGAGCCATCAGGCTAGTAGAGAATTTCATGGAACAGATGAGTCTGGAGTAACACTTCTCATGTGGGGGAGGGATGTTCAAGTGGCATTGGTTTTGTTGACCAAAGAGGGTGAGATGGGATGTAGGTTTTCAGGAACCTTTTGATGAAGATAGGTGCCAGTCCATTGCTGAATCTATAAGCCAGCACCAAGGACTTGGCAAGTGCCAATACATGAGATCGTTTAGACTGAATGAATATCAGAGGTACTGCTGTGTTTTGATTCATTTGCAATGGTCTGAGAGCACAAGGTGGTAGACCTGCTGTTTAAAGGCCTTTAAACCTTGACTGAGGGAGCCGTTCAAGAATTCTGATGTACTTTTATATCTGTGCAAATGGCAAATAAATAAATTTAATTCATTTTTGTCTTAAATCTCATGGAGATTATGTCAGATCACTGCAGGGTTAAAACCCTTCATGGATTCGTCAAGAATGATTTTTTTTTTTCCCTCTTCCCCAAAGCCATTAAGTAACCTGCACATATCTCTTGAATTTTGAAGTTCCTGTCTACAGATTTTCTCTCCACTGTTTGACTCCATAGCCTCCCCTTTCCTTTCTTCCTCTCCATAATACCAGCATTTGCCTTTAGAAGCCATTCTTTTTCTATATGTTGGTGTTCAACCTGCATAGATCCATTTTACCATTTTCTTGTCAAATGAAGACAGGAGTGTTCAGTAATATTTTAAGTTAAGTGGACAGTACCCTGCCTCAGCCAATTAATTACGGTCTTGGAGAGCCAAGACCAGAAAGTTTTTCAGCTCTCAGTACACGTCTTAAAATGGTTCAGTAAAGACCATAAGCAGACTTTTGGTCTTTGGTGCCTGGCTAGAATGAACATTTCTTGACCTCAACTTTTCAGAGCTGTAATTGGATAGCCCTGTCTTGGGTAGCCATTCATACTAGAGAGCCCTATCTTGGGTAGCCTTGGATAGCCCTGCGTACTGGATAGCCCTGCGTACTGGATAGCCCTGTCTTGGATAGCCTTGCGTTCTGGGTAGCCCTGTCTTGCATTTAGGTAATCCTTTAATCAGAAGTACATTGCAGTATGTGTAGCTTGCTGTTTATCCTAATTATAGATATTGTGGATATTTTACTTCAATTTGGAGTATCTACAGCAAGGCTCTTTTGGGACTTGAGCTTGTTATCTGTTTTGCAGGTCAGTCTTTGTTCTTCCTTCTGGTTGTGCTGGATCAGCTGAGAGCTTTAAACATGACCATATGTGTCCTCTCTGTGTTCCTTATGTGTGTAATTGTAGCCACCCAACAGAGATATTCTGAAGGGTGATTTCTCTGCTCAGAACATCTCAGAACATCTTTGATTTAGCATCATTTTTTTGGTTTAGTATGATCTTTTAGGTGCCTCCTCTGGTGAATAGCTTTCAAGAGGTACCACCGCAGGTGAATATCGTTCAGGAGATATGTCCCACTGTCCACTTTCTGTGCATTGCCACCATGTTATGGTTGTATCTTTCTGGCACCTCCAGCTTCTCGGGCACATTAATGCATGATTTCCACATCCCTGATTGTCTGCCCCCATCTCCCTTTCAGTCAGAGTGCCCTGGCCTTTCAGGATCCACCATGCGTTAATTATGAACCTCCTGTCATGTGTCTCCTTGTTCCTGTGGGGTGCCTCTGGTGCTGGCTGGACCCTGTCATTTAATCAACACGTGTGATGAGTCAGGCAGCTTCAAAAAAGGAGAAAATTGGATTTTCATACACTGCACAGAGCTCATCATTTATCCCCCCGACAGCATCCGGCAGTGGCCTATCAGATGCTGCCTTTGCCACCTTTTGTCTTGACAGCCGTTCATTGAAACGCTTGGTTTTGTGCGCATCTTGGAGTTCTTCTAATGCCACAGCAAAGTCAAGATAGTTAGAAAGCTACATTTGCCAGTTTGCTCATCAAACTGAATGAAGGAGAGTGCTGGGCACCAATGCCGTCTGTGTCCGCCGCAAGTAAAACGGAGTGGTGAAGAAGAGCTCTCTTCCTGTTCAGGAATGACCTAAGGCTTGTTGAAGCATCTCGTTTAATAAAGTGTATTTTGTAGCGTTTTTCAGTCATTTTGACACTTGAAGGAAGATGCATGTTGCATGTGGTCGCATGACTTTCTGCAGTCAATTCTGACTGCCATTGTTTCCCTGGGCTGACCTGCTGTGGTTGGCTTGATCGTGGCCGCTGTGCAGGGGTGGATTTACTTCTTTGAGGGCCTCGGCTGCCATGGCTAGGAGGCCCCCTAAGCAAGCCACTTGAGCTATTTTTTGAGATGAGAGTGAGAATGGAAAACTGCACAACATCAGTAATCCGCTAATCAGTGCATGGGGTGCTGGTGTTAAAACCTGCCGGTGGGGGGTGGGGGATGGTGGTGCCTTAAACCCGCTTGGGAATATAAGGTCTTCGTTTGCCTGGAGTCATCATTTGACTTTTTAAAGCTATGCAGCTGCTGCCTGTGAACTCTGCATTCTTCTCTGCAGGTTGGGAGCGCTTCCGTGCTGCAGGCGGTGAAGGTGTCTCCCCTCATCGAGACAGTCAGTGACCACAAGGACTTTAAAAAGCTTCTCAGGACCAGAACAAATGTCCTCATCCTGTACACCAAGTCAGGTTAGTAGAGACCTTTGATATCGTTGTCCTGTAATGGCAGGATGCTAAGCCTACTAAAAAGCCAAAAGTCTACTTCACAGCAGTCTTCATAGGCATCAAATATGAGTTCACCTCCAGTCATTATTTTCTGGTCATTCCAAAATTGATATCATGCTGCTGTTGAAACGTGACCGTTGGATAAGGCTGGAGTGTTTGATTCACTGTAAGATCATCCATCTGTAGGCAATGGTGTCAAAGGGCAGCTCTCTCTGATGCTCATTTTTTCCTCCTGTTAATTGAATTTCCTCCCTTCATTTCTGCTTTCTGACCTGCCGCTGCAGCTGAGGGCATCGTCTCTCTCTCCCTCCAGACGTCTCAAATGTACTTCTCATGCTGTCTGTCCGTAGGCAGTCGTCAGAGAGAATTTAGCCTGTCAAACGGTCCGACATCACCTCCAGGGAAATTCCACAATCAGCCTGCGAAACTGAAACTTGTTGGATTCAATGTGAAGAATCAGACCTTGACTTTTTTTTGATGATTAAGTGCCGACCCAGGTGGGGGGGTGGCGGGGGGAGTCGGAACCTGTCCTGGGCCATCCTGCCAACAGACCCAGATTCATTCAGACACTGTCATGTTGGAATTATTAAACCGCAAATGTTTTAGCGACTTGAGATGAAAATGACCTTGTCTGTTGCTCCATTTAGCATGTTTTCTTCCCCTTGAATTTTTATTGTGACTCAAGCGCCCATGAGATGCTAGCATTTAGTGTGTGATGTTGCTAAGCGCCTTTAATGCTCTGTAAGTGATGTCCTGTGCTGTCGCTTTAGATGTTGCTAGCTGAGGTTAAATCTGAAACGCTTTGAATTGTAATTGCACGCTTCCTTGTCACTTGCCTTCGCTCAGGATGAAGTGCGGGGGGCAGCGATCATCTGCTTCTCCTTCCCAGGGGGATGTCAGTCGTGTTCTCTTTTCCCTCTTACAGATGCATCTGGTGAAGGCCATCTGAAGCTGCTGTCTGAGGTGGCCCAGGCAGTGAAGGGCCAGGGGACCATTGCTTGGATAAATTGTGGGTAGGTGTTTGCCCCCCCCCCCCCCAATCCATGGGAGTGCTAAATGGAGAAATGTACCATCCAAACACCATCCCCTGTTGCTGATCCCAGATCTTTTCCTGACAAGTTTAAGCAGATTAACTTTCATACAGTAACCCCTGGCAACCCAGTTGATCGCTTTACTATTTTTAACGATATGATTCTGTTCCATACACTTTTACTTCTGAATAGTTAAGGTATATTTAAAAGAGAGATGCCAATATTATCTGGTAGCATATAGGGGATAAATATTTAAGGCTTTGTCAGGCATGGCAAAATGGAGCTGTGCTGAATCCAGACTGAGGCATTAGGGCTGCTGTTTCTCTCTGGTGTCTGGGTAATCAGGCACCTTCATTGTTGTTCTTTTTCAGAATTGAGGGCATCAAAAGGTTGTTCATTGTAGCTGTTATTAAAACTTTGTGCTATCAAAGCACTGTGTAGAAACAGAAGGGTATTTCCCTGTGCCAGAATCTGCATGGAAGAGGGTGCCGGCGGAGGTGTCGGGCTGGAGGGAAAGGGTGCTGGTGGAGACGTCGGTTTGAGGGAGAGGGTTCTGGCGGAGGTGCTGGCGGAGGCGTCAGTTTGAGGGAGTGGGTGCCAGCGGAGGTGCTGGTGGAGGCGTTGGTTTGAAGGAGGAGGTGCTGGGGGAGGCGTCGGTTTGAGGGAGGAGGTGCCGGGGGAGGCGTCGGTTTGAGGGAGTGGGTGCCAGCGGAGGCATCGGGCTGGCGGGAGAGGGTGCCGGTGGAGGCGTCGGACTGGAGGGCGAGGGTGCCGGCGGAGGTGCTGGCGGAGGTGTCGGGCTGGAGGGAGAGGGTGCTGGCGGAGGCATTGGTTTGAGGGAGTGGGTGCTGGCGGAGGCGTCAGGCTGGAGGGAGAGGGTGCTGGTGGAGGTGTCGGTTTGAGGGAGTGGGTGCCGGCGGAGGCGTCGGGCTAGAGGGAGCCTCAGGGCCAATAAATTGGCCCAAAATCTGTGTGTATTCCCATCCAAGTTCCTTGGAACCGCTCGGCTTTATAACGCAGAGTAAATTTCCAGGTTTTCCATAAAAACAGCCCCTCTTCCAGGCTCACTTTCTGAGGTTGAAAAGGGGCATGCAGCACTCGCATGCTAAGTGGCTTAGTAACATGATTTTACCTTTTTATGCCTTATGGCATGTATAGGCTTTTAAAAATGCTTTAGCATATAGCCAGTGTGTTATAATGGAAGAGAAGAGTGTTTTTACTTAAATTTTTTTTCCTGTCAAAACCAAAATGACTTATTGTCCTCTAAGAGAGCGGTTGCTGTCTTCATGTTTCTGCTGCTTCCTTTAAATTACCCAGATTTTCTCTTGCAGAGGCAAGTCGCACATCTTAGCCCAAAGCCTTCTCTTAAAATAAAATCTAAATGGACTTCCTCTATATCAAATGCATACAGCATTATGTCTGACAAAGTCACTTAAAATCACAGGCCTCTGGTGGATTAACGTCTGGGCTTTCGTGCTAGAGGTGAATTGCTCCCAGGTCATGTGATTGTACTGAATGTTCGGGCAAGGACATTTTTTAATAAATTGCTGGAGAATGCTTTTTTACAGACACATGGACCATCATTTTGCACAATTCCATTGCCTGGGTCGCTGACATTCCTGTGAGATCCTGAGGCATCATTTAAACTCATTTAGTTCACTTTAGATTATTTTTATATGTTTCCTTCCAAACATGTTTTCAGAAGCCCTAACAAAATGTGGCAATTCAAACACTACGTTCAATATTTTGTATAGCTTCGTGATAAATGTCTAATACATTGAAAGTCTTATCTGATTACAGTTCCAGGCACAAAATCACACAAAAGCATTTTCAGTTGGGCATAAGGAGTAATATTGGCTTCATCCTGAAGGGGGCGTCGTTCCTCACACAGACACAAACAGAGGGCACAGCAGTCCGTCCTGCCACCTCCAAATCCTTAAAACCATAAATAGTACCTGAAAATAGAACCAAAGCTGCATGCAGAAATGTGCAATTTAAAAGGGAGTGAGTGAGAAAACGCTAGAAACCCCCGTGGGGTGGAGGGTGGTATCTCTGCGGTGAAAGGCAGCAGACAGAGTGTCCCACGGGGTCCAGATGCCTGAGCTCTGTGCTCCAAAGACACACCGGTGCAGATAAGTGCTGTCCCGGCTGGCTGGTGGTGGACTGATGACTCGGGTGATTCTGAAGGTCCGTGGGGGATAAGGCAGGAGGATGAGCTTCCTGCAGATACAGAGCAGGAGGTGCCAGCATGCAGATGCGAGATGGAAATGCTCCAGCGTGTAGCTGGCTGGTCTGTGTTTAGATGGAGCGACGGCGTCTCTTTCGAGAATCCTATGGGAAGTGCTTCCCCAGGGACTCTGGGAGCCTGCGGCTGGTTTCGGATTCCGGGGATCTACTGCCTTTGCTTGCAATCATATTCACTCATGCACCTTCCATGTCGGGATGCTCTGGGCCACCCCAGGTGATTAACATGAACAGTTTAATTAAAGCATACAACTGAATTATCACACCGGAGTGGGCCTTGTCCTGTGCTGGATTGTTGTCAGGGACGGCCCAGAGCATGTGACTCAGAATAGGATTTCAGGTGTCATTAGGAATGGCCCAGAGCAAGTGACTCTGAATAGGATTTTGGGTGTCGTTAGGGACGGTCCAGAGCATGAGACTCAGGACAGGATATTCGGTGTTGTTAGGGACTGCCCAGAGTGTGAAACTCTGGATGGGATTTTGGCTAAGTTAAGCTAAACTCACACTACATGACTTTCCAAATCGTCAAGTTGCTATACCGTTCACAATACACAACTTGTAGTCTTGTAATCGGGAATCTTGACGTCGTTGTGGTTCACAGACTACACAACTGATCAGCGACAGGGGCTCGCAGACTACAAGATCTTTGACCAGGAGGAATTGCTGATGTTTGTCTAGTCTCCAAAGTAGTTTTGTCACAAAATCACACGTGAATTACAGTTCACTCAATTCACAATGTCACAGTTTTAGTGTCAATGTGCTACAAATTATTAAAAACTTTAATCAAATGACAGGATAGGACAGGATATTAGGTGTCATTAGGGAACGCCTGGAGTGTGTGACTCTGGATGGGATTTCAGATGTCATTAGGGACGGCCCGGAGAATGTGACTTTGGATGGGATTTCTCTGGTGTCTGTAAGCTACCCGTGTAGTGTAAGCCTGAGTGGCCATGTTGCCTGGCTTCTGATGGCCTCCTTGTTTGGGCGACTGCCTCTTAATGAGGCCGGTGTATCTGCCGCCCCTTGTTGCCTCCTGCTGGTCAGGCCTTCAGGAAGCGTGTGGGTGGAGATGATTTCATGATTGCCATTTTTCCACCCTGTCTTGCCATGAATATTGTGGGACATGTGAGTCTAGCTGTGCTTCATGGAGATCAGGGTGACTGGAACTGGTGGGGCTTTAGGCCCCAGGCATGTTCTTTACCTTCTACACCACCATCTGTCCAGGACGTAGCACTGCATTTACATTTTCCTGGCACTGTGTGGCTACAACGAGATGAAGAATGACAGAGTCTGTGGGCAGGCAGCGAGATTCAGATGTAGCGTAGATCCACTTTGTTAAAACAGATCCTCCTCTTATCTGTTTCGCACGTAGAAAAGCGATAATGAGGTGGGCGGCATGTTTCCTTGAAGGGCCCCAGTGATTAGTCTGCCTGTCAGGTGTCTGCGTGTTTCCTCGAAGGGCCCCAGTGATTAGTCTGCCTGTCAGGTGTCTGCTGGTATTGACTCCTGATATGTCTGTCAAGCAGCTGCCCCTCTAGTGCCCAGTCTGGGTAATTAATCGCTGCCTTGCATGCAAAAACATTCTCCCTCTGCTCAGCCCATGTTTTCCATGTTGCTTTAATTTGACTCGCAGCTGTAACTGAGAACTGATATGATCCAGTGTAAGCTGTCAGCTCCGCCCACTCCACATTCTGATCTCTCAGTGGTGTGGCCTAGTGGCACTGCTCAGCATACGGTCGGGGCCGTGCGATGTGTGTCCCTCCTCAATGGTAATAGTGTGATTGAAAGCCCCCCCCCCCCCACTCTGCAGCCCCCTGCTAAGGCTGCCCTGTTTGGGACCTGAAACCCACTCCTCATGCCTGAAAATACAGAGGGGTGTGATTCTGGTGATGTCATCGCTCTGCGTTCCTTGGATTTCCTTTCGAGGGACCTTGGCCTTTCCTCATCCGCTCAATCTCCTGGTTTATTTCACATGGGTGTTTTCACTGCTCTCCGTGTTTGAATCAGTGAGTTGAATCTAGTTTGACATTTAGTTTTTTTTTTTTAATTTTACAAATTTTACTGATGAAAATCAGTATTTCCCAATCCTGTCCTTGGGGACCCACACACGGTCCAAGTTTTTGCTCCCTTCCTGCTCCCTGCCAGACAGTTCAAATTCTTGCAGGAGTTGGAAGGGAATAAAAACGTGGGCTGTCTGCAGGTCCGCAAGGTCCGGATTGGGAAACACTGATATAAATGATAGGATGGGCCTGTGGGTCACACACCTCCAGGGTTGGGGGTTCGAATTTCACACAATCCAGATTCCCCCAGCAGTCCAAAAAATGACTTTTTGTGCATTGGCATTTCTGAATGACCCTGAGGGGGGGCTGGCATCCTATCCAGGGTGTTTCCTGCCTCGTGACTGTGCTGCCTGGGACGGACTCCAGGTCCCCCTGTGACCCCGTCTGGAATTAGCATCGCATGATTGGATGGAATAATGTAAATAGGTGGTTTTCGGCTATTTCAGAGACATTGACCAGTTTCTCTTACAGAGATGTATTATTAGAAAATTCTGCTTTGGTTTTACTGTGAGGTAATATGCTTTTAATATATTAGAAATTAATTACAGATGTGAAAAGCATTCTGAAATACAGAAAGCATTTAAAAAGTTTGTTGGCTGTCCTGCGTGTCGCAGCCTATAGAAGCTGGGACCCTTTAGCAGCAGTGGGAGCATTGATTTCTGGCCGGGGCCCTTTTGCCTTGGGAGGGGGCCTTGATTTCTGCCCGGGACCCTTTGCATTGGTGGCGGACTTGATCTCTGGCTGGGCTCCTTTTGTGTTTGCAGGGGCCTTGATCTCTGGCCGGGGCCCTTTTCGTCGCCGGGGGCCTTGATCTCTGGCCAGGGCCCTTTTGCGTCGCCGGGGGCCTTTTTGTGTTGGTGAGGACCTTGTTCTCCGGCTGGGGTCCTTTGCATTGAGAGTACAGGAGCCACAGAGGACATCTCTGCCAGGCGGGAGCAGTGAAGAGGGAGAATGCGCTGACATTACCGCAAATTTGTGATGACATGGGCAAGCCCAGCAGGTCACTGGGTTCTCTTCCTCCCGTGTGGGGTGTCCCTGCGCACGCCTGTCACTGTCATCATTTGACGTGGCCTGTATTGTCCCCTCTGCGCTCAGCTGAAGGTCCGAGGCGCTCTCTGCCTCCGGCCCTCGCAGTCAGCATTTTCCTTAATGAACACTTTCTTTAATTTACATTTAACCCTATATATGTGTGTGTGTGTGTGTGTATGTGTGTATATGTATGTATGTATGTATGTATGTATATATATATATATGTGTATGTATGTATATATATATATGTGTATGTATGTATATAAAATTTATTTTAATTTTTTTCCCCAGAGACTCAGAGGGCCGAAAGCTCTGCAAGAAGATGAAGGTGGATCCTTCCTCCAAGAGCGGCGGGGTGGAGATGCTGCATTATAAGTGAGTAGGTGGCTCTTATCTCTCCCAGTGTTCGGGTAAAGACCAGCATGACCTTGTCAGTAGCTCACTGCTCCTAAAGCAGGTCGTTGCTGGCCGGTGTTTACGTGTGCCCCTCTCGGGGAAGTAAGGGTGGGGTGTGAAAGGTATGCAATCCGACAGCACTCCCTGTCCTGCGGTCCTGACACTGACGTGCTGCACGTATGTCTCTCTTTAGGGATGGCGCCTTTCACACTGAATACAGCCGGCCTGCCACCCTCAAGGTAACTCGGATTAGCAGCCGCGGTGCCTCACAGCGTCTCTCGGGATGGGTAATGAAAAATGATACCCTCGGCCATCACCCGGTTATTTCTTGAGGGGAAAAGATGACGTCTGTCCTGTTAGGCTTCCTCAGGAATTCCGGGGATACTCGGAATGAATGATGTCATTTCAGAAGCTTAATTAGCCGGTTTCATCTTTTGTTGCAGGTTTATATAATCGGTTTGTCAGCCATGAAGCTGGTGTTTTAGTGTGCCAGACTATAAAGAAGCTCTTAATTGTGTAGGCTTGATAGTGCTTTTTAATCACACGGAACTCATTAGTGAGTGGCTTAAGAAATTGTATGCATAGCGAGAATAATTCTGTCTATTTAGGAGATGAAATACTCATTCTGCCAAACAGCTGAAAATAGAGTATTTCTTATGCCTTTGTCAGTAAGGGAATTTTACAAAAACTCATTTGTTTGTCAGTAGCAGATGGATGACAGATTGATCCATGTGCCTGCTTTGAATAGATGGTCTCTGTCTGTCTGTTCCGTAATGATTCTAGCTTACAGTCAAAATTGACAGAGTCATTTATGGTGGTCATTGGTTACTTTCCTGGCATGGTGGCCCTTCCTGGCTAATTGTTGCCATGCTTTGTTCTGAAAAGCTACTCGCCTACACAAGGTGATATAAGATATATATAAGGCTGTCCTTTCTGTCATCATTGGCAAGTTATCACAAGACCCCTGGACAAATTATTCCCTGCCATGCCGCGACCTCATTAAAGAACTGCCGGCCATCACAACCAATCAGCATTCACTTTCCTATTTTATGTATGTCAGGCCTCATTGGCCCATTTTGTATTTAATTAATGTGCTTTTGTCTTCTTGCAGTCCATGGTGGCATTCCTGAAGGACCCGACTGGCGCCCCCCTGTGGGAGGAGAATCCAGATGCCAAAGACGTCCTTCACGTCGGCAGTGAGAAAGTGAGCGTGCTCAGTACAGTGTGCCAAGCAGAGCTGGGGTCACATGTTGCCTGCGCAGCCGGTGAAGGCCTAAGTTGAGGCCGGTCTGCTTAAATGCTAAGCAGACAAGAGGATGTGGGGGTGTTATCAGACTCCATCCTGATCTTGCCTCTGACTGGCTTCTCTGCCTGTTCATCACAGGACTTCAGGAAGCTGCTGAAGAAGGAGGAACGGCCCATTCTCATGATGTTCTACGCTCCGTGTAAGTCCCCCACCCCCCTCCGGGAGCTGTCGGACCATCTGCCCTGGCAGCTGATGAGTCACATTCACAGCTGGGGCGTTTCTCGGTCATGACGCACTTCAGCTTTACGTCACGCCAGAGGTCACCTGTGCCTGGCACTCCCTGCTGCCATCCTCCCCATCATGGCCTGCTCAGACTAGGAGAAGAAAGTTTGGAAGAGCAGAATGTTCTGGACCTGTCATGGATCCATAAGGCTGTGGAGGAGAACATTTGGCTGTGCAGTAAGGTCACAGTAGCGTCACGGCGATGAAACCCCTTAGAGAGGATCTCTCCCTCATCTCTGCTGTTTCGCTTAAAATGAAGGACAATTAAACTATTGATACCTCTGATTATTCTGCAGACTCATTTGCCTTGAGGTTGTTGTAGTATTTCAATTGATTGTTCCTTCAATCTGGCATTTTCCCTCGTTAAAGGTGTCTAAGTGGCGAGCTCCACGGTTAGACTGTTTGGGTACGGAATGATGTACACAGTTGGGGGCCGGAAGGGGGGGGGGACTGAACTTCTGCTCACTTTGTTTGGAGGCCAAATTTACTGTCTGTTTCCTCTGTGGTGCCTTTGTCCTGTGTGCACAGTGCTGCATTTTTAGAACGTTTTGCAAATGACCACCACGCTCAGATGATCTGAATTATTTAGGAACAGATGAAAGATGTTTTACTCTTTGTTAATTTTTTTTGTTCTACGTCCTACTCCGAAGTTTCAGATATTTATTGTGTAAAAGGTAGTAACTGGCTAAATGTCTGCTGTCCCTCCCGCTGTCCTCCTCACAGGGTGTGGCGTCTGCAAGCGCATGCAGCCGATTTTCCAACAAGCTGCCACTGAAGCCAAGGGCAAATACGTAAGTGGCTGTTGCCACTCCCCCATGCAGGACACGCCTGCCACATGCCCCATATTTATCAGTGATGTCGTCATAATGGTTCTGTATATCATATATTGTCATATTGTTAAAATTATGTAATTTCCCGCCTGCTGGGGTGTACGTGGGATTTCTGTAGGGAGTTCATTTCGGAACGTAGAAGGCAGCTGTTCATGTTAAGGTTTTTCCTCATTTCTCTGTACTTTAAAAACACAAAACGGTGTAGCTGCTTTGGCTGTCAGCATGCAGTGGCGCAGAAAGCTGCTAATGATGGACACCCCTTCGCCCTTTGGCGGCCACTCTTCAGCCGTGCCGAACGCTATTTATCAAAGTAACAGGGGCTTGGATCGATGCCACAGAGCCGGAACCTGTTCGGACTGAGGGCAGCAGCCAGCACCTGGAACGCTGTGCTTTCAGAGCGCAGCAAACATAACATAGGCAAGGGAGAAGATGTAGCAGCCATCATCCCCCCCCCTCATCAGACAGCGGATGGGCAGCAGCTGCCCGTTACTGCCGGGCTTAGGACCTCCAAGACCCACTGTTGTTTGACAGTCAACATAACAGGAAATACCAGAAACGAACCAGCTGCCCATTAACAGATTTGTATAATGAATGAGCATTCAGCTCACACAGGCACATGCACCGGCGGGGGGGTTACTGAGTTTCCTCCCCGTTAGCATGGTTGAGTAGCGGGTTTGCCAAATGACACCCTTGGGGTCGAGGCACATTGTTATGGGACCTACGGTGCCTGCTTTGGTGGTGGCTTCTTATAATCAGCTCTCTGTGTGTTAGTGTGTGTTTGTGTGTTACTGAAGGGGGGGGGGGCAGGTGGCGATTCAGCTGACCCCGTGGATGCCAGTGATCAGGTCCCCTGATGTGTGTTCTCTTGAAACACAGCTTGTTTTCTCATATCTGATGACCTTGCGTGGCTTGAAAAGACACGCTGCATTTTGTGTCACCCAGGGACATTTGACGCATCTTAAACCGTCTGCTGCATCCCCATCAGCGCATTTTGGGATGCACACTCCTGCGATAATTAAGCTGACAGGATGGGGGGTAGGCTCAGTGCAGTACTGACAGGGTCGTGGGCTGGCCCAGAGCAGTACTGACAGGGTCGTGGGCGGCCCTGGAGCAGCACTGACGGGGTCGTGGGTGGACCCGGAGTGGCACTGACGGGGTCGTGGGCGGACCCGGAGTGGCACTGACGGGGTCGTGGGCGGACCCGGAGTGGCACTGACGGGGTCGTGGGCGGCCTCTGTGCGGCACCGAAAGATTGGAGTGCAGACCAAAACCACAACTTAACTGGAAACTGATTGTGGCACATTCCATTTCTCATTTTCCATGTGCCTTTGACCCCCGCCTCGTGCTGCCCTCTTCAGGTGCTGGCTGGCATGAACGTGCATCCCGCCGATTTTGATGGCCTCAAGCAGGAGTTTGACATCAAGGGCTACCCCACTTTCTGCTACTTTGAGTGAGTTTTCACTGCCGCCTCCTGGGTGGGCCTCTCGGGCTTGGGGGGAGGTCGAAGATGCCTTGAGTGTCCCTGTGATGATTATGTCAAAATCATATCTCAGTGAAGAACCTGTAGAGAGGCTGACTTCTGACATGCTGCCAAGGTGGGAGTAGGGCAGAGTGCTCAGCGATACCCTAACTCCCCCAAAGGGCAGCTTTAACAGGATGAATGTAGCGGACAGTCCTCAGCAGTATCCTAACCAGCTAGCTATTCATGCCTCAATTTTTGACTCGATGTCTAACGGTTCACGGGCTGTGTTATCGCTTTGTTCCTGCATATTGCTGGATGTTCACCCATCCATACTGACCAGTGACAGTTATAAATGGCCACCCCCAGCTTCCTCAACAGCCAAGATTAATTTCAGTCGAATCCTGGGAGATCTCGTCGGATAGAGACGCTGTTACCAGTATGTACTTTAGCCACGCATACTGATGAAATGCGCACGTGAAATCAAAGTGTCGTCTAGAATAGTGGGGAGGGGCTGTCAGGCGTGGGCCAAAACCTCCATTTTAATTGAATTTCTGTTCTTCTTTTGTGTCCTTTAATGGCTTGACAGCTCGTGGTGTCTGTAGCATAACTGCTTAATTAGCTGAGTGTGGCATGTTGCTTTAAATGTCCTCACCGGCTTCAGAAACAAACCTGTCTCATTATTTACAGGATATTTTCTTGCCGTCTGTGTTCATCTCCTTTCACTTCTCTTGGTGCATAACTATTCACTTCTTATTTTTGTTTGCTTGTTTTGTTCTCCTGCGTAGGGAAAGCACAGCTCTGCACCAGTCAATGCGTATCAAACCTTGTCACATTTTGGGTTTGCAGAGTTGCAGCTCGTGGTGTTGCGTTGCGATCAAAGCCTCATTCTGGGTGTTTCTGTCCTTCTGCTTCCAAGGAAGGGCAAGTTCCTGTACAACTATGAGAACTACGGGGCCACGGCCAAGGACATTGTGGACTGGATAAAGAAGTGAGTAACGGCACTCACTGTCATCAGGGGGATCCGACCCTCGAACCTGGGGCAACAAGTGGGCTTGGCTGAGGGCTAGCGAGAGGAGGAATGGCAGTTCATGCATAACTCCCTGCACACACATTCATGTGGGGACCGCCTGGTTATGAGCTCACGTGGGCTTTTGGGGAGACAGCCTTGCTCCCTGCTCTATTTCTAGTGATTGTATCTGCCCCTGAGGCCGGCTGGTCAGAGCGCACTTCCTCACAAGGATTGTAGGGCAGAGGTGGCAGCGGAGCTCAGAGACTGTTCTGACTCGGAGGTCAGGGAGATGACGGTCGTCTGTGCCGTGAAGCGGTCCAGCTGCTCTTTGGGGGGTTCTGTGAAATATCCTACACCTGCTGCTCAGAGCCAGGGGCTCGAGGACAATGTCCTGAACATCAGGCGTGCACAGGCTTTGGGTAGAAGGCCTTGTGCTGCATGTAGCCCCCACTGGGGGATACGAGCCCCTCCCAGAACATCCTAGTGCCGCTTCAGCCTTCCCCATACTATTGGGGTGCTGAACCAATGGACGGTGCAGAGGGTTAGCTGACAGCCCGTCCTGTAACACCGTAAGCTCACCGTAATTTCCGTAAGGTCAGCTGCATGTGTGGCTGCTAGGCTCTCGGCCGGCCAATGGAAGGGGTGGGGCAAAGCACTGCAGGGAACTCCCCCTAGAGGTCTGTGGGCTGCCCCGTGTCTGGCCTGATGCTGAAGGGCTCTTCTAAGGGCCTGCATTGATTGTGGGGGTGTGGTGATGCTTGTGTAGGTGATGTCAATGTTTTTTAATCCTGCACCCCCCAGCCCCCTTCCCCCTCAGCCCAAAGCCCCTGAGGTGCCCTGGTCCGAGACTGACTCTGCCGTCCACCACCTCACCGACGAGACCTTCGACAGTTTCCTGGAGGAGCACCCGTCCACGCTGGTCATGTTCTACGCGCCGTGTGAGTGTCGGCAGCGGTGGGGGGCGGGGGGACAGAATCAGCGGCCGTAATGAAAGATAACGGTGACAGAGAGAGGCTCTTATGAAAAGCAGAACCTCATTATGAGCGCGCTTATGAGAAGCAGATTAAACTGGTTTCCGCTCCAGTGAAGGCTTCAGCGCTTCTTATTAAAACTCCACCGCGGCCTTTATGAAGCATTTCGCGCTCATTACGCAGGCGAGACTTTCTCTGTTTGGGTTTCGCATTGGCTTCGTCCCCCTGCATCTGCTCTGGAGTCCTACTCCTTCCGCAAACATAAGCACTACTGCCCCCCCCCCCAGTTTGCCCCGCTTCCAGGTGTCCTGCCCTGCTTCCAGGTGTCCTTCCCCCGCCCCGCTTCCAGGTCCTCTACCACCTTTGTACTCCCCATGCCTGACTGGTGGGGGCGCAGTGCTGACCTCTGGCTTGTCACAATGCTCTTGGGGGAGTGTGCGTCCCCACCTGCATCCCCTCAGTGAGTAAACAGACTGGCAGGTAGAACTGCCCTGGCACCAGTGGCCCGTGGGGCCTTTCCTCCTGGGGGTGGAGTGCCAGCAGCTCCCCAAGCGACCTGCCCCTGGCGGTGTCTCCCGCCTCTGTCGCCCCACTGGGTATCTGCCCTGCTGAGTGTTATCCTTCAGCTATGAATGGCCGTATGGCCGCAGTGAGTCAGGGTTTGATGTCGTTGTCTTTCTGCTCATCGAATTACGAAAGATTTCAAGCAGAAGGGCAGGTTCCGGCAGCAGGTCTGGGCCTGCCCCTGTGAGGCGAGACTCTTCCCGAGCCACCGGGCTATGGTTCCGGTCAGCCCACACATTGGTCGCATCGGCTCCTGGGGCTAACAGCCTTCAGAGATTGAGGCAGCGTCTGGTGCAAAGTCATCCCTGCATAGATGATAACTGCACAAAAAAAGAGAACCATGTCAGCAGTAAATAGAGCTTCAGACCCTCTGGATTACTGAGCACACAAAGCGCTTAGCGGGGGAGTTTAAAATCACCTAGCAGGGACAGTAAACAGTGCTTTGCCGAGTCCATCCCCACCCTAATCCTGACGCCTCGGGGATTAGATGGCTGCTCTGCTTCTGTTTAAGGAGCCTCTGTGATCGTCCTCTTAATTAGGATCGTAATTGAATGGAGAGCACAGAATGGATCAGGCCGATAGCATCAGCCTCTCTGCCGCGTGACTCTCCGTGGCACTCGAGATCAGTGAGGGCTTCCCCATTACATTCAGCCAGCAGCAGAGTCCATCTTTCTTCTGGGCTCCCTCCCGCACCTTACGAGACCATGCTGAGAAACGTCGGCTGACCTCAGCTGCGTCTCCTCTGTAGGTTTCCTGGGCAGAAGTTTGGGACCTGTCTCTCTCGGCCAGAAGCACAGCCTGTGGGATTCTCCATAACATGCAAGTGGATGGTGGTGTGCCGGGTCTTTAAGATCTGCTGTACCATTTTGGTGTGGCTGCTGTGTCCAAATATGCTGGCCTAGGTCACGGTCCCCCTGCCCCCCAAGACCCAGGCGGCTGGGATGTGCCGTCCAGTTTGAGCGCTGTGTTGTCAGTCACTCTGCAGTGGTGCTGCCGTTAATAAAGCTGGAAAGAGACGGGCATTAATCACCCCAGCTCACACCTGTGCGTCTCTGGGTGCTTGAGTGCTCGTTATATGCGAAGATGGCAAGTAGCACCCTGGGAAGAATACGCTCTTCGTGTCAGCTTTAATTAAAACCTCACATTTCTCCTCAGCCGTGTGTGTGAGGCTTGCTAAATGTACCCCCTTCGGTTAAATTGGATTCTCTCGCTTGCTGTGTAGTAATGGACCCTTCCTCCTGAACAGGGTATATCAGTCTCTCTTGGAGGGCATTACAAAGTGAAGGCCATGATGTCAGCCCTCTTTTCTCAAACCCGAGCCGCCCCGGTTCCCTGTGCAATAACACTGCATTCTCCTGGCTTTTAGGGTGCGGTCACTGTAAGAAGATGAAGCCCGAGTACGAAGACGCAGCTGAGGTCCTCAACAGGAACGATGACGTGAGCTACCCGAGGATCTCGTCCAGGAAAGCGCGTGTTCGGGTTTAAGCACCTGCGCTCGGGCTCCGCGCCGGACGGCCTTGGCACAGAAACTCGCTCCTTGGCTTCTGATTGGCTGGGCCTGTCAGTTCCGTGGTAACGCCACACTCCGGAGCCAGGAAAGGGCCAATAAAATGAGCAACGCTTTGCTATTAGGTCATCCTGCCGGTGTCCCTGCAGTCGTCACCCGGGCTGCTCAGTGGGAAAACGCCGGCATTATCTCATAGGGCCACATGCTGAAGCGCTTACGGCTCGTCCCCAGGGCTCTGAGCTCATTTGTTTTTCCCGTTTCCCTACTATACGTGACATGCTTTCATTTCTTCCAGTCGGTTTTCCTTTTTTTTTTTTTCTTTTTCATTCAGGAGAGGGGGTGCTTGTTTTAAAATGTGTGAAAATAAATACATAATATCAAGTGCAGCGAAAGCAAATGGTTGTATTTTAAAGAGAAGAGACACAGGAGATTTGCAGCGTTGATTCTGGTAACTGGGCAGAGACAGTGACGGTGGTCAGTAAGCAGACGACTGCATTACTCCTGGCGTGACTGCATGCGATGGACAGGCCATTAAAGCTCAGCATGGTTAAGATGTTTTGCTAAGCTGAACTTGGGCCTATGGAGTGAAGGTGTTGAAGCTCCAAAGCTTCATTATCTCAGCCCCTCACCCACCCCACCCATTATGGCCTGTGATTTTCCGCTGGCCGTCAGTTTCTTAAGTCCCCAAAACACCCCCCGTGCTCTCCTCGCTTTCTGCAGAGCCCTGGCGTGCTGGCAGCTGTCGACACCACGGTCCACAAGAGCGTTGGCGAGCGCTACAAGATCTCTGGGTTCCCCACGGTGAAGTACTTTGAAAATGGCGAGGAGAGATACACGCTGCCCCACCTGAGGACCAAGGACAAGATCATCGAGTGGCTTCACAAGTAAGATGGCTCTCCGTGTCCTAGTTGCCCCGAGTAATGGTTGGCGACGAAGGACATGTGTTAGTGTGCCATGTGGAGTCGCTCTGTGAGCCGCACACAGAAAAACATCACAAAGGCAGCAGCAAACTTCTAAATTAAATAACTTCTCAGTGCTGCATTGAAACCTGGCCCTGGCTGCCTGCGAGTCTGTGCCCTTGCTGAGCAGAGGCCGGTAGCTTCACTGCTGCGGTGTGCTGACTGAGATGCCCAGCTGGAGGTCAGTGTGCGTCCAGCACGTCTCGCTCCCCTGCTCCGTGTACACGCCCTCAAGGGGCGGGGCTGGCACAGCAAGAAGTGTCCCCGTTAACCTCGGGACAGTTGCCCTTAAGCGTGTCCCTCTGTCGTGACACTGTCTCGGCACGTCGCCGCGTCTCGTCAGGGTGTACTGGACACAGATACAGCAGAGGACGCCGGCGCAGGGATTCAGGCTGTCATGTCTGCAGTTTAGTACTTGTGGGTATCTGACGGCGTCCCCGATTTCCCTCATCCATCTCGCTGCCAGGAGGCGTGCAGAGCTACCGCCAGGACCACTCTGATAGAGCGGCTGTCTTTCAAACTAATGCCATTTCTCCATTAGCCTTGGTGCAGTAACTCATGCAAATAGGCTGCCCCACCCCCCAAGAGTGAGGTTCAGCAGCTTTCTTCTTTTACCATCAGCCCCCAGGCCCCCCCTCCCCCAGAGCCATCATGGGAGGAGACGGCCTCCAGCGTCAACCACCTGGGAGCGGAGGATTTCCGAGAGGTGTTGAAGAAGAAGAAACACAGCCTCGTCATGTTCTACGCCCCCTGTGAGTAGGCAACCTCTAACCCACCCCCCTTCCCTTTATCCCTACAAATGCGATGAGCTGCCCAGGTTAGTTCTGTAAATTACTGACTGTTCTGTGAATGACTGACTGATGCTTTTTATCTGATTGATCACTGGTTGCCTGACTGTCTAACAGAGCGACTGAAGCCTTCAGGACTGTATCTAGCAAGCCAAGATCGAGGTCAGGAGGTCAGGTTGGAACTGTGCAGGGGCAGAGGTATGATAGGTGAAGGCTTCCTTACCTGCTCCGTCGCCCCCTGCTGGAGGTCTTAGTACAGATGGGTGTACAGGAAGGGCCAGAAATGACTTGCAAACCTCATAAGTGTGTAATTAGGGCCAAAAGTGGAAGCAGAACCAAACATGCTGGTAATCATTTACAAGAGCAAAGTAATAAAAATCTGAAATGAACAATGAGCAGCTGCTCAGTCTCATTCATTGCTCTCTTGGCGTTTCTTTAATTCTCTGTGAAGCTTTTACTTGTCAGAGGATTTGTGTGATCAAACATTTAAAGACTCAAACCCTCCAACGACAAGTTAATCCTTACCACAGAACTTTAACGTTAGACAAGCTCTCGAGGACAGTAGTGTCTGACTTCGGAAATGAACAGGTGTCTTGAAAGCTCTGTGATTGTCATCCATCCCTGAATACACGTTCCTCATCTTTTATTAGTGGGAATGAACTCTGGAGAGGATGAGTGTTCAGCCGGAGAGGTTTCACTAAGGTGGAGATGAAGGGGATGGAGCCCTGAGGGCTTGCCAGGACACTCGTTATTGGTGTTTGTTAATGACGTGTCACCAAATGGACATTCGTGTATTAGGGATGGAGAAATTCATGGGTCAAAGGTCATGAAAGCTACTTGGGAAATAAGAACCTGGACTTAAATGTAACTGGTGAATCAGCTGAAATTCCGATGCATGGCCTTTGAACATCTGCACAGGAACATCTGCCTAGGAGCTGGTCCTTTGGTTGGTCTGTCTGTCTGAGGGCAGGCTGACTTACAAAGGTTTTCTTCTCCTTACAACTAAACTTCCTTCCAGGTGTCTTTGAGGCAGTTTGGCTGTGAAGGGTTTAGATGTTCGGGGAGGAACGAGGTCAGGGGGCTGTTGTAACACAGGTTCCTGATTGGACCTCGTATTTTGACGTGTTGTCATTGGAGGTCCAGTCTAATAGGGGCTTAGAGGGAATGACGTTGTGCTTGGGGTGTGATGCCTGTGGCTTTATTCATGGACATTTGGAAGGAGCTCAAGTGGAGACTGGAGTGTTCCAGAAGGTGAGGAGGGGAGGGTGTCTTCCTTGGACAGTGGTTGTCCTGCAGAACGGTGATACACAAACGAAACTGATGAGCCACAGCATTACACGGCTGAGTGCTGTGTAGCTTGAGGTACTGCCTCCGAGGGGCGCTGTTTCTTAATGTGGGACAGTGTTCTTACTGAATTGACTAGAGGGGGTGTTATGTGACTCAGAAGGTTAAGCCTGTGTGCCTGTGATTAGAATCCCTGCACGAAATTCTCTTGAGGCACTAGATAAATGGCCATACCCTGGACTCAGGCCTCTGCCTTCACTCTCACCTGTCTGTCTGTGCAAGATGCAATGTGTGAAAACAAGCATTCCAAGGTACCTGTACTTCTGTAAATGACAAATAACGCATCAGTTCATCACATTCTTCAAATCGCGTGGTTGCCGGAGTGATTTCACAGCTGAGCCCTTGAGCAAGACTCTTACTTTAGTTACTCCAGGGACTGGCTAACGTCACTTTGCATAAAAGCATCTGCTAAATAAAAATGTAGATTAAGGGGCCTGTGGGATTTGGGGCAGTCATCTGTATAGCCCATTTCATCCTTCGCGGGTCGGCATGTGGTCAAGGACATCAGTGATCCGGCCGGCAGTGTCAGATCGTGGCGTGTCAGGCGTGGTAGTGCCATCGAAGGGGTGTGAAATGGACAGGAAGACATGAGATTCTTACTGCTGCTCCCCCGTATCTCTGTCTGCCCTCCATGCAGGTCAGGCCACTGTGCTTCATCTCTCACCCATTTATGAAGCACATCCATAAATGTGGAATCGTTCGTCTGTTCGCAGGTTTGCTACTGATGTGCACAAACCCCCATTTTTGCACAGTGTCGGGGCCCTCCTGCCCGGTGAGCCGGGCCCCAGTTGACCTGACAAGTGGCTGAAATTCAGCTCTGCTCTTTAATCTTAATAATGAATATGGATAATCGAGCCCCACACTCTATTATCCCATCTCACTCAGGCAGACCACAGATTAGGTGGCACGCACATCCACACTTGGCCCATCTCTGTTCAGAATCAGGCACCGGGGCGATTTTTTATTCCAGTGTCTCTTAGCTGCTTTCAAGTGATCATGGGATCTGTCGGCCTGATTAAGATTCATAATGGGTAGGCTTTGAGGAGTAATACCCCAGCTATGTGTGTCTGGACTGCAGGCCAATTAGGAGGGAAAGGTGCAGGGTGACCTGTACTGTGTTTGACCAGAAATCCGGCCCGGCAGATGAGCCCTGCATGACTTTGGGTGGGGAGAGGTGCTGAATTGGGGATCAGTCGGGTTTCCGTGCTGCCTGACTTTCCCTTTGGGAGATGTCGAGGACAGTGTCCAGTTGTAGGGTCTGCCACCAACCCCTAGACCAGCTTGGCAGATCCTAGGGTTAGGCCTGGTTGATACTCCCAATTGCACTAGTAAATGCTTCTGGTGCACTAAACTGCACTGTGTTCACCTACAGTCTCTGCTCTGTGGTGTTTTCTATCTGTATTGTGTATTATACAGTTTCCTTTGTGCATATGTAGAGTGTATACTGTTGTACAGATGATTTATGTACTGCATTATTGTTGGGAAACTCATGACCCGAACTTTCACTCACTAGTTCATTAATTCTAGTGATATGACAATAAAAGTGATTTGATTTGATATGATTGAGGTAAGCAGATCAGACTGACCAGGTGCCTTTTTTCTGGTGATTGAGAAGGTCCAGATCACTGCATGAGGGTCACGTTGGTTTTGTAGGAGCTCAGTGTCAATGAAAACGGTGCTGGAATGAGTGCTGAATGTCATCATCATCAGTGACCGGCGATGAGTAAACATTGTCATATGAATATTAACCACGGCCCTGCACCTTACGGTAAAGAGGCAATTTCCTGCCCATTCAACTGTAATGCGGTATAAAGTGTCAGCTTGTACAGGTCTGCATGTCCTGTTCCTAAATGCTGTGTGGGTGTGAGAGTGAGTGTAATGAATGAGTGAGTGAGATGAATGTTAACGTCTGTTTCCGTCTTTTCCCTCCCAGGGTGCCCCCACTGCAAAAACGCTGTGCCCCACTTCACAGCAGCAGCCGAGGGCTTTAAAGAGGACCGCAAGGTGAGCCCCTCCCCGCTTCCCCTGTAAGATCACCCCCCCCATCACAGACTCGAGGGCCTTTTCGTTAGCACAGCTCTCAGATTTCATTGTCATCGTTTATCATTGTGTATTTCATACCAACAATAATAAACTGCTTTTCATGTGTCTGGAGTACATTACATGGTGTCATCTTTAAATCTTTCCTGGCCTGCTTCTCCTTTTCTTTCTTGGCAAATCTCTCCATTATTCACAGCATAAGAATTTGTCCGATCACCAGGCGGGTCGCTCTCCGTCTCTCTCCACGCTCGGTGCTATTCTCAGATTCGCGTGTCTTAACTCTTAGCTCTCTTAGTCCCGGTTTCCCCTAGGGGCGATCCCTCATTGGTCTGTACACCCTTTTTCCGTACAGGGTTGTCTTACTTTTTGATTACTAGATGACTTAACGCTAAAAATCCTGATGATGTAAGTAGCATATTAAGACAACATTCGTTACAGGCTGATGTATCGGCCAATTTAGGCACCGTTGGTGTTAATGTCGAGATGGCTGGCACAACAGCCGTGTACAGCGTGAGATGTTCTGCTGGACATGCCCTTCAAATAGAGAGACAGTTACTGTGTGATGAGGCATGATGAGGTCGGCTTGGAGGGGAACAGTTACTGAATCCCGCTTTGAGATTTCAGTCTGGGGCGGAGCCAGGACAGGCTGTGGCGATGCGTGCCCCAAACCGCTGCTATGGCAGCATGCACACTACTCCCCCTGTTCACCACTCCATTAGCCTTGCTGTAATGATTACACCCCTCTCTGTCATCGACTGTCAGGTTTAAAGCAGGTTCACTCACTGAAATCTCCAAAATTAGCTCCCCAGGAGGTATCGATGCATATGACTGTTTCAGGCCCAACTGAACTTGGAGATTTTTCTTTTTTCTGAAGCCACACTATGGTTTTGACTGCTTGTCCAAAATCATTTATATTCATGTGTCTTGGTTTCCGCTGAATGCCAAATGGAGCGACGATGGCAGTATGCCATCACCTTTCAGAAAGACTCTTTCCTCTTCTTCCACTTATCTTCTCTGGGTCACCTGTGGGTTCATTGATTGGCTGAGCTACTGGTCGCCTCCTGTGTAAATCAGCCTATCAGTGAGAGCAGTGGGGGCGGAGACAGCATGTGACATCCAATGTCCTCTTGCGGTGGCTGAGCGTTAGTGCATGCTTCTGGCTAATGAGGTTTCTGGGGTCTTCCTGGAGTGATCAGGGGGTGTTTGCGGGGAATCCCTGGCTTTAGCGTCACTCTACAGGCAGAACTGTCATTGTCTTATGTGTCCTCAGAAGATGGTAAGAAGGGAGTCCACCTTTCAGGACCTGAAAATGTTTCTTTTTAACAAGCTAACAGGACAGAGTGATTGATTGGTATTTGTTTGTTGCTGGTGTCCAGCTGATCATCTGATAGGTATTCACTTTGCTGCTCTCTGCTGGGAAAAACTTACCTGGATGAAGCAGGCTGGAGCCTCTGCTCTCCCCTTCTGAAGGTCTCACATCTCTATAGGCACCGTCCTGAGGCATCATGATTGAACGAATGCCAGTGTACCGCGGCTTATGGTGTACCAGAGCATAAAACACCAGGCTGAACCATACCACAGGATAAAACAGCATACCAGATCATACCACACCGTAGAACAGTCCACACTGTACCATGTCCAGCCAAACATCATGTCTGATGTTTTCTAACTTGACTGATGGCATCAAAGACGTTCATTCTCCTTTCACCAAAAGGCTCTTGCTGGATCCTGACTGCTGTGGAACGGGCCCTTCTCACAGCTTTGTTCACCCCCATCAGCACCGCCTGGGGTGGGGGGGAGGGGTTCATCTGCCTGTCATCTGTCTGCTCCTCAGCTTTCCAGGATGAATGAAGCTTCCCCAGTTCTACTGCTACACCTTCAGGCAGCCAAATTCCTAAGATGATGAAAGACTTTAGCAAAGAAGATATTTTCCAAAACCTAGATGTGTGTGCTCTCCCTGGTGTGTGGCTGTGTAAATGTCATGACCTGATAGCTTCAGGGGGGATTTGGTCGTCTATAACCATTTTCTGGATGCCTCTGTCTCCACAGATCGCCTATGCAGCAGTGGACTGCACCAAGGGGCAGAACCAGGAGTTGTGCAGGCTGGAAGGCGTCGAGGGTTACCCCACCTTCAATTACTATAACTATGGGAAATTGAGCGAGAAGTACAGCGGTGATAGAGGGGTGAGTGTCGGGGGCTGGGAGTCTGCATGCTGAACGAAGAGAGGCGGTGAGCGGCGCGGCTGGTGGTCTACACACCCAACGGATTGTGGGGGGTGAGCATCGTGGGCTGGTGATCTACACACCCAACGGATTGAGGGGGGTGAGCATCGCGGGCCGGTGGTCTACATACTCAAAGCATTGAGGGGAGTGAGTGTCGTGAGCCAGAGGTCTGCACACCTAACGGAGAGAGGGGGGTGAACGTTGTGGGCTGGTAGACTACACACCCAACTCAATGAGGGGCCTGAGTGTCACGGGCTGGTGGTCTGCATGCTGAACAGAGAGGAGGGTGAGTGTCGATTGCTTGCAGTCTGCATGTTGAACAGAGAGGAGAGTGAGTGTCGAGTGCCGGCAGTCTGCATGCTGAACGGAGAGAGCAAGGTAAGTGTTGATTGC
>JAAGVU020000035.1:5041475-5060450 GCA_011763525.2 Mormyrus iriodes
AAAGCATTGAGGGGAGTGAGTGTCGTGAGCCAGAGGTCTGCACACCTAACGGAGAGAGGGGGGTGAACGTTGTGGGCCGGTAGACTACACACCCAACTCAATGAGGGGGCTGAGTGTCACGGGCTGGTGGTCTGCATGCTGAACAGAGAGGAGAGTGAGTGTCGAGTGCCGGCAGTCTGCATGCTGAACGGAGAGAGCAAGGTAAGTGTTGATTGCCAGCAGTCTGCATGCTGAACAGAGAGAGGAAAGTGAGCGTTGAGTGCTGGCGGTCTGCATGCTGAACGGAGAAGAGGGTGAGTGTCGAGGGCTGCCAAACAAGGATATTAATGCAAAAACACAAGGTCACATTTTTGCCTTCAAGGAGGCAAGCAAGCAAGCTACCCTGTGGTCAGAGGTAAGCGGGATGTGACCAGACGCCTCTAGGTGGGGGCACTACTGTGGACTGAGAGTGGAGGGATGTTCAAAGTCAATGACCCCCAGCTTTGAGTGGTGGTCCAACAGAGTCCCAGAATGACACCCTGAGATGCTCTAGCTAAACAAGCATGCTGTAATGCCAAAAATGGAGCAGACCTCCTCTGTACTTCTTTATGCACTACACTAAGCTGGTTTGGATTAGTGGTCCATATTTACTTTGTCTCTTTTTTCCATCATCTTGCCAGTTTCGTGTCATATTTCATGTGTGTATGTATGCTGTGCTGTTCTCTGCACATTATCTGTGTGCTGTGCAGTGACCCTTCTAAGCCAGTGGCTCTTCTAACCTGACCGACAGCTGACAAAGCTAACTAGACCAAGGAGAGTCACTCTAATGGGTTTTTCCCCTTCTTAGGAGGCAGGTTTCACTGGCTTCATGCGAAGCCTGCGGGGACACGACCAAGACAAGGTGACGAAGCGGAAGGAAGAGCTCTGATCAGGGTGTGATCGCAAAGAGGGCGGGGCCTGACATTGCACTGTTACACCGGCAAGCCCCACCCTCCCAAAGCACTGGAGCCAGACTTCACAACCTCACGTTTTTTTTATACCGCTGTGCCATTTGTATGTTGTTACTTTTCATCTGACCACTTTAATCTAGTTTCATTGTTTATTGTTTATATCACAATTTTTTCCAGAATAATGTCACTGCAATTGTCCAAAAGTGTTAAACTATGCAATACTAGACCCTTCACTGGCTCCTCATTGGCTAGGAGCACACCAGTGGGCGGTGACCAGTGAGTGAAGGTTTTCTTATTCTCGCTAATCACCCCGCCAATGAGGGCCGCCTCTGTTACTTCAGAGGGGAGTACAAAATGTAAATAATTTTATGTTCAGATACTAAGATATTTTTGTATGGCAGGATTCATCTAGGTCTTGATTTCAGCAAATTAACAAAGCAAATCTATATTTCAAAAATCTACACTGTGGCCTTAAATGTGAGTGAATGGGTCTATTTCTGTTTTAGGGTGTGCAAAAACTTGTCTGGCAATATGAATCTTTTAACAGGTCTATATCGAAAATATTAAATTGGTGACAGTGATTCATAGCAGTATAGTATGATACTGGTTTGTTTCTTTCCCGGGGTTTCAGCCATTCATACACATCAGCCATGTTAAATGAGATCAGACAGATTGGCCAAAAAGATCACCTGCAGTTTGAACCCAAACCCCAAGGGGGCGCTGTGCTCATTCCACTGCATTCATTGGCTGCGTGTTTTGGCTGTGAGTCCTAGACAGTTGCTGAAGCCAGGCAGGTCGTGAGGAGTGCCAGGCCTCAGCTCAGTCTGCCGTCAGACCTTGCTGCTGCCAGGTTGGTTGTGTCTGAGTTTTTGCTCCAGCCTCCCTGTTGGCCAGTTAGCTGCCCTTTTTAAAATCGGAAGCTTTACATGGAGGTAGCTTATGTTTTGCTATCTTCCACAAACTCATCTGTAAAAGTTTTGCAGCTTGTCAAGGATTCTCTTGGGCGTGTCCTGCTGGTGATCTCTCTTCAATCTCCCTCGTTACTGGCCCTCTGTGAACATGACAGGAATTGGGGACATTCGATCTCTTCGTCACGGTTGCTCATTTACAGCAGTTGAGGGCCAGCTAGTGCGGAAACTGCCATTGCAATGATAAGAGCTCAGAGTGACCCATCAACATGACTGGTGGCCAGCTAAAAGGTCGCAGCCTTGGGCCTGCATTGGGTGAGTGGTGAGCAGGCCTGCTGTGTTTACACAGAGGAGTAGTGATGGCTTTTATAATCAGGCCAGTACAGATGCTACCATCCTGTCCTCTGCCTGTGTTTCTTTTTTACTTTTAAGATGCCCTTTTAGTCATCACAGCAGCTTGGATGAATTCTGAGGATACGATAAGGAAATACAGGTAGACGACAGAAGGCCAGACCAAGCTCGTAATCACCCTGTCACCAAGTGGCTGCGTTGGAAGCCTTGTGTTTGACTTCAGATCCTGAGGGGGGGGGACTGTGGGTGTGTCTTCGAGCAAGGTACCTAACCGCTACGGGCTTGGTCAGCATCCAGTGCCAATAAAGGGGTCTGCTTCATAAAGTTATGCATATCTTTACATGCTTGCTGGCCCCATTGCCTCGTTGGCTTATCCCTGCCTTTGTCCATCTTAGAGCATGGGTTTTCCCAGGAGTTCAGACACATCCAGATCAATGGCTTCTGAGTAGATCAGATGTGTGTGGAAGGGTGGAGTATAGAGCCAGTGGTCTCTTCGTAGCACTTTGCAGTGCTGTGTAGCTGCAGCTCCTAGTCAAAACGGATTTCAAGTATTTCAAGGCCCATCAGTATCTGGCCGCCTCTCATTATTCAGAAATCAATTTCAAACATAAGGATCTCAGGGATTGCAAGCTATAATTATAGGAGCCTGTGTGTTATCATTTGGTTTCCAGTAAGGTGATCTGAGTTCAAATTACTGGACTAAAAATTGTCTATATTTGTACATGAGGGGAGTGTTCAATGAAGTGTCCTGTTTGTGTTTGCAAAAGCTTTGCAGGAAATCACATACTGCCTGATGTGGGTTTGAGTAACAAATAAGTGCAGTAAAACACAATGTGCACAGAGGTATGATGTGTAGAATGCACCAGCTGTGGTGTCTGGCAGGCGTCCATCTCCTTAGTCTAGGGTTTGGTTGGTTTGTGTTTGTGGTTCATTTCCAGTCCTTAAAGTGATTCCGAATGAATATTATATGTTGTATAAAGAGGGCAGAGTATCCTATTCCAAAGGTTTCCACATTGCATAATTACTGGGGAGGGAGAGGCGTTAAATTAGTCAAATGTACAATTTTCCCAAGTGAATAAAGATTTTACAAAAAATATAAATGTTTGCAGTGTGCCTGGTATTTTTGTTTCACCCCTACGTTATAACTTTACATAACTAATTAAAGCCTCAGTATCCTCCCTTACGGCAGATCATTTCCTTCCTGAAATCAGCTTCTCTCAGAGGTGGACATTACAAATTGTGCTAAACAAATAATAATGTTTCACTTTAACGGAAAAAATAATAGGATTCTTCCTGGAAGGGTCACACTGTGAGACCTCATGTTGAAATGTGGGACCATTAATCTTGTTTTCTGCGCTTTACACGCCAAGCTGTCCTGTACTCTATCTTTCTAACGGTAAGTTTAATTGTGTCTCGTACAATGAAAGTGCTCAGTCAGCAGCACTGTAGAGGGTGACGCCAAGAAAACTGGCTAACGGCTAAATTGCAGCTACAGCAGGACAACTAAGCAGTTTGCTGTGGGTCTATAAAAAGAAACTAAAGAAAAAAGGGTGAATGATGTAAGCATGTCTACCACACTAATTGTTAACCTTGAATTCTGATGGCAATCCTAGTAGATGTGATTCTTTAAAAACATGGCTGGTGGCAGCTCATCTGACGTCAGGTGCCCCGTGGCATCAGTGACCAGCAGGAGGCCCGAAGGGGAGCTGTTTGTCTACTGCTGATGGGTGCATCAAACTGCAGGCCCATGGAATGCTTCACCGGGCCCCTTGGCTGTGACGCTTCATGCGATTATGGGAGTGGGAGGGCCCGTTAAGCACCTAGCTAATGGACGTTCACGCTGTTTGTGAAACACTGAGCACGGGCTGCAGCTAACCAGCCGCCTCCTCCTCAAACGTGCCAGCTGGCCAGGGGTCATCTGGGACAGGCCGAGGTGCTGGAACCATTACAACTGTATAGTGGACCAAAGCAGGACCCCCCACAAGGCATGCCTTGAAAGGGAATGAGCGGGTGGGAGGGCAGGCACTGCCTCCAGCCATGAGCAGCCTTCTTAATTTCCAGAATGAAGAGGGAAGCTTTGATGTCATTTTAGTCATGCATTGGTGACACTTCAGCACAAAGGCATTAATTGTTCTGGATGGTTGGTAATAACCGCCGGGTACTGTGCAAATAGCTGCGTTCATGTTGTTTTCTGAGAGAATGTGACGGGGCCCTTGATGACTGCGTGCGTCCGCACCCCAGTCCGCGTGATCTCGGTCTGTTTGTTTTTGTCCCTGCGGGGTAAATAAGCTACAGCAGATCCCCGACTCATGTCCGTGCCTCTTCACATCTTTCATTTGGCGCCAGACCTTTTTCATGTGCTGCCAGGAGAAGGCAGTCCGGCTAATAAACACGGCATGGCCCTCTGGGGTCAGACGCCTGCTGGGAATTCTTAAAGGGACGGAGCGCTCTGTCTGCCTGGCAGCTGCCTTTAACCCCCACGTGTCGACTGTCAATGTGGGCGAAAGTTGAAACAGGCCCTCAGCGGTGTCTGAAAAAGATGCCTGTTTGTCTCTCAGTGAAGTCTGGCCTGGCTGGAAAATCCCTCTTTAACATAAAAACAACTAGTATTGAAAAAATAACCGAAAATGCATGGCGCACAGCAAAATGAGCACGATGGCGATAGAGCACCGTGTGATGGGGCCCTTTGCTGTGTGAGGCCAGCAGTGCTGGCACTGCTAATGACAATTCTTTTTCTGTCGGTATATTTCACACAATTTTCAGTGACGGACACCCAGCGATTAATCTCTTGAAAGTGTGAATATAAATATCTTCTAAATTAAGACCTGAGCAGCATACCACATTATCTTGACTTTGTGTAAGTAGAAGAAATTCTTCCAGCATATTTACCTGTAGAAAGAGCATGAGGTTCTCAAGGTCTAGTGGAAGCAAAGCCTTCTGCTACCAGTCCCTCCTTGAAGTGTTATTTTGTCCTTTATGCCCTCCAGAACTGGTGACTTGTACCTTCCCATCATCCGATCCCACTATATGTGAGGAGAAGCACAGTCTGTGAGCCTTCAGAAGGCATTTACGTCGCGAAGGGCAGGACGACATGGTGGGGATGGATTCTGCACCTGCCATTCAGCCCTGCTGCTGGAATCTGAGATTGGGACTCGCTGGGTGCTGGATGTCAAGGGCTGTCAGAGGACAGTGGAAAGTGTCTCCTTGTTAAGAGGGTGTGTGTGGAGTCCAGGATTATGTGAAGAGCCTGAGCACTGAAGGATCAGAGCGACTGGATAGACATCCAGACAGTAATGGCAGGGCTTGTCTGAAAACAGTGAGCTGTAGCTAGACTTGTGGCAGATCTGTAGCCCAGCAGAAGTAATTGATTACTCTTGGGTCAGGCCAGCAACCCTGTGGACTATAGCCATGGTCAATGTGAAGGATTTACATTCCATAGCATGTTACACCTTTTGCTGATATGCCCTTGGGCTAGCAGGTGTCGATCCTAACCTGAGAAGAGCAGTCAAATTAAAATGGTCTTATGCTGAGGAAGAGGAACCTCCTCTGCTCTCTGGTGGTGTGTGACGCTGAAGGTAGCTACGGAGTTTGCCTGTGGAAAAGCCTGGCATCCCTCCCAAGCAGCCACCTCACTGCAGCCCTGCAGCCCATCTGCCCTCAGAGGGGGAACACGGGCATATGCCAGTCTTTGTCACTATAGGATATTCTGTATGATCAGTGTTTTTGGTAAAAGTGCGGAAGGTATATTTGACTAGTGTTCTAAGCAAAAAGATATACAGTCCGGCCTACCATAAAGCATCACATTTCAGGCATGCTAACCGATACATATCTACACATATACATAACAGCATACATAACTGTATCTATGAATTTGGATTCAAAATGTTTTGTGTAAATTGTGGACATGTTAGGCAGTGACATTCTGAAGGTGTGCCGTGGATTTTGAGATGCAGTGTCTGAATAAACAGGATTTTGGGGGAGCAGCACTATTCATGATTCACATAAATTTACTAGTGTCTGGTTTCATAGGAGTGCACATGCATTTTAAATAGCTGAGTAGATTTAATTGTGAGAAACAAACCTCATGGTAAAGGGAACTATTACTGTATATTGCTGAAATATTACATTTTGGATTTTACTTGTTAGGCATGTTTTATCTCCACAAAAAAAACATCAATGCAGACCTTGATTTGGAGAAATGTTCTATATTAAATCAGTAAATAAACAGAAACATTTGTCTTATTTATGGTCGGCAATTGCGATGTCATGGACTAGGACGTCAACCGTGAGCGAGTCGCACAAAAAAAATCACAGGAAATCTTTCAGACTAAGCCTTTCACACTAGCAGTAATATGTGGAATCATGCTGGTTTCTGCAAAAAAGTGAAAGTAATCTAATCATGAATCCTAGTTTGACTTGATTGTGAAGGATCCTCTGTGAAATTCGTTCAAATGGGGAGGTTAAATGTATCATTTCAGCCCACAGAAAATGTGTCTTTGAGACTGTTAAGAAACTGAAAGGGTAATATGTAACTATTACCCCTCATTCTGAGGTTTTTGATTCATTGGTGCTTATGAGGAGACGTCTGTTGTGGCTGAATCATAAACAAAGCGACCTTGAGCCCGCAGAGAGCCACGTGAGCACATTCTTCTCAGGGCAGCCGTTCTGCGATTACATCTCCCCAGTCTGTCTCACTGTAATTAAGATCAATCCCCAATCTGAGCCATCAATTTTCACCTTGTAGTGGAATCTCTGTGACAGACTGAAGGCTGCAGCCACAAGATTTCGGGTAATAACACTTTGCATGATTGCTGTTAGAAATGCAAATAAGTGTGTGGAATGAAAGGGAAGAGACATTCACAACAGCCTTGCCAGTTACTCCCAGCGTTACCTCAGGACCTGTGCTGGAATTTATTTATTCTTCTTTTAATTTTCTGTTAAATCTCTGTGGCAATATCAGTCAGTTTTCTGCTGCAAGCAGCTATACCTCTGACCCCGCCCCCACCTGTCACTTGATACATACCTGGGGGGTGTTCCACAAAGTTAGCTGGATTAATTTAAGATAGAAGTTATGAATGTCCAAAAGGAATCCTCCTTACTTTAACTTGTATTGGACAATTATGATTTCTCACTTAAGTTAACCCCTCTAACTGAGAGAAACCTTGCTTTGTAGAGCACCACCCCCCCACCGCCACCTGATCTGTAAGTTAATCTGTCTATTCACATTGTTGTTACTTTTTGAGAAGCTGTATGTCAGTGGTTGTGTTATATTCATCGACTGTTACAGAACAGGCACTTGTGGATGCCAGAAGTTTTCTGGGAGTGTCCCAGTCTTCATTGCCAATTGCGTGAGGGCTTAAAAACACCCTTCCTGTGCTATTCCACTGTGACAACGGTGTCCTCAGCAGTAGACGCTAATGACCTTGGCATCAGTGCTGGGTGGCTGGGTTTGAATCACGCTAGACAGTAAAAATATAATTGGCCAAAGATTGCTCGTTTTGATGTAAAGGTCACATGCTCAGTTCGCAGAAAGGACGATATATGCATATTTTTTCTCCTCTAACTGCTGGATTTGATTATAAAACTAGCAAAAGATTACAAATGATGAAAAATCTATTATATTATATTTGTATAATTTTAGTGAGACGCAAAGGTGCACAAATACACGTGCAAAAGTGTATCGGAGCAGAGGAACACCAGCACAGACACGGCCCTCCGTGTGAGACCCGTACGGCAAAGCACAGCCTCATCCATTAAAATGCTCGCTTGAAACATGTGAATATTTATAACACTTGTGAACACAGTCTGTAAGAAACCATGAGTAATTGTTATTTGAGTTTATATGCGTTCTCCAATGTGGAAACGGCATATCCCGTAAATAGACTCAGCAAATGTAATCTTACGTAATGTTTATATAATCTTTTCTCCCAAAAACCCGTTGACACATTTACCAAGAATATCTGCTGTTTTTCGGTCTGACGTTTTGCTTTTCGATGGCTCTCTGCTCATCCGTGTGTCACTGATGCCTTTTAAGCAGCCGTGGTCACATGAGAGAAAGTTGTGATTGCTTCATTGTACAAGAGATAACGGACACATAGTGGTCTTAAATATTCCTTAAATTATATATATATATATATATATAAATATATATATATATATATCTTTTTTTCCCTTTTTTAACTTCATTATTTTACGTATCGTAAAATGTTAAAATCCCAGCCATCTGACCACTGATTGGGTACATTTGCTGTCCTCCCAGAACTTATCTCAAGACCGTTAACGCAGGGTACCATTATTGGATGACCAACTGTGAAAAACTTATTAAATAATTCTGCTTGTTTTTGCCTAGGGGGTGAAGTGTTACCCCAGCGGACAGATAGCAAAGGGAGGTAATGGCTGGTGACTGTTGGACCTGGGTGTCTCCCTGCACGCACAGCAAATGCGTGCCAGCGAAGTGTCAGTAATGCATACGCGCAGTGACTCAGAGATGTGCCAGGGGCAGGATTTCTAAATCCTCTTGAGCCTGCAGCATAATGACTTTCAACGACCCCAGTGGAACATGTTTGGCCATTCCAAAATTCCCCGCGCAGGCCACATCCTGTGAGCTTTGGAAATAAGTTCGGCATTTTGCTCTGTGTGACTAACCCGGTTAATATCGTCTGGACCGTTAAACATGACAAACTGCTGTCTATCTGCGCCCCTGGGAAAAGCTAAGGGGAAATTGGCCACATACAGTACAAAGATTTATAGGAGTGCTGGAACACCACACTTAAAAATTCTGCGAATATGAAGTAGTAACGAACGCCGCTCTGGATGTATTTATCTGTTTGTACATTTGTGATCAATACAAAGATATATCACCCGCCGCCACGTCAGTACAATACAGTGGGTTCCCATAATGCACTTCGCGTGGCCACGCACACAGACGGCGGCGTATGACGGCAGAGGAAACGGGAAGAATCCTGTATGATAGGCGGCAGAGCCGTGCTGAAATGCGCTTTCCCGGGGAAACCCACGTCGCCCGCACACGTAGCCGACCTTTTGCTTCAGGTCAGCGACCAAGCGGCCGGCAGCACCGCGCTTTTCGAGCCACCGAGGCCCTGTGTGTGTGGATAAACAGCGGCAGGCGACGGACTCGCCTCGGCTCGCTCTGTGGTGGGGAGACCGCGGCAGGGAAATCGCTCTGCGCGGATGCGGGCGCGTCTAGCTGCGAATCTAAGCGGCAGTGTGTCTCTTTAAACTAATGCCAGTGCAGCTTTTTTTGTTGTTGTTTGCATAGCGTATCCGGAAGTACTTCCATTGCTTGCGTTCTGCGTTGCTTTCTGCGAGAAAGCCGCTAGATTCTGGGTGATGGGAGCATACGGCCAAAGCGTGTGTTAATTGTGTATGACACTAGAACCTTCACCCAGCGCTTATAATATAACCACGAAATCATGCCGGTGCTATAAAACTGCACCGCTGGAGTTAAGCGACTAAAATAATTTTAAAGAAACGTCTGGGCTATCGGGCGAGCAGTACTCGGTTTATTTTGAGCTTGCATTGAGGGTATCGCGCTGGCGCGAGTGGGCGTGGCCGCGGGGTATCGCGAGACTATGATACAGGCGCATCGTTCCCGCGAGAGGGTCCACGTGCTGTCCAGGGTGCTGAAAGGCAGCGTTATTTTTACTTTGGATAAGCCGTGTTTTATGGTTCATTGTGTATTTTCTTTGTTTTTACTAATATTTATCCTTATTTCAACCTTTATTCATTAGTCATATTCTGTTTGGGAATATAGGAGCAAATCTTATAGTTAATCGTCTTTAACTGTCAGCGTCTCTGTCAGGATCTCTGTAATAATTATCTTACTGTGCTCTGACCTCTAAGATGTCAGCGGTGGTGATAAGTGTCCCTTAGTTACACAGATTTTTTGGTAGGGCATCTTTTGGTAAGGAAGTTCCTTGAAGGTGATCTTTAGCCACTTGTCATGTGTTGCAGGTTTCCACTGAGAGAGCTGGAAGATGTCCATGGTCCTGTTTGCGTCTGTGGTGCGGGTGAGAGACGGACTGCCTCTCTCAGCCTCCACGGACTATGAGCAGGACAGGGGGCTGCAGGAGACCAAGAGGCATCTAAAGAGTCTCTCTAAGAAGCTGAGCCAGTTCCCAGACCGCTGCACGCTGAAAACGGGGCAGCATACTGTTAAGTGAGTGTCTGGGGCAGGGAATCATATCATGGCACTGACACAAGTAACAGTGCACACACGAGTGGGATGAGGTGGGTGGTGGCATGTACAGCGGCTGCTCTGGGTAATGGCCCACAGCAGCCCTAGCCTAATGTTATACTGTAAGACGTGTCCACCTGTAAGGAGAGAAGCATAGCTTCGAATCACTCCTGTGTCTCTGTCCCTCCTTCTTGTTGCGTATCTGTGTTGAAGCAGCACATTAGGAGAGGTAAATGCACCCTTGTTACAGGTTTAATGTGCCTATTTCGGGGCACCTTGCCCAGATACACATTGCACTGCCTGGCGTCTGTGCTAAACAGGTGTTTGGTATATAAACAGTCCACTGGACATGTATGAGGAAGACTGAGCTGCCATCACTTGCGGGGAAGGCAGTCACGAATTCCCTTCCACTGTCTGCCCGGTGCAGGCCCAGACCAGCACAAAGCCCCCAAGTTATTTATGTATTTAAGTCCCAGCTGCTATTTAAATCTCCAAGGAAAGGGGCCTGTTATAAAAAGTTGTGTGCACCCTAAGTTTCCCAGAATCCTATCCCAGAGCGGCAGCATAAAAAATTCCCAGGGCAACAGTGCTGGGTAGTAGGGGTGGCTATAGCCCTGTGTCAGAAATCAGTGTTTACTGTGCCTAAGGAAAACAAAGTTGCAGTGTGTTTGCATGTGTGTCAGTTTCAGAAATTCTCTGGTAATGGGATACTTGATGATGTGCACGTCTTCCAGTTTCACTGGTTCCCTGGGAGTGGGATACCTGATGGTGTACGTGTCTCCCAGTTTTGCCAGTTCCCAGGAAATGGGATACCTGATGGTTCATGTGTCTCCCAGTTTCACCAGTTCCCTCGGAGTGGGATACCTGATGGTGTGCTCTGAGAGCTATCCCAGCGTCCTGGCCTTCTGCTTCCTGGATGAGTTACAGAGGGAGTTCATCGTCACCTATGACACGAAGCGGATAAACAGTGCCGTCCGACCGTACTCCTTCATTGAGTTTGGTGAGCACTCTAGCCAACCGCCCACCAACACAACCTCTTTAAAATTTCATTTACCAAAAAAATGAGCAGACATTTAAGGCTGACACAGTGAACTAGAAGTCAGCGATATCCAGGAGGTCAAAAGCTCTGCATCACGCAGTCCAGTTTCTTAAATGTCAGACGTAATTTATGAAATGTAAGATGTAATGTGTTAAAAAGACTTCATTACATTGTTTACCGTTATTTAATACTTGACTTTCAGAATTCCCCTGCTAAAAGCTATATGTTTCCGTATGTACTGTGGTTGCTGATAAAATGGCTGTCC
The DNA here is from genome assembly GCA_011763525.2 of Mormyrus iriodes. NCBI lineage: Eukaryota > Metazoa > Chordata > Actinopteri > Osteoglossiformes > Mormyridae > Mormyrus > Mormyrus iriodes. The sequence goes on from JAAGVU020000035.1 coordinate 5,053,165, forward strand.
GCAGTAACACGCAGGGCCTTGTTTTCTCTGTCGGCGACAGACAACTTCATCCAGAAGACCAAGCAGCGCTACAACAGCCCGCGCTCCCTGTCCACCAGGGTCAACCTGGCCGACATGCAGATGGAGATTAAACTCAGACCCCCCTTTCAGCTGTCTGCTGAGGATCTGAGCGCGCTCAACGGCTTCTCCCACCACTCGTCATCAAAATACAAGGGCATAGGTAAGAACCCGCACATGCTACTTTCCAGTGGTCAAGGAAGTGATCAAACAATTTACTTAAGTGAAAGTAGATATAAACAGGCCAACCGTGTTGACTGAAATTAGCTTTAGATAATCACCCAGCTGCAGTGATTCATGCTGATAAGCACATCTAAGCCACACAGTTCAACAATAGTTCTAGCACTAATATACAGGTCGCCGTTGACTTACGACCTACGCGACATATGACATATCAATTTTACGACCGAGACCACAAATATGTGGCCACGACAGCACCGCGTCTGGCAGCCCGAGTGCTGCCCCTACTGCCAGCAGCAATGAACTAAGAAAATTGTGATGAGAAGGTTAAAAACCACCAAAGAATATGACTTGAAGGTGATAGAATTTTATTATACACGATATTATACACTTACTTACGACTGGTCGGTTGGAATCGTCCATGGCCTTAATTTGACATCGACCTGTACTTATATGGGATATAACGATATGTATGATGTGACAATACAAATACGTCTGCTCCAACATTTTACGGTTTTCTCTTTACCTTTTTATATTTTATACATTAATATCTTATGTTTTGTCACATGCTTAATTGGAAATCTGCCCAACAGTTCTAAATAAAAGGGAAAAAATAATGCAATATGAGCAAATACCTTTCATTTGTCGAGTCAATAATTAGAAATGAAATAAGACCTAAGTTTTTTTTCATGTGGTCATTATATATTAACCAGTTATTGACTGAATTTACAGAAAGTGTGCTATATTACGAGGTATATCAGGATATGAGATTTTGGTCATATCGCAAAGCCCTATATGTGTGTATTATTAAATAAAATTTTCCAGTTAATGGCCACAGGATGCAGATTTTAACACTTTTGTCATGACATTATCAACATGCTATTCACAATCACTGATAGGTCAGCTGGATCACAAACACTGGAGGATCACCTCTTGCCATTTCCAGAGCCACTTTTCACAATAACTCAAAAGGTGTTATATGTAGTACAAACTGTATAGCAACCACAATTTCTCAAAGTTTCTAACAGCTGAGAGGATTTGAAACATCTGACGCCTACTCTCTGCTTCGAGTTGCTGGGCTTTACTTTGATGAGAAAAGCTCTGAAATCTCTTTATCATCTGTCCCATCACTAACTTTCCCTGTCCTCATCTGATTAAACAGGAAATTGATTGTAAAATGTATCGCAATGCTAAGCAGAAATGTAATAGAGTAAAAAGTATAAATATTTGCTATATCGTAGAATAAACATCAAAAGTGTCCACGGCTAAATCTACTTAAGTAAAGTACAGATATGTGAAAAATGTACTTAATTACAGTAACAAAGTAATTGTACTTTATTTCCACCACTGCCCCTAGCCCTCAACTCTAACCCTAACCATAACCCCTAGCTAACACTAATCCCTGACCCTTAACCCTTAAGCACTTCTTTGTCTTCTGTACGTAAAGCTCGAGGACACGTTTAGGTTACGCTCTGCTTATGTGCTGAGGCTTTGGGGGGGGAGTGCAGTGGCTCATACGTGAGACATGCACACACGGCTGGTGACCAGCAGGAAATGGGGGAATTTAGAAATATCCAGATAAAAGGTGATGACGACGGGTTGTTATGGCACCGCTGCGTGGTTCTCCTTAACAAAGGCCTTCTCTCATCATGGCAAGGTCCACCTGACCCGAAGCGTGCTGGCTGGCGCTGTGTGAGCTGTGGCCATAGGAATCTTCACGCTCTTTTTCCTTCCTGGCTCATTAGCATGTTCCTGTTGAAGCCCCCCTTCCCCATTTAATGGTTTTACACTCCCAGCACCCCCCCATAGCCTTGCTTTTGTGGCTGGGGCCTTTTCAGGATGGGTTGCCCAGACAAGCCCCCCCCTCCAGCTGGGGCCAGCCCCTCTCCCCCCCCCCCCCCCGTGAGCACCTTCACACATCACTGACTGTGCAGAATCTGTTTACACCCGCCTCACTGAGCCCTTTGTCCCCCCCACCAACAGGGCTTTCCTATCAGCCCTCCCTCTGACCTCAAGTTAGGCTTGTACTCTGGCGTGGCTTGAGCCTGGACTCCTCCTGCCTGAGGAATGCCGACAGAGTGATTCATTCAGCACTATGGAAATGGTGTATGTGAATGGCTGGGGGGGCCTCACACCATTAACAACCCAGTGAGACCAATTCCCTCTCTATATGCTGAGGGGCTGGAATCAGGGTTTAATCAGCGTGTGGCTCAGTGGGCTAAGCCTGTGATCGGAAGGTCGCCGGTTCGAGCCCGGCCTCGGCACATCTGTGGGTCCTTGGGCAAGGCCCATAAGCCCCAGCTCCCTGGGAGCTGCTATGGATGGCTGCCCTTCGTGGCCAGCTTGCTTTCACCAACAGACAGCCAGTTGGGGGAGGTGTAAAGAGAATTTCCCCATGGGTATCAATAGAAAAGTATAATTTATTATTATTATCATTATTATTATTATTATTAATAATAATAATAATAATAATAATAATAATAATAATAATAATAACGTTCCATCTTCTTGGGATCCACAAACCCAGTGATATTGGATTTGGTGATATGCTCTTTGCAGATACTGTGCGTTTGAATGGGTTATAAGGGCGACGTCTCTTCACTGTGTCCCCTCATCATGTTCCCTGTTCCCACATCCTGACTGCTGCGCCCCCTCTCAGCTCCGAACCAGATGCTGGAGCCCGTGACGCTGGCCGGGGTGGTGTCCTGCATGCTCAGCCTGCTATGCGGTGGCCTGAACCTGCTCCGGGGCGTCCACGCCATCGAGAGCGTCCTGCAGGTATGCTGGGCCGGGCCGAGTGCAGCCTGTGACGGGCCAATCTCCCGTTGGTGCACGTCTCGTGTCCCCTGCTGCTCCGAGGCCCTCTAAGAGCCCCCGACTAATGTGACACCCCCCCCAGAATGAAGACGAGGACTTCAGCTACGTCATTGCCTTCTTCCTGGGAACAGCGGCTTGTCTGTACCAGGTGGGTGGCGGCCCAGAGTGTTCTCCAGCCCGGGGTTTTATGTTTCCTTCGGTGATGTAACGTGGGGCCCGTGTGCTCCTGGTCCTCCTTCTCTTGTTTCCCTTAGTGCTACCTGTTCGCCTACTGCACACTTTGGAGGAATGGCAAGTCCTTCCTGGCCTTCGCGCTCATCTGCCTATGTAACATGTACCTGTACGAGTTACGCAACCTCTGGCAAATCCTCTTCCATGTGACGGTGGGCGCCTTCACCACGCTGCAGATTCGCCTGCGCCAGCCTCAAGGCAAGGCCCCTGACTACAATGTCTGACCCTGGCATGCGCCACCCCCCCACTGGCCTGGGGGACGGAGGACTGGGCGCCTTCGTGAACAGGAGGACTGCATGGTCACATGCTGGGGCAGACCCGCCCCTGTACGTACTTTAATTACCAGAACATGATTATGCCCTTTATTTATTGCAGTATCTGATTTGTCAGGATAGCTTATGTGGCAAATGCGGGGTGTTTATTTCACTACAGCTGTGCCATCAGCATAATTGGGGGAGATGAATGCTATGCAGAGAGAGGTGGCTGTTTCCCTTCACTAGGATCTCAGACAGCAGTGAAAACTGCGTTGTGTTGTGTGGGAGAGCGTAGACAGCCAGGGGTACGTGAGCTTTCAGCTCCTCGCAGTGACTGAAGGAACCTGCCAATCATCTGTCTCGATTTGGAATCCGTGAGTTTAGGGAAAAAAAAAATGAAACGACAGCACAGAGTCACGTGTAATAAATAATGGACCATGTTAGGTGCTTTTGAGCAGTTTTTGTCAGCAGTATGAGACACTTTCTGGCCGAGGTTACTCTCAGCTCTGTGCTGTGCTCCTGTTTAGCAATTTGCCCTTAAGTACAAACAGTGCATTGATAATAATCTGCACTTCCGTTCAGCCACACATCATGTCATGGAAATTTAGGATGGTTATTATTATAAACGGTAGTGTGGAGCTGGATCGTTGAATGAGGCTCTTGGTTTGGGGAGACCATCCGCTGTTCAGAGTGTGTGTGTGGGGGGGCTCCCGTTTGCTTCTCATTAGCGTGTATGTTTATATCCTGCATTTGCATTCCGGCCTGAGATGCCACACTGTCCTCCTCAGTCCTGTCTTTTGTAAACCTCGGCCAAGCTGGGATTTCAATTTGCATCTCATTAACCTTTGACAACGAACAAATTTCTCTGGTTAAATTCACTGAGGTTACTCCTGTTTCAGTACAGCAGACGTTCTGCGATGAAGCATACAGCCACTTGTAAGGTACCGGTGAAACACCCCCAGTGCAGCACTCGAGGAGTGGGGGGGGGGGCAGAACAGGCCCCCTGGGACCAACTGTGTTCTTGTCTGGATTCCTGGGGCCCCCTGGTGGTGGGCCAACCCCTCTGCGCCCTCCAGTCCATGTCCATGGAGGCACTGTGCAAGTTGGACTCTGAGCGTGAACATAACCCCACTTCTGCTGGTGTCGGTCTTATTTTGGAGGTAGGGGGGCAGGATTAACGAAGGAATTTTGTAACATGCCTTAGTGACATCATTGTCATATATGTTTGCTATAAGAGAAATTATGAATGATTGATATTTATTCAGGTTAATTATGTGGATTTACTGAACTGTATGATTTTTGAAACTGCAACATAGAAAGGCAGTGTGCAAGGCTGAGTATGGTGGAAGTAGCCAAAAGCTTGCCCATTTACTTGCACAGTGGCCTATAGTATTCAGATGTCAAGCATGTATGTGCATTTTTTTGAAATTTTACTAAATGCTGTGCAATGCAGCACAGACAACAGGCATGTGCTTTCCAAGAGCAATGATGGGAAACAATAAATTCTATTCAACAGCACAAATGAAGGTTCACTAGTGTCATAATGGCTGCATTAAAGCAGCATCATTTCGAGTCTTTGTTTTCTGTACTCCACCCTTAAAGGCTGTAGTTGTGATCCTGCCCAGGTCTGGTCCCGTTCTTGCTGGCCTTGACCCCTAGTGCTACGTCCACTGGTGTGTGGTGACCTGCAGCCCTCTGATGATTGACTGGAAGAGAGCGGGGTGGGAGGGTGTGTGTCTGAAAATGGTTTAAAACCTTTGGCCTGTATCCGGTAATGGGCATTATGTTTGTTAAGACCGTACTGCATCTATGTTTGTCACATCTTGTTTGCATTATAAACATTTTGTTGTGTTATGAATGTTTGGATGTTCTGTTGTTTCTCTGTTGTGGGGTGGTCCTCAGGATCCGTCATTCTTTGGTGGTGCCAAGTAATTTTATTCTGAATCTGACTGCCTTCTATTCAGAGAATAACAAGAATGAATGAAGTTGCAACAAAGAGAAGCCTTCAATACGTTTTAAGTGTTTTCAGAAATATGTGAAAGATATATCTAACCAGTTATATATGTATGTCTGAGATATGTATGAGTATGTGATATGCAGTCAGCATCAGCCTTTACTACGCAATATTAGCGTCACCTCGCCAGTCTGAATGTTGTTTTTTCATCTAATCACCATTGTCTTATCTTCTAAGGCTACTCTTAAGCTGTTGGTTTTCACATGAACGGGTTCGGAGATGACGCTCTGGGTTGCGCTTTAGGTAAACGAACACGGTCTCATGGTATCTGAGCTGCTGTCACCTACAACTCTGCTCTCCGACTGGGAATTCGGGGAATTGACAGGATCCCCGGCTTGACAGCTTTCACGTAGCTGCGTCCCTGCTTCCCATGACGACCAGAGTCCTGATCAGTCACACACCAGGAGCCGGGAATATGGGCAGGTGGCTCTTACTGGACTCTCAGGGTCTCGCAGGCTTCAGGCGTCACTATGGGCCCTGGGGAGTTCTGGCCAGAGCTTGTACATTAGGACATGGTGGCACAGACCTCGTTAAAGCTGGAACTAGGGGGACATCCGGGGCATAGCTGCGTGAGGGAGCCGGTCATGAATCCCTGCAGAGTGAGTGAGTGTGTGTATGTGTGTCTCCCCTATGCCACCATTGCTGCCTTAGTGTCATCTGGTTTAAATCCAAACCATCACTGTTTCAGTTTTCCCCCATCTGCAGAACCAGCACGATTTTAACCCCAAACTCAATATTAATGCATTTCTAGAAGCTCCAGGGAACCCAGCAAGCATGGTCACGATGAACCAGAAGTGGCTTTGCTGAAAGAGCATTACTGCCCCCTACTGGGAATAAGGCCTGTTTCTGAAATATCTTTCAATGACCAGCTGTGATGATGCAGCTTTTCAAAAACGGGTATTACATCATGTGATATTTTAAATGCCTGTTATGTCACAGAGTGGATTGCTGGCACTCGATTATCATTAAGTCAGCAATGTAATGGCACTCTCCTCATGTTCGCGCTCACAGAGATCTGCACCACATCCTGTTGCTGTAGGAGTAAAAAAAAAAAGCAGCGCCTCCCGGGCTGCACTCAGCACTCAGGCGGTATGGAAAATCAAACCTACCAAACCAACGGCACCTAGAAAAGGTGTTGGCTCTTTCTGTGCAATAACCACTGTCACAATGCCTCAACAACACTGCCGCGCACGAGCTGTCCAGCCCATGGAAGGGACTTCCGGTCCATCTCTGAATAGAAATGTCTCCTGGTGATGAAGAGGACAGGTTTTTGAGAGCAGTATTATGATGTGGAAAATGAGAAACACAGACTAAACAACTGATTGAGAGCATCCAGCAAGCTGCCCTGCGCACGGGGGATCGGTGGGGTCTTTGCCTGCAGTTAACATCTTTAGCCGCTGTTATTAACCGTGGCTGGACTCGCTTTGTCAAAATGCACATTATACAGTCAATTTAGAGATGGCTGCGTTTGTTACGCCAGAGGGGTGAACTGCGAAGTGAGTACACTGGTTCAGCGATGTTTCTTACTTCGAATCTTTGCTTGGGATATATTGTCACACTAATTTACTTGTACGCCTAAACTGCTCGGAGCTGGTTTAAGCACAGGCTTTTAAATAAAAACAGGCTTAAGTCCCACCTTTTCACCAAAGACATAGCCTATATAAGAGCTGTCCTTTGACTAAATAGTAGGTGTGGGTGATAGCACTGATATACAATTCAATATCAAAAAATAT
>JAAGVU020000035.1:5060550-5075028 GCA_011763525.2 Mormyrus iriodes
CCCCATGGGGGGGTACGCTCTGCCATGGCGGGGGTGGGGGGGTAGGGTGGGGAATACCGACGACCTTCCGGTCAAAGGGCGGCCCTTAGTTTGCAACGTCGAGACTGCCTCTTTTATGCAAACACGCACAACCCCCCCGAATCAACTTACTGAATTGATAACCACAGATGTAGTGCTGTATTAACACTGATTGTGACTCTAGCGAGTTACCTCTGGGTAACTCATTTTGCAAGACACCCCACTGGTGACTTGCTTATTATATACAGTCACTGTATCAAATACATTTAAACCACATTCAGTCCAAACTAGGCTGAGCAAAACAAGTCAGTCATAACTGTTCTGGCTGAGATAGATCAAGTGGAAGTAGCTTTCTTCACCCTGGGATGACAAGATATCCTACCTGTCAGGAATCACTAGCAGCAGAAACAGATAAGCCTGCAAGCCAAACGGATTAAGGTCTCCGGAGCTGGAACCACGAATGTCCCCCTGGGATCAATAAAGTATCATCTTAAAAAACCTCAAACACATTTAACCCAGCAGTGACAGTAACTTGGCATACCAGCGTATAAACGCAGGCGTTGGAGGATTCGAGAGAGGCACAGAAAGTGACAGAAGCCGCCGGTGGTGTTTCAGAGCCCACTGACAGAGTAGATAGGCGACCTCAAAGCCACTGATGTCAAACTCGCAATCTCTGCAATGCAGTCCAGTCCAGTTTTTGCATGATTCACGGGGAAGGTGTCACCAGTACCCTCTGGAAAGGTGGTAACGAGGAGACATCAGAAATATTTATAGTCAGTTTATGAATTTAGAGTACATGCATTTTCCACAATGATTAACTGTAAATATACGAATATTATATGGTCATTACACTGAACATGGGAGGCAGTATGTGGCCCAGCAGGTTAGGCGGTTTGAATCTCAGGGTCAGCAGAGTGATGTCACTGTTGGCCCCTGAGCGAGGTCCTTAACCCCCAATTACCCCAGAGACTGTCTGACCCTGCTTTCTCAGAAATGTTGCTTTGGATAGTGTCTGCTACATAAAATGCAAATGTATGTAGTTCTGAAGACTTTCCGAATGTATAATAAGTTTATTTGGAAATGAAAAATAATAAAACAAAAATTAAAAAACAGCATAGTGTTGACATGTTAGATATGCAGTGATAACAGAACAAGTGTCACAGACTGCTTCTGCGGGTAACGTTCACCCCACGAGCCCCCTAAGCACCCGCAGTGCAGAGCCGCCAGTCACAAAGCAGGCTCACTCTGCATGCTCGTGTGGCACCCCCTGGCTGCTGAATGGTAGAGAAAAAAAAACGGGACTGATGTGGGGCAATGGCCTTGGGCAGGAGGGCGTGTTGCCATGGATACTCAAGAGTGGCAAAACTGATTCAGAGCAACAAAAATATACATTAATCATGAATACAGCAAACCGGCATCCAGAAAGTACAGCAGGGTCACAGCAGGGCAGCTGTAACACCTTGTCTGCACAAGAAATACTGAAACGATACAGGTTTATCTTCAGCTGAAAAGCAACCAGCAGCAATCTGATTAGCCAACCATGTCAGAGCAATCCTTCATCTTGGAGAACAGCAATCCTCCCAACCACACACAGGAGACCGTCAATAAACGAATGACATTAATAAGTCGAAGCTTTAGACCATCGATGTTTTCGGGAGGTAATGAGCTGTAGTGCATAGCTGTTTGTTAGCAGGAGTCAAAACAGAATCAAAACAAAAGGTCATTGGGCAGAGTCATGTAATACTGATTACGTGTCTCACTGGGAGGGGCAACCTGAAATTCAAACACAGAAGTGGGACAGGGTGTTCCTTCCAGAGGAGTGAAGGCAGGGCTTTAGTCAGGCTGCACACCACAGAATCATGGCAGCCTCTGGTCTGAAGAAACAAGGGGAGGGACCAGTGGCAGCAGGGAGCTCAAGGATCATCATCCTGATCCTACAGTCCCAATGCTGGGGAAGTGGAAAGAGTAAGTAAATGAGGGGGGAATGAGTTGAGCTCAGGCTAGAGGTGGAGGGGCACACACACACACACACACACACACACACACACACACACACACACACACACACACACATACTCAAACCCATTCCTCTGACCATAGGTACCATTCTTACCTACATACAGTGTTTCTCCATTGCACAGCATTAATTATTACGCTATCACAAACTACAGCACTTGCCTGAATTTATCTATTGATCAAATGATTGACATAGTGGCGTTATCCTATTACCGTGTAACAGAAAGGGGCCTCAGTAGTGACCCCTGCTGAACACCAGCTCCCCTACATTCTTCAGACCAGCTGTGTTCCCCCATTAAGGCACAAGCCCCCCCGCCCCCCGCATGATGTGATCCAGCTCACCCTCCCAGCCAACCCATTTACCAGTCAGCAAAAAAATAAAAGCATGGCTGCTATACACTTCAGATGGCTATACACAACAAAATACGTAAGTGGGCTTATATATATTCTCTCTAATATAATAATGTACAAAATATAGATTCTCAAATATATGCTAGATTTATTTTTGAGTCAAAATACAAAAAAAAACTTCCCCCCCATCTTTGCAACTATCTTCAACTGTCTCCAGCAGCTCCAGATGCACACGTTACAGGGCAGTTTTACATGTGCGTGCGTGTGCATCCGTATGCCATAGGTGTGCATGATGCAGCCCCTTCATACACTCGATCCCCAGGTCGTCCACAAGAGGCCTTGTCATGGGGAGTGAGCAGAGAGCTCCAGCATGAGGTGCTGCTTTTGCTCTCCACTACACCATTCCTATTCATCCTCTAGGTGGCGCACTCTCTGGTTTCATTCTCCAACATTTCACGCCTGAGGTGCGTCTGTCTGCCAAGTCCGTGCAATTTCTTTGGTCTCTTCAGATGCTGGGCGGCACAAGGTCCCCTCCCACCAGTCCCTGCCCAGGGGGGGTTTCCGCATCCTGGTCCCGGGGTACATCCCTGCAAGCGGGTGTGGACTTTTGTCTTTAGGGGTGTGCCCGTGGCAGCCCCCCCCATCCCAATGCTGCTGAGGCCTGGCTTCCTTCCCATGCGCTGCCGCCCAGCCAGCCGGGCCTTGGTTAGGTGCCGGCAGGTCCCCCGTTGAGGAAGTAGGTCATCATCTCACCCTTGCCCTTCACCTTCACCACCCCCCGGCACTCCAGCAGGTAGCTGTAGGAACTGAGCACCTGGTACAGGTCTGTGGTCACCTGGTGAGACAGAGAAGCCGTGCTGACGTCGCAACCCAAACCATCCATCCATTCCTGTCAGAGTCAGAGGGGGACCTGGAGCCAATCTCGGGCAGCACAGAGCTGAATGGGATTCTAGCCCATCACAGAACTCACGCAGGAGTGCACACACGCTGTGGGGAATTCAGTGACTTAGATATGGCGGTTCTGGTTACCTGGATTCTCTCGGGGACCCCGGTGCTGTCCATGCGGCTGGCCACATTCACCGTGTTGCCCCAGATATCGTACTGAGGCTTCCGGGCACCGATGACCCCGGCCACCACAGGGCCGATGTTGAGGCCTGAATGGAGGGGGAAGGTCAGAGAAGGGGCACACGAGGCCAACAAGAAGGGGCAGGGCAGCAAGATGACAGGGAGGTCTTACCGATCTTCATCTTGAAGTTGTTGAAGGAGTGCTCATTGATGTACTTCATCTGGTCCATGAGGCGCATGGCATAGTCGGCCAGGGCACGGATGTGTGAGCGGCCTGCCTTGTCGTAGGTGGAGGCGTTCAGACCTGATGCGGCCATATACGTGCTGCCGATGGTCTTTATCTTCTCCAGCTGTCGGAACTGGTCCTCGCTGATGATCTGGGAAAAGGGAAGCAGCGGGGTGCGAGGGTAGTTGGGTAGAGAAGAGGGATTGGGGCAAGGGAGAGGGAGGAGACGTCCAGGGAAATAAGAGGAAGGACGAAGTAGGGAGAATGAAAGCGAATATTACTCAAGTATTCCAAGATAGAAGGATGGGTGATCTTCACACCTGACGCCTAGTGCGCCGGCGACAATGGTCACCTGACTCGTGTTAAAGAGAGGCTGGCACCCCACCCTATTACACAAGGAATGATTGTTATAGCTTTTATATATTCAGAGGTGATGTTTACAGCCAAAACAAGCAACGCTCTCAAAGGGTCATGTCCTTCCAGTTACACTGCAGATATTTTTCCATTTTCCGAATCCTTTTATTTTCAGTTTGAGCCCTGAAACACGCACAGCAACACGTGGTAACAGTAGTGAGGAGGATGAAGCCCACCCACCCAGCGCACACGCACCTCGTCGAAGTCGGCGATGATCTCGTTGAGGAGCCGCAGACACTCCACACCCTCGTTGTTGGCCTCCAGCTCCACGTAGAACTCAGAGAAGTTGCTGATGGAGGCGAACATGACGGCCACGCACTCGCACGACTGGTAGTAGAGCTCGTCGTTGCGGCGCTCGCGGGCCAAAAAATGGGCAGCCACGTCCTTGGGCAGGATGTTGTGCAGGAGCCGGCGGTTGTAGGCCTGCAGCTCCTCCATCTCCTCCTTCTCCTCGGTGGCCTAGAAGAGGCAAGTGTGGGGGGGGGGTGACCGTCAGCAGGGGTCAGTGTCACTGGCTAAACCTGACAACGATGATGTTGATGATAGCAGCTGCCCCACCTCCCCACATTTATACCTTGTCTGAGTATCAGCTACTGTAGGCACCAAAAGCTGAGGCCCAGTAGAGCTATGAGACCACAGCAGGTAGAGACTCAGGCAACTTGTACGTGCAGACACACACGCAGACACAGATGCAGACGCAGACGCACCTGCAGCTTCCAGAGGAAGTCAAGCCGGGCGGTGGACTCCACTTGCTGGGCGTGCAGGTAAAGCGCCAGCACAAAGACGGTGATGACCACTGGGGTCATGATCTTCAGGGGAACCTTAGAGTCCATCATGGTGCTGCCAGGCAGGAGAAGCAGCAAGCTGTGAACCATGGGGACGCGACATGAAGAGCAACAGTGCACACATTGCACAGAGCAAGAGGTGGACATCTTACCATGTTCCATTAACTTGTTCTCTGCAGAGGGAAAACAAAAGCAGTACTTAGAGGTACAGGCATGACCTAAAATGTCTGCCATTCTTAGCGGCACAATCCAGTCTTTGGTCACAATTTAACAGTTTCCAAATATTTCAAATTACAAAAAGCGTCTTACATTTCAGTATATAAAGGATGTATTGTTACTTTAATGTTTGCAGATCTCAGAGCAGCAGCGCACAAGGACGGGACACTCACATAGCGTTGGCCACCACCAGCAGGTCCACGTTGTCGAAGAGGCTGACAGTGGGGAGCTCCAGCACTAGCACGTAGACAAACTCGATGGAGAGCATGAGAAGCAGCTTCCCAATGCTGCTGATCTGCAGGAAGACCGAGCAGGCCAGCAGGCTGAGGAGTACGCAGGAGGAGAAGTACTGCCAGGGGGAGAGAGTAGGGCATTACTCAGAACAGACACTATACAGGTGCTATGAGGTCACACTTCAAGTGAAGCTGTGTAACAGAGAATGATTGGGGGAAATTGTAACTGTAAAAAGTACCAGAGATTATGGAAGGGTCAGAAACACAGGGAATCAGGGCCCTGGGTAAAACACAAGAACAGGAAACAGCGCTTCTGGATTATTCCATGCAGGCTGAGGTCACAGGCTGGTGGGGTAAAATTGCACACCTCTGGAAAGCTGCAGCTGGGTGCCGGGTCCCCGCAGACGCCCTCGAGGGTATACAGGGTGTAGTTGAGGGCAGAGCGACGCACATGGCAGGCGGTCACTTGGCCACGGCTGATGTTGAACTCCTGCGCTAGGCAGCTAGGCAAATCGCTGGTGCTGCAGGTGAACTGAAGCCGGTGTAGAAACACACAGTGTTAGGAGATCCCATCTGTGCTGATCTGCAGGAAGACCGAGCAGGCCAGCAGGCTGAGGAGCACGCAGGAGGAGAAGTACTTTAACAGCTGACCATCATGTGCTAACAGGGCACTGTCTGTGAGCTTTGAGAAGCCACTGTCTATGTGCTTTAAGTGGGCACTGTCTGTGAGATTTGAGAGGGTACCATCTATGCGTTTTGAGAGGGCATCATCTGTGAACTTGGAGAGCACACCATCTGTGAGCTTTGAGAGGGCACTGTCTATGTTCTTTAAGAGGTTACTGTCTACGTGCTTGAGAAGGCAGCATTTGCAAGCTTTGAGAGGGCATTGTCCGTGAGCTTAGAATGGGCACTGTATATGAGCTTTGAGAGGGCACCCTCTATGAGCTTTGCAAGAGCACCGTTTGCGAGCTTTCAGAGGCCACTGTCTGTGAGCTTTAAGTGGGCACCATATGTGAGCTATGAGAGGGCACCATCTGCGTGCTTTAAGCAGGCACCATCTGGGAGCTTAGGGAGGGCACCGTCTGTAAGCTTTGGGTTGTCCTGCTGTTGGGACACTCTCAATGACATAAACAAGTTCTCTTCCTGCATATATCTGTATCTGGCTCCATTCATTTAGTGCTCAATGGCAACAAACTTCCCATAACTGCACTGATAAATAATCCCATAACCCGTTGTGTCCAACCCTGCGATTTGTGGTTGGAATGGGGTTAACTGGATGAATGGTGAAAACATCCTTTGCTTTCAGACCAAATCAAGTTCAACTTCAACAAACCAAACCAGTCCTTCGCATAGCTTCTGGAATCCCACAGATATGAACCTGAAATAGAGCATAAACAGCAAAGGGCGGCTGCAGAACTCACAATGTTGATGAAGGCAGAGAGAAAGACCAAGATGATGGTGAAGATCCCCACCAGGGTGCTGTTCATCCGGGACTGGACGATCTTCTTGGAGAGGTTTTGCAGAGACACTGGGAAAAACTACAAATGGAAAAGTAAAGAATGTCCACTCATCGTGGTTATCATGAACAGGAAACATGCAATTCCAGTGAGCAGTCATCTCTCTGAGAACCTGCGCAGGCGCAGGATACTTTGAGGATCTGTTGTGGGTGGGGGGCTTGTGCCTTAATGGGGGAACACAGACCATCTGCGGGTTTAACTGTCGTCAGCAATTAGCCTCAGCAGATTATGGATGGTGCAATAGGCAAAAACAGAACCCAACACACAGAAACCGGACTAGAACCCAAGGTCAACCCAGAATTATCAGGTACAAATGCTGCTTAGGGCCGATCAGGTCACCGGGGAGGGGGGTGCTCGCAGCTATGATCAGTGGTGGACGGCCCCTCAGGAGTTTTGCATAGATGTGTTTGAGACAGTGAGGACTGTGTGTTGGCTATTAATGCAGGGGTGCATCATTCAGACCGAAGCTGTCTAAATGCATCACAATCATCAAGCGACCATGAAAAGTCAACCAGGCCTTTGTAACGAATCTCTGCTATCACCCTGGAGCAATGTGACAGTATGCACTATTACCAAATAAGCATGTCTCTGACCTAGAAGCAGTTCAAGCAGGTGTAGGTCCATCTTGAGTTTCTTAAGAACCATTCAGGTTAAACAAACGTTACTAAAGAAAATGCAGCACTGCATTCGTGCATCTCGTCCATTAACAGCCAGATGTAACATTTTACTCCAGTCGATCTTCAAACCACTTGCCAGGGAACAAATATATCAATCACTTTGTTTGTCAGTGTCAAATCTTTCCAGTACTCTGAGATTTGGGCCTGCTGGGACGGCGTAGGGGGTGGGCAGAAAGGAGAGCTCACCCAGTAGCAGGAGTAGATGGTCGAGACAAACATGACAGCCAGCAGGAGAAAGAGACAGGCGACGTAGAAGCCGACCATCATCGTGGAGCTGAGAAACGAGCGAAAACAAAGAGGGCAATGAAAGACGGTCGTTCATAGAGTTTCTGTAAAATCAAAGACTCAAAGACAAATAATTTGAAAAACTGGAGTCTTTTCAATTCCTGACAATGGGGTGGCATTTCATTATAAGACAAAGCAGATCTCCTGAGCATTATATGGAAAACTGCAATATTACTCAATGTCTATTAATATAAAGATGGACTTTATTGATTTTGGGGTGTAAACTCTGGTGCATACAGCAAGAAAACCAATAGTGCACAGACAAACATACATCTAGCGCCAAACAGACAAGGTACAAAGACTACATACACAGTGCAAACAAAAATACATGATGCAAACAGTAAAAAAAAGTACACAGCACCCAAAGTATCCTGAAAAATATCCTGAACCTTACTGACTTTTTAAACTATTTAATTTTAATTAATTGAGTGAACTTGTGATAAAACTTAAATACATGGAATGGCTGTGGTGCCCCTAGGACAGAAACTGAAGTTCATCTAGCCATCCAATAAGATAACAGTAACTTTTTGGAGAACATAAGAAATTACTGTTAGTTTTTATTGTGTTGCTCTTAATATGGATATATTCTGATGTTGTATTGTGTTTTTGGTTCGGGGCAAATATATATTTACTACCCAGATAATTAACTTTGAATATTTCATTTGACTGCCTAAGACTTTTGCACAGTACTGTACAGATACACATTAACATTAAAGGCAAACTAGCAGGATATATTTTTTATTTGTTTGTTTGTTTGCTTGTTTTGTCTCTGTGGCACTCTCTCACCCACCGCGGTACTCACCGCGGTACCATGACGACCTGAATGAAGCAGATGAACAGGAATACAAGAGAAGCACAGGCCACATACGCCCCGAATTTGGAGTCCACCTGCTTGGAGTACTGGGGGGGTGGGGGGTAAACGAACCAAGACCCAGGAGGTAGCGTGGAGAAAAAAGTATATATATCAGGTGTGAAGGGAGACATGCATACGGAGTGGGGTGCAGTATGTGAAGACTTATTAAAGCCAAATGTGCACTTTCTCCATAATGCAAGCCAGACACCAGGACCCTAGCTACCTTTTTCTCCAGGTCTGGCTCCCGGAAGGTCAGGAGGAACTTCTTGACATGTTCTGAGCGCAGCCGGTCGATGCTCCTGGCGTCGATGGCCCGGCCCAGGAACTCGTCTACCTCATCCTCTGGGTTCAGGTTCTCCTGGGTATTTCTGAAAATGAAATGCCTAGATAACACAAGACAAGGTTTTTTTCCCCCTTCTTCAAACTCAGAAGCAGTCTCTACTACCCTCTATAAGAATTATCAGTCATCAACACTAAGACACACTAGCAAACAGGCAAACTTTGGCCCATGCAATCGTGAGACACAGAGTAAGGCTGTTTCCTTCTGTGTTGTAGGTCATGCTGCCTGTGCGTACTACAGCCACAGATGTGACACAGTGCTCATGCTGGTGGGCATGTTCTGAGTGCATTATAGGGGACCACAGACTTGGAGAAGGTCTGACAGCCCCTCATCCCACTGCAGCACCTGCCCCACATTCCCTGCCTGCCTCAGGCAAGATACACGAAAGGACCACAATGTTATGTCTAGTCTAGTTAGTCACTGGACATGACTGACAAGTAAAATGACGGGGGGGGGGGGTTCCTACTCACTTGTCCTTGGGGTCCTCAAAGCCCTGTAGTGAGTGAGTGAGTGAGAGAGAGAGAGAGAGAGAGAGAGAGAGAGAGGGGTTACACTGAGGTCATCTTGTATGAACACTGGGTTAGCTACATGCAGTCTCCTTTAGCCAGAGTCCTCATATTCCCAGCTTACTGTGATTTTTGTTTCAGAAGCACCCTAATAATTAGGCTTAATGGGACTGCAGCTTTAAATAAAACAAACAGTACATGACACTGCAGGGAATCCTTCTTAGCAGAGCAATCATACTGCCCTTTTATGCTGAACACTGGATGCGGTTATATATATCATATACCCCCCCCCCCCAACACACACACACACACACACACACACACACACACACACACACACACAGCATGAGAGTGGTGGCTATATGACTAAAACTTTAAATCACAGAAGGAAAAGGAAAACTACTGAACTATTAAACTGGGCCGTTTCATTACTGAGTACATATCCATTGTTGTATTTCTGCATATTTAAATCCCCTCGGAGATATACTTTTTTTCCACTGAAAATTAATTGGTGGTTCAAAATGTCTGTGTTTTCCAGATAAGCTGAAGTTACTGCAATGTGGCTTCTTGTTACAACAGTGCCACCTTCTGGTAAAGGTGAAAATATCGTCCTCAGTTTAATAGTGAAATGAGTAACAGAAAATTATCTCCGTGAAAAATCATATGAAAGACAAAAAACACCAACTATACATCTATTAAAATGCTTACATTAAGCCCTTCAACTACACTTGACATCAAATGTCACAGAAGAGGTCTCAACAACCAGCAACAATCAAAGGAAAAGTTGATAGGCCACTGTTAACAGGCTACAATTAGTAAAGGGTGGTGTATTTGGCTCAGGCTACAGTTAGCAGTAACACTTTACTTAAGGCCATGTTTTTAGTCATTTATAAACACATTCATAACAAATAATAATGCATTCATAAAGCATTATTAACAGGGCTATAAATATTTATCAAAAGGCATAACACATTATAGCCATGTTTATTATGTATTATGAATTCTTTATGAAGCTTTCATCTATAATGCACTATAGATACCTTTAGCTACATTTAGCTAATAGGCAGCACGTTTGGCTCAGGCTACAGTTAGCTAAAGGGCGGCACCTTTGGTTCAGGCCACAGTTAGCTAACAGGTAGCATGTCCAGTTCAGGCTGCATTTCACTAAAGTGTGGCCCAATTGCCTCAGGCTACAAATAGCTATAGGGCAGCGCATTTGGCTCTGGCTACAGTTAGCTAGAGGGTGGCACGTTTAGCTCAGGTTATAGTTAGCTAAAGAGTGGAATGTTTGCCTCAGGTTACAGTTAGCTAATGGGCACCTCCTTTGGCCAGATACAACACTAACAGTCACAGGGAGATTAATTATCAGCAAAGCCGGATTTATGCATGCGCTAACCTGGGCTGTAGCCCAGGGCCTCAAGTTATACAGGGTTGTTTTGCTGGTCGTTGCAGCAGCATTTTATGCTGTAGGTAGCAGCAACAACTTTAGTCCAGGGGCCCCCACCACCCAAAATTTGTCACTGATTATCAGGCTTGTTAAATATCACAACATTAAATACAAACCAGCCAGAAAAGATTAGGCTGTGAGGTGAAAGCTCCTCATCTGCAACAAAACTGCTTTCAAGGGCCAACGGACACGAGCACAGCCACTACGAGTGTTACCTGGCAACCTTGAGGTCAAAGAATGCCAATGCTGATGGTGTCTTTCAGAAGCTTTGCGCACGTGTGGCACCTTCCTGCTCCCTAATTAGTCAAACGAAACAACAAATCTACCAGTCAACCCATCTGAAAGATTAAGGAGCCCCATCCTAAGGGTCCTTGTCTGCTGAGCGGGGTCCCGACCATAACCACAGTGAGAACAGAGGAAAGCAAACTGCCGCAAATTAGAGCTCACACTCATCTAAATTATTTGAAGGTTTTAAACCATAAAGCTCATTATCTTTCTGTGAGTGAGAGTTTTGCCTTAAGCAAGAAATTCTGACAGGTGAATAGTGAAAAAGTTCGACCCCAAACACTCCATGACATTGATCATGCAGACAGCCACCTGTTCCCATACACATCGACTGCAGGGAGGATGTAAGGCTTTAAAGGGGTGTGGGAAACAGATGATAACTCTGCTGGTTTAGCCACACAGCTGGGTCACCTTTAAGGGCCACGTGGGGGCGAGACAACGTCACTCATGGAGGTAAACAACATGGCTGGGTGAGTCACTGTGGGATTGATTAGACATAGTGAGAGGCGTCCCAAAATTAAGGAATTCAGTAGGCCTGTTTTGCAGTGCAGTCCCTCCCCCCGCCACACTTCCTCCCTGGGGAACTGTAATGACGTTCTTTTGTAACCGGGCATTCTTTCATTAAACGCCTTAGCTTTGCATACTGTCATCGTCATCATGCTCTCCACACGCAGACAGGAGTCCATTAACCTGCCAGAGCCAGACCAGGGTGACAGGTGGCTCCTGCACTTTGGACAGTGGGATTAAACGCTTGAGATTCTTAGACGATGTGAGTCCTATGACAGCCAGCTCTAAAAATGAGCAGGACTGTTACTAAGCTAATGATCTTTTAACCAGAAGGTTGTAGGTTTAAATCCCAGGAGTCTCAAGCTAACAGCCATGCGGTCAGTAAGGAAGCAATACATTACATTAATATTATTTAGCAAGCACTTTTGGCCAAAGTGTCGCACACCTGAGAATGCAGCACCAGAGTGTTCTTTAAAATTGGGGTTAAGGGCCTTGCTCAAGAGCCTAACAATGGGGTTTGAACAGGTGATTACAGGCATAGCATCCTAACCCACTGAGCCACACACGACCCCCATCAGCAACTTGAGCACAAACGCGAAGCAGTGAGTAATACACAAAATCCTGAGGTCTGATTAAATAAAAAACCCATACTGAGTATTTGGAGCTCTTAGGATAATTCTGTGTCTACGCCCTGGGAATGAAACAGAGCCCCCGGCACTCTATCTTTGGAACACCAGTACCTGGGAAGAATACTTGCTGGAGAAGCTGAACATCTTCAAGTGACCACCACAAGGGGGCACTGCCTCCCTGATGGTAACAGGGCTTGCTTTTTATAAAGTACCTCCTGAATGGGGCTCCAGTCTAATATCAGCCATTACTCTTCATCCAAAGCAACAGATTTTTAATAAAAGTCATCCCTTGACTATTTAAAACGCTAAGGCGGAGGGAATTAGCCACAGACACAAACACCTCTCTGAGCCATCTCATGAGAAGCGCACTCTATTCAAGTTACTGTTCATTGTTACACCAACAAACAGTAGAAGCAGTTGACAACAGATTTGATGAAAAATAAGGATACTGAGAGGAGGGCATTGTTGAGCAGGAGCAGAGGCTCCTTACCATCCTCTTCATCTCCTTGGAGACCTGGTTGCCGGCCAGGTGGTTGTAGAAGGGGCGGTCGGAGCACCAGTGTGAGGTGTTGTGGGTAACGGAGTTGGTGCGTTGCCGGTTCATCTTGGCGATCATGGCCTTCTCCTCTTTCTGTGGGGGAGGGGACAGGGGGAGTCACACAGGGGAACTGGTCTACATGCTGGGGGTTATGACTGAACTACATCTTCAGGCAAAAGACACATGCCCCCGCCCCACACCCCCACCCTGTGATATTTCTACTTCATCAGTTTTGGGGTGTGAGGAATGTATTTCTGAAAGGAACCCAAACAGAACCAACACTGAACAACTGACAGCAGTATCCCTCAGGAAGCAGACTGTTAATTTCATATTACAATCAACCCAAAACATAAACCCAGGAGTTTTGGCAAGATCCCTTTCAGCACCGACGGTAAACCAGATCCAAGCCTGGGATGGTGCCCAGTTTCCCGGCTGGCGGAGCAGGATTGGGAGCAGACGAGGGAAAGCCCACCCGCTTCTGGCTGCAGCCCACGATGAGGTAGGTCTCAATGTTGTGTTTCTTCAGGTAGACGTTCCTCTCGCCGCCACGGCCTGGCTCTACATCGTAGTCGCCATTTAGGTAGTTCAGTGTAGCTTTGGTGATGTGGATGCGCCTATGCCCATGCAGGGGACGTTATGCCAGTTAGATATCCAGACTGTGAAATCCCACATTTTTCCCATTTCCTGGTCCACCATTGATTAAGTAACTCTGACAAAAAGTATATGTTAACAGAATGGTGACATTTACTGCTCATTTCCATTTGCAGCTCATAAAGGGTGGGGATGGCATTGCCATGAGTGTGGCCATGTTAATAATATCACTGGAATGGGTGTGGTTATGTTAATAATATGAGGGTGAAGCATTCTCGTGGGTCTGGTCATGTTAATAAGGACGGGGACAGCATCGCCATGGGTGTGGCCTTGTTAATAAGGGAGGAGACAGTATTACCTTGGGTGTGGTCATGTTAATAAGGGGTGGGCACAGCATGGCCATATGACAACACAGACACAGACAGACTCACCCGGCTTTCCCGCCCGCCTCCATGTGATTGGCCAGCGTGACGTCGTTGGACCAAACGTCAAACTGCCACTTGCGCAGGCCCAGTACCCCGCAGTGCACGCGGCCACTGTGGATGCCCACGCGCATGTTTACGTTGACACCGGTCACTTCCCGCACCAACCTGGGGGGGATACACAGGGATTTGGCAGCAGCATAACACCTAGCCCTCAAGGGGGCGCCAACCTCAGCAGCCTGTCTGGGACTTCAGCAGTCAGTTGCCCAGATGGATATTGGTGCTGACACAGTTCCAGTGTGTTGCCCTTACACGCGACGCGGCCTGTTATCTCATCAGTCAGGCAGCAAAAGCGGAGCTAGCGTGTTATTGTGTTAGTGAGAACGTTCCGGGAAGGTGCCGCCTCCACCGTATTGTGTTACCTTCATCTGTACCTTCATCCCTGCTATTGTGTATTTATAGCCTTGAGCAGACTCAGAATAGTGGGTGCAGTGGCCTGTGTCCGTCGTGGCTATGACTGACGGAGTTAATCCGTTCCCCCACTCTCGGAATACTAA
>JAAGVU020000035.1:5084365-5128420 GCA_011763525.2 Mormyrus iriodes
CACACACACACACACACACACACACACATACACACACATACACACACACACACACACACACACATACACACACACACACACACATCCAGAGCCTCGTCACCCCCTCGTTCTCCATCTAGTTAGCGTGCTGCTACACTTACCTCACGTTGTCATGCTTCTGGATGTAAATCTTGTGGAACATCATATCTTCCTGCTTGGCGTTAATGTCGGCTTTCATCTCCATAGCAACATGGCGGGGGAGCACAGAAAGCAGGAGACGTTCCTGTTGCGGGGGGGGCAGTGGATGAGTGGGAGGGAGTAAAGGACACGGGTAGCACAGCTGCTCTTTGGAAAAGACATCCCGCTGGGATGACGGTGACAGAGGCAGACCCCCACCCCCCAGCCCAGTGGAGATTGCGCGGTCCACTTCGAGTCCCACTTAGCATGTTCCTGCACATGGCTCAGTCAGTGAAGCTAAGGGCTGCATTTCTAACTGTAGTGGATCAACAACTAATATACACATAAGTGACTGATCTTTCAGATCTAATGAGATCGCATGAAATGTGCAATTCCAGTCTGATCTTGAGCTCTTTAGGTACTGGGTCTGAACTAGCACTGACTGGTCTGAGCCTGTTTCAGTGTGATCCTGCTGCATTCCCTGCTGTGCCCTAACTCCCACGACCCACCCCAACACCCCCCACCCTCGCCGGCCCACCTGCTGCTGGTTCTCCCTCTGTGAGTGCAGCCGGGCCTGGATGCACTCCCGGGTCTCCTGGAAGGCCTGCCGCTGCGAGCCCTCAGCAGGGTAGTGCGTGCAGACGCCCACAATGTTGGTGCAGGAGAATATCAGCACGTTGGCGACCAGCTGGAAAGGCAGAGATGCAGTTTCAGGTCAGTGAGAGGAAGGATGCAGCGCATGGGGACCTGCAAGCCTGTCCCGGGCCGTGACAACCATCAGACTGTGCTTCAAGAACATTCCTGACAGCCTCAAGATGCCATGGGTGGCACCACGAGGGCATGGGGTGAATCTGTTGGAACCGTGTGCTCATAAGCTATGACTGACAGAATGGAGGCAATGAAGAAAATGAGGGAAGGGAAAGGGGAGCGGAGGAAAACGGGCCTGGAGCAAGGGAAGGGAAAGGGGAAGGGAGGGAGATGGGCCCGTAATGAGGGAAGGGAAAGGGGAGTAGAGGGAAACGGGCCCGTAATGAGGGAAGGGAAAGGGGAACGGTGGGAAATGGGCCCGGAGCGAGGGAAGGGAAAGGGGAGCGGAGGGAAACGGGCCCATAATGAGGGAAGGGAAAGGGGAGCGGAGGGAAACAGGCCCGTAATGAGGGAAGGGAAAGGGGAGCGAAGGGAAACGGGCCCAGAGCGAGGGAAGGGAAAGGGGAGCGGAGGGAAACGGGCCTGTAATGAGGGAAGGGAAAGGGGAGCAGGGGGAAACGGGCCCGTAATGAGGGGGGGGAAAGGGGAGCGGAGGGAAACGGGCCCGTAATGAGGGAAGGGAAAGGGGAGCAGAGGGAAACGGGCCCGTAATGAGGGAAGGGAAAGGGGAGCGGAGGGAAACAGGCCCGTAATGAGGGAAGGGAAAGGGGAGCAGAGGGAAATGGGCCCGTAATGAGGGAGTATACTCCCATTGACTGCAAACATCTGTACCCCACATCTTGACTTCTCACCCTTTTTATATGGCTATATGTTCATTTGTTTGTGTATCAACTGCACATTTTCCTATTCTTTCTCACTCTTTATTCTATTTATTGATTCGCTTATCTGTGTATTTTTCATCTTGATGGTACGTTTAAACTGTATGCTCATGCCACACTACCAAATCAAATTCCTCATCCTTTTTGTAAATGACAAATAAAAGGATTACGATTCTCTATAGATATTGAAACTGAATATGCTACTCATTAATGTTTTAGATGCTCACCGCTCTTCTCTGGATTCCACAGAAAACTCTCAGAAGCCACACCCACAGTGATGTAAACACAGTGAGTAATAGCTCCATCACAAAGAGATGAAAAGCAAACAGAGTTGCTCTGCAGGACAGCTGAGCGAGGGACAGGACGCGAGGTTCAGGTGGAGAAGAGTGAGTGTCTGCTCACATCTGGCCCAGGAGGAGCACAGCCCTGCAACGAGGCTGGATACCAACAGCGTGTCCTTCAAAAGAGGGTAGATAAAGATGCTGCCACAGTGAACTGGACAGGTAACCCCCCGCAGTCCTCAGACGCTGCCCAAAACGCGGCCAAGACCGAGTAAACCGAAGCGAAAGGTGGAGCGGCGGCTCCACATGGAACATCTGAATGCGCTATGGGGGACCGCAGGTCACCACCATGGATCCAGGACTATTTATAACTGTCCTGCTGTCTCCTGGCTCCCAGGTTGTCAGAATCTCTGGATGAACGGGCCGCGGGTCTAAACGCACAAACACATAATCCTTCTTGTGAAAAAGCAGCAGTCTCAGAATCTGTCCACGTCGCCCGGACCTCTACGCTCGGCCACCATGGCGTTCCATCAGGAGCTGCTCACACCTGCCAGCAACAATGACTTTTTCAGAGGTATATAATTTCTCACATTGTTTATGGTGTATTTTTATAGGTAAGAGAAGCCCAGGATGCCAACTTCATCATCATTCATCACTTTATCTACTTATAAGTATTTTATAGTGCTATGCTTTGATTTCAAAGGGTAAACCATCTTTGCCCGGGTATAACAGCAGGACTCCATCCTTCTGATGCCATGGACAATAAGAAAATGAAAAACCTTAAAAATCTCTCGGCAGCAGCTTGTCTTGGACCTGCAGTTGGGGTAAAGTATCACCATGCGACAGAGGGCAGTCTTTGACACCAGCCCCGTGGCACCGTTCTCTGTTGCTGCTAGCTAAGGGCTCTCTTCCTGTGCACTCAGCACGGGAGAGGAATCCTCAGGGCAGCTGTAGAACAGCACTCCTGCCCATGGGTAGCAGACATTAACAGTGGCTGTGAGGGCAAGGCCGTGTCCAACAGCCCCACTGATGGCTGAGGAACTCCTCCAAGGAGGCAGCTCTGAGAGACCTGAGCCTGCGCCCAGCTGGCCTAGCATTTAGGTCAGAACATGACACTGCAATCAAAGGCGTTCCTCATACCTTGGAGAACAATCGCTGTTTGAGTGAGACCGTGACATTTGCGAGTTCAATGGTTAAAGTGCCAGAGAGAGGTAGAGACCTCCATCAGGTTGGAGTTTGTTCATTAATACAGCAGGACGTTGCAAGGTCTTTGCATGGACCTCTTCATTGAAGCCTGCCCTCTTCACTGCCATAGTGTGCAGTCACTGTCTGCAACTCAGTGCTTGCAAAACTCAAAAGGGTGCTTACAGCACTCCAGCTCCTGAGTGGTCGCAATCGCCTGTAACCGGGGGGCAGCCTCAGCTCCTCTAGGACCGAAAGCTTTCGAGTCCTATTCCAGATGACAGACAGGTTGAGACCTGAAGCGGCAGCCCGGTACAGCCACCCGTTTCCCCTCTGAACTCCCTCCATGGAGACAGGACCCAGACTCCCTCACCTAGGAGACTCACCTAGGATCACCCAAGACTGAAACACTGCTTCATTAGAAATGACAGCAAATTCCTGGCTACCTAATCAGCCAAGCCATATTCTACTGTGTATCACTATACTTACAGTCACGTGCACCGTGTGTCACCATAGTTACAATCACGTGGCCCAAACGTTACTGTAGTTACAGCCAAGTGCCCCACACGTCGCTATAGTTACAGTCAAATGCCCCGCGTGTCACTATAGTTACAGTCACGTGCCCCACACGTCGCTATAGTTACAGTCAAGTGCCCCGCGTGTCATTATAGTTACAGTCACGTGCACCGTGTGTCACTATAGTTACAGTCACGTGCACCGTGTGTCACTATAGTTACAGTCACGTGCACCGTGTGTCACCATAGTTACAATCACGTGGCCCACACGTCGCTATAGTTACAGTCAAGTGCCCCGCGTGTCACTATAGTTATAGTCATGAGTCCCTCGCATTTATAAAACGAGTGCCTCTATCTTATAAGCCAACAGGTGTCAGAGCAAGGGCAACACAAAAGACGCCAATGACGGTCAGAACTCAACCGAGATGCTTCAGCATGATGGATATGCTTGACAACAAGAGCTGAACTTTAACCCCGAGGGCCAACATTGCAGTCTTGCAGGCCACTGTGGCCCACAGCTGAGCCCTTGTGCAATCTGCTGTACATGTGTATGCCTCCAAACAGCAAGTCTAGCACTGAGCTTAGTAGGAGGGAGCAATGACAGTATCAGGAATGCAGTTGAGCAAGTCCCTTTGGAAAGATATGGGCTCAGGTAGTAAATCACAGTAATTTGTGGGGAATCAGATGCACTATGTGGTTAGAGGAACATAACTCCCCATTCTCCTCCAGAAGTACATTTTCAAAGAATGAAACGGCAGTGAGATCAGATCTGAAACCACACAAATGAACACCATTATGCAGCACGACTCACAAGCCCACCTGGGCCTTAAGGAAGACGTTTTGGGATGGAACTGTCATCCAGCCCCTAGACACCACACGTCTCCATGCATCTGGTGCATAAGTGTGAAAAGCAAAGACTTCCGGCGAAGGCAACTCAAGCGGGAAATCCTCGAATGCACAGCTAACATGCGAAATGTCATGGTGCTACGGTGAGGGCGATATTTCGCAAGGGAAAACCAGAGAGGGCAGAGTGAGACCTGAAGGGGGTAAACGTGTGTCTTAGCCAAAATGCACCCAGGATCAAATGATTAAAAATAACCCTGGGATTTTGGGCAGGTCAAAACAGAATGATTATTTCTGTGTCCTTTAACTCGACATCTAGATTTAAATAATAAAAAGTTTAGTATTGCAAATGAAACTGATACAGTGAGTTTTATCGCAACTTTGCTGTGACAGTTACAGTAAGGGAACATTCACAGGCACTTCATTTGAAATGCAGAGACGTGTGTTACCGTGAAAGATACGCTGAAATTAAGGATAACCTGTGAACCCCAGTCACAGACAAACACTCTCGGTTAAATAAAGCTTCTCCAAGGCACTCGAGGTACTGAGATAAAGGGGTCTCCTGTTGTAGCACTTTTTATGCAGAATAATGAGCATGCAGCATGAGCGACCACCTTAGAGCTGCTTTCTGAAAGAGAGAATATTGACACCCATTACAGGAATGCTGTGCTGTAGGCCAAGGTCACAAATGTCATAATTCGAATCACACCTTTGAAGAACGAGGTCCACCCACCAGCAAACAGCGGAGAAGAGCCTGCGTTTCATCTCTAACTTCAAAAACTAACTCCAAATATAGCCGCTCTATATAGACGAGCCACACTATGGCCGGACAGCTTTTGATGTTACCGGTGAATGCGCGGTCCCCCCTGCCCTTAGCGTGGGAGACCGCGTTCCTTAGCAGATCCTCAAAAGGATTTCATGGCTTTGACTTCCAGATCCGGCTTCTAGTTGAGCCCCTGGATGCCTCATATTGATAAACTAAATCCCAAATAATAATGCAATTTGATAGCTATTAAGATACTACATATGACAACTCCTCAGACACAGCAAGAGACTGCAGCCAAAATCGCTGAAGAGATTTCAACGCCTAACAGGTACCATGCCCATGGTGAAAACAGTGACTGGAACTTCATTTCAGCCAAGCAATGACTGAATTTGTGCTCCCTGTTGGGCAGGAGTGAGGGAGTTGGCGGAGCCGGAGCTAGGGGTGACACTGGGCTTGGGCTGAGACAGAGCTGAGGTGATCATGTCTCTTTATCCATCTATATATAATCTTTTCCATAAAACTTGGGACATTTTTGTACCATACCAGGTACCATACATTTGGTACTTCAAGAAGGCATCAAAAGTACGGTAATTCGAGGTGCTTGTTTTCTGGCGTAAGAACTGGTACCGGCGTCGAATGGCATCACAACGTTTAGTGGGTATTTTGTAACGAATTTGAAAAATGGCTGTAGTATATTATAGGGCTGGACGATGTGCGATATTAATACCAACATGGCATGTAATGCACATGCAGTTCTTCGCTAGTCAGCTAGATTAAAATCAGGCTTTTTCATACCATCAGTTCTGTACAGACATTATAACGCAGGGAGTTTATGTTTCACTAAAACATTGTAACTCATTTTAAAATCACATTGTGCCTTTGTACAAAACACCTTTTATTTCCTGTCACGCCATCCTGATCTTGTTGTATATGTTCTTCTGATCAGATCGCAGTTAAAGCTCGGGTCTCTTCATTTGTCCACGCATCCATTATTGCTGTTGTTCTTTTTTTTTTTTTTTACTTAGTTTATTGTTGTTTACTGAGTTCGCAACTTTTTTTAAGACGGCGGTTTTATTGTGTTTAGAGGCAGGCTATTTGCATAACCAATCGACAAAGAAAGTGTTTCAAGTCCCACCCCAAAGTACCGAAGAAGTACACCAGTTGGTTTGGCACTTTCAGTACTGGAACTTTTGGTACTAGTACTTGACCGGAAGTCAATGGAAAGGGTGAAGGAAAATACCAAAAGTACGGTACACAGTGCAGTGGAAAGGCGTCCTTGGACTGTCGGTACTGTAGGTGGGAGAACAGCTTCATTAGAGCCTGTTAGTCTGAGGACATGAGCAAGTTGACATGAGGTTGACATCAGGTTGACCTGGACACATTCCTGTAGAAGACCATAGATTTGCAAATTCAAATCCCATGAGCAGGATTTGAG
Source organism: Mormyrus iriodes (assembly GCA_011763525.2). NCBI lineage: Eukaryota > Metazoa > Chordata > Actinopteri > Osteoglossiformes > Mormyridae > Mormyrus > Mormyrus iriodes. The sequence goes on from JAAGVU020000035.1 coordinate 5,091,070, forward strand.
GCAAAATGAAAATTTGAAGTGAATCCAAAAATGTAATCCTATATCTTTGAGAGCCTTCCAGCTACATGGTCCACAGACCTGCCAATAAGCAGGATGCTCAGCACCCTCCAGGGGCACCTTCAAAAGGCCAAGTGACTAATGGCTCTGACTCTCAGCCCTGACAAGCAGGTGGGCATGCTTCCCAGGGGAGTGAACCCATGCACCACTGCAACTTATGCCTGGCTATTTGCGCCGAGGTCTCCAGCAGAGTTCCTCGAGATGGACCCTGGAAAGGTCTCAAAAACACACACACACACACACACACACACACACACACACACACAGGCCACCAAAAACTCTGCACACCCAAGGTTACCTGCCTTCCCGTATTTTGAGGTCCGTGTGAAGGGGACGCGGATGTCCCTGACCGAGGAGCCCATATTGTTTGCGTGTTCAACCAGGAAATGAACCCTGCAAGCTGAGGTAGAGCAGAGCAGAAGAATGCAAGCAAGAGGAGGGCAGCCCGCAAGGCTGTTTTTTTAAACCACAAAAGCAAACACTTGAACTGTGGTTCAGATTGTTTGTGGACTTGGCGAATGTGTCTGTTTAAACATGAATACATTTAAATGGCCAGCTCTGAGGTACAGATCAGAATGAAAGCTCACAGGAGTGTGGGGGAATTTTAATGGCTGACGTGTTACATGTTCTGCAGTGGTTTGGCTCAGACTTTCAGTTTAAAGAGAAAGCAAATGAAATATTGAGATTTATCTTTATGGTTTCGCGACACCAAAAGCTAAGCTGTAGAGAAAACTCAGGCACTGATCTTACCAAAGGATACAAGTGCAGATGAGGGCTTTCTGGTGAGGAGAGTGAAGTCAGGAGTGGGTGGAGTCTGTGATGGGCAAAATCCAGAGAAAGTAAAGCCTTACATGCATAAACCGTAAGGAATGAAGAAAAACAGGTGGAGCCACAAGGAAGTGGAGAGATACGTTTCAATTTGTGAAATCGGTGGACGGCTGCACACACATCCAGAGAGGAGGATTTGCAGGAACCCGATGGAGGCCGAGAAGCACAGATTCAAGCTCGGCACGTCTAACGATACCTGCTGTGTCAACAAGTGCGTGAGACAGCAAGGGACAAGTGGCATAGCTGCTTGTGCGCACTGGGCTCCCTCGGGGTGGAAGACGGCAGTAGATCCTATCAGGCTTCTCTCACGCATGGATGCTGGAGCCAGCAGGAACGAGCTGCCGACCGGCACCCACTCCTCCATCCTCCTGAATGGTGAATATCTTGCTTCGTCAGCAAAAAATCCCCTCGACCACAGTGCCCTCCCGAGAGGTGCTCCAAATAAGCAGCGCTCATCACGGCAGCCTGCTGGGAAGTCCTTCGCACAGCCGAGGAACAGCTCTGGGAATTCTCTTCACCAATCAGCAAACTACCGCTTACAGCACGATGGCACGTTCACTTCCTGTTGTTCTCCACAAGAATTCCATGGGTCAGAAAACAGCTTCCCATCGACGCTTCAGTTTCTCATGTATGGCTCGCTCTGGAGAGATACATTTCATTTGCCACTTGAGAAGTTACTTTATTTATGAAATACCTTGTAACTAATTATTTTTTCCTTATGCCCAGAAATGCACCCCCCCCAGAGCCAGTTTATTCCCCCATATTTTACCTAAAATAAGATTGACTAATCAAAATAAATATACATGTAAACTTAATGAATGAACGTGCCAAACTGACAGATTCATGCCACCACTCCCCCCAACTAGACCCTACAAGAGGAAACAGCTCTCTGACCACAGGTGTCCCTGAAACCATCTTGGCCGGGATTGCCTGCAAACTTTAGATCTGTCAGAAAGTGCTGTACGCCACATTGAAGATGTAGGTCACCTTAAAAACATGCCACGCAACTCGGAAAAGTGTTGCTAGGAGACACAAAGCTCCACTCGTTGACGCTCAACCCGGGAATATGCTTCATTAATGAACATTGCTGCCCTTAAAGTAATTAGTCTTTTCTAATTAGCAATCACTGCTACTTACCATAAAGCAGAAACCATTTTAAATAAAACTAAATGTCACAGGCAAATAAAATGGGTAATCCTCTCCGCTGCGTCGGTGCACGCTACTAACCCCTCTCCTCTCCCCGAGTTTGCCCGCTGTTGTGCGTCGATTTTCTGTATTGAGCTTATTTGTCTTTCAAGAAACAGTAAAGATGAAATGGACGGTGCCTCAACATCATACACACCCCAAACGGCCTCAATGAGACGTATTAGATTTAATATACATACACATGTTCACACAAACGGGCTCTAGGAGGCATATACTGTATGTATATTGTCGCTGTCCAATGAAAACTGTGTATGTCCACTTTTTGATGATTATATTATAGATGGAATCAGCTCATTATCCTCTGTCTACTGACAGTGCTTGACATTTCATTGACCAATCAAAAGATGTTTTATGAAGTTACCTATTTCACTACTATTTATATTTGTACTAGTTAACATTTGTATTCATGAAAGTCGCTTGTATGTATTACTTTATATTGCTCATTTTAACCGCTAGCTAACTAACATCATTGTTAATTGTGAATATAAAGACAGAATAGTTTGTATCTTTTTGACACTGACATGTTTGCATCGTGGACAACAATCCGCATACATTTAAAAGATTAAGCTGTTCACTGACGGCTGTGTAAAGATAGACGCCCTTAGCAGCACAAATAGCAACCTCTTTACGATGTTTTAGGTTTTTTTTTGTAAAGTAGTTTCTGAGAAAATGTGGGTTTTTTTTCACGCTCCTGAAACAATGGACTTTTTGAGTTATGCGTTTTCAATCGGACAGCGACTATAAGCTGTATGCATGGGCTACTTGTGCCATCTTATTTCGTTGTAGTATGTAGCATACAGTGTGTTTAGCCCAGCCTAGAGTTGGGCTATGGGTATCAAAGCCGCGGGCACCAGGCAGACCCGGCTCCACGTGGCGCTGACTGTGGGCACATTACAGCCAGCCCGTAGCGCATGGAGCTAGACCATTCACCCGGAACAACTGCACACTCACAGAGAGCAACAGGTCGCATGGAATCATCATATCTGCTCAAACCAAGCGCTCCTCGTGACAGTGCCCAAGGCGAGTGCTGGAGAACAATCCAGAAAGCAGGAGCGAGTGGATCGATGTACAGAGGCGTGGATATAATTATAACAATAGCGATAATGAACTTGGAAGTGCATCTGACCCGCCATCGTTCTAACACGTACATTCATGCTTGCCAAGTTACCTGAGTATAACATAGGAAACTGGCGAGGGCTGCATCTGGTTTGGGGAATCTGGGGCTGGGATTTCAAGTGGTTGGGAGGTGGTCCCCATGCACCCTGTTGACGGTGGCAGGGTAGTTAATTGAATAGGACTCCCGGCTCTTGTTTAGGTGTACGCCAGAGTCCTCATTATAGAAGCAGTGCCCCTTGGGGCTGTAGCAACCGCCACAACATCACCCACAATGCATTGCTGACAACTGATAACATTTTTCAACCAGACTTTAATGTTCTGTAACATTCCTCTGCCTCACACAGCAATCAAATGTATTAAAGGTCAGTGTATTAGTGTTAGGAACGGTTTTGGTACTGTGTTTCTCTGGATAATTTTCTGCAAAGGTGGGACATGCCATTTAAAGCCTGACTGTTTCTCTATGCATTAGAGTCAAAGTATGAACCAGATCATGTACTACAAGAACAGATTTCAGTCCCATAGTCAAACCTTCAGGTGATATATACCTGTTTGTTTCTGAGAAAACACAAACAAAAGTCAAAAATTCAACTTTTATTGCCCCCACTGGGACAGTAGAGCAACATATTGTATGATAAATGGCAATAAGTTCAAACATCATGCATGTAAAACCTTTGTGATAAACCCAGGTATCACCTAGTTATTTATGTAATACCTTAATCTCTGTGCTGATCTGCACTGACTTCAGGCTGGGTCAGTGAGAGCTGGAAATGCATTTTTAATTAACACATCTAGGTCAGCGGATCCTGCTCTTTCTTGCCAGATCACAAGAGACACTGTCTTACCAAAAAAAATGCAAAGAGCACTTTAGATTGCATAAGACGCCCTCCCGAGTGCCACCATTTGGAATTGAGCAATAGTTAACTAACACCTTACTACCGAGAGAGGTGGCACAGGAAATGACATCAGGCAAGGAGCCGTACCTGATCACGTCAACGCACGGTGTCAGAGTTAAAGTCTCTAGCCATCAGAGATGCCGGTTTTCTGGAAGTTACCATCTGCCCACCGAAAGAGAGACGGCTTTGTAAAGGCTGGGGTTAGGGGCATCACTCTTTCCGAAAAGGAAAGATAATCCAAAGAAGACACACCCATTGAAGGTGCAGATGCACTCGAGTGGACAGGAGCGAGAAGAACTCGGGTCACATGAGAGGAATGAGTAAGCTGAGAGATCAGGCGGGAGGGGAGGAGGAACGCCTGAGAGACCATTCAGCTGGGTGGCAGTGGGCCGCCGGGCCCTGATGCAGCAAACTGCACTCCTGTTCTACACCTGGCCTAACATCATCTGTGATGGATCCATGGAGGAACAAACATGGCATAAGTGTCGCAGTCAGAGCGTCAGGAGTGCTGGGTGCCTTTCTGAGAGTGATCTGACAGACGCTGAAGAACCACAGTGTATGGACGGTTTGCAATGCCAATTCAGATCCAGCATTCTCATGGCGGTAGCCTGGACGTCCTGCCAATTGCAGGCAAACAGCTGGTCTAATATGGTTTCAAATAAATCAAATATCTGTGTGTGGGCCACATAAACTACTCTGCAGACAAAATGAGTTAAGAGCCGACATGGAATTATTAAATTAGTAAGCCTCGGTTAGAACAAATCCTACAGAAATAGGGCCAAACCAATTTATCAGGCTCTATTTAAAGAGAAAGAATAACATGACAGAGATGGCATGGAACCCCAAAGCAGTTTTACAAGCATCTTCCAGACATACCACTGGAGAACTGACCAGGGGAATTACTGGCAGGCTGCAAAAATAACCAGGAAAATTCCCTCGTATCACACAGGGGACATTATGGATAAACCAGGCCTCCCTGGTCACATTAAAGTAAATCAACATAGTAAAGGAATAAGTCATATGCCGATAAGCGACTCAAACCTGGAGGTGTCGTGTTGAAAGAGTAGGGGTGGTACCCCGATGTCCAGGCTAACATTGCCCACTATGGCCCTTTCAAATCTGGCCTCCTAATCATCCCCTATACCAAAATTGGTGGATTCTCTCCTGCCCCTTCACCACCTTAGCTGCTGTGTGGTGAGCGTACTGGCGCAGAATGGCTGCCGTCGCATCATCCAGGTGGGTGCTACACAGTGGTGGTGGTTGAAGTGGCTTCCCATTGGCTCTGTAAAGCGCTTTGGGTGTCTAGAAAAGCGCTATATAAATGTAAGATTCATTCATTCATTCATGCTGTGGTTCAGCTTGTCTGTAGATTTGGCGAATGTGTCTGTTTAAACATGAATACATTTAAATGGCCAGCTCTGAGGTACAGAGCAGAATGAAAGCTCACAGGAGTGTGGGGGAATTTTAATGGCTGACGTGTTACATGTTCTGCACCGGTTTGGCTCAGACTTAGTTTAAAGAGAAAGCAAATGAAATAGTCAGTGAAGTCAGTCGTGGGTGGAGTCAGTGATGGGCAGAGACAGTGATGGGCTGGGTCTCATTTCACTTGTTCTCCATCATGTGCTCACAGTGGCTGCAGGCACACTGGCCCATCACCCCTAAGACTGAGAGCCCATTAACAGGTTCCCTTAGAGGACCACAATACAAAATGAGGACCAGGGCAGGTGCACATGTCTGAGGTGTACCAGCAATGGGAGGAAGAATGTTTCTCCAGCACCGGTCCAGTCTGGAGGGATCATCACTGCAAGCGTACTCCATCCTGCTCCCCATGGAGCATGGATGGACGCAAGTCCATCCATTAAAGCCATGGGCCCTGGCCTGTCAAGGTCACCTTCCAGATGGTATAAGCCTCCTGAACTGCTTTCAAGGAACATAAACCAACATGCACGCAATGAACAATGCAGGGATGCCATAGTAGAGGCTGAAAAGAACTGATCTCAAGAGCAATGATGTCAGCAGCAGAACCGCAACAAACCAGCTGGAGATCAGGGTTACGCTCTCCTTGCCATGGACCGGGCCCATGCTGTTTCTGGCTGCAGTGCCCCATCATTCTGGAAGCATAACCCGATCACCAAGGGCCCTTGTGGCAGGTTCCTCAGGTCTGAAGGAAACAGTGGCACCGGGCTGCCCAGTGCTGAATAACTTTTTGCAGAAGAACCTCTAGATCTTCATTAGATGAAAAATAATGAAGGGGGGGATGAAAGAAGTAAATTAGCTAATTCACACCAAAAGAGCCCTGATGTTCTCAAGTGCAGGCAGGGATGTTCCTCAGTGCTGAGGCTCCAGCGAATGATTGACTTACACAGAGATTAATTCTGTTAGTATCTTTAAGCTAATGGAGTTATTCACGTCCCCGCATGATGTAGTGGTTGTTCCTTATCTTCATAATTGGATCATACTGGATAAGACATGAGCCAAACGGCAGAATGAAGTCCAAGAAGACAGAGCCCAGTTCACGATCATCAAGCAGAAACCACACGCTGCTAAGGCCAAACACCCAGCCGGGCATCTTTGTCCTGTTCGAGTTTTATCCCATACCATCCACATGGGGGCACCGTGGGTAGCAGTGCAACTGCAAGTGTGTACAGTTTGCGGATTGCAGTTTGCAGTCAGGTGACCGGGTGTCCCACACAGTATCCAAGGAGTGAGCCGGGGCCCCAATGGACCCCGCAGCCCCGGAAAACTCCACCTTTAAAACATGGTCTTCTGGGAGGGTAAACTTCGAAAAGCCCTTCATCAAACGCACACACTGTGACAGATAAAAGCAGGACATGCAGAGGCTGCACTCCCTCACGAAGGCGGCGTAAAAGCACTCAGGGAGGTTTGGGAGTCGTTAATGTCCTGTACGATGCCTGAAGAAGGAGGGAAATGCGGCACAAACAAGGTCAGCAGTGGTGGTTCACCTACAGGGGCAAGCAAGAGAACGATAAGCTCCTGCAGAAGGCAGTGATGTCCTCAGGGCTATATTGTGGTAGCAGACAGGGTATTTCACACTTACTGTGTAACAGGGATTCAGAGGAAGCATCTGCTAAATAAATTAAACAGGAATATTACAAAGACGACCAGTGAAGGAATGAAATCAGGGCAGCGAGCTACTCACAGACTATCAGGGAGATGTTTCATGAAGCATACGATACAGAGCCTTTACCGTGTTATTTTCCTATAACGAAAAATGGAATTTCCCAGCATAGTACCAATTACGGAGGAAGCACAAGAAGATGACAAGCAGGGTCCAGGGTCCGAGCCTCTGGAGTGGAAAGCTGGCTCAGGCTTTTCATAAACACTGCGCTGGACGCATTAGCGGCAGCCATTTATAGACATCGCATGTTTACAGTCACTCTCACACCTCCCCGACGCGCCAGCATCAATCATCTGTGCACAAACAGAGCATCGCTAAAGCGCACTCGCACTGCAATCATTAAGAAAGGCCAAAGAGGGAAGCTGCCAGGGCATCTGGTCAGATGGGCGACTCTGGGGGAGTGCCCCAGCCTCTAGGGGGTGCTGCAGGCTCTCTGCCAGTTCAGTCTCTGTGTGGCTGGGCTGCTGTTCAATTCCCAAACCCTAGGCACCAGAGCTCTGGATTTTTGTCATACACACAGGGACGGGGGTGGGTGCAGAGGAACAGGAGAATCTGGGTCCTCTCTTGCTGCTGTTAGAGGCCCAGTCTGACAGCCATAACTCGGCCAGACCGTACAAGGCCTGGAGGAGCTACCGTCTCAGTCTTAATGCTCCTCAGGCACTGACATCACCCTGCACCAAACGAGAGTGCATTTCGGTACACAGGGGTGGTCACACCCATCTAAAAAAAGCACCGAGACGATCGACAGCTGAACGATTATCCATTACCTGTCTCTTATAGTTTACTATTTTGTTTGATTTATGAATCTAAATGAAGTCAAGTGAAGAAATGATTATGCATTACATTTTCCAGTCCGGAAAAACTGTAAAATTCATTAGGTTGTCAAGGTGTCTCAGCAATGAAGGGCCTGTAATAAAATAATCACATAAAAATTAATCTCCCGCTTGCATCTTCTCTATGCAAAGAGGTATAACCATCCATTTGTGGACTGTGTGTCTGTCCACCAGTTACTAAACCTTAGAAAAAGCTGGATATACCATAGTTCATCTGAAAACCTACGCATAATCCTCCTACAGCCAGCGCAACAAGCCATAATTTAAATAAAAAGATTACAGGACTTATGTAAAACTAAGAGACAGATCCTAGTCTATTCCATGTGGGTCCTGATGGCTAACAGTGGCTGCATCCCACTGCACATCTTCATCGTAATTCAGCATCCTCAGTCGAAAGGGGCTTCTCCACAGCCACCCCCAACCTCTCTCTTAGGGTGACCACCTAATCCATGTAAGGGGGGGACACCATGAGCTATGACAGGGTTTGTAAACTATAATTTCAACCATTTCAATTAAAAGGACCCGGATTTCACTTAAGCACAGAGTTCTTGCTGTGTGCTGATTGGTCAGTCTCCTTATTATCATGCATGTATCACTAATGTTAAAGTGAAAGATTCATCCAGCTGTTTCAATCAAGGAAATGAACCAGTAAAAGCACAAGATGAACCAAACATTTAACCGAGCAGGAGCCTTCCAGCTTTAAGGTAGTTTGTAAAACCTGAGGTAGCTCATAGTGTCCCTCCTGACATGGAGTAGGAGGTCACCCTACCCCCCCCCTCAACTGCAGAAGCCCCGCCTCCAGGTACAAAATGTGGTCAAAATAATAAACACATTCATAATTAAGCCTGACTTTTCCTGAAGTCACATGAACGTTAAAAAGGCTCTTTGAGCAGCTATTTCTGCCTGGTAGGTCTCCCCAGAGGGTTTCAGATATTAGAGTGTGAAGCTTCGAAAATGCGTGGCATTCAGTGTAAATGCAGAGCGGACAGTCTGACGGGTTGAGGAGACAACCTTCCGGAAACTTTGTTACTATTACTGGCGAAATCAGTGAACGGAACACCTGCTTGCCGTCGGAAAACACCACGGCGTGGGGACAGTGACATGGGGGACCTCCAAAGGCGCCCAGGCAGGTGGCAACACCTCGTACTGTCTAATAGTGTGTGCACCTCTGCAGAAACACATGGCCTGTAAACCTCACTGGCACAATTATAAACTATACTGTAGCGGTGGAAAGTCCAGGTCCAGAAAGTACAAATCCAGACCAAGATTTTGTTTCAACCAACCAGTTGTGCATAAAGAGTCACAGTCACAGAGTACTCAATTGGTTGGTTGCGACAAACCCTTGGTCTGGATTTGTACTTTCTGGACCTGGATTTTCCACCTCTGCCATATTGCACAACAGCATCACAATGGCCACAAAGAGATTCTGAAGGAATTACTGACACAGAAACATTATATTGTTGATATACAGCACTGTTGCCGCTTAGCAAATATTCTTCATAATATTAAGATGAGAAGAGTGAGAATACACAGGCTGCAGAGGCGTTACACCCTGTTCATCCGCGCTGTTTCGCTGTGCATGAAAGGACAGTAGGAAATGATATGCATGATAACAGATTCTTCTTATAAAGCTGGTGAAAACAATCCATAAGGCAGGTTTTCGGGAAAGGAAAGACCTTAATGACAACTTGAAAATTAAAAACAAACAAAAGAGCCGAAAGGTGAGTCAAGTTTCATTAATTGGATCTTTAAATTAATTTACAGAGGGGTAATAAAGATCTGTATCACATTTTTACAGATAGGAGCTGAATAAAAACACCGTCTGCCTGTCCTTTCTAATGTAAACAACAATTTGATTGTGGAAAAGGGTCATTATAGGTCCCTGCATGGAGATCCTCAAATGGCTAGCTAATGCTAACAATAATCCCTAACTGAGCTCACAGGACACAGCTGGGAGCCTCAAGCAAAGTGCTCGTAATGAGCCAGGTCACATGGTCAACGTGGCCAACAGTGGATGTTTGTCTTCGTCAAAGGGGTGTTAGACAATGAGTTCACTGATTTGAACTTATTTTTAAACATTATCGCATGAGACAGTACTTTACATTTAAAGGATGACCCCACATTTATCGTTACCATCAGCTGCTTCCAGAGGTTCCTTTACAGCATGTAGACGCATAAAATTCAGCCTTGTGACCCACTTCTGGGGGTCAGCGCCATCTGCAGACCATTTGCACACGGTCATTAAAGTACTGTCCAACTTTAAGGGGGAGCTCAGCTCTTAATCACCCTGCCCCCATCCCCCCGGGGGGCCTAAAACAATAACGGGCCACGTGCTCAGCTCTGACTTACTGCCAGGGACCTCGGCACCTTCAGTCACATCTCTGTGCAATGATTGGAGGGGGCGGGGAGGTTCCAAGCTGGAGGCTGATATTATTTCTGCACTCGTTCATCCATCCATCCCCCACGGCTATGCTTTCAGAAACCCCTCGTATAAACAGCTCTCTTGTTCCTTTTGTTTTGCCTCCATTTTCATATTCACAGCTAAATAAAAAGAATTTTCTCCCCCAGAGCCATTTGGGTTTCACTCCCACCTTCCCCGTTTTACAGATGCACCGCAGTCGTAGCTGAAAGGACCTCATTCTATCCAATACATTTAACCAATCTTTCACCTCACAAGCCACATACTGGTAAATATGACCAATTTTATAATAAACAAAAGACCAAAAATAACAAGAAACAGTTGCCCGCCCACAAACCAAACAGAATTCATCAAACAGGTCACAGTGAAGCACCAGGCCCTCCTAAGGACCAACGAGAGCCAGGCCCTCCTAAGGGCCAGCGAGAGTCAGGACTTCCAAGGGACCAGCGAGAGTCAGGACCTCCAAGGGACCAGCGAGAGTCAGGCCCTCTGAAGAACCTTTTACAGGTCACGCGTTTAGCAGAAGAGGCTCCACATTGAAGGTTGTTCTCCGATTAGCATGACGCCAGACGAAGCTTCCAACTCCCTAGGTTACAAGGTCACCTTTGCTCATCACCAGGTTACCTTTACTCCAGAACAGAGCTGCAGTATGCAGACACCATTAACCTTCATCTCCAGATTTCTTCTGAAGCCATCAAGCATGAGGAACAAAATCAGGTGACACTGGAGACTCAGGTCTCACACCGTTTAAAATACTGTATAGGCAGGCAAAAACATAAAGGGGGGGGAGGAGAGAACAGGCGAAGCACACCTTTCACGTAGAGAGGCACATCCAGGTTGGAGGAGAAAATCTCCTCAGCACTGCAGAGAGAAACCTCCTGCAGGTAATCTCAAAGCTAGCATCAGATATCCTACAGGTGACGTCAAAGCTGGCATCTAATTTCCACACCTTTCAGAGGAACAAATGAAGGGGCCAACAGACCAACACCCTTCATCTCCAGAGATGTCTGGCTTGAAGATCTTAGCTTCAGCAAGCCACATGGTTCTGAAAATAGGCTTCCTGGAGATACTCTCTGGCTTGGTGGGTTTGGACACTGTGCCTGTGATCGGGAGGTCACTGGTCCAAATCACAGGATCAGCAGAGTGATGTCACCATTGGGCCCCTGAACAAGGCCCTTAACCCCCAGTTGCTCCAGACACTGGCTGACCTTACTTTCTTAAGGTACGTCACTTTAGATAAAAGTGTCCGGTTAATGTAAAAATTTTCCTGCAACACCACGACCCTCATAAGTGCGGCTGATCGCCACAGAAGCCCAGATCACCGTGACGCTTCCATGCTGGCGAGGACACGACCCTGCGTCTGGCGGGCGGACTGGTGTTGACACTGCGAGAATTCACACTCGTTAAATGGAAGGATCTGTCATGCGGGTGACGGAGGCCCCCCGTCGCTGCAGTGCGGGTTCAAGCACAGCAGATTCATCTCAGCAGTTTCTACACGTCTCCAGAGGAGCTCCACATAACATCAAGACGGCTCACTCTACCCGTCACAGTAACCACCAGCACGCTGCTACATCTGATCCCAATAGCCATCATAAGAATTCCATAACACCAACACTCACCCAAACACCGACACCAACACTCACCTGAACACAGACACTAACACTCATCTGAACACAGACACTAACACTCATCTGAACACTGACACTAACACTCATCTGAACACTGACACTAACACTCAACTGAACACAGACACTAACACTCAACTGAACACAGACACTAACACTCATCTGAACACAGACACTAACACTCATCTGAACACTGACACTAACACTCAACTGAACACAGACACTAACACTCATCTGAACACAGACACTAACACTCATCTGAACACTGACACTAACACTCAACTGAACACTGACACTCATCTGAACACTGACACTAACACTCATCTGAACACAGACACTAACACTCATCTGAACACTGACACTAACACTCAACTGAACACTGACACTAACACTCATCTGAACACAGACACTAACACTCATCTGAACACTGACACTAACACTCATCTGAACACTGACACTCATCTGAACACTGACACTAACACTCATCTGAACACTGACACTAACACTCATCCTAACACTATCACCAGTCACCATCATATGATCTGAGCAAATCAGGAGGGTAAATGTGAAAAGTAATTTCCAGCCATAGTGTATGTTTAATTTCTGCAAGAGTTCACAGGAACATTGACTGGACAGAGCATGCAGACAGCCCTAAAATCAGGTTCCCTGTTTGTCTGTGCCGCGGCACAGGGCTGCTCCCCCTGAGGGCAGGGCACAGGTATCCCTTACCCAGACAAAACATATTGGGGGTCACAAATGACCCTCTCAGAGTCCCACTTTCTGTGCCAGCACTGCAGAGGAGGAAAAAACCCATGGAAATCCTGAACGTAAAAGAGGTCAGCTGACAAATGGCTGGTGGTGGCGGTGGGTGGCAAAACGGCAACAGTGGTCTTGAGGGCAATGGAGAAGATGAGAGTGACAAACACAAAACAAGCTAATGGTCAGTCAGGACAGCGTGAGATCTCCACCAGCTGGAATGATCCGGCACCATGACCAAGCAGGGACACGCCCTAACAATGATGACCTTGCCACTGGACTCCACATCCAGATGTTAATCCAGTAGAAAATAGGTGATATCCCCCAAGTTCGTCAGCACTTTAAACATAATAGTTAAAGCATTTGGCGCTTTTTGGAAAACTCAGTGTTTAGGAGAACAATATTAATACAAGTAAGTCATAAAACTCCCACATGCTGCATAAATAAACATGAACATTTAAATATTTAGTAACTTTTAGCAACTGATTCCTCTCAAAGTGGCAGTAAATGCAGAGTGAAGCCACCCGCACCCCATCACTTCCTGTCAGGAAACTCCAGACAAACTGACACTTTATTTTTAACACCCTCCTATCCATACTGCAGCCATCTATCCCAGCATCCATATCCCAGGGGGGCCTGCAGCCCATCCGAAGTGAGGTAACACGGGACATAATGCAGGGGACATGCTGGATGGGAATCCAGGCCATCACAGGTCACAAACAATACAGGAGAATTAGAGACACCGTTTAGGCTGACTGCATGTCAAAGGAGACCCACGTGAGTCTGGGAGAGCGAGCAGACTAGCACAGAGCATAGAGAGCATACAGCTCTCTTATCTTACATTATTTGCTTATTATTGCATACAGCCTAAAATATAACAAGTTATTTTAAATGTTACAACTTGTTCCTGTTATGTACTGTAAATAAACAGAAAAAAGAAAAAGGTTAGGTCAACCAGAACACTTACTGTACAATAAAAAGCCTTAAGCGTATACTCATTGAGGGAGGTCGCCATGACGATAATTACTGTTTTTCAGTAAAAGACCCCATGATCAGAAAGTGAGCGGAAGACATGCACTGCTGCTGTTACAAAAGGCCTGCATTCATCGCATCCTCTGACATACATTCATTTGATCCACACATACTATCAGCTCATGACAACCCATAAGTGCAGCCCAAACTGATGATTTTATACTGCCTGCAACATAACTTTTAATTTGCTATTAAATCTGGCCCTCAGATTTATCTTTAGTTTTCTACAGAGAATTAAAAACAACATATTGTCTATATCTGGCTAATCAGCAGCAGAAGGTCCCCCATCTTGCTGTCCCAAGACTAATAAGCCTCCACTGTGGCATAACTAGGACCTATCTGGCTGACGTGCATCATTAGCTTATCACTGAACGTGAGCTCCTTGTTAAATGTGCTGGTCAAACCCATCATAGTTGGATTTAATCCCATTTTGAAGCTTTTGACTGAGTTCCTGTGGGGACAATCTCATTGATGCATAACATGTGTTTGGGTGGCTGCACTGTGCTCAGTCATTTTAGTGTTAAATCAGGAAAGGTTCAGCTTTCCAGCGCAGGATCACCCATAATCCTCAGCCAAGGCTAACATTCAGCTTCTGAATTTCCCTCCAAAACTCTGTCACCTGTAAGATGGTTATCACATGTTCTTGTATGTTGAGGATTAACCTCAGCGAATCAGAGAAAAACCTGCTCCTCACAGAGTCTCCAAAACCACTGGAGTGAGTCCAAAATTAAGCCCCCAAATCCAATTAACTCATTCATAAGCTCCAATGGGGTTTTTGACCAATGTAACGAACCACCATTTTCAAGTAGCTTCCAAAAGCAATGCAGTATGATGTGTCTGCTATCGCCCCCATCCCACCTCGGCCTCGTTTGACAAACAAGAACTAAGCAGGGACATTTTTCACCAGGACAATGGGGGTAAAGATTAGCTGTGCAGCCAGGACACCTAGCTTAATCCTCAAGAAAACATTCATTGCACAGCTGTGGCAATACAGCTAGTGCAGAACACGGTGGGGGGATTAACCTGAGGTATAAAGAAAGCACTGTCACTTTCACAGTGAGGGGGCACAGGTGGGGGGGAGGGGGCAAAGGTTACACACACCATAATGAGGTGTGGGTCTTTCATTTAAGAGTGACCGAGGCCCATGAACAAAAATGTTTCCCCATAGGTGGGTAAGTAATCGCTTCCCCTGCTCACCTATGCAAATTTCCCCAGTGGCAGCTTTTAGCTGCTGCAGCTCCATGCAAAACGGGTCAAATGCCACAAACGAGAGCAAATAGAGATGTTTTTCAAAGGAACACGGGGATCAGGAGCAGAGCGGAACAGCAGCACGGCAAGCGGCTCGTCTGGCAACTGGCTGGCAGAGGAAGCCTGATCGTCAGAAGGCATACAGCAATTTGCGTGCCGCAAGTCACCGAGAGAGCTCCAAATGGCACGGCTAACCGCAGCACGCACCCCCAGCTCACATTTGCAGAGAACGAAAGCTGGCAAACTGTGTGCCGTAGACCAAGAACAATGCCAGCAAAACAGAAACTTTCCAGGAGGGTTTGGCCCCAGTCAAACACAACTAGGAGCTAACAAACCCGATGGCAGTAACAGAAAAACATTGCATACATTGTGATATAACACGCCTATCGGATAATTAAAGGTGTGAGTACTTAAATGTATTTAGAGAAAGATTGAAAGGAAAAATGATGAACTGCAGCCAGAATGTTGGCCAGTAGGTGCCGTGGTGATTAGCATCTCAGATAGGTATTGAGGTGCAGCAAATTGACCCTGTCATTCTGTGTAGACTATGCAGGGTTAGGTACAGGGGGTGAAGCTGCAATGATGTACTGAAGGATGGATGGATGGATGGATGGATGAATGGATGGGATCTCTCCCCTCCCCCATTAACTGAAATGAGCAATGCAGTCAAATAGCTGTTCTTTAAAAATCACTGTATGGCATTATGCCTAATCTTGGCCAGTGGGTGGCGCTATTCAGCATTTACAAGGTAGGCCTGTATCCCCAGAGGCAGCTTAGTTTCCACACAGCTATATCCAGCACGTGGACCATGATATTCACATCACTATTCTTGCACTATTCATTCACATAGTCACATAATTCATCCACATATTTGAAAGGTACAATACCCTGACAGGTGGATGTGTTCAAATCCGGCAGCCCCCTTCTGGCACAAGGGGGGGGGATGGGGGGGCGTCAGGTCACCCACATTTAAACTGTGTGGATCTATGGCCTGCGGATGAAGCGTTCTGGCGTTGCGGGGCCCAGTAAGGGGGCAAAAGAGGCCTGACATTACAAAGTAGGACATTACAAAGTTCCTCCTGAGAACAGAAGGAGTGTTTACCTAATGCAACATGAGAAGGTAAATCAGCAGGGGAGTGTGGGGGAGGGTGCGACAGCGAGCCCACAGGGCCACTGCCCGTGCTGGGCGGGTATGCGACGGCAGGAGAAACAGCCATCGGTGTGGGTCAGAAGAGCTCGGAGGCTGACGTGGGAAAGCGCAGGGGTTTGAGGTGACGGGTGGCGTCAGAAAAACCACACCCCATCGGGACTGTGGGTCACGCGCCCTGATACAGGCCCAGCAGCAAGGCAGGATTGGAATTAAAAATCAGTCCTGGACTTTACCCTATACAGCCCCACCACACATACATGCCTACGATGAATTTTGCCAAGCCCCCGACCCACAATCCACCCCCTTTGTCTGAATCAGCTTCTCGTGCAGCTGTCACGTCCACACTCACGACAGAAAACAATTTCTGTGGCAGGCAAGAAAATGGGGCCCCCATGCCTGTATGAGTAATACAGCACATACCGATTACACTACACTACCCGACACCATATTACACTACACTGCACCACACTACACTACCCGACACCATATTACACTACACTGCACCACACTACACTACCCGACACCATATTACACTACACCACAGCTTTTCAGCACATGTGTAGAACATCCCCTGAGGATGTGGCCCATGTTCATTTCTCTAAACTGTTCAATAATTTACTTGAGCTTCACAAACCCCCAAAGTCGATGACAGACTGGATGCGTCACGCTGGTGAATGAGTTTCTCTGGAAAAGTGTCAGGATGTACAGAAGCTGCTGATGGCCAAACAGAACACACGGCTAGGCGTGCAACCGCGTCCCACAGACCCGCCGCTGCATGAAAGGTCACCTATGTGTGGCCCGCCGAGGAGCCCTACTAGATGAAGCTCAAAGACTCCATAAATATGAACATTATTTCCATTCCTAGGTTGGGAAATTTGCTCTGGGAAAATTAAAAAAACGCAACAAAGGTTCAAGATGTCTATGGAGCAGGCCACGCCTTATTAATGCATAATTGCTTAGTTATAGTCTTTCATATCACTCTTCATTAAGGCATCTCTCTTTTCTTGTTCTTACATCAAGATTTTTTTCAGTGTTGGCTCCCCACTGGTGGAACGAACTTCCCCTTGCCATCCCTTCCTGTCTTCAAATGCCGTCTGAAGATCCACTTCTTCAAAGAACACCTTGGAGACTAACCAGCTTATATATAAATGTTATGTTTATATTACATTAAAAAAAAACTACTAACACATTCTCTTATCTCTACACTAATGTTCTTTCTTCAAAAGGGTTTTTAGGTGCGTAACCAAGCTGGCAGCAACTTAGTCGGCTGACAGTTGTTATCTAAGTCTAGCTTTACAAGATTGAAGAATAGTCGAGGACTACTGAGCACTGCTGTACGTCGCTCTGGATAAGAGCGTCTGCTAAATGCTGTAAATGTAAATGCTCTTAATGTATGAATCCCAAATCCCTCTCACTCTCTAGGACCGGAGTGTCATTCAGAGTTCCGGCGCCAAGCTGAGCTTCTGCTGAGCACCTCTCCTCGCATGGCTGCTGTTCTCTTAACCATGCTAGGGGGCACTGTATAAGAAACTGCAGGTCAAACTGCAGACCTTGCTAAAGTCACACTCTGCTTTTGACAAACATTCACACTACTCAGTTTATTCTGAAACTCTTCTCCAGCAGCACGATGCAAACATGCACTTTGTGAAGGGGGGGGGGGGGGTTCAGTGTTGCTACAGTTTTACGCTCTGCCCCAAGAAGCCTTGCATCCTGCTTCCCACTGGCCTCCAACACGTGGCACCTCATCAGTGACCTACAGTTTATTGGTCAAGATGGCAGATCTGTGACCAGGTCCAGAAGGTTGTGAGTTTGAATCCCAACATTAATCCCGCCATCAATTTCAACCCCAACTGTTCCAATGATCCTACCCTCTGATCCCTAGCCTTTGTCACTTTATATAAAAGCATCTGCTCATAAATACATATAAATGCTGGCATGTTTACTAGCTGCATGCTCCGCTGTGTAGATGTGGGTAATTTTACAGCGGCAGGTCTGCTCAGTAATCAAATTCACATTTATAGTGATAGTCCTGCTACCAGTCCTTTTTATCCAAGAAGCATTTACATGTGACCCCCAGTGACTACACTCATGTTCTGTCAGTTACTGGACACACCGTGTGACAAGAGCCACTCTGAAATGTCACAGTGTTCCTGTGGCTAACCTAGAAACCCCAGCTCAAAAGAAGTGGAGATCCCAAAGCAAAGCACATACAGTCGAGGTGTCCTAGGCAATGGCCACATCCGCACCAATCCAGGGCATGGCCATGTCCATGGTTAGGGCCTTTGGAGATGCACATACTCTAAATGAAGAATGATCACATTAGCTGCTTAATGACAGATAGGAGCCTGGCTATTTAAAGTTGCGAGGCTGTCACCTACATGCGCAAACAATGCAGTGAATGAAGCGTGTTTGTCCTCTAAAAATGACAGGAAACAGGACAGCTACAGCTAGGTTTGTGGACCTCATTCACTGCTCACACCCCAGGTCCCAGAATGCACTGGGCCGGAGATAAAGTTACAATGTGGTGCCTATAGGTATAGGAAATTCATCTGTCCGTCTGTGTACACACTGCGTACTCTGACAACATATTTTCCAAATGTACTCCATCATTTATATGTCAGATAACAGCAAGAAACCATCTGGGTTACAGTACACATGGAATCCCTTTTAAAATATTAATGGGCAGCACTATGCATTATTTTTGAAATGAGTCCTCCCAGCCGACATGGAGCTGAAGGTTAACATTAAAACAACATTAGAAAGCAGATGGGCACACGCAGACCTCCTTTAGATAAAAACACAGAAACGCATCCCAGCTGGATTTCCTCCAAACAGGGACTTAAGAAGGCAAATTGAGGAGTGATAGCCAAACAGGGACCGCGGTTGCTGTGGCAACGTGCAGCCGCATCCTCTGACTCTTATCTCTGCTGCCGACAGGTCTGCTGGCATAGCAGCAAGTAAAAAGCGAGGAGGACAGCGTCCAGCTCACGCGTCAATGTCAGCAGAGCGCCCCAGATAGATGCGAGGTGCATCACAGGCAAAATAATCATTCGCTTTTACTCTGGCTTCTGACATACAACAACATCACAGCAGGCAGGCATGTCACGGCAGTCAGGAGCAGAAGGTATTCTTACTATCGCCAATATTCCCATCAATGGCAATCAGCACAAGGCTGTATGAATTTCGCTGCTTCCATAAACAGTCCGAGTTTTACGTAAAATATGATAGGATAAACATTAATAGTACCATTGCTAGGTTAACATGTATTAAAATGATAAAGAAACATTAAAAAAAAGAAACATCCCACTTATAACTGTTTCAGTGAAGATCAACAGAAACATATTAGCTTATCATTTCAGAATACCCCAAACGCTCCTTGAGCAAGGCCCTTAACCCCCCGAAAATGCTACAGGGTCGTCGGATAAATGGCCTGATCCTGCGCTCAGACCCCAAGCTTCACTCTCTCCTGTATATGTATAACTCAAAGGACAGTATGATAGGATGTGTGAAAAGAAACCTTTCAATGTACCTGTACTGGTGCAAATTGCAAAATAAAGCATCGTTTCACATCATTACGCAGCGTCACGCACCTGTTTCCATAAGAAGACATCTGCCTCGTTGAGCTTCCATGAGATGGCCACGTGCACGGCTGAGAGCAGCACCCCCGTGATGACGGCAGCTCTCATTCGCACCGGCAGCAGTGTGTAAATGATGTGGATGAAGAACACAGTCCACCATATCCCCTCTGAGGCACTGCGTGGCTCCACCAGCAAGACCCCGACCACCTGAACCACCAGAACGACCAGGATGACGAGATAGCAGACAATCCACATGTGGTCCTGGTGGAAACCATTCCTGTTACATAATATCATAAGCATGAGGATGAGCAGGATGGCCAGCGAGAAGACCACCACATAAGGCACACGACACGCTCCTCTAGCGCAGTGAAAGCCCAGCATGACCGCACAGACCAGCATCAGAACGGCCATGAGCATCGTCAGGCTGCTCTGATTGAGTCGGAAAAAGTAGCGCTGGTAAAGTCTCTCCAGCTTCTCTGACTGGAACTTCTTAGACCTGAAGACCTGCATGACGTTGCTGCAGCAGGACACCATGGAGAAGTAGACTTCGGGCACCAGCTCCTCTTCGCCTTTGGCCTTGGCCCTCCTGTCCTCCAGCCCCAGCTCCACGGAGCGCGGCCTCACCTCCCCATCCGCACACTTCGGGGAAGACCTGTTATTGTTCTGGCCCTCCTCCCCATGCTCCTGCCACGCCGACTTGGACCTGAAGCTGACACGGCTCACGGTGGTCGCGGTCCGGCCGGGGTCCCGCTCAAACTCGTCCCCGTCCCTCCATCTGCTGCTGGCCCGGCCCAGCTTTCTGCTCAGGGTCCGACTCGGGTATGGGCACCCGTTGGCCATGGACTCAGACTCAGCCCAAGCGGACCTGTGTTCGGTGCCGTCCCGGGGCCCGGGGGCGGCCACGGCGGGGGGACTCACGCTGTTCGACCGGGACATGATATGCAATTAAAATGTATCAAATAACAGCGGTTAAAGTAAATATGAGCGCAGACGTGAGATCAGCTTCCGACACCTTCCCATCGCTTTACCAGGATGTATTCACCTTCAATTCACAGAAGTACCATTCAGATAATACTTATTCCGGGGCTTGGACAGGAATTTGCATATAGTGAATTATTTCCTAGAATAACGACTTCCTAGAATGTGCTACACGTGTCAATTAAATGTTTCTGTAAAAGCAACTTAATGAAACAACGTTGTTACATTGAATCACCTTACTTGTTACATTTCTCATCTCACGCGAAACCAGGGAATAAGCAACATAAAATACACTGCAGCTAGTAAAGCGTCATTAATACATATAGAAATAGATGTTCAGACACGGGCGGGTTTCTCCCCGATCGCCGACGGTCCTCCTGATTCAGTCCGCCGGGGTTTTTATAAATCAGCCTCCCCGGCGCTTCGCGTCCGCGGAGGGGCAGAGGGTCCGAGCCCAAGGTGCCGGCCTCACGGAGCACCGGGGACGCGCCTCCGCGTACCTGCGCGCCCCCGCGGCTCCGGGGGCGGGGGCGATGCCCGGCTAGGAGACCTTACTGCCACCGGGAGAAGACGGCGCTTCAGCCGGATCCCGCTTCAGACCGGGGGTCTGATCAAGGCAGCAAAGCCGGCCGCCCGGCTCCGAGTCGCGCGGCGAGCTGTTTATCCATGTGCAATCACACCTTTGACGGTTACTCCTTCTGCAGCCAAAACGTGAAAGACAAGCAGCGACAGTGATCCAAAACCGGAGTCTGCAGCGTGATGTGCCGGCCGGCCCACTCCCGAAGCCCGCCCCGGATCGATGGGGCATCGCCTCCTCCGCCGTCGGTGGTCTCGGCGCTCGCCATTCAACCAAGTTTGATTCCCAAATCCCGCCTTCCTTGCATCTTATTGGATGCGCACCTTCGCTTGTGAGATTTCATTGGTTTTGGTGAGTGTCAGTGAAAGCCGCGGTCCGACGCGCTGCACTCCGCTCAGTAACACCGCCCTGGCCGTGAGTCCGTATCTGGACCGGGCCGGCCGGCTGTTCTCTGGTGAAGTACTGCGTACGGCGGACACAGCTGTACTTTTTAATACATAGTTTCGGATTCCTCTAAATAGGTGGGACGAGCTGTAAACTGTTACAATGGTTGTGGACGAAAGTGCTTTATATCTCGCACCTACGAAGGGAAACCGCAGTGGTGGATCTGTGGTCGTTTGTGGTCAAATTCTACAACGCGGCTGTATCATGGTAGCCGGATTATTTTCAGTCAATGGAGGTTATCGTGCAATGAAAATGGCTGCATGTAGTTCGGTCTCGCAGGTCATTATGACGGCTGGTTTCCCACATTGAAGCAGTCCTGGTACCTGTTTGATTAAAACACAAGGGGGCACGCAGTACTCCTGGGGGACTTAAAGCTACCAACAGGTACATCGGTTTGGAATTTGAGGTGAATTGATTTTATTTTAACAATTCACATTAAACAAACAATCAAGTGGCTTGTTTTACAACGTTATGTTTAGATATTAAATTAGGGTAAAATTAATATCGTATATTGCGAGCACAAGTTCAACGTCCTTTTTGGTATGATTTCTACATTTGCCGTCAACACTTTAAATTAATGATCAACACTGTACATATTATTTTCTTTATTTCACCATGTAATTCATTACCTTCCTTTTAAAATGTCTCCAATTAGTTTTGTTAACTGCTTTCCAGAGTTTTCCATGAACACACGATAAAATTGAGCTATGCGTGATCTCACAGTGAAGTGCGTGATCTCTTCGCTGACATTTTTAAAACTCTAAACGAAACTATGGCAAATAAGGATGAATTTACTCAAATCGTCACTTAGATCACCACTCATAAGACATAGACGTGTTGGGGTTAAAAATAAATCCAACACAGTCAAAAGATACGTTGTCTAAGCCTGGCTCTAAATAAGTAGCACCACAATATACCCGCTAAACATGATTCACGAGATGAAAAGTTAAGGCTGCCGAAAAACACTTGAGCCTTTGTCCGTGTCTAATTTCCGGCTAAAAACATCACAATTAGATCTCAGTTGGTTTTCTGTGAAATTGTGTCACTGGTATTTTTTAACGTGTGAGTAACTATACAGCACTGAGGAGCGGTGAAGCGCTTCAGTGGCACATACGGGAACATGCTATTTACACTGGCGCACTGATTATTACCGTGGGAATCAATGCACTGCATCATGCCAATTTTTGTGTCAATGTGACAAGGTTTTACTTCTTCACAGAGTTAGGTTTTTGCACCAACGTTCCCCAGATGGCTTAATGAGATCACCCAGTGTCTTTTATCCTTTGACTTAGTTGGTAAAGGATATTATAAGGGCTACTGCTAATCCTACTCATCAGATAAGTTATTTAGGCATTTTGTGCACAAGTATCACGCTAAACATAAGACAGATGTGCAGCACAGAGAGTACTACTGCCATCGTGTGGCCATGACTGAAATTTGCAGTCATAATATCTATCCTGTTCTCAGTACGGGTGTATGATTTTACTCTGTGTACTTCCCTTCATTACGCATTACGTCACCGGATCTGGAGGAGGACACGGGCATGAAGAATTCTATACTAACCGATGGATTATCTACTTAGTGAACAGAGATCAGTTTTATGATACCCATTTTGTGCCCTATTAGATTGACGTGTGACTCTCCATTCCAGAGTGAGTGAGGCTCACACTTCACCTTTGTTGTATTTTACCACATAAGAAAAAATGTGTATCATATTAGCAGTGAATGAATGTAACTCAGATAGTTCAACTGTGGTCATTATCAACTGTTGGATTCTCAGCCAATCAGGACTCTGTCCTCATCAGTGTACAGGTCATCAGTATCTGTTGGTTATCAGCTGTAGCTTACACTAAACAGCCAATCAGGACTCTGTATGAATCAGCCCATAGGTTTATGGCCAAAGTCCTGGCAAGCTGAAGAAAAATTGGTGTGGTCTCATCTTTGGCGCTGTGGTGTGAAGGGTGTTCTAGGCTGAAATCTGATATAGAAGGTGACCAAGAACAGAGTGGAAATAAGAGTAATATGAAAAAAGCATTTTTATTCCCATGTTCAGTGTTTATTGGAAATATATATTAGTTGTATTACTTGATATATTATACAAAGTCTAGTCACATGTTCTCAAGGAAATGGTCCCATGCAAAACTGGACTGAAAAGCCCAATACTGTTTTACATTCAGGTTTTCCAGGTAATATTACACATGGAAGCAGAGGGCAAAAGGGTTTGTTTTCATCTGCATGCAGCATTACACGGCACTGCACTGGTGTTTTTAAATGCATTCCCATTTTGGTCGCAATCCATGCCCATGCTGATCGTCGTGTATGCATGGCGGTCTCTGGGAGAAGAGCAAACGGAATGGGATGCAGGGCGACGTGGGTGGCAGCATTATGCACTGAGATATCACCATCTTTCAAACTGCAGAACTGTGAGCAGGCCAAGAAAGAACACTAGTAGCCAGGATCTACCAGAGGAGACTTTTTTTTTTTTTTTTTTTTTTGTAGGTGAAAAAAGGAGTACATTATCATCATTACAAACAAGAAACCCATTCCAGAAAGATAAAAATCATACAAAGCAGAATCATAAAACAGACTTTGTAAAAGCTCATATGAAAGGATTATTTAACCACTTACAAGATGTTGGAATAATCAGGATGGTAACAACTTACTTTTGATACAGACATAGTGCACTGGCCACAGGGCCACACAGCAAAGGCAGACAGTCGCAGCCCATTCTGCTTGTGATGCCCTGAAGGCTATGCTCACTGAGGATGGCCAGAGCCCCGGCACGTCAGTAGCAGAACATAACTCTGACTTGATCAATGGGCATGCCAATTAAATGACATTCCAGACGTTTCTAGTGTTTGAAAAGAATAGTGGGCAAAATTAAAAATCAGTTATATTCATTTAAAAATTAATCAAATTCTTAACTCTGATTTTCTGTATGCATGGTAAAATGCTATGACTTCTACATGTCAGACATAACTGACCAAACCAACTATTATCCCACCAGTACGCACACCATTACTGACATTCCAAGTTCAACTACAAACAAAATGAAACAATGCAACTACGCACAAAACCCACATGCCTACAGTAATCATGTTATTCAGCATCTAATTTAAAGGGAATGCTTGCCCATACAATGGTTTAGTTTTTTTCCTTTTTGGAGAATGACAAAACAAGTGGAAGCCCAATAGGATTCAGGGGGAATGACACATGCAGGTCACAGTTTCGATGCATTCACTCACTGCCCATGAACAATTTGGGTTCATTTTTTATTTTATTTTTTTCACACAGTATGTAGAACAGAGGAATGTTGCATTTAATCAGATGTCCTGAGAGCAGTTAACTGAATGAACTCATCACCCAGAGTGTCAAAAGGACTCATGTGTAATTGGTTTAATATTCTACACAGTTAGCATTAGGACACAAATGGTGTCTGCATTAGCTTTTTGGAAAATGCACATTTTTCCCCCATGATAAATTTACTACAAACACATTGACTATTTGGAAAACAATTTATGTAGCAAAGTTAGTGACTGGGTGAAGAGGCGGGCTCTTCTTGATGAGAAGGCCTTTTTGTTGACCGGGCCGATGTTCAAAACCTTGTCCTCCTTCACTGGACTGGAGCATTCTGGGTAGGCTACTCTTCCTTGCTGGACCCCTCTGTGTGGCCTAGCACCTTCTTTCTCTGCCGCAGCATGTGGAAATAGAGCTGAGGGAAAACTGGGAGGGAAACGCAGGCCGTTACAGCATGAGGATCCATCTCAGACCGGAGCCAGCACAGCACAGTCTAGTACATTTTTAGGTAGAGAAATGCCAAGTCAGCTAAATGCCACCATCCTGGATGTCCTCCGTGCTACTTCTACATATATGGTGATTAATCGATCCTGTTGCTGTCCGTTCATTCGTATTGTGCTCGGTGTAAAATTGTAGTAAACAGGAAAAGAGTCTGTGTGGCCTCCATATATTACAAAGGAGCAAAGGCTCAGAGTGTCCCCGGGTGAATTTCAACAACTTACTGGGAATGTAGGAGATCATGGTGAGGATGAGGAACGTGTAGTAGTCAAAGGAGAAGTTGTACTTGTTTGGCAGTGTGACGGAATAGAGGCCAGTCTTCTGGACATAGGGCAGGGCAGCGTAGATGGTCAGCAACTCCCCTGTCACCCCCATCGGGTACAGCACAATGAAGAGGGTGTACCTGGGCACCAGCACACACATGCGCAACTCCTCAATAATAAAGAACACAGCTGTACTGGAGTGCACACACCGGCACACCTGGATGAGCAGACAACGGAACCATAGGGGACCCATGTTCACTAATAGTGTGTCACATTCACACCTCTTACTCTGGGGAAAATATTGTGCCTCCATTGCAGAAATGAGCTTTATGCAAGTTCAGAGCAAGAGCCTTCAACTGCAAATCTTTCATGACCCCAAAAAAAACCCAGATAAGCGTCACAAGTATTTTTTTTAACACCTATCAAAGTCTTCAGTATATGCGCCTATCATTTACACTGTACAGTGGATGCGCTCAGAACAAAGTCCCAGAATTTATATCTATAATAGCTCTCTGACAGCAGCATGCTGGTCGCTGGGGAAATGCTGGACTTTGGATGCAACTATTTATTTAATGCTAAGTGGCAGCCTGGGCAGCAGCCAGGAGGAAGCCCACTGCATATAAATGTATGATTTGTCACACAGAACCATGGGAAAGTCCAGCTTTCAGCCACCCAGCTTTTGTAGTTAAGGAAATGGCCGTGAATTTGGAGAGACAAAATCAGCAGCAACTGAAATACAGCTTCATAAAATCTACCTGGTCTAGGGATTTGCCCCTTTGTGTCAGATGTAGGAATAATTCAGAAATCACACTGCAATATTCAGGTGACCTGTGGCCAGAAATATAAAATTCCCTCACCACTAGAATATGAAGTACAAGGGAAACCACTCTCACCAAATCGAATTTTCCCTGAACGGTGTAAAACCCATAGAAATTCATGCAATTCTTCAAGCTAAACTGGAGCTGCATTTTTAACCATTCACTACAGGTAATACTGTATTAAACCAATGAGTATGCATCAGACATTCACCCCAGGACAGCATACAGTCTTCAGTTAAGGCCGTTTCCCGATGAACGCAACATGAGAAGAAAAAAAAAATGAATTTGTGAAATATTCGGATGCGAAATCTGACGGATCAAAAACTCACACCAAACACTGAGAAACGTTTGCAACCCAAAAAAAAAAAAAAAAAAAAAAAAAAAAAAAAAAAAAAAAAAATAAATAAAAAAAAAAAAAAAAAAAAAAAAAAAAAAAAAAAAAAAAACAACACCTTCTAATTATGATTTATAGTTTTCCTGAAAAACAATAACCCCTAATATCTTTGGTTGTCCATTTAGAAATTTCAAGGTGCCCCTACAGGAGTGGACAACAGATGTGTCCATGT
This sequence comes from Mormyrus iriodes, assembly GCA_011763525.2. Lineage (NCBI taxonomy): Eukaryota > Metazoa > Chordata > Actinopteri > Osteoglossiformes > Mormyridae > Mormyrus > Mormyrus iriodes. Next base: position 5,118,391 of record JAAGVU020000035.1, read on the forward strand.
TTAGGAGTGTGTAGAATATTAAACCTAAAATTGTACCCCAAACAGAAGGCGATAACCTGGAAACAGATGGCGGGTGGCATTCTGAAGAACTAGGCTGGAGGGTGTATGTTGTTTACACAGGAGAGGAAACTAATATAAAGATGGCAGATAATGAACACTGACACGCTCAAAAACACAGCACCAACACCGAGCCGGGTAGATGCATATCTCTACATGTGCATACATAGTTCTTACTGCCCTGAAGCCTAAATCAACTTAAAATACATAATTGCATATTATTTTTCCATAATATCAGATAGCGTATTCATTCAGATATCAGATTTTCCTTTCAAAAATAAAAAATATTTCATGAAAATTGCTTCATCATCGAACATGCAAAGAGAAACAAACAGGGCACACAAATAACACCTCGTCTCCCTTCATACACCATGAAGAAATGAGTGTCAGCTCACACAGGTTTGAGCTTCCCTCATGGACATGGACTTTAATGCTGCTGGTGAGCAGTCGCTGTCGGCATCCTGCCTAGCTGCCAGCACTTTGTGTGACATGCCTCTGTCTAACTAAAGTGCTGGGTGTGTGTCTGCCGCTGCCTGAGGCCAGGAAAGCCACTGTCATAATATTTGTTGACAAACGTGATGGACTCAACCACCCCCAGTCTGCCACAAAATTGCCCAAGGACCCTACCCTCTCCCAAAGGATTGTGGAGCGGAGGGTGGGTCCCACAATGGGACTGGTGGTTCTGTGGACCACATGTTAAACATGAGATGATTCATGAACTACCAACCTTCTATAAAAGGAAGTTAAACATCCTAACACTGAAAAAGCTGAGCGCCCCTAAAGGAGATCCTAGGATGGGTAAGTAAACCAGGCCACCCAGCGTAGAGCGACTTACCTGTCCAGGGCGGTGCTGGTCGGCATGCTTCTCGCCAGTCCGCGGAGCCCATTCTGTCTAAAATAAGGGATACAGGAGGCATTGGCGGCCATCACAGCTACGGAGTCAGATGGCTGAACGAAGAATCCATTCTGGCCGAGAATCATGTAGCGATCCTGATGGAGAAAAAGGCAAAGACAATCAAGGCCACTGGTATTCGCTAAAAATACCTTAGGGTACCACTTTACTTAAGGCCATGTTTTCAGTCATTTATAGACATTCATAACAAGGAACAATGCATTCATAAAGCATTATAAACGTGCCTATAAATATTTATCAAAAGCATAACACTTTATAGCTATGTTTGTTATGCATTATGAATGCTTTGTGAAGCTCTCATCTATAATGCACTATAGATACCTTTACAATGCATTATAAAGGTTGGTATAAGCATTAAGGATGCTTTGTATTGCACTATAAAAGGTATCTATAATGCATTATAGAGAAGAGCTTCATAAGGCAGTCATTTTGTATAATAAATATGGCCATAATGTGTTATGCCTTTTTATATTTATAGTCATGTTTATAATGCATTATGAATAATTAGGAATTACTAAAAACATTCCCTTAAGTTTAATCTAACAATTATAGATTATGCATTAAAAACATAACATGTTACAGCATGACATGTTAAATGCATGACACAGTACATTAAAAGAATAGAAGAATATTTTTTGAGCTAGTTGTTACTTGAGGACTACTTTGACACAAGTGCTACTCAAGTAAAGACTTTTGGGAGAAGTATGGAAAATTAAAACACAGTAAAGAATTTGAATAGTTGGTTATCGCAGGGCGTAAACTAAGAATTGTGCCACAATAATTTTAAGGAAGGGAGGGCAGAACACATAAGCTATGTACCCCATCGGCATCAAAAGCTGCACCAAAGCCAAACTCCCCCCCCTTCATGGACTCCACCAGCGATGCTGCGTAATGCAGGCTGGGTTCAGGCTGTTGGCCTCCAAAGTCCTCCAAGGGGACACAGTTGACCGCCGAGTTGGCCGGGGCCCCCAGCTCGTCACACAGGATCCTCCTCACATAGGGCCCCATTACTAGAGGAGCACAGAGTTTCCATGATTTTTGGTTCACGTCTCTCTGCTGTCCATGTATTAGTTAACATTCATAAAACTTACCAGTGTGAGCTGAATACGTTTATATAAAATATATATGCCACATGACAGGTCCTTTATGCTAGAAATATGGAGCCCGTCTATGCCTGCTAAGTATACATAACGAGAGCAAAACTTCTGTGAAACAAAATGACCCTCAGCCTGGTTTGACATTCACCTCCATTCATGGCATCTATTCTGATCTTCAGCTGCTCTGGCCCAGTTAAGAGCCCCTTTATGGCGTTGAAGTCAAAGATTCCACGGAGCATGTTGAGGTACACCTCAACAGAATCCACAATCTCCACTGGAAGCAAGGCCAGAAAAGCAGAAATGTCAGAGAAGCCAGTTCTTTGGAAGCGAGGCAATTTCTTAAAATGTCCCAATATGACATGACATATGAAAAATATGTATTATTTGTGTGTGTGTGTGTGTGTGTGTGTGTGTGTGTGTGCGTGCAGTACCAGACAAAAGTCTGGATATGCCAAGCTGCCTACAAAGGAGAGTGATAGTGTTGCATCACATGACTTGGCCACCTGACCTAAACACAGTACAAATGGTTTTGGAGAAGCATGGCCAGTGAGTGAAGGAAAAGTGGCCAATGAGAGCTCAGCATATGTGGGACCTCCTTCTCGATGGCTGGAAACGCATCCCAGGAGGCCGCCACATGGAGCTTGTGTGAAGAAGAAAGTAGGGTCAGCCAGTCCCTGGAGCGATTGGGGTTAAGGGTCTTGCTCAAGGGCAAGGTGGGATCACTCTGCTCACACAAAGATCTGAACCAGCAACCTTCCGAATCCCAACCCACAGAGCTGTCCCCGCCCCCCAATCAAATTAATGTTGCTTTGTTTAATACTTTTTCGGTCACGGCATGATTTTCATACATGTTATTTTATTGTTTTGATGTCTTTATTCTAAAATGTAGAGAATAGTACAAATAAACCTTTATATGGGTAGCTGTGTCCAAACTTTTGACTGGTATGCATAGGAGCTGCAGTGAACTATTAAAATAGGTGGCTCTATGTCTGTGTGTGAAAGACAGTGAAGTGGTTTTCAGGCCATCTTTTAGTGGAATAACAGTGAGTAGAGTAAATTAGTCCTGATGTGCGTAACACATTGGAAGCACTGCATTTACGTGACTGAACCTACAGCACGGATTACAGTGGCTGTATAAGCAAAGTACCTCTGAATGGTTTAAACTTGTTCTCCAGGTCAAAATCCTGTCGGCCCAACCTGGACAGGTCAATTCGCATGTCTGGGCAGATGGCATACTCCTCCAGTGTCCTGCTGACCTGACAGATCTTTTCTGTGACTGTGTCTGGGGAGGGACCTACGACAGTGAAGAAGCCAGCTACAGTACTGAAGGACGGCTAACAGACTAGCAGTGAAGCACATACAGTCCCAGGTGCAGTTCAAAGGGGAATCAGCACAAAAAGAACAAATATGATAAAACAATTTCATTAAAAGCAATTTGAAAAATAATGTAGTTCGTGTGAATTTTAAATATCAAGTTAGCACTTATAAATACAAACATGTAGATATTTTATGTAAAGCTGCATCAGTTCCTGGGATCTTCAGGATCTAAAAGATATGTAAGTGGAAAAAAAAATCTCAATTTGGCAAAAAAATATATAAAATATGCAACTGTATGTTTTAAAGATTTTGTAAAAGTGGGTTCAAAAGCAGTTCTCACCACCACTGGCTACATTGAACTTGATGCCAAAATCTCCCCCAGGACCCCCTGGGTTATGACTGGCGGTGAGAATGATCCCTCCAATAGCTTTGATCTTTCTGATGATGCAGGACACGGCCGGAGTGGACAGAATTCCATTGTGTCCGATGACCAGCCGCCCAATCTGCAAGAAGGAGTGAGCGTTTTGAGTTTGCAAAGACCCCTGTGCATACTCACAGGCTTGAATAAAGCAGGTACATTATATATGACCATTACGTAATGATTGTATAATAAATACTATGAATCCATAGATTTACGAGTTAGCAATATGAAGCTGTAGTTTCAGAACAAGCCTAGGCCGTACATTTCTCATCTCACCTCATTTTTCTGCTGCCTCTACTGGTGTGGGTCACAGTTTTAGATAGTTTGCACATGAGCTGTCCGGGAAGACAGTTAATAGATCTTCTGCTGCAAAAACCCCTTTACAGACAGTTATATATAAAACTGTGTGTGATTGGTTTTACTCAAGGGGCATTCTGAAGTCTCAGAAGGGAACGAGTAACACAATTCATCGATCTCTGAGGAGCAAAATTGAGGGGGTGGGGTGGATGGCAATTCTGGCGAGTGGGCAAGACCACACAAAGCCCTGGCTGGACTCAGCTGCACCATCTCTGCGCCATGGGAAGGAAAGAATGGCCCCTTTTCCCCTCGATTAACTGATAATTGATTTACTGATTCGCTGATAACAACGTACTGTTTATAGCTTACCGAACTATTCTGCAAAGTACATTTTTTAATAAAGCTGTTTTAATTTGTATTAAATCTGGACATTTATGTGACGGAGTGTGACTATTTCACAGGACAGGCCTCAAAACCAGACTACACAAGCAGAAAAACAGGAAATGAATATTCCACCAAAATGACAATTGTTTCAATAAACATGCACAACTGTACGACATCCATCTGAAATATATATTAAAACATTACCATACTTCTGCAAGTCATTAAATAAATTAGATAAAATTGCAATGCTGAAGAACTGGGAGTTTTGAGCTAAGCTTGATGACAGCCTAGCATGCCTGAGGGTTGTAGGCTCAATGCCCCCGAGGAAACAGCTGCAAAACACACGTGCACACACACGTACGCATACACACTCATACGCATACACACACACACACACACACACGTGCGCATACACACACGTACGCACACACACACACACACACGTGCGCGCACACACACACACACACACGTGCGCATACACACTCATACACACACACGCATACACACACACGTTTTGTCTTGGACTCTATTTAATAGAATGTAATGTAGTTAGCTAAACATCAGTGGTACAGAAGCTACACCTCTCGGGGTTCACGTCTTAAGTGACTAGAAGCAGCTAGCATTGTGTTGTGCAGTCGCACAATAAGGCAAAGCCATATAAGGTGCCTTTTAAGATGCTGTTAGTGTTAATACAGCAGAGAGTATTTTATTGCCTCCAAGACCGTTCCATGTATATAGCAAAACTGCTTGTTAAAACAAATCCATGATTAATAAGCAGCATTAATCAAATCGTCTAGAATTTCTTTCCCAGCACCCTGTACTGAACTTTATTTGCACAATAAGTCGTTTTCAGTAAACACGTTATTGTCTTTTAGCGTAGTTTGCGGTTGTCTTGAGATCTTAAACGACTGCTATACCTATTCTTCCGAAATACTATACGTTTACATTTATGTGGAGTCCATGTTTTTTAAATGAACGTTTAAGGTCTTTTTTTTCCAAGTTAGAATACAACACAATAGTGACACTTTATTCATCCCCATGGGGATTTTGTCTTTGCAACATGCTACACCCAAAGGTTCGTGTAACCGAACCATAATTTCATTCCGGTTTTTAAATTAGTTTTTGTTTACATGAGTGTAAAATATACATGTATTATTCTTGGATCGGTCTCCTGCTATTGTTTTTTTTTCATAATTCAGCTATCTGGGAATATAATAGAGTAGAAACCTCCGATAAATGATCGTGCGTGTTAAGTTGTTCAGCGGAAATATTTATGAATTTTTCTGGCAGGAGTCCCCTTGGCGGGGCATCCCTCAGCTAGGGTTGGTTAGCTAAGGGGGAGTACAGCCGCGTGCAGAATAAAGGGCAGGAGGAAGGATGCCAGCGCAGATAAGCGCCCGAAAACTCCACAATAACAACCACAAAATACGCACTATTTCAAATATTAATGGTTCTCATTTTAATAATATTTGCTTTGCTGTTACGTTGGTAAATTATGTGCCGATCGTATGCTGAGGGCGGGTGTTACGCCAATTTTTAAAATCTTTAGTCCAAAGTTTGTTCTTATTTTATCTTGTCACATTCATCACGGTCTTGTCTCTCTGTGAAATGTCCTCCCATTCCGTCAACAAAAACAACAGCAGTTATCAAATCGCATTTGACAAATACATTTTCGTATAATTATATTTGCTGCATATTGCTATCTTAAATGACAATTACACACTTTACTAATGACTTACAGGTGTATGTAATGCTACACTAGCCTAATTCTTACTAAATATATTGCTGTAAGGGAACAAACACAATAGATCTCCCGGGATTTGAACCTGCAACAAAGTTAGGAAGTGCCCACTACTAATCTTACTAGTCGATGTAAAAGCGATAACGATGGGTAAATAACTAGCTGACAATAACCGTCAAAAATTTCTGCATAATTTAGCATGAGTGTTTTTATAATGATTATAAACCTCAAATTTATGCATGTTATTGTACCTGTGACCTGTTAATAAGTACTTTTAATAAAGGAGCTGCAGTTTTTAACCCTTACCCCATTGGCAGCGGCCATCTGTACAATAACCTCGGTGGCGGTGCGACTGAAGTACCTGCCGTCGCTCCCTACCACCATTGTACAGCCTTGGCGGTCCCGCAAGTCGATGGAGGACAGCACGCTCTGGATGTAGTTTTGCAAATAATTTCTCTTCGTTTCGAAAACTGCGGTTTTCTTTCTGAAGCCGCTGGGGCCCGGTCTCTGGTCATCATAGGGGGTAGTTTGGACAGTCACCACGGGGATTGGATTAGTCTCCATATTCTTCAGAAGGCGTCTGAAATAAGCAGATTCTTATTCTCTCTGAGCACTTCTTCGACAGATTTACTCGTGAGGCGAAATAGTGCTACAACTGCGGTAAACTGTAGCTCCACTGCCTTCTCCTTTTGCTTAGAGAAGCTCGCATTAATTCTAAAAGACCTGATTGATACTGAATAGTAGAGAGGTCCCGGATGGCGTTCAGCTGCCTCTTAAAAACAGGATGATCTCGGACAATGCACTCAAGTGTCGCTGCTTCCAGGGGGGTGGGATGGGCTTTGATGTTTCCGTTGCGTATTCCTGCCTTCTATGTTTCGCTTCTGGCAACTCTTATACTAGAGGTAACGCAGGCTTCAGCATGGAAACAGAGTGAAATCTCCCTCTTGACAACACCACCCTTTTCAAATAGTCCTTTCAACAAAGACAAATGTCTGCCAAAAAAAAAAAAATCAGGGAGGGCCAAAAATCTTTGCAATCAGCTGCGACTCGTGCCAAAAATAGGCCATGGAGTGGGGGGAAGAGAACTCTGTTAGGGCAACGTTGTAACTGGATGCTTTTTGTGTTCAGCACTTGCCAGATTGAGGCAAGTGCTGTCAGTATGTGAGTTCAGCTAATTGCCTATATCTGCCCATTAAAAGATGACATTCGGAAAGTAAAGCGTGTGCTATATGTAATCGGTGTAAACGGATATCATTATGTCCTCTCCGACACGCAAAAAATGTTGAATATTTTCACTTCTGGGGAAAACTGATTACTCAATTGCCTGAAAATCCGCATTTGTCAATGAACAGGACTACGATGGATCAGGGGCATGGATACCCTGGCAGATTCAGGGGACCCAGCACTTGACAGGAGCTCTTGAACACATAAAATTGGGTGAGGGGAGGCAAGGTAACAAAATATCACAATTTGTCAAATGCCCAGAATTTCTAGTACGCCGTGCATAGGATTGTGTCGGCGTATCCAAATGAATTATAATTGAAGAAAACAGTGGCATTTAACTAGTTGGCTTTATGTGGATCATAAATCTATAGAGCAGGGGTGTCAAACCCCATTCCTGGAGGGCCGGAGCCCGGCATATTTTTTAAATTTCCCCTCATTTAACACACCTGATTCAACTCCTTGTGCTAATTACCACACAGCTCTTGAGCTGAATCATTTGTGGTGAAACGGGGGATGAACTGAGCTTCTCGGGGCTCTGGCCCTCCTGGACTGTGGTTTGAGACACCTGCTATAAAAGAACTACATGAGAATCGGTTAATTACTCTAATTGCGTCTCCTGCTTGTAATTGCGAAACTGAACCGCACGATGGCATTATCATCACAAAGAAGACCTGTCAATGTTCGCTTTCTTTTGATCCACGATTTCAATCCATCCACTTTCCAGCCGCTTATCCTCGTTAGAGTCGCGTGATTCACCATCTTATTCTTCTAATAAAGCTTGATTTAGCTGTTGCAACACTCAGATCCTACAACAAGAGCGTTTAAGATATGCTTGTGTAAATCAAAACAGCGTTGTAATCTTCGATTTTGCACTTCACACAAACAGTACAAATTACGACTTAATTAGACTGATTTACTGATATGATGCCCTGACTAACTTAGGGACCATTTAGAAGTACACGATAAAGAACTGCTACTTCAGGCGAAATTATTTTCTTGTATTCAGGTAATCATAAGTGTTAGGCCTACATTTTGAGTGATGTCTATTTAGTATGCTGGGTAAGAGCTGGTAGCTGGAAGTGAACTTGGATTTCTTAAAAATCCAAATCCATCCATAAAATTAAAATCTGTCTGTCCATCCATCCATCCATCTGTCCATCCATCCATCTCTTTTCTATACCAGCTTTTCCTATTCAGGGTCGTGGGGGTCTAGATCCCAACCCTGAAGCTACGGACACAAGGCAGCTAATAACCCAGGTCAGGGCACCAACCCATGCTTTAAATTCATTACGCATATCATCAGTTTTAATGCTTTTGGATAGGAGCAAAAGCATGAATTTTAACATGGCCTAAGAATCGAAAGTATGTAAGAGCCTTTTTACTGTGTTCAGTAGAAAGTTCAGTAGGCCTACTACTTTCCTGTGACAAGTCAAATAATTTTCAATAAAGTTTATTTCAAGCATAAATTGAGTTGCATATTATAAAAGTCTAAAATCCAAGTATATCGTGCTTAACCAAAAAAATCAGTTGTGTGCATTCTGATAACTTTCATTCACATGCCTATAACATGTTTTCCATACTTTATTGGACGTTTCTCACACACACTGTCAGAAAAAGTACCAATTTGTATCTGCCATTTTGTTGCCTACAATTACTTGTCACTGGAACTGTAATCTCAATTGTCTGCCAATTGTACCTTAGCTGTAAATGTGCATTTTAAGGTCTATTGATGGACTCTGAGGAATATTTCTATGCCATTGGGGGTACATTAATGTTGTTTGTACCCTGGGGTACAAAACTGTACCACAGCTGTACCCTTGTTTTTCTGACTGCACAAAGTCTGGTGGGCAGGGTTGCCAACTCTCACACATCTGACGTGACACTCATGCTATCAGTCTCTCACGCTTACACAAGAAATCTTACGGTAAATCAATATAATTCTATTATGAAGCTAAAATTAGCTACAGCAAGAGCACTGGGGTCATTTGCAAACCCTACAGACTATTTACAAGGTAATAAAACTGTTACATACATATAAATGCGTGTGCAGACTTGTATTGAATTGAAAATCTCACTACAGCCAACTGAGCAAAGTTGGCAACCCTGATGGTGGGGCACAGTAAACTCTGTATGGGTAGCATCCAGCCCATCAATGAAACTACACACAACCTACGTGCTCAATGAATCCAAACACAGACACACCTCATCAATGAGGTAAGGTAAGCCTACTAAATTTAACTTTTATTAAATCAGCGAATTGATTCATTATTGCCTTGATATTAGTAAAGGCTCACATTACTGTGATGACTCATAATCAACAACGCTGATACTGTAAAAGACATACTCTAAATTGTTTTCAAGTATGTCATCCAATTATATTTTAATGGCTGCTCTCAGCAAGGGGCCAACATGATCACAACTCATCATTGAAAGCACGTTGAATATGCGAACGTTTTCAACTGCATGCCTGTCTCGGGAGCGCGCACCGCTTAAGACAGCGATAGGAAAGCTCGTACTGTAACATATGAAAGCGATCGTTTCTGTTTATGTGCGCGCACAAAACGTATGTAACATATACA
>JAAGVU020000035.1:5128520-5157329 GCA_011763525.2 Mormyrus iriodes
AAATCGTTGAAAACACAAAAAAAAAAAAAAAAAATTATATATATATATATATATATATATATATATATATATATAATATATATATCTCACTAGCAGCAGAGATGAGATTTCTTGTTTCTTTTGAGCAAAAAAGTGAAAAGAAATAGGCGAAAATACTGGATACCTGCAATTCTAAAGCATATACTTTAAATTGAGCATTTCAGCATAATTTTCAGGATAAGGAGCATAATATGAACTACTATTGGACAGGGCTGCCCATAAGTGGGGAGAATGGGGAAAGTAGTCCAGACATTACTGGAAAAAGGAAAGGCTGATCTGCCAGTAACTCCCCAACTCAGCATTCTTTAAAATTTATCGTCAGGGTGGGTTGACCCAGCACTGAATATTGGTATCTGAGATACAAACCTTGGACCTAATCGAAGTTGGATTGAGATGGAAAAAAAAAATGTGGTACTGTCCATCACTGCATGGTAGTGCTGAAAACATTTAATTTGGTTTTCCTCCCATTAAAAAAAAACTGATCACATGTAAAAATTGTAAAAAAAAAAAAAAAAAAAAAAAACACCACGACAATGCGACCATGTATGAAAGCCTTCATAGAAATATGTTTGTTCACTTCAGAATGAGGTCGTTCTGGTTTTCAGTGTTAAAAAAAAGAAAAAAAAGAAAAAAAAGAAAATGGACTGCGGGAAATGGCCTTAGCAGTGAACATGTGGCATGTTAAAATGATGTACATTTATGCTTAATTAAATTTAACCTTACAGATGCTCACATATGAGAGAGAAGGCAGTGCTTTAAGGAGCAGTGGAGTGAACGCATCATCATTCGCTACCCAGGAAGAAGGCCAAATGCATCCCCCAGGTCCCTGGCTACTGAACAACTTGTTGCTATGGCACCATCATGTGCCCAAAGTCAGGTTACATGAGGTTACGTCAGGACGTACACTTCCGCAGAAGCTCTAATGAGGCTCTGCTGATATTAAGAGTAAGGACTAGAACCCAAATCTTTACAGACCTTATTACTTTCATTAAAATAGTTTCTGCAAGCTACGGATTCGTTAAAGAAACAGCATAAGAAACTGACAAGGAAACAACTGCCAGCAAAATTACTGAAGCCTAGTTCATGCTTCACTTTCTGGCGTGCGCTTTCAGAGGGACGGTCATCCGCGTGGCGGCTTATGCTGATGCTACATTTGGCTGCCGACGTGGATGGTCTCAGTCGATGCATGAATACAGCAGTGTTGTTATTCCACCAGACCAGGAGAGGGCAGATGTATTGCAACAAACAAGTACAAGCAGTGTAGTAAAACTGGTAAATTTTTATGAACGGTTTTAAAGTTATTAGTCAAGGCTTGGCCGGAATTACGGTAATAAGGCATACCACGGTATTTTGAAATCTTTACGACAAACGTAGCTGGGACCCCAAGCCCCTCTCCCCGGCATTCAAAATGCCAGAATATTGTTGCTTTTTAAAATACTGTATACCTAGGTAAAATGTCTGGATGCTATGAAAAAATATATGTGGGCACCTCCGACCCTCATACAGCTGCTCACTAATTACTACAACAAATAACTATTCTTCCCTTACTCATTCGTCATTGAGCGTTGATCTAAGAGAGTCCACACTGCCACCTACTGGAAATACCTAAATCAATTATCTTGCACATGCGCAGTCGATGTGGATGAGCCAACCCTGATGAAATTTGCATCACGTCCCCTTACTGCGCCCATGGAACAGAGAAGAATGAATTGGCCATGACACTATAAAAAAAAAAATAAAAAAAAAAGTCCTACTGAACATTAGCATTTGGGTCTAAATTCAGATATAACCATCGACTTCCAGTGCATCGCAACAGCTGTGCTAATGAGCGCCATGTAAACGGTGTTGACCCATTTTCATTATGCGTTTTTTCTAGTCTTTATTTTTTATTTTTCCTTCACACATAAAATACATATGATCAAAATACTTTCAAACATCCCATCATCCCTCTGGCTGGACTTTATTATGTACAGCAACTTTGATCCCAATAGCGACCTACCAGCTTGCCTTCACAGGAAGCAGCGGAAAGAGCTCTCATTCTTCGCGGGCCCCGCAAACGGCACTACAACACGGCGCCAATGAGCATGTTACTGGCAGATGTTCAGTCCTTAGACAAGAAAAAGGGCAAACTCATGGTGGGGATCACAGCTCAGGGTGATATCAGGAACTGCTGCGTCTCTGCTTTCATGAGACATGGCTGGATGCAACTGTACCAGATGTGGGCATAACTGTCACCAGGACAGAACACTGGACTCTGGTAAGCGAAGAACTGGTGGAGTATGCTTTATGGAAAACTCGTTGGGAAACAGATGTTACAGTTGTAGCTAGACACTGCTCCCTGCACAATGAACTCGTAATTACAGTACCAGTCAAAAGTTTGGACACGCCAAGCCACCTACAAAGGAGAGCGATAGTGTTGCATCACATGACCTGGCCACCCGACCTAAACCCAGTAGAGATGCTTTTGGAATAGTTTGATCAGAGAGTGAAAGAAAAGTGGCCAATGAGAACTCAGTACATATGTGGGACCTCCTTCAGGACAGCTGGAAAAGCATCCCAGCAGGCCACCTCATGAAACTGGCATAGAGGCGACAGTAGGGTCAGCTGGTCCCTGGAGCAATTGGTATTAAGGGCCTTGCTTACTCTGGTGACCATGGGATTTGAACAGGCAACCTTCTAAATCCCAACCCACAAAGCTGACCCCCCACAAATATTTTTGTATTTTTTGGTCAATGCATAATTCCATATAATTCTATTTATAATTTTCTAAAAATGTAGGAAATAGTACAACTAAACCTTTCTATGGGTGGGTGTGTCCAAACTTTTGACTGGCACCGTATAAACATGCCTTGAGAATAGAGCTGTCACTCATAGCAGTCTACATTCGACTTCAGACAGAAATCTTACACACTGGGCAAACTGCAGAAGAACTGAAGAATTCACATCCACAGGCTGCCTTCGCAGTTGTTGGGAACTTCAACAGAACATGAAAATTTTGCCCAAATTTTATCAACACAAAGTTCCCATCCATGGTAATCTGACATTAACCAGTTAAACACAGTTACAAGTGACTCATCCGCCAGGCTTTTGGTAAAACTGATCACACCTACATTCTGCTGCTTAAACAAGAGAAAGCCGTTGGCAGGGCAGCTCAGCAATGAAATGTAGATGCTATCAGCAGACTCCAGGACTGCTTAGAATCAGACTGGCATGTACTCTGGGATGCAGCCAATGGCCACATCAACAAATACACAAACAAGTGTCAAAAGTACATCAGTAAATGAGTGGAGGACGTGGTTCCAAAAATGAAAGTTCAGCCATTTGCATATCAGAAACCCTGGATTAATTGTGCCATTCATGCCAAACTGAGGGCCTATAACTCTGGAGACCCAGAAGCGTATAGGAAAGTCAAACAAGGTGGCCAAAACGGAATACCGGAAAAAGGTAGAGTAATTACCATGACTGTGACCTCAGGCAAATGTGGTGCAGCTTATAATCAATAACGGATTAGGAAAGAAGGGAAATCGAAATTGAGGGGATAAATGCCTCATTGTCTGATGAGTTAAACACCTATTGCCGCTTTGAGGAAAGCAACTTCACCACAGATGAGAAGCTGCCTGTGACCCAGGGCAGTTCCTCACACATCCTAACAGAGTCTGAGATGAGCAGAGCCTTTACAAGAGGCAGAACAAGTAAAGTGCCGGACCCTGACGGCAAACATGGCAGGGTCCAGAGAGAATGCACCATCCAGCTAGCGGGGTTCTTCACTGCCATAGTTAATCTCTGCCTAAGCTGGTCCACAATGCTAACTAGTTTCAAGAAGACCACCATTATGCCTGTGCCCAAGAGAGCTGACGTCTCCAGCTTGAACGACTACCATTCTGTGGCACTGATGTGAAGTGCCTTGAACATTTAGTCAAAATAATAACTTTATTGATCCCCATGCAGAAATTCTCTTTACCCCTCCCCCAACTGGTTCTCTGTAGATGAGAGCAAGCTAGCTGCTAAGGGCAGCCACCCATAGCAGCTCCCAGAGAGCTGGGGGTTAAGGGCCTTGCTCAAGGACTCACAAATGCACCGAGGCCGGGCTTGAGCTGGCAACCTTGCGATCACAGGCGCGAAGGCTTAGCCCACACGTCTGTTCTCCTCTTTCTGCCACCTTGGATCCATTGACCCTATGATGCCATTGCTATGACAATTCACACTGCTCTAGCACACCAAGACAGGACCAACACATACGTGAGGATGCCCTTATAGATCACAGCTCAGCATCCAGCTCAGTCATTCCTGCCCAGCTCATCTGTAAACTACAGACACTATGGCTGAGCAATGATTTCTAACTAGATGTTGGACTTTGCCAAATGTACCTCAGGTAGTTAGAATTGACAACTGCACCTCCTCTACAAGATTCCTGAGCATTGGCAAACCACAGGGGCATGTTCTCAGCCCCCTCTTGTACTCCATGGCCACACACAACTGTACTGCCAAGCATAGCTCTAAAGCTATTGTTAAATTTGCTGATGACAAATATCTGGGGCCTCATCACCAACTGCAATGAGAGCCCACAGAGGACAAAACCGATGCCTTATCACAGTGGTGCCAAGAAAACAATCTCTGCCTCAACACCAGCAAAACAAAGGGAGATGACCGTGGACTTCAGGATAGTTGCAAGGGGTTTTCAGGCCCCTATATACACACTGATGGAACTGAAGTGGAAAGAATCAGACATTTTAGGTGCCTTAGTACACGCATCATCAGACCTATCCTGGTCCTTCCACTCCAATGTAGTAGCCAAATCTGTACTGCAGAGGCTCTGTTTTGTGCATAAACTGAAATGAAACATGCTTCCTCATATCCTCACCAGCTTTTACAAATGCACCATAGAGCACATCCTCACAGTCTGGTATGGCAGCTGCGCCATCCAAAACCATAATGTCCTGCAGAGGCTTGTGAGGACTGCAGAGCACATTATAGGCTCCAAATTCCCAGCTCTGCAGGACATCTAGCACACGCACTGCATGAGAAAAGAACATAGAATCATCACGGACTGTTCCCACCCAGCACATATGATATTCTGCAAGCTTCCATTCGGTCGGTGGCACCACAGCATCGGGTCATGGACTAACAGTCTTAAAAACACTTTTTGAACAAGCAATCAGACTGAAATTCCATGCAGCCGGGTTAAAATAATTGCTGCAGCTCAAATAGGCTTTATTGTTCACACTATATATTACATCTGCTGTTCATTGAACATCTGTCTGTTCTCAGGTATTCACTGACTTTGCAACTTGTTCATTGATTGCTGGGGTTGTGGGCACTTTAGACATTTTGTACTTTCATATTTTTTAATCAAAAATTTTTGTATGTGTCTATATTTGAGTCATGTTTGCACGAGCCTTCTCATAAGCATTGCAGTGCTTGGCTGAATCGGTTCATAATGCACAGGACAAATAAAGGACTTTAACAGTGCAAGATGTTGGAAGTAGGGCTTTCGGCTGCCTCACCTCGCCCACTTAATGAGATAGGGCAGATGGTTGAGAAGGCTGAACGTGTAGAAGGAGTAGCGGATGATCTCCGTTACAGTCCAGGCCACGACAAACAGCAGCACGCTGTCTTCACTCTGAACCTGGCAGAGGGAAGCAGCAGGAGAGGGAGCTCAAGCAGCGAGTCAGGAAGCGCAGAACGGGTTAGCATGGACCATGCACTGCAGGCAGCGACCGCTACACTCCACACACAGCATGGAAGGACACGACCTCTGCGACTGATGCAAAAAATCAAAGCAGCATCGTCACTGCACCAACTGCACCGGCAGGCAGAAATGTTAACGAGGATACAGTGAGTCAGATGGTCAGTCAGGCCACGCCCATGAACACATTATTCAGCGCACGCTCTCAGACACTCGCGGAAGACTTACAGATGGCAGACTTCAGTGAACTGCTCTGTCTAGGATGAATGAACAAAACCTCAGTCGTCATAATTACTGCACTTTTTAGGGGCAGGTTTTCTTCCCCAGCACTCGGATGACTTTAGATAAGGGAAAGGCTGCTGCTGGCTCTCATGGCCTCTAAGATGGAGATCATTCAGACAGTGTGCAGGACATACCTCCCTCACGCTGTGCGTCACCGCCCAGGTGAGAAACACTCGAGACATCACCTGGAAACCTGTCAGGACCACCGAGGAGGGAACAATCCCTGTGTGTAGAGAAAGTACAGATGGGGGAAGGAAACAGCAGGCAGAACAGGGCCGGGCACCCAGATAGCGAGGGAAAATGCTGACAGGTGTGGACATTCATTTCTCATCTTTATTAGACTGACACCATGGCAATTAATACAATAAATATGAACAAGAATGTATTGCGTATAACAAGAATGCCTAATTCTATTATACAGTCCTGGAAAAAATTATGAGACCACTATTTTTAAATCTGCATTTTGAAATCCTGTTCTGCTGGCAGAAGGCTACACTGCGAGTCAGGCTGCTTCCAGGCTCAGGGTTTCTGAGACAGCAGTACACAAGAACAAGGCTAAGCAGAAGACACAGACAATAACCAAAAACCAGCCAGGTAGAGGGTAGAAGCAACTTTCTAATGCCAGACGTGACCTTCAGCTTATCTGACAGTGCCTCATAAATCAGACGATGACCTCAAGTGGCCTTCAAAAAGAATGGGAAACATTAAGTGCAGGTGTGAAGTGCACTGCTAGGACAGTTGGTATCAGGTTCCTAGAAATAGGACTGAAGACCCATAACGCAAGGGGGCCTTCATCAATGAGAAGAAGGGAAGAGCCAAGCTGCAGTTTGCAAAATTATATATTATTCACAGATGCACACCCCTAAATTGAGAAATGAGTGAAATTGAAAATTTTGCTATGGTCTCTTAATTATTTCCAGGGGCAGCCCTCATAATAATAATAAAATTATAATAACAACAACAACATTATTATTATTATTATTATTATTATTGTAAATAATGACTGGTACACCTTAGAAAGCCAAGGTTACGAGGTGGTGGTACTATGGGATGGATGGGACACTTTTTTTATAAATATTGGTCTCTGGCTTTCTTTATGTTGTAGTCATGTTGAGCTGAACTCATTTTACAGAGAAAAGAATAAAAACAGAGCTTAACTGGGTTAATGTTACAGCGATGTACATTTACGCCAGTTCCTGCTCTTAAAGGTTATATTTTACGACTTGCAAGCTACTACACTTAAGGGTGAGATTATTACTACTGAAAGAGATAAAATCACTGTAGTACAATAAAAATAATGAGGGGAAGAAAATAGAGCAGTGAGCTGCTTTTTCAAGCCAGCTGAACTACATCCTGCGGAGCAGTTTCCAGTGCTGGGACCAGCGAGTGGCTGGGAGGAGGGCAGCAGCACAGCTCAGCTCCCATTGCACATTTTCTGGTTCCCTTTGGGTTAAAGCATCCACTTTCGAACTGTTACTCCTCCTGTCAGTATCTCTCTCTGCCTGGCTTGCCGATTACATCTGACATGATCAGCAGGTGGTAATGACCTCTGGTGAACCAGCAGGAAATGGAGAGTCTGCCCTATCTTGGCTTCAAACTGCTGATGATGAAAGTGTGGATTGTGAAACATACTATGGAGTCATCAGCCCTATCATACCATGGCTAACAGTGTCAGAACCATACCAATACCCCAAGCCTGGATAACAAAAAAAAAAAAAAAAAAAAAAAAAAAAAAAAATCAGCTGGCTAGAACTGGCTTTCTGTTGGGACGGAAGGAAACTTACCCACAGCACAATGTAATATCTGATGGGGAGAAAAAACCAAGTACACTGATGTTAGAAAAATTTCTGAAGTGTAACGACACAGTCCTCAAAATAAAAAAAGTATCACAAATGTAAACAGCAAAAACACATTTAGGCTGAATCCAAAGGATAAACTTAGCTGCCAAAACAACTGCGCTTATTCTACTAGCTACATTTCCTTACAGCACCGTACGGGATGTCTTTAAAACTGAACCGTTAATTCCCAAGACAGTTGAAAACTGAATGGCATGTTCATTAGTAAGCATCATGCAGAGGCGGTACAGCAGCGTCGCCGCTACCCAAGCCCAAGAGCACCCATATCAGCAGCTGGCTCACATGAGCAGGGACACGCACACCCAGAGCCAGCCAGAGCTCACATACCAGACTATCGCTGACTCTGCCAGGTCGAAAGTTTCACTTGCGCCCCCTTGCACTCACCTCCAGGATTGCACCAGTTTGAAAGAACTTCAGCGGCTTCTCTATGGAGTAGTAAAGGCCATGGTAGCTGCCTTTGGCCAAATACGCCCGCACCAGGCCCACTGCGATGACGAGCCACCTGAAATGGAGATTCCAGGATCAGAATCACCTGCAGATCTTATTCACAGACACCATTTTCAATACAGGAAATGTTCTTCCTTACACTTCAGTGCTAATGTAAATACAAGGCTATAGAATTTTAATCAGTGATGTATAATATTTGTATTAAATATGGGAAGTGTGAATACTAGATCTGGTTAAAATAAAACAGTACACAAGAAATATAGCCTGTATCTCCTTAAACTGTAATATCTATTATAATCCTTTCTGTGTAGAAAGATTTAGAAACCTCATTTATTATATTCTATACCGTTGCCAAAAATCACTCTAAGTACATCTCGGCATGACTTACTGTGAAATGGCAAGAGTGATAAAGAATTAACGAAATTGCTCTGTATACAAGAATCTTAATCCCAGTTTAAGTCAGGCATTTATATTTTATAAATGCACAGACCTGTATAACAGGTAGTAAAGCTAAACAAGCCCAACTTCCCCCTGCTCCAGCGTTTGTGATATATACTGATATGTGTAATTAAACTAAAAGGTAATTAACAGGGATGCGGCCTTTCAGTCTCCTCTTAGTACGTGAGCCTTACGACTAACCAAAACCCCGATCCTCACTAGCTGCGCAGGTAACCATAATCCGGAGCCTATAGCTGCACGGCTCACCAGCTAGCATGCTATGGGGGCATGGCGACCTGACAGAGCTCTAACTATAGACAAACAAAGAAAAAGCCCGCTGCAGAATATGAGCGCATCTTTACGGCGACGAGCGGATGTAAGCAATGAAGAGCATCGGATTCCAGGTGTGTGTACGGCTGAAGGACGCTGGGCGCCCGGCCGCACGCTACAGCTCAGCCCGCCTGGGATCCGTGACGGACCGGTCGGTTGTGCAGGAGTGCGGGCTGCAACGCGGCTCTGTATCATGGGGCCAGCAAACTGTAATTTAAATCTGCACTACAGCTAACATGCAGCGGCTGGAAAGAGGAAAACTCGAGGGAGACATTCACACGCATAAAGAGTCATACATAAACGCATACATGCACGCGGGAGACGAATGACAGCCGACGGGCGAGACGGCTCGCGACAGCCCGCGCGCTCTCCGCTCAACCGCGCCTGCACATCGCCATAAAGTCGATTTACCTACCCAGCGGTCATAACCACATTATAAATGACCAAGTAGACCGTGGCCAGCGCCCCGGGTCCCTTCCTTCGCCGCTGGCTCACGTCATTGTGCGCTGTTTTGCCGCTTCCCAGGGAGTGTGCTGCCATGACTGAGGCCGCCGGCTGTCGCTCCCCTCCCGGACTCTCCGCCGGCCTCCGAGAGGGCGAACAGCGACATCTGTAGAGATCGTTGGCCACACCTCTAACGAAAGAGGGCGTCAGCTAGGTGGGTGGCGGACGGGGAGCGCCTGGGCGCGGTGGTGGATGGGCGGAAAGGGTTAAATTGCCACAGCCCGAACCGTCCCTCGGTAAAGCTAATTAGTTATCTGTCCTACAAAGCAGAACTTACTAACCCATGCCCGATAATATCAAAGCACAGTGATTCTGAACACATCTGATGAAACATACTGAGACGTGTTCCGTTAATTTTGAAGTTACAAGGAAAATATTATATTTAACTTAAATTCACAGCAACAGGTATGAAACACACAGCTCACAGTATATGCAAAGTTAGTAAAGTACAATTCAGACATATCATCTAACTCCTTGGAATTCTGTAGTTCAGCTCCCTTCCTGCAGATGGCAATCTTACGACCGCAGTGAGTTTTATAGGACCCGAAAGGTGTCCGAAATTATGCCTTTTAGTATACAATAAACGTCGTTTAAAAATATATATTAATTAGTATGTGGAAAAGGCGGTTACATTATATATTGTCGTAATTAACCAGGTGACTGAAATGGTATTTGCCTGTTAAAATGCATTTCAGGCACTTTATCGGCATACTAGATTTACGGAAGCGCAACTGGTGAAACTGGACAGAGTTGGATGGATGAGGAAGTGTTAAATTTAAATACCGAATATTTTTTTGCATTATTTTAGACGTGACGCTGTTTCCTTCGTAAAGGGTTTCGATATGCCATTGTTCGCCCAAAATCCGTTCGACCAAGATGTGGGTAAGTCAGAAAACACAACACTGTTTATGTGTTGACCCATATATGCATAGGAAGTGGCTAACGTTAGCTAGCGTCTTCGGAAGGTTTCCTTTTCCATAGCTAGCTGCCTTGTTTTTCACGGTCTTTAGCTGGCGTCACTTTAACGTTTAAACTCGCTTCCTTTAAAAACCAAAAGGAGAGTATAGCTCGCGATCTGTAATCGAAGAAGTGGGCAGATAAACAAATGGCATTTTTTTGTATATTTACCTCTGCACGTACAGTTACAGTTAACATGTAGCTAGCATAGTAGTAGTCTGTAAAGAATTATGCTCTGTCATCAATGTACTAACCCACCCATGTGTGAAGCAGTAGTCATATGACTAGTTAGGTAACCCAATGTTCAATATTTGACTGATATTCCAAAGCGTATACCTCGGTACGCTTGCTTCAATACCAGTGAGGTCAAAAAATTAACGATGTCAAGTAGACAAACCTAAGACATGAACTGTTTAGTGCGAGTATGTTATTGAATTTCTGATTTTTGTCGTTTTTTTGTTTTTGGAATATATATATATATATATATATATATATATATATATATATAGTTTGTCTCGTGGTTTAGAATTTTATTTTTATATTTTCTATAATCAGCTAGAAATGAGACGCCATAACAGAATAATACAGCAACACGGGAAATTAAATAGCACCATAATAATAACGGATAAACACGTAAATTTGAGATGATAGTTACAGGTGTCAGGTGACTGAGAAAACAGTACTTGTACATTGAAATTGATCATGTCCACTTTGACCATGAACGTAAAGTTTTAAAGTTTAAAATAAATTCAGAAATTTAGGACTCCATTATATTGCCTTATTTTATTGGATAACATTTTAAAATAAGATGGGAGTATGGCTTCTTATATATTCATTTTTATAGTAAACAATTCTTTTGTGTAATTCCCTAGTGGCCTGTATATTGAGTTATTTTCCAACTAAAATACACAGAATCAGATAATGATTTCTCTATTGCCTACATTTCGAGAAGATTCATTCTGCATTAATGGATGTAAATAATAATTTTTGAGGTGTTAAAACACAAACATTTAAATTTCAAAGATATTATGTCACTTGTAAACTATCAAAGTGTGCACTAGTGTGCCAGTTAATTATTGTGCATGTATGTGGGGATAACGCTGCTTCTTGCTCAATGAATTCACTTCTGTGGGTTTTGAAAGTGGTATGAATGGTGGTTCCAGTATCCCCGAAACAACCACCCTCCTGGGATTTTCACTCACTACAGTGTCTAGAGTTTGCAGGCAACAAACAAAAAAATCCAGTATTTTTTTTTTTTTCTGGAAGTTCTGATAATGAGTGGTCAGAGGACAATGGCCAGACTCCCTAAAGCTAACAGTTAGACCACAAGTGCAAATATAACAGCTCTGTACAACATTGTTGTGCAGAAAGGCATCTCTGAACACTCATTTACCCCTGACATGATTCTGGAGTATGTACTACCTAAAGTAGATAGGTGTACCTAAGTATATATGTTTGAATAAGATGAAGATCACAATTATATGCACATACACCCACTGGCCACTTTATTTGGTATGTCTTGTTAGTACTGGGTTGGACCCCTTTTTGCCTTCAGAACTGCCTTAATTATTCGTGATTCAACAAGGTACTTGAAACATTCCTCAAAGTTTGTCCATGTTGACATGATAGCATCACTCAGTTGCTATGTATTTATCGGCTGCACCATCATGATGTGAATCTCCCGTTCCACCACATCCCAGAGGTGCTCTGTTGGATTGAGATTTGGTGACTGTGGAGCCAGTTTTGAGTACAGTGAACTCATTGTCATGTTAAGGAAACCAGTCTCAGATGATATGAACTTTGTGACATGGCAAGTTATCCTTCTGGAAGTAGTCATTAGAAACTGGGTACTCTGTTGTCATAAAGGAATGGACATGGTCAGCAACAGTACTCAAGTAGGCTGTGGCATTTAAATGATGCTCAATTGGTACTAAGGGGTCCAAAGTGTGCAAAGAAAATATCCCCACACCATTACACCACCAGTAGCAGACTGAATTGTTGATACAAGGCAGGATGAATCCATGCCTTCATGTTGTTTACCCCAAATTGTGACCCTACTATCGGAATGTCGCAGCAGAAATTGAGGCTCGACTTACCCGAAAACTTTTTTCCAATGTCCTTTAGTCCAATTTTGGTGAGCTGTGCCCACTGTAGCTTCAGTTTCCTGTTCTTAGCTGACAGGTGTGGTACCCGGTGTGGTGCTGTAGCCCATCTGCTTCAAGGTTCAACGTCTTGTCCATTCAGAGCTGTTCTTCTGGGTACGTTGGTTGTAACAAGTGGTTATTTGACTTACTGCGTGAAAACGCCAGTAGATCAGCAATTTCTGAAATACTCATACCAGCCTATCTGGCACCAACAACCATGCTGCATTCAAAGTCACTTAAATCACCTTTCTTCCCCATTCTAGTGTTTGAAGTGAACATTAACTGAAGCCCCTGACCAGTACCTGCATGATGTTATGCACTGTGCTGCTGACATAAGATTGAAGAAAATACCTAATCAGTCAATGAGTTATTGAACAGGTCTACCTAATATGGTCGCCAGTGATAGTATATGTTTGTCGACTGCAATAAGTTGGGCATATAGCCATCTTGACTTGCAGATATTTTGTGTAATTTTGGTTTATCCAGTTTAGTTTTCACTGCTTTTTTGTATATAGATGGTTAACTTAATTGAACCCTTACTATGAGCCTGTTGTAAAAAAGATGGCGTGTTCCATGGAGGAATGCAAATTCCACATGCAAATATTTAAGTTCAATATGTTAATGGTTATTTATATAGGTACAGAGGATACACTTGCGTATCTCATAATTTCCTTGTAGCATTCTGGCAGAAAACAAAATTCCAAAATTCCAAAAACATTCAAATTCCATCCATAGCAGAATAGTCACATCTCTGTAAGGCCCTTGAGGAATGCCTTTAACTCCTCTGACATGTACCAGGGATGCTGGACAAATGGCTGAGTCTACACTCTGACCCCAAGCTTTGGTCTCATATCTGTGTGTGCAAGTCACAATGTAGCGATGATGGATGATGGGATATATGGCATGAAAATAGTAGCTCTGCCTTTTAAAGACTCCTCCAGTTGTGTAGGGACATTTTTATAATTTTTAACTTTTGTTGGTAGCTGCCGCCCTCCTCACCCCACCCTTCCCGGCACCAATATCCCTTGTGTATTTTACTACTTCCGTTCTAAATTCTAGATTATATAGAATCCATCCTCATTTTGAAAATGGACTGGGGTAACTTCAACCCCAGAAATAACACAGGGGATATGGTTGTGGCAGGTGCTACATCACCTGTCCTTTTTTTGCATTTACAGAGAAAGCAACAAACGAAAACAACACAACCGATGACTGGGGCCTCATCATGGAAATATGTGACCGTGTGGGGACGGCTCCGAATGGGTACGCTGTTTCCTACCTCTTACTGGGTATCGTTCATAGCCTGAGGCCTTGCTAGCGGTAGCACCGGCATTCTTTGTTGTAAGTCAGGTGAATTGTTTTCTTTTCACTTTTATGCACTTCATAGTTTTAAACAATTAGTTAACTGTTCTATTCATCAATCTAAATTGGTATCCGTTATCTGTGTTTTCTGCTGCCTGTCTGACAGATGTATTTACTCGTCTCTTTACTCCACAGAGCTAAAGAGTGCCTGCGGGCCATCATGAGGAGAGTCAACCACAAGGTCCCTCACGTCGCCATGCAGGCACTGACTGTGAGTCATGCTGCACTGTGACACTTTAGCCACTTCTGTCCACATCCTGACTGCTCACATTATTAGCCTGCCTTGTTGGAAATTGTGAAATCCATGGAAGAGTTATGTAAAGTGGCACAAGTGTGGCAAAGAATGTTGAAAATTTGATGTTGTGAAGACTCTGCCTGTACCAGCAGCACCATTCAGTTGCCTTTTTTCGGACACAGTGGAGTTTCTGATATTTTGAACGCTGCTCATATGGCAATGACTTGTGGAAGTAGGCTGGTGGCTTCTGGCCACCCCTGTTAAGGGTTATCTGCACAGAGGCTTTAGCGAGCGCCATAGTGATTCTCAGCCTGGTAACTTCTGTGCTGGGCTCCTTGAGACCCTGTAACTTTTATGGCTGCCCGCATTTTTATCACTCTCCCACAATCGACATCACAGGTTTCAGCTGCAAGGTTTCACGCCTGCTTCGTATTTTTAAAATCCTTACAGCTCATATGAAATAACCTTCTCGGTCACAGAACCAGCCAAAGTTTCCCTCACATTTCATTTTAATAGCAAGTGTAGTCTTTTTATCATGTTAATGCTCCTGCGCCCCCATGGTACATGTCTGATTGGAGATTTGCTATTACACACGAATATAACATGCTCATGCTAAGTGAAACCCAGTATCACCACAGCGTATCACCAGCTTTCTGATGTATAATCCTCTGTTATGTGGTTTATTTTTTTTCTTTCAGTTGCTGGGTGCTTGTGTATCAAACAGCGGAAAGATCTTTCACCTTGAAATATGCTCACGCGACTTTGCTAGTGAAGTCCGAGGTGTCTTGAACAAGGTACTGATTCTGGCAGTGGCATTTTTTGGGATTGAGGTTTCCCTAAATGTGTCAGTGCTTTTTCTTTGCAGTAGTGACCCCCATACTTGTTAACAGGCCCACCCCAAGGTGTGTGAGAAGCTCAAGGCCCTCATGGTGGAATGGGCTGAGGAATTCCAGAAGGACCCCCAGCTCAGCCTCATTGGCGCCACCATCAAGTCCCTGAAGGAGGAAGGTGTGAGCTTCCCGTCCTATGGCCCACAGGTTGGTGCATCATCCCTCCCCCTGGCTGCAAGCACTCCACTGCCTGACATGCGCTCTTCATTAATTTCAGCTTGTTAGTTTTGGCCTAATTGTATCACTGAGTGATGCTGTTCCTTGAGGGCGGTGGTCTCGTGGGTTTTCAGGTAGTCTTTGAGCTTGATGCCTAGCTTTTGTCCACCCACTGAGAAGGTGGACTGGATTCCCACATTCCCTGGTGGACTGCCCTGTTCCCCTGTGGTGTCTTCCTCAAGCTTCAGCTACAGAATAGCTTTCAAAAGGGACACTTTTTTACTTTGTATTGCTCAAGTGATGGCAGAATCATTATTCAATAATTTTTATTGAAATTCAATAATTCACAAGAAACACAAACCTTTGGTTGCTGGAGGACTTGTGACCTGAAGGATCTCCAAATGAAGGTGAAGTAGATGTGATGGCCTTCTTGCCTGCCCCCTTGTGGTATGACACAGAAACTCATCCTGCTGGAGCAGACTTGTAAGGGGAGCCATGAGCAGTGTGGGCCTTTTTCATTAGACTCCTTTGTTGATGTTAAACATAGTTAGTTAAACTGTATTTGTTGATAATGGAAACAGCTTGATATGCAAATGTTATGGGGTGACATGCTTTTCTTAGAGGACCAACAGTTCATCTCACCACTGATGCAGAATGTCTAGCATTTGGGGGCCTCATTGAGCTTCATGAGCAGAGTGTTGCTTTAAGTGTGGCTCTCGTCTCTGTTGATGACAGAGTTCCTCCACAGTGAAGTCTAGCACCCCTGCAGCAGGCAAACCTTCAGACGATGATGACTTGGCTAAAGGTAAGGACCCCATCCTGACAAATGTCCCCTTTTGTCATCATCTGTTACCTTAATTGTTGTCATTATTATTATTTCTGGTACTTTACAGTTGTTGTGGTTAAATTGGTGGACTGAGACTGATCGTGATCGGAAGCATCTGCCATTTGCCATGCAGACAGTCTTTTGTAATTAATACAGGTGGGAGCCTGTTAATGACTTTGTTCCTGTGATCAGCTAAAAGGCCACACCCACCTGTAAACTGGATGACATCTTGTAGCTGCTCTTATAGCGAACGTCCCCACCTGTGTCCTCCCCCTCAGCCATCGAGCTGTCGCTTCAGGAGCAGAAGCATCACACAGACACCAGGGCCCTGACGGTGCCTGTGGACCCCCCCTTTAACAGTGGCGCCCCTCAGGACGCCCGCAAGGTACGCGCCCTCTATGACTTTGAGGCGGCAGAGGACAACGAACTAACCTTCAAGGCAGGAGAGCTGGTCATCATCCTGGATGACAGGTACCCACAACGCTGGCTTTTTCCTTGATGTCTGCATTTGCGCCGGCTCTTTCCAATCCGCATTCAGCCCTTGGCTTTGACTTTTTTTTTCGCAAGGTAAGGATAGCTGCTGTTAAGTATCTCCTTGTGATTCCACAGTGACCCCAACTGGTGGAAAGGAGAGAACCACAGAGGTGTTGGCCTTTTCCCTTCCAACTTTGTCACCACCAACTTGAACGCTGAACCTGAACCAGGTGGGGTTACTGCGGTCTCACACTCGCAGACTCATTTGTCAGTTTTGACTGAAAACTTGAAGCTTTCCGTCATGTTGTCTCCAGCTGTCTTTGTGGAACATGGAGCTCCTCCTGAAGAGTCTAGTCAGGACACTAAGCTGGAGCCTCAGATCGTGGTTATAGATGAGGTTTGTGTGTTATGTTTTTATAACTATACTTCTGCATTGAATACCGTACAAGCTGCTACTTTACCTAGAATCTGGAGTACATCGATCCATTTGGTTTCTTCATCAGTGTAACTCTTGAGAGCATCAGTGATTTGCTTGTGGGGTAGTTATGAAGTTGGTGTGCATTGTGTCTGCAGGAGAAGATGGACAGAACACTCTACCTGCTGCAAAACAAAGACCCTGCAGATGGACAACCTGACAGCCCAGAGCTTCTGCATCTAGAGGGTGAGGAACACTTGAGTCTGTCTTTTCCTCTGGTGATTCTTCTGCCTTTCTGTGTCCCTGATGTCCTCTTGTCTCCACCTTAGATGCCTGTGAGAAGATGAACCCATTAATTGATGAGAGACTAGAAGACATTGACAGGTAATCAATCCTGATTTATTTCCGTAGCCCCTTAAACTTCAACATCTGACTTTTCATAATGCTTCTTTATTACTTTGAAGATGTCAGTCCAGTATTGCACTTCTCCAGGAATGTTGTTTTTGTGTGTAGAATGCCGTATAGGATACTACAGAACTTCTAAGGTGGTATTATTATTTATTTATGTTTTCAGCCTCCATTTTACAGGTATATTTCAGGGTTAGAATGTTCTTACTGCAATCCGACAGTGTAAACTGTCATTATGCTCATCATTAAGGGTAAACCATCCTAAAGGCGGCCACATACTTCAAACAAAATCAATGGAATCGATGTTGCTTCAGCAATACATCTTATTAGCAGTGATCACTGTTTCGGTGCACCAGCCTTGCAGGGAATTTTTTTGGTTCACATACTGTGATGATGTCGGGTTGGTCAGCAGGACTAATTATGCAGTTACCAGCATGCTTTACACCGCACTGCGTGTATCTTTTAATAGTGTATATTAATATGTATGTTTATGTTAATAGTAAATATTGCTACCTTGTAATGTTTGCTGTGGAATGTGTGTCTTTTTGTTAACGTGTAACCATGAGTGTTGTGTAAATTGTTGGCTTCCTTGTCTGTGTTGCTGCTAATATTAAATCAATACTGGCTATTAATAAAGACGGCAACTTCCATTGTAAAAGAGCTGTTTTTATTAAAATGACTCACGCACTCATTACAATACATTTATCTGTGCTCTGTATGTGGATTTGCTGCATGGAAAATATCCTCTGGGGTTGTGGCGTGACATAGAATGGACAAGGTGGCCGTGTCGTTAAGTGTGCGACACACATTGGTGTGGCCCCCATTAGGATAAAGCTTGTTGTGATGTTCTCTGATGTCTAGGAAACACTCTGAGCTCTCAGAGCTGAATGTGAAGGTCCTGGAGGCCCTGGAGCTGTACAACAAGCTGATGAATGAGGCGCCCATCTATTCCACCTACTCCAAGCTGCAGCCCCAGCCTCACTACGTGGCCCCTGCTCCGGGCATCACGCTGCAGGTCAGAGCAGCCAGAGCACCTACTTGCCTCTGTCTGCTGAGGGCGCCATGCCTTCCTCACACTCTTTCAAATCTTCTATGGGAGAAATACAGAGGGAATCTGTTAATGGTTGTCGTAATAAAAGCATGCTTTTCTCCATAAACACTTTACCCATGTCAGATAGATGTCATAGTGCTGGGGTTGGCTTTGTCTACAGCTGAATGGGCCTGATCCAGCTGAAGCTAAGACAGGCTGTCGATATTCTGCAGTGTTAAGATGCAGATACAGATATACGAGCACATTTATGATGCTGTAATAGAAATAATAGGTGCTGCTATTATAATGTGAGTGTCATGGCTCCCCAGGGTTACCCAGGCCAGTCCCAGGGTGGTGCATACATGCCATCAGGAATTGTGCAGGGCCCCCCCGGCCCGGCCTACAATCTGGGCCCTGAGCAGCCTGCATCCCTGCACTCGCTCCCCCCAGCCGCCGGCACCTCCAACAGCAGCCAGCCCCAGCAGCCTCCCTATACCAGGTACTGTCATCCTCTCACGCCCCGTGCCGTTTACTCGTTTGTTTTATATCCATTATTTCCTAATATCTGAATTCAAATGTTAAAATTTTAATATGGATACACTGAAGTTCTTTATGTAGCTCAAGTCAAATGTAGCTGTTTGTTTCGTAACATTTTTCTGCATTTCTCCAGTGCTGTAAGTCCAGCATACATGGGTCAACCACCAGGTGGCCCCACCTCATACCCGCAGCAGATGGGCGTGGCCATGGACATGTCGGCTTATCAGAACACTAACCCCAGTATGCCCCCGGCTGCTTATCAAATGACAGCTCCAGCTCATGCCGCCCCACAGCCACAAACTACCTACTACCAGCAGCCTCTGCTCTAAACCTGTACAGTAAAGTCAGACTGTCAGCATTGCAGAGAATCCCACCTGACACAACATCAGTTAGTTAACCTGCACAGCTTTCTTCTTTAATTTTTGTTTCTTCCCCACTGCTTTAATGTTGTGCTGACTTCAGTTCCTGTGCTCACAGGCAGGAGGTGCTGCCTTCTGTTGGGCCTAGTTAAGGTGATGAACAGCAGTCATGTTTTGTAGCATTGGCAAGGCAAGGGCACCTGTTCCAATGTTGCTGGGTACATTTCAACTTTTTCAGTTTGATTAGCTGCTACTTTCACAGGAAGTTGTTGATTAAGTGTCCCGTTCTTTGTACATCCTACATCCCCGCTAAGCTGGAGCTTTGGAACCACGCTTTTCATTTCATTCTGTTCATTAGTCAGAGCCTGTGGCTCCCTGAGACTGTAAACTCACTACACAGCTGAACATCTTCACCTTCAACATTGTGACTATGTGGGCTGTCCTGTTTCTCTACTTCTGCAAAAATAGCTGCATTTTGAAGTCTCAACCTCTGGACACTATGAGAAGTGATGATGTGCCCATACTACCCCTTAGTCAGTGGGATTGGTGGCATACGTTTGTAAAAAGGTTGCATCATTTGAAGCAGTTTACATTGTGGAGGCAATACACATTTTCTATCTTTTTGTTCTTCAAATGAACATAAGCATGTAAACAAGAATGCAGTTTTAAACTTTAAAATAATGGGAAGAATGAATCATTTTACCTTTGGCAGGTTAATGAGGTTATTTGGTTAAATGCAGTGGGTGCACGGTAAATGGAAACTGCACATGTGTTCAGTTGGCTCTGTAAAGGTTTAGCATGCATACCTTGTTAATGTGCCAAGTCTTCGCACATCTTGGGCTTGGGGTTGGGGTTAGAACCCCCATTGGAGCTGCACTAGAGCAGTGCTCAATGACGGGCTTGTCAGGGACATATAAAGGTAACAGGGGCATGTTTCCTGCATCTATAATTGCCCCAAGTGATGTGACAGGTCTGCTTTTGGGGCAAATGGTGGAGGCCTGCGTGGTATACACCCACTGGTTCAGAATGCCACAGAGAACAGCCTTTGATATGCAAGTCCTAGCTGTCTCTGCACTCTGAGAGAAGCTGTTTTCAGGCTTTAATTTAATTTACTGTAAATGACTCCTCTTGTACTGCAGTTTGTACTTTAATGTAATATTTTCTTTGAGGCGGATGTTTGTTACTGGGTCACCTCTGTTTTCCAAATAGAAATCAATTCTTTCTGGTCTGCTTTTTGTTTTTCTATACAAGCAGGATGAATACATGTATAAATCACACAGACTAATTGCTGATCAAATGTTACCGATCTGTTAATAATGTTAAAAAAAATATATATTTATGTGCTAAAGAGACACAGTAAAACTAATTAGTAGAAACTTTTTTATCTTTAAATTTTAGAAAGGGGGAAAATCCTGCAGAGTAGTTCAATTGTGCTTTTCTGCAGCAGTTATGATACATGATAAAAATCAGTATAACCCTTCTGTAACCTTTACAAAATCTGTTGTATATTAGATGTAAAATATCTCGCATTATAGGGATTGCACCTTAAATTTATAAGCATTTCTTTGCCATTGGATGCCTTGTTTTCTTTAAAAATTGAAATAAAAGAATTCATTCCAGAAGCTGCTGTATGTTTAGAGTGTAAAGAAGGGTTTTTGGGACCTCTTTGTCCACTATTGTCATATTCTCTTGTACTTCATGTTTTATATCCTTAGGGTCCTCTGTATCTTATCTCGTCATTGTATATTGTTCAATTTGTAACACCCAGAGAATACTAAACAGCCTTTAAAATTAAAATGACTTTGTGTTTCAGCTATGGTTGGTTGATATGTATAATTATACCCTGTAATACCCCTTTTATGCTTTTGGTGTATAATATTAAAAGTGAGCAATTTCAGGTTGAGCCCTGTTCAGCAGCTCCTTCAGTAAGTGTGTTCTGTTGTCCATCGCTGTGAACCTGTGTTGGGGAGAATGGTGTCCATTTGCACATGAAGGAACCTCTCTCACATGCCTGAAGCCTGTTTCCTCCTACATAGACTGATGCAGTCATACATTTGACTTGCTTTTCTCCTTCTTCAGCTCATACCTCCATTTATCAGCTATGAAATCATCTCCTTCTGTCAAATGTGCTTGTGACTCAGGCCCCTAAATTTTGGAAAGCCCCTGTGTCGTCTTCAATACCAGTAACAGTTTGCTTATTATCCATTTAAGACAAGTGGTTCTTGAGTTTTCTTTTTTTGTGCCCTGCTGCTATTGTAATGGCTCTAACGTATAAATGTATGAAATCTTTTCTTTGAACAGTTTGTATGCTAATTCTACGTCTCCTTGGACAGTGATGTTGACTTTAACAACGAATAGACATTATTCAGAGTATTCTGTTTTACAGCTGAGAGTTGTTAGCTACTATAAGATCAAGATTAATGTTTAACCAAAAATATTAAGGTTTGGGTGACAGCAGCAACAACTCTGCCTAGGATAAGCACTTGTAAGATATTTATTTATTAGCAATTACACATTTGCATAAAATGAATCCAGCCAAAATTCCCGTAAACAAGTATTAGCTCAGGCGCATTTTGTTTATTATAATGTTTAGTACCAAAACGAGATCTTATGCACTGCTATGCCAAAGCAGAGTGAATACTGCTTTTAAATTCTTAATTACACTCGATTGTGCTGTTGATTAAACAAATCGATTAAAATCAATTCATATAATATTTTAAATGACATCACACTGAACTGAATCTATCTTCAAGTTCATTGGCGATTTGTTTGCTTTAGGTTGTTTTTGGTAACGCTGTTAAAATGTAACGCATATCCTGTTGTAATGCATCCTGATTATGCATAACCCTTGAAAATCTGCTTGATAAAGACTATTCATGGTGCGATGCACCGTTATTTCCCTACTTAATGCCTCCTTCAGTATAGTTCCCAGTGCGCTATATATATTTTTTTCTTTCCTTTCATTTTTTTGGAAAGCATGCAGTTCACGAAGGTTTATAAAAACCCCCGGCTATCAGAGGCTCCCAAGAGCTTCCAGCAGCTCGCGCGGAGGCGAAGCGCCAGCCGTCCCATCGTCCTCCAGCCCCCTCGAGCCCCCCGCGCGAGCGCGCGCGCGCCGCCGCTGTGCGCGCAGTTGACGACGCGCGCCCCCGCTCAGGTAGCTGGACTCCGGCGGAGTACGCGTGAGGCTCTGTTTCTGCGCGTGAGCACGAAGCCGAGAGAGAAGCTGGAGCCGGCGGTCCAATACCCGCAACACTTCCAGTGGAGCGGCCCGGAGAGGCAGCCGCCGCCGTGGACCGACGAGCTGGCGGAGATGTCCCGGCACATTTACACCCGGCACAAAATCGGCGAGGGGCTCCAGAAGCCCATCTTCCAGGTAACGCGGGGCTCGGCGGACACGGAGCGGGGCTGGAGTGTGCCTGGGTCCCGTCCGGTACCGAGACAGCCCGTAACATCGGGATTCGGTTAGTTAGAGGGTGAGTGTGTGACTCGCTAAACGGCGTTTTCATACATTAATACTAAGAAATGTGAGTGAATTTGACAGTTCTCTTTGAAGTGCGTTCGTTCTTTCTGTGGTGACAATGTTGACGGTTCCTGTTCTCCATTATAAAGTGATACGGTCATGATATGAAAAAAAAATCTTTAAAATATATCCTGTCGCAGACTGTCTGTTTCCAGATAGGCACAGAGGAACCACGACTACCGAGCCTGTGAGACGTATGGGTCCGATTACTTTTAAAATTATTGCTTTTAAATGTTGTATCCGATTAATTATGTGCTCTGACCTTGCCGGGAATCATCTGATGAGTGTAAACTGACTGAAAGGAGGTGACCTAGATAATGTGACCCCATTTGAAAAATCCAGTTAAAAAGAGAATTTTAATGCTTAACTGACACAATTACTTGATATAGTACTGGATATAGTTCACCTAAAAATGGAGCAAAAAATCGGATCATAATTAGGTCAGTCTAATAAGGCTGATATCCGTTTGGAAATATGTGAGCTTTAATGCCAGTCATATGCATATGATAAACTGTTTTCCACTTCCATCAATTTTTGCAGCTGTCCTTATGTAGGATGCCTCTCAGTGTCCTCTCAAAGGCTTTTGTGTGATAGTTGCATAGGCCCACCACAGGTTCAATATGGACGCCTCTTGTAAGTTGTCACATGAGCATGGTCGCTGGTGCGGAGGGCCGTGTCCCAGGTGGCCTTCGTCTGCCTGGACCAGTGACGTGGCAGCTGCTTTCCCGTGCAGGTGAACAGAGGGACCTACTCGCGGCGCAGCCGACTCAAGCGGTCGGATGGCAGCACCACCTCTACCAGCTTCATCCTCAGACAGGTGAGGAGGGGGTGGGCTTGGGGGCCTTACTTGGAGTCCACGCACATTACCCCTATAAGACTGAGCTCTCTGGAGACATAAGGCATTGATGATTTATGTGTGGAGCAGTCTTCCTCCTTCTCCGTGGAAGTGGTCATCCATCTGGGTGGGTGCTCTTTGTCGGAGCGGCCCGGCCCCATGCACCAGCATACGTTGGCTCTTGTTCAGCTCACAAGGGTTTATCCAACAGCCATGGCAGCACAGTTATTCATGAATGTACCATACGGAAGGTTGTGTTGGCAAGAAGTCCAGAGAGTGCGACCTGTTCCTCCTCTAAAAATATAGGAGCTTACACTGGAAAAATGATGGAAGCTTTTGTGGGGAGTCAGTGGCCTCGATTTCCATCCACCTGGGTGTTTGCCAGCCCTCCACTGAAATAACCTTTATTACATAATTCAGAGCAGGCAGGTGAACTGCAGGTGCCTGCACACCCAGTGCTAGCAGAGTTCACCTTAAGCGTGCTCGTACGTGTGACAAATTCAGATGACCTTCTGTCAAGGCGAAAAACTACACAAAGACACAACTGCTGTTGCTGAGTAAGATGACGTCCCTGGACTCCCTGGCCACCTGCTGGATAACCATACGCATAGACTGTGTGTTTTTTCTCATACGTCGTACAAATAAAGTGAGAAAGAGCAGCACAAGTAAACAAATCAGCACAGGCCAGGCTGATTGTCTTACTAAGTGTTTTAAGAATTCATCGCTCTTATGGTTATCGTGCTGAAAATGAATCTGATTTCAGTATGTGCAAGTACAAGTCTGTGACTGAGGGCATGTTAAAGCAGAAGGTCTTCCTCTTTAAATATCTTGCATTTAGTGATAGTGATCTGATCTGCTTTTATATAATGATCTGACTTATGTAATGTGAACATGCTGTCTTACGTGACTGAGTTCTTTGTCGTACCAAGCAGTCTGATACTACTTTAACTGCTTAGCCATTTCACCCTACATGTTCAACAGATTTTATGCTTATGTCTGGTCTGACTTTTGCTATAAAAATTTATGCTGGCCTAAATTATTTTTGAGTGACAGACAGGCACATCACTGTATCTATCGACAATTTATTTCTCCTGGGAAAACCGTAAAATATGCAGGTGGCAGTCCAGCGGCTGGTGTCAAAAGGATATCACGGGTCGTGGAAAAGCCCAGATTCGACTGAGGTGTCTGCTAATGTCAGGAAGTCCACTTTGGTCTTACTGTGCCTGGATGCTGTGACAGGCAGCAGCAAGGTCCCCCAATCTGCTACTGTGCCTCTCCGCCTCTCTGAAGGCTTCTGCCCTAAATAGCGCTAGACGTTCAGTGGTTGAACACAAATGGCGCCGTCCCCACAGGTCACAGCGCTCCATCTCGCAGCTCGCGCACTAGATACCAACTGGGACTGTGACAGGAAAGTTGTGAAATAGGTCCTGCTGTTGACTTAGACACATTTCGTGCTATTTTGATTGCTTTGCACGAAGCAGCTACATTATGCAATGTCTCCCTTGGACCGTGTGATTCCGTTTACATTACATCACGCTCATGTTGACTGTTTTAAGGTTACATGGTAGTATAATGCCTAATTGACCAGGTAGGAGTACATATTGAAAGAAGAGGGTCCAGCTTCACATATTTGACCTTATAATTTACAGTCTGTGCTACATTCTATAGTACTTAAAAAGATAAATATCAGAAATGTATAATGTAAAACAAGTAGCCTGCTTCTAGGGTGAGGTGACACTTGAGCTTTGAATGTT
This sequence comes from Mormyrus iriodes, assembly GCA_011763525.2. NCBI lineage: Eukaryota > Metazoa > Chordata > Actinopteri > Osteoglossiformes > Mormyridae > Mormyrus > Mormyrus iriodes. The sequence goes on from JAAGVU020000035.1 coordinate 5,154,008, forward strand.
TTTGTCGGGCATGCAAGTTGGTCTAGTTGGTGACCATTCAGCATGAGATGAAGTAGTTTCGCACTGATACAGAGTGCTTTGTATCCTACGTGTAAAAAATTAGATGAAAAATTGATTACAGGTAGCATAATGGGCTGTGCGGTGAGTGTCACACTCATCCAACACCTTGGGGCCTTATATATAGCAGGTGTAACCAGCACCGAGCAAGCCAGTGTTTTTAGTGTTTTGTAACAGTTTTTTTAGGGGTGTAAATATGCATCGATGCATCTTGATGAATCTATTACTAAGGTGGCGATTAAATGCGTCAATCTGTTTACATCAGAATCGATTTTTGTGGGTAGAATCTTCCTTAAAGAAACTCCTGCTTCTGGGTTGCACGCTCTTGCATTCGTATGCTGCAGGTAAATGCACCGCAGTTTCTGAAGTGAAGGTTGACAGGGGAAGGTTTTTTAATATTCATAAAGGAAGAGTTATGACACTTTGTTGTGCTCCACAGACTGCTCCCTCTAATGCTTAAGATAATCTATGTCCTACAATGCTTTTTGGAAACATCTCTTTTGTAGCGTAAAAAAGAATTTTTGCTAGACATGGTAGCAATGGTCAAGACTCTAAGGAAGAAGTAATGTGAGCCTTAGAAATGCATGATATGTTGGCTAACATATTGGTATCAAATGATATTCTTTAAAAATCAAGACTGGCATTGGTCTGATGTGTCAATCTTGGCTGATATTTGAACTTCATCAGTATTCAAAATTAGCAGCACCACAGCTAAAGACACAACTACTAAAATAGTGGATATGATTGCATTGCAAGATCAGCCATTTTCTGGATAGGAGGACGAGGGATTTTGTCGGCCCATTCATCACTTAAAAGAGGTCCCAAAGTACCAGCTTGCAACATGTTTATAATTCGTTATTAAATATGGCTCACAGATTAGACTTTCATTTTCCACTGAATAAAAATGATCATCATTCTGCTAATTTGCGTCAGCAAGCTCTGCCTCCAGCAACCCCAGATCAGATCATTTCCTTTAATGCGTTTGTTTTTTTCTGATCAGTTCAGTAGTTGGCCTTTTAACAATTTTACACTGGCTTCCTCTTCCTACGTAATAATAAAAATGAGAAAACAATCCGATGAGATTCTACTACTTCAGTATTCCATTAATACTATGTAATTAAGTTCCTTTGGTAGTACTTGTGAATTTTTACAGTGAAGTTAAAAAAGTTTTAATTCGGGTCATCAAAATAATCGAATCATCGAATTATGATAAAAAGTCAAGATTTCTGATGCATCGATTTTTTTTTCCCCCCTCAGTAATCGTAATTGAATCAAATTACCTTGGAGCCAATGATTTACACCCCTAGTTATTTTGTGTTTGATATCTGACAGTGACCAGAATTATGTGGTATGGAGAAACTAGGCAGAGGAATCTTCACTGATGACTGGTTCACATCTTTCACTGTCAGTAATGCTTCAGTAAGTCTTTCTATTTACCACCTGTGGGATTCACTGTGTTTTCTGACATGAACACCTGTTCAAACTCATGAGGCTAAAAGGCACAGGCTATTTTCACCTGTGTGCCATTTAATCTGCTCCATTTAATTGAATTTCATTTCATTATAATTTTTTGACCCTCACTAATGGGTGGATTGTCTGTGAAGGGCTGATTTGCATAGCTCCTCTGACACAGGTATTATGATTTTACAGATCAACAGTCAATCTTCTTGAGAAACCCTTTTGACACTCTGTGATTGGCTCCTCCTCGATGGGGGTGGGGCTATGCATGATACCACTGTTTTTGTTGGCTCCATTTTGGAAGGTTATTGTCTTGAATGAAGGCTTATGTGGAAAAAAAAAAAAAAACAACCAATAGCTGATATGTTAGTGCCTTGATGCAGTCACCTGCTGTAGAAAAAAGAATTTAGCTATCCTCCTATAGAGCAATAAAGCGAACTGATTCTTTAAAGTGTCTCCCTGTAATCACAGCTTACAGTTATCACTGTCAGCACCATATTTTGAGTGTGACCAACACCTTAGGTATGCCCAGAGAGCAGACCATATCCCAAAGTGCTGGTCTGGAAGTCTTAAGTCTTGAGGCCATCATTGGACAGTTTATTCGTATGACCAAGCGATGAAATTCATCCGCATGCTTGTGGTATTTTTATGAATTGGGAGACTGGTAATCTTACTGAAATATATTTATTTGATTTGTATCATAAATGAAAGTGATGGTTATTTGATCACTCTAGGAGTCAAACCAGTGACCTTCCTATTACAGGCACAGAGTCCTAACCTGCAGGGGCACACACCTTACTGATGCTAGTAACAATTCTGGACTTCTGGGGCACTGTACTGATCTTTGTTTCCCTCTACTGTCTGCTAATGGGAATACACACAAGTAAAAAAATCTGTTATACTGTTTTGTACTGAAATTTGTTATGCTGTACGCGGAGGTTATGATAGAGTAACATAATCTTTTGTCTGAGATTAAACATCTACCTGCAAAGCCTCTTTAGTGATGGTAAGTAAAGTCAGCTGGTCTGTGCCTCACATGGTATGAGGAGCACCCCCCCCAGCTAAATAGACTCCCTTGGGAATGCCAACTGAGCACTGTAGAGGATTGTGCTGGGGGAGGTCTTTGGGTCCTGAAAGGGGCTGTGTGGAAAAGAGAACCTGCAAGTTAGCTATTTAAAATATATTTTTAAATAAATATCTGTGCATCATGGAATAATACCACCCAATGAGTCAAAACATGGTTTCAACTGGCAGTTGTAGTTCTCAGCTTGGTCCCTAGAGGGCCTTGTGTTTTTATATGTCATTTCAAGGGAGCACTGCAACCCTGCTCTTAAGTGGTATGGAAGCCGGAATGAAAGATGATTATAAAATAAGATTAGTTATTGGTTTTTAGTTATTAGTTATTAAATTAATTAGTTTCATTGAGATGGTTGACAAGTGAAAATTGTCAATTAGCTAATCATTTAAAGAATGCAGAATTTCTGTAATCATGAAAGCACAGTGTTGTTCTGTGGTTGATATTTTCCTGTGTTTTAAAGCAAATGTGATGGAGAAATACAGTACTGTGCAAAGGTCTTAGGCAGCCAAAGAAGATGATGTTTAATGATCTTTATGTTGGTGTAAAACTATGCTATTATGCCTGTCAAAGTATGTTCGCTTAATCATTTCAAAACCTCTGCTAAAATCACCCCCTTATTTCCAGCAACCATCCAATACACCTGTGTTTTGTGACTTGACCACTAGCACACCTTGTATGGCTAATAAATATCTCACTGACTTATTTTTTACTAATTAAGTTAATTAATTA
>JAAGVU020000035.1:5157429-5199928 GCA_011763525.2 Mormyrus iriodes
GAGCAAATATACATTTACTACCCAGATAAATGGCTTTAAACATTTCTTTTCACTGCCTAAGACTTTTGCACAGTACTATAAGTGCTTATGTATGAGAGAAAATATAACAGGAAAAAATCTGAAGGGTGAGCAGCAGTTTTTTTTTCAGGATGTCACATGATATGGTTGCCTATACATTTGTCTGTATAAACAGTGCAGGCAGCGTGATAGAAAAAGCTCATTTTGTTATCCTTGGCTTTAGATAAGTTGTGATAAGGCAACATTGTTATTAGATGCACATTTGCTACTTTACTGTGTTTATCCATGGCTGCATGGCATGTCCTGTTTTTACAGTTACACAAATTAAATATTAATACGTGTTTGTTTCCTGACAACAGTTATGATTCTGCTCTGGGTTTGCTGACATAATTGTGCTTTGGAATGTGTGCTTATGTATTAAATGTGTGTGTGTGTGTTAAATAAGGAGACAGGTCTGCCTTCAGACCTGTGAATAAAATAGAGTGATTCACACATTGGCCATTAATATCTGAGGTGCTCCTCTGTAAAGCATTACAATGTTTCTGGACGTCATTCTGGGAATAGGGTTGCCTTGATATCTGCTTTTCTGTGTTTAATTGGTAAGAACTGGAGTGTAACGAAGCAGGAGTTTCACCCTTTTGCACCCAGTGTTCAGGAGGCTACATTGGTGGAGACAGGGATTCGTGCAGTCATGCTGCCAGCCGGCATGCTCCGGTGCCTTGCATCCAGCTCCCATTTTATTTTCCGTCACTCCGTCGTGTGCTGTGAGCAGCAGAAGGGTGAGGGGAGGGGGGCAGGGCAACACCGTGAGAGCCAGAGCTCAGGGTCAGCATGATCACCCCTCACATGCCATTGTAATCAGTCCCCCTACGTAATCGCTCTCTCTAGGATCCTAATAGCAGAGAGAGAGGCTGCAAGGTGGAGGGAAAGGGAGAGGAGAGAGGAGAACGGAGGCAAAGAGGGGGTGGGGGCGTTGCTTTCCCGATGCAGACCCCCCCTTCCTTATTCACAGTCGAGGAGAGCGCTCTCCAAAGCTGACTGGAGCAGCGGCTAGCCAATCAGCAGTCTGGCTGCCTGCTTTGTCATCGAGCTCTGATTGAGGAAGGATTCGCTCTCTTGCTCTGTGTTTGGAAGGCAGATAGGATGCCTGGTCAGTACAGCCTCCAGGGATAAAGCTGCTGCCCTGTGATGTGAATGAACAGCAGCAGCTCGCTCAGGAGGAAGCACGGCACATCTCTGCGCGCAGGCCCAGGGACGCCGCACCAGGCCTTTTCCTTGCTGATTTCTGTCGAAGGGGGGTCATTGCAGTGCCCCAGTCCAGGTTTTTTCGGTGCTCATCCTCCTTGTTTTTTTGTGCTGTTTGGAATATTGGCTCTCCATGTACGACAACTTGTACCTGCATGGATTTGAAGACTCGGAGGCGGTGAGTGAGAGGGGAGGACGGCGGGACTCACCTGGGGACGCCGGGGCTCGCGTGTACACCGCCACCAGCCATGAAGGACCGCTGCATCTACGGGAGACTGTTGCCGTGGCTCCGTTGGGCTAGGGAGGGGGATCTGTGCGTGCATCTCAGGTTGGCTCCTCTGTGCTACTGAGCCATGCATTTCTGGGGCTGGGGAAAAAAATATGGGCAGGAAGGGGTGTTTGTTCCATTTCTCTGTACAGCCTGCCTACCTGCACGCCGGTCTGCATCTCATTCTTTGCTTGAATAGCACGTTTCCCGAGAACAGCCGGCCGAATCACCGTCCCTTTAAGGCTGCAATCGCATAATGTGTCATTATGTAGCCTTTTGTAAAAGTGCACTGCGTTCATGTCCCATTTAAAGGGGCAGTATCCCCCCTTTGTCTCTTCCCCTCCCTTGCCGAGCTATGCGCCTAAGCGGGCATCGCAGCGGTGGCAAATGATTCTGACGAGTCACCCGCAGGGGCAGCAGCACCTAACGGCTGGACTGACTATCCTTCAAGCTGTCTGTCTAGCTCACATCCGCACTGAAACCAGAGCCCCATTGTTTTTGTGGCTCAGTTTCTGAGTGACGGGCACCGATGAGAGGAAGCCTGTGCGGGACAAAAAAGCTGCTTACAAAAGCAATAATAGAAAAGGCCTGGGCGGTGGGGTGGAAGGGGGAGTGTGCGGCAGGGCTTAGCGCAGCGCTAATTAGCCCAGCTAGCTCTCGCACCAAATGATTTCCCATGGAAGCGTGTGCTGGAAGCCTCCTGTGACGTTAGCGTGTTTGCTGCAGTGTGACACACTGTCTCGCAGAGATCCTCTCGTGTCAGAAAGGAGCGTGTACATGCTGACATCAAGCGCCGTGCTGCTGTCATTGGGCAGGTTCGGCGTCTCTCAAAAACCGCGCAACTGCCCGATGGAACCAACTTCCATTTTTAGATAACTATTTATCCAAATTTATGTGAACTCATTAATAATTTACACTCGTGGTGAAATCTAAATCAATATATTGCATATTCCTTTCTGTCATTTTAGCCTGCACATTTTATGATGCTGAGCAGTTAATTGAATAAAATCATTTATTGCCTCTGTATGTAATGACTGACCACCAGTGGAATACATGGAAAATGAAGAGAATGGGAATCCTAAGCTGGCAGAGAGAAGCCGTGTGTACTACAGCGGCAGTGTCTCCCTCAGTTTCTCAGCTACAACCCTGTAGTGTGTGGCTCCAGGAGGTTCAGGATTAGGGTCGGTACTGTGAAGGTGTGCAGGTCTAGAAGGCCACTTTACAGAGGGATGCTTACTCTGAAAGCCCGGGAACACTGACACCAAACAACATGACTATTTTATGACCTGCAGGCTCCTTGGTTACGATGGCCGTCTGGGGGATGGGAGACCTGGCTGTAATTCCTGCTGAGGTGTGGACCATCTCAGGGCTACTGCAACATCATTTTAATCACTGTGACAAATTAGCCAAAACAAATGCACTGATAAATGTTCCATAGTCAAATATTTTTATAATTAATATTATATTATTTCTTTTTTTTTAGACAGTTAATTGAGTAATTTTTTGTATCTAAAATGTTATCCTCATTTTGTTAATAGTTTGACGTTTAGGGCATTCTATGCATCTTTATATCATCTTTAGTAGTTTAGTAGTAGTAAAAATCATGGCTTTTTTCAGTCTGGCCAATGTTAAGGTGGCTAAGGACAGCATCATATGAGGGCAGTTAAAGAATTAGTAGTATTTGTCACTCATTTCCGGATGTTCCCTAAATCTGTAATACATGGGCTAGGTCGTACCATTTAGGATGTATTTTCGATATCTTTTTATGTTTTGATACAACAAATAAAATCAATTACCTTTTTGCAAAGATTGCGTACACAATATAATCTGTTGTGATTTATAATAGCATAAATATGCATAGTAATTACAATATGTTTGACTACTATTTAAAGTGGTTGAAAACCCTGGAAGAAATATATATCTCTTCATTTCTGACATGCCAGATTAGTGACATAAAATGCATATGAATTCTGAGCCTTTACTACTGTAGCCTCCATAAATCAGCATATTTTCCTGTATGCGTGGCGTCTGCGGTTTGTGCCGGCATTACGCAGTGTATTACACATTACACCCATTCCCGTCTCTTGAACTGCCTCACCCCCCCCCCCCACCATAGTGGCTCTGTTCTGTGGGATTTGAAGCACATTGACACACAGTGAATTGGCCCTTGATGACGGCTCCAGTGCCTCATGGATGTTTCTTTCTACAAATCTGATAGAAACATATTTTTGACGACTCCTCATTTGGTCAACTAGAGAGCAAGCTTGGTTTTGCTCAAATTCTGTGTTCAGATCAGTCTTAGAGTCTGGTTCATTGAGGACTTTGGGCTAGCTACTATGATGTTCCTATAATATTGTCCTCAACAGCTCCACTTTCCGATGGTCAATGCCTGTCCCCTGATCTTTGGTGTGCTGATGTCCTAAGCCTACTGAAGTTCAAATTCCACATCCTGCCAGCCATTCTTGCCATTTTGGCTCCTCCATCAGGATGGCCACCATTCCTGCCTTCCCCCACTTTTACCAGCAGGGTTTGATAGGTTGTGTGTAGCTCAGTGCTAGGCCACTGTGCCTATGATCGGAAGGACACTAGTTCAAATCCTAGAGTGATATCCTTATTGAGTGCTTGAAGAATGGCCTTAACACTGCTTTCTCAAAAATGTACGTCACTTTGGATAAAAGCATCTGCTAAAAATAAATGTGTGTGTGGGGGGGGGCTACTGGACCTAGCTGTACCCTGATAGGGACACTGGCTCATTGTGGTGATAAGGGTGATATTCTCCAGCTACTCCTGATGACACACATGGATAAAGATTTAAGTAATGAATGGTCAGTGGCCAGGGGAGCTCACACTCAGAACATTCCAGAGCCGTCAAGTGCTGCATGACTTCGCTAGGCACTCGGGTTGCCGCTGAACATAACGAATGATGCTCACCACTGTTCCTGATGCTCATATTTTTATAGTAAGCTGTTTACCGCGGCTCAGCCTGTTTGTGTGATGTGTTAACGGGTCACCTGCTGGAATTAAAGTGTTATAGTATATGCTACATAATGCTTGGTGCCCAGTTTGTTGTATGTGTGTGTGTGTGTATGTGTGTATATGTGTGTGTGTGTGTGTGTGTGTGTGTGTATGTGTATATATATATATATATATATATAGGCTATATATATATATGAAATATGTATTTGACACATTCAGAACATTCTCAATATTGAGCCATGAGTCAATCTTGCAGATTAGCTCACAGTGAGTCAGACTTGGGTGCTGTAAAGTCCTCTGTGTTTACGCAACTTCCTTTAATGTGTCCCCCAGTGAGATGCCATCTAACGTGACCGTCTGAACTCAGACGATGAAACAGCACAGGACTGCAAATGTTTTAGCTTCGAATCATGATGACCAAAAAACTGTTTTGAAGAGGTTCACACATGATTTGTATCATTTTTACTGAAATATGGGTTTTCTACCTGGGTTATGGAGTTAACACGATTAATTTCATAGATGGACAAAGTAGGATGTCCAAGCAAAAGATGCTGCAGAACTGAAGTGTGAACATTGTGTCAGGAATGAGTGCGTACCATGAGTCAGGATAACTTTAAAGAAGAGGAATTAATTGAAACATCTATGGAATGTAATACATCAGCCTCAGGGCTGTTTTCATACCCGCAGTGTCTGAGCACAGTGGCCAGTACCAACTGTCTTTGCACTTTGTTTTTGCACTATGTGCACTTTATAGGCTTCGCTGCTGTATGCAAAAGAATTCCCCCCTGGATCAATGAAGTACATTTTATTGTATCTTACCTGAACTGCACTCGGCGAGATGCTCTGGGACTTTCTGTGAATGAGACGGTCAGGGTACGTGAAGGAGAAGGGTTGGTGTTCATGTAGCAGCTGACTCTCGTTCTTCAGAGCTGTAGCGTTGCAAGATTCCTGAAGCATTTCCACCTGGAACACAATGTCAACAGACATGTTAGCCAGATGATTCCTTGAGTGAAGTCATTAAGAGGTGAGGTTAGGGTTCCCCAGGTCTGGATGCTGGATCTAGCAAGGCCTCCATGACACGAGACCACTGTGATGTAATCAATGTCCTCCATGGAGCGGGAGCTTCTCCCCCCACCCCAGGCACCTGAGTGCTGTCTCCTTTGACCAGGACAATGCAGAGGAACATGGGAGAAATGCTCCTGAGATACCCAAGCTCATGAATTAAACTAAGGTATATCAGAATTCAGCACTGCTTCTCATTTACCAAACAGGAGAGCCGTTTTATTTGGCTTCTTTAATGTCTCACGCCTAGCAGTATGAAATGAGTATCATCACCCAGCCGTAAAGAGCAGTTAGTCATGCTGTTGGAAGAGCTGTGTTCTCGACTCGAAATAAATGTGCTCTGTGGTCGTGTGAGTTGGATTGTGGCAACGATGCTCCTGGTATCGGGTGAAGCTGGGCAGTCTATAAAAACAGGAGAGTGTGACAGCAGATGCTCTGGAAGGTAGCAAACCTGATCTACAACTTAAAACGGAGACCCTGCTGCTATATACTTTATGATTCTGGATTGCTGTAGTAGAATGTACTGCTTTGTTAGTTTGGTAAACTAGGCATATAGTTGAAATCCTTTAAAGATAATTTTGTTTTTGTATGAATTTATCTGCTGAAAAGTAAAGGATGAATCACTGTCCTGTAAATGATGTTGGAGACCTATCTGCATCAGCAGGCACCCGTGCAGGTACTAGGTACCAAAAGATAAAGCAAGGAGTAGAACAGTGGGCCCAGTGTCGGCTCATCATCCTGTGATCACCACGCACAGCTCATGGGAGCCGGACTCAGTCGGCAGTCACCAGTGGAGCCTTTCACACAGGCACCGGCATCGCCAGGGCCCAGAGAGACATAGCAAAGGGACCTCGCTACTGTAGAGGTTCAGCCTACTCTGAAAGATGACAAAAATGAAAATATATCCTCGTTGTCTTTTAAGCTATTAATTTGTCTGTAAGAAACACTCCTGCTGTATTTAGTCTGTTTCAGACTCATTTTCTAAACCATTAGGAGTGTAGGTTACAACCAGTCAAATTTTTGTAATTATTTGGTTTCTCATATAGTTTTCATATTTGGGCACAGTACACAAACTTAGATTTTTATTTCCAAAAAATGTGTAATAAATCCTGTACATATTTGACTGTAGTGTAAAGAAGACTTTAAAGCAATATAATATATTGTTCCACTGATATCATCCTCCAGCGCATGTAGGGGTAGGGTGTGACCATCACAGGAGTCATGTGACCAGTGTTTTTGTGCCAGTTGGTTCCAATTCTCCCATGTTCCAACAAAGATTATAAATTGGTGCATCGTGGCTTGTTTTTGCTATAGTATTCTTGTTTGAGTTTATGCTTTTCATTTTTCTTTTCTCATCCAACAAAATGGCTCCTCTGTTTGCTGTTTGCTTTTTTTGTGATGTAAAGCCCCTTCCTGCCATATCTAAGGTCTTTAATTCTTACATTATACTCTTATGTTTTTTTTCCTCACAGGGACATGCACTCCTCTTTTTTGCTTGTAGTTTGCACCGATATAACAGAGAACACGGCTCTGTCTTGCCTGCTGTACACCAAATACTAAGACTTTGATATTCAATACCAGCATGTTAATATAGAAAGCGCAAAGATTACATGTTAAGTCACTTGCTGTGCAACTTCAGTTGTGGAAGCTGGGCTGGATGGTATTGTAGAAGCAATTGTCTGGAACCTCACAACCTTGTTGCTTGAGGACCAACCTGTGAATGGGGCAGAACAGAACGCTATGCATCATACTTTAGTGCTCATATGAGACATCCTTTGTAAAACGCTGTCCTTCTCCCATGAGCCCACTGTAGGTCTGCATGGAATTTACTGCACATCAATTCACACTACATGGAGGAGTTGTCATATGATCCTGGGCTGTGTCATGTGATGCTGTTGCAGCTTCCTCTTGGTGAAAAGAGCATGGGCTGAGTGGCTGGACAGTACTCCAGTTCCTGCTGCAGGGCTGTTCAGGCTTTTCTCTTCACCACATTCCCCACTTTGTACAAGAACCTAACTGTAGGACAGGAGGTGCCCCTGCTGTAGTAAAAAGAGATCAAGAAACCCATAAACTCACAAGGGACTCGCAACAGCTGGCAGGACACAATGTTGTCTGGGGGAGATGCCAAGAGACACAGCGTCCAGAGCAGTGGAGAAGGTTCCCCTATGGGTCATTATAGAACGCCCTCTGCAGGTGTTCATGTTGTAACATCAGCCACTCACAGGATGCTGGCACGCATGCAGACATTACATCTCCTGTCTATATGAACGTGTTTTGTGTGTGAATACACACCTGCAGTGCGTATGTAGTGTGAAATTTGAAAATATTGATTGAAGTAGAATCCTGGGAGTTTGGGTATTGTGCTCATTACACACGAGTCCTGTCCAGGTTGTGGTTGTAACCCATCACTGGAAATCTGTTACAGCAGAACTACTGTATCTGCAGCTGTCCCACTGATTACGTAATGATTCAGCATTAACATTTGTGAAATCCTGTCTGTACTGAGCTGAGTTTTGGTAGTATGATAGTACCTCTTGGATTCCGATTTGGCTTAATCAGGCTGCATTAACTTGATAATTCAGTCTTTCATGGCTCACAGTAATATAATGAAATAAGATTGAGTATCATGAATCCTGTACATTTAATGAAATCTTTTGAAGCTTAACTGTGTTGTACAGTTTGAGTGGGCATTACTGAAGTGGAAATTTATAAATGCAGTGATGCTTTATTTGCCATTTACTGAAGTACAGGTACATTGGATGCTGTTTTTCACACATCTCATGTTGTTCCCCTTTGAGAGAGAGAGAGACACACACACACACACACACACACACACACACACAGCTCCAGACTAACTTTTCCAGTGGTTGTACTGGTACTACCAACCTTCTCAGTTGGTCGCACCAGCACATGATTTGGTTGCACCTTTTTTGTTGGTGCAGCATGCATTTAATCAATGACCTTGCATGCTAATGAATAGTTGTCCTAATTTGCATATCCTAGTTTTTGCATTGATGAAAGATCGACAGTGACTCAAGACTTGATATTTGCAAAATATTTTAATCTGAATATTAACTTAATAACTTAACAAGAGCATTCATTCAAGCTCTATAATTCAACTCAAAGAGACACTAGCCATTGTGATTGAAAGTGATATTTTATTATTTTCACTGGCTCAGTCAATCTCTCATCATTACGTGTGTCAGTCTCAGGACCACTCTATAGCTTTCCCTCTCCACCAGCTTCCTCCACTTTCTTCTTGATTTTTTTTTTTTAATAATCAGCTATAGACCTCTTCAACACACCACAGCTAAAGGATTGCTTTGCATGTTTTATCATCAGTGTGCATATACGTACATACTCTCACATGCAAATAGGGAGAGACTAACTCAGCAAAAAAGAGAGAGAGAGAAAAGACACACTGAGCCAGTGAAGAACAGAAGAGACCTTCAATCACAATTCATTAATGCAGTAGCTGTGCAGGAGAAAACATCCTAATGATTTTCATACACTTGCACAGATGCACAACATGAAATTTTAACTCGCACATTTTCAATAAATCGTCGCATGTGCGACCATTTTGGACACAATCTGGAGCACTGACACATACGGAGCTTTTCCATACAGGAACCAAGCCGTACCACAAAGAGAGACTAATTACAGCATGGTTCCAGGTACTTTAGGTTTTACACTGCAAAAGCATCAGCTTGGTAAAGGCTTTGCTGGGTTTGTAGTGTGACTGTGATGTAAAACTAAAGAGATGCTTATTTTCTGTAGACACAATGCACTTTATAGTTTACTACATGGCAATTTCCGATACCAAGTCTGTGAAAATCGCTGTATTACATATCGACACAGAACACCGGTATCGCCACGCATTTCGACCAATCAAATGGTGGTGAGGCAACCAGCTCAGTTTAGTTACGCTTTAGGCCCTACTAGTAAGCAGGGCCATGTCAGCACGGGTACGGCTCGGATAATTTACAATGGAAAACGGTCAGTTTGTGGTATGGCTCAGGTATGACTTAGTTCTTGTTAGCAGTGGAAAAGCACCAATATTACAGGTAAGAGCAAAGTGCAGGGTCAGGCCATGTATCTGGCAGTCCTGGAATATTCTAGGGACTTAAGAGCCTTCCTCAGATGTGACTATTCTGCTGAGGCTCAAACCAGCAACCTTTCAGTCACGGGTAGAGAGGCTGAATCCACTGAGCCAGACACTGCCCTATACCCCCTGCAGGTTTTTGTGACAAGGTTTTGTTTTTGCTGTGATATGGTCTGAGTTGTTGCTGGGGTCCCACTCTCATGGACCGCTACTAGCCCGCATGGCTTTCCTTCTGGAGATGGTTGAGGGACCAATGTAAGGCCAACAGGAATTTTTGAGGTGTGGCGATTCTGGAAGCTGGGTTACAGTTAGAGTCATGAGCAGAGCCGCTTTGTTCAAACGGGCAACAGGTCCGAAGGAAAGCCTGGCAGCCAGACAGCTCTGAGAGACCCCATCCACTGGTAAAGCAGGGAGCCACAGTGCAGCATCGGCTGAGTGGGGAATCATAGCTCATAAGAGGATAGTTATTTGTATCTGCCATGGTCCTGAAAATACGCATACAAACATGTGAAACAACTAAGCTTAAAATTGCACCACACAGACTTTAACAGTCGTTCTGTAAAAACATCCATCTATCAGTCCCTCCATCCATTCATCCATCCATCTTCTGACTGCTTATCCTGGTCAGTGTCATGGGCATGCCTGTCGCTTATCCCAGGGAGAAGACTACAGAAGGTTGGGGTACACCCTAAAAAAATATAATTTTGAGAAATCAGAAATTAGTAATCACAGTAACAATGACTGTAATGCTTGTGGTGATGGAAATGGCCATAATGCTCGCCAGTGGTTTAGATCATTTCAATCAATGACAATTATAATGGAATAACAGTAAAAACCAGTGACATAAATAGGAGCTAATGGCCCAGGGAAAAGAGCAGATCTAGCCTTAAATGAATATCTATGTGGACAGAGAGAGAGAGAAGGGGGATGATGAATCACGCAGGGTGATGATGTCATGGGGAGCAATGTTAGCAGAGGCCGCTCTCACCGGCTCCCTTCTTTATGTAATGGTTCTCATGTGACGCTGACGGGCTGCCCAGTGACGGGGGGGCTGCTGACAGACGCAGCCTGATATGGGCACAGCCAGGCTCCGCTAGGCTGTCAAAACAAACATCAAAATAACCATATGCATATTTAACAGGCATGCTGATTACAGTGTAAATACTCTCACCAGATGACGCTTTCCAGTATAAATTCTACATTTCGTACAATTTAGTCACGTTGACAGGTTTTATGCTCTGAGGGTTACGTTTTTTTATAAGCAGCAGTAATTGGTGTGTACATATTATGTGTTGACAAGGGAAGTACATGCAAACAATAATAATAATGGTTTTTATTATTATCATTATACCTCTTCTGTCCATCTATCTTCCAACCATTTATCACGATCAGGGTCTAAGGGAGGCCTGGAACCTATCCCAGAATGCCAGGCAGCATCAGGCAGGGATACACCCCAGAACGGGATGCCAGGCCATCACAGGCAGTGCACACACACTATGGACATCCATCTACAGTACTATTTATAAAATTTATTAGCAAACTAGGGGACAGTAATTAAGCAGAGTGAAGCCATGATGCATCACATAAAAACAGGAAAACTTCTTTGTTGATGTTAGAGGTGTGTATGGGGAGTAGTAAGTTTAAAAAATAATTCAGTTAGCGTGTATAGTGAGGAAAGCTGCTGATGCAGTTTGGGTGTGATGGCAGAAATGTCCCCACAGAAATGAGTGAATGCTTCAGCCATGGAGCCGCTCTGCCGTCCATTAGTGATCTCCCACGTGGTTCACTCAGAATACATTGCCATAGGCCCTTGTGTGTTGTGCTGCTGCAGTCTCCTCCCTTCTCCACTTGCCCTTCTCTCTCTCTCTCTCTCTCTCTCTCTCTCTCTCTCTCTCTTGTTGGTGAGGGGGTATGATGGCATGGTGATGTGTTACTAATGGGATGGGGGCTTGTAAAAACCCCCAGTGGCTTCAGTGCAGAGCAGTGTGTGGCCATCTGCGAGAGCTGGGGTAGGGGCCTAGTGTGACCTGGGATTTGGTCAGTGGATGTCATGCTGTTACACTGCTTCTGTTTCCCAAACTGTGTACTTCATTGTTTACTACATGCCAATTTCTGCTACCAAGTCTGTGAGAATCACTGTATTATGTTAGCATAAAATGCTAGCAGAATTAGCATTTGCTTGCGTAAATTTGCGTTACGACCCCATTCCGTTCTGCTGTTATATAGTACTATTTGAATTAGGTGGTTGGATGTTGTCAAGTCCAAATTATCGACAATGCATCATGATGTGTAATACTACTAATAACAAATAATACATAGAATTTGCCCTTTTTTCCTTTGGATAATCCATGCATATTGATGCAGAACACTAGTATTGCCTTGCATTTTGACCAATCAGATGAGAGGTGGTGAGGCAACCAGCCCGGTTTAGTTACGCTTTAGGCCCTTCTAGTAAGCAGGGCCATGTCAGCGTGGGTACGGCTCGGATAATTTACAATGGAAAACGGTCAGTCAGTGGTATGGCTCAGGTATGGCTGAGCCAGGTATTCTTGCTGGCAGTGGAAAAGCACCTATTTGTATAGGTAAGAGCAAAATGCAGGGTCAGGCCATGTATCTGGCAGTCCTGGAATATTTCAGGGAGTTAAGAGCCTTGCTCAAGGGTCCAAGGGAGATGTGACTATTTTGCTGAGGCTCAAACCGGAAGCTGGGAGATCTGTGGCCTCCCTGGATGAAGCATCTGATAAGGAACGTATTTTAGATTAATTTCTTAAAAGGACGTCATGAAGTGATACCTGTAATAGTCAGACTCAGCAGTAAAGCTGGATTGATGTTTTTATTAAATATATATGTGCATAAGCAGCCCACTGATTTCTGCTTGTTTATCTTGAAGAATGATGAAACGTCAGTCTTAGGCTTTCCGCACTGAATGAGCTGAAACTCTGTATGTACACGCGTGTGGTGTAGGAGGAGTGCACTCCCTTCTACAGCAAACAGCCGTCTGAAGGAGGCCTCGATGGTGGTTTTGTCTGCGTCCTCGCAGTCTGAAATAACTCAGCTGTGCCAGCAGCCACCAGCTGTGCCATGTAGAACCCTTCAGCTTCACAAGTCCAGGGTTGCTTTTTGGGCTGAGGCACAGGAAGGGTTAGTCAGGCTGGAAGAGGTGTGAACGAGGATGAACAAGAAAGCGTTTGATTCCAGGATCAAAGAGCCCTGTTCGGCTGCTCAGTGTGGTAGAGCACAGCTCCTTTTGAAATGAAAAACCAGCCTCTCCTGGATTTTATATTCATTTCCTTCGCTGTTGAGGGTGGTTGCCTCTAATTTATCACAAGCATACTACAAATTCAATTTAATGCAAGAGGAGGATGACATAAAGCAATAAAGAGCGGTCTAACCCTAAATAATAACCTTAATAGTGTGGGGATGTGAAAGCCACTCCTTATGTATTTTGGCCGATCGAGTTGCAAGAACTGAGGTAAGCAGGTTCTATTCTGCTTCACACACCGCATTTGTGACTGATGACGAGACCCACCACTATATCCTCGGGTAAAACTGGGATATGCCATCTGGCTACATAACTGCTTAAGCTGTAAATAAAGTCACTGCTAACCACTGCACATCAGCAGAGTAAGGCATGTAGTGTTTGCAGACATGGCTTTCCCTTTAACATTGCAGACACAACTTGGTCGGAAAGCTGGATGCCATTCCCATTCACTATATCGTCCAGACCTCCCCATTACCGTGTCTCTCCCATTCTCTGCATCTCCTAGGCCTCCCCATAACTCCATTTATTGCATTGCCCAGGTCTCTCCATTATCCCATTCACTGCATCGCCTGGGCCTCCCTGTGACCCCGCCTCTCCCATTCACTGCATTGCTCGGGCCTCTTGGTGACCTTGTTTCTCCCATTCACTGCATTGTCCAGGCCTTCCCATTACTGCATCTCTCCCATTCACTGCATCATGCGGGCCTCCCTGTGACCCCATCGCTCCCATTCACTGCATTGTCCGGCCCTCCCTGTGACCCCATCTCTCCCATACACTGCATCGCCCAGGGCTCCCTGTGACCCCATTCATTGCATTGCCCAGGACTTCCCCATGCCCTGTCTTTTCCGTTCACTGCATCACCCAGGCCTTACCATTACTATGTCTCTCCCATTCACTACATCGCCTGAGCCTCCGCATAACTACATTCATTGCATTGCCCAGGGCTTCCCATGATCCTATTGACTGCATCGCCTGGGCCTCCCTGTGACCCTATCTCTCCCATTCACTGCATCGCCTGGGCCTCCTCGTTACCTTGTTTCTCCCATTCACTATATCACCCGGGCCTCCCCGTGACGCAGCCTCTTCCATTCACTGCATTGCTCGGGCCTCCCTGTGACCCTGTCTCTCCCATTCACTGCATCGCCTGGTCCTCCCCATGACCCCATCTCTCCCATTCACTGCATCACCCGGTCCTCCCCGTGACCCCGTCTCTTTCATTCAGTGCATTACCCAGGCATTCCATGACCCCATCTCTCCCATTGACTGCATCGTCTGGGCCTCCCCATGACCCCACCTCTCCCATTCACTGCATCACCTCGGCCTCCCCATGACCCCCTCTTTCCCATTCACTGTATCTTTCCCATTTAATTATTTCATCTCAATTCACTCCGTCAGCTTCAAAAGGTATCCTTAGCAACACTCCTCTGCTTTATTCAGTGTGACTTTGATCCCACGTAGCATAGCAACATGCCCCTACCCAGTCCCAGAAGCACTAGCCTGCAGACCCACAATGAAACCATTTGAAAGGGGCCAAGGACTTGTCTCCTACCACCTCCACTGTTATATTCTCACATGATTTAAATGAAAAATGCACCGTGGGTATAAAAAACAGTGATCTTTGAAGATAAAGTAGTGCTGTCTAGTGATCTTTTGGGATAACTAAACTATGTCTGTCCAGTGATCTTTGAGGATAACTAAGCTGTGGCTGTCCAGTGATCTTTGAAGGTTACTAAATTTGGTCTTTCCGGTGATCTTTGAAGGTTACCGAACTAGGTCTGTCCAGTGATCTTTGAAGGTTACTAAATGGGGTTTTTTCAGTGATATTTGAAGGTAACCGAACTAGGTCTATTTAGTGATCTTTGAAGGTGACTAAGCTAGGCCTTTCTAGTGATCTTGGAGGATACGCAAACTATGTCTATCCAGTGATCTTTGAAGGATACTAAACCTGGTCTGTGCAGTGATCTTTGAGAGTAACTAAGCTATGTCTGTCCAGTGATCTTTGAAGGTAAGTAAGCTATGTCTGTCCAGTGATCTTTGAAGGTAAGTAAGCTATGTCTGTCCAGTGATCTTTGAGGATAACTAAACTAGGCCTTTCCAGTGATCTTTGAGGATGACTGAACTATGTCTGTCTAGTGATCCATGAGGATAACCAAATTAGGCCGGTCCAATGATCTTAGAGGATAACTAAACGTTGTCTGTCCAGTGATCTTTGAGGATGACTAAACTATATCTGTCTAGTGATCCATGAGGATAACCAAATTAGGCCTGTTCAGTGATCTTAGGGGATAACTAAACTTTTTCTGTTCAGTGATCTTTGAGCATGAATAAGCTATGTCTATCCAGTGATCTTTGAGGGTAACTAAACTAGGCCTGTCCAGCACTTTTAGAACTTTTGCAATTTTCCTTTTAGAACAGAAAATTCTGCCTTTGATTTGTATTTTTAAAGTCTTATTACAGAGCTTTTCCATTTGTACGTTCAGATTAGTTATAATATGATATTATTTTATGCTGAAAGAGAAAGAACTTGATTCTTACTTCTGGGCTGCCCCAGAGCAGTGGTTGTATGTCCTTGTTTGAAACAGCACTGTTGTACTGCCTCATTATCCAGCATGGGTAGCATGCATAAAGATAATAGTGAAGCAGTTTGCTCTCACACAGTGTTGGGGAAGTTACTTGCAAACGTAATCCATTATAGACAGAAGTGGGAAGTTTAGGACCAGAAAGTTCAAATCCAGACCAAGGTTTTGTTTCAACCAACCAGTTGAGTACTCTGTGATTGTTTATACTTAACTGTTTATACTCCACAAACATACCTCCACGTATCTGATGACATGCTGCAAAGTGTCATTTCTCTTAGCTCATCTGTATAACTGGATTTTTCTGGTGAGCCAATTTTCTTTGCTTGCTAACCTTGCTAAACAAAGTTCTTTGTTTAATGAACTTGTTTCCCCTCTGGGTCCAGTTCATAGGCCTGATAAGTCATTAGCAAGTACATGCACATTGCACATTGTATGCCCAAGTTATAGAGGTGCACACTCCTGGTGGAGTGGACTGAGGTGGACATGGCTGGCCTTAACAGAGCCTCATGTCTTTGCTCGACGTGCCTAACCTTAATAGGGCACTGTGACTCAGCTGGATATGGCTGGCCTCAACATACACTTTAACTCGGCTGGACATGTTAGGGCTTGCAGAGCACTGTGACTCAGCTGCTGTAGCCAGCTTTAACAAGCACAGTGACTTAGCTATACATCGCCAGCCATAACAGCACTGTGACTCAGCTGGATGTGGCTGGCCTTAACAAGTGCTAGGACTCAGCTGGACATGGCCTCTCTTAACAGTGCCGTGACTCAGCTTGACTTGGCCGGCCTTAACGGCACTGTCACTCAGTTAGATGTGGCCTTAACAAGCGCTGTAACTCAACTGGATTTGGCTGGCCTTAACAGAGCACTGTGACTTAGCTGGATATGGCTGACTGTAACAGAGAGCTGGAACTCAGCTGGGCATGGCCTGCCTTAATAGTGCTGTGATCCAAATGGATTTGGCCGGCCTTAACGGAGTACTGTGATTCAGCTGTACGTGACCGGCCTTAACAAGTGCTGTGACTCAGCTGGACGTAGTTAGTCTTAACAAAGCACTGGTACTCAGCTGCACATGGCTGGCCATAACAGAAAACTGTAACTCAGCAGGACGAGGCCAGCCTTAATAGAGCACTGTGACTGAGCTAGATGTGACTGGCCTTAACATGGTGCTGTGACTCAGTTGGATGTGGCCTGCCTTAACAGAGGGCTGTGACTCAACTGGATGTGGCTAGCCTCATCAGAGTGCTGTGACACAGATGGATGTGGCCGCTCCTAACAATGAGACTCCTCTCAACACAGGGCTCAGCTGATTCCTACACTAGCAGACCATCAGACTCAGATGTCTCTCTGGAGGAGGAGCGTGAGGGTGGGCGGCAGGAGCGTGAACAGCAGGCTGCCCTGCAGTTGGAGAGGGCCAAGGTGAGCGCGTCTCCCAGCGACCCCTACTGATCTGCTCATGCTTGTACCTTATCAGCAAGGTCTTCTTATCATGGATGTTCTTTGTCCCTGGTTCTTCCTAGGCCAAAGCAGTGGCTTTTGCTGTGAAGACCAATGTTTCCTACTGTGGTGCCCTGGATGAGGAAGTTCCTGTAGCAGGAACCGCCATCTCTTTCGATGCCAAGGACTTCCTCCATATCAAAGAGGTACGGTATCCTGTAGCTGAAGAGGTGAGGATATAAAGTCCCTGCTGCACAGGATAGTGTTTTTATTGAAGCTTCTTATGCCACCTGACTGTGCACACCTGGCAAAGACATTGGCATCTGAAACCTGAGTCCTTCTAATTAAAAGGGAAGGATGGGTATCTCCACAGTACAGAGCTCGTCACGACTGCATCATTCACTCTGTATTGATGTTCTTAGATATACTGAGACTGCAAACTGCCAACTGAATGGCTTACAGTACATCTCTAAACGAAGCCCACTCTGTTTTTAAGGAGAAAAGGGCTTTAAGCAGGCCAGGGGATTCCAGCAACTTCATTATGATCACCACACCATAAGACTGTGGACTTCTGGGGAATAGTTTGCTTACTATAAATGCCTAATATATTCAGCCCAGATGAGCTGAATTCTCCATTTTGTATTTACTGCCTGACTTTCACTGTAATATTGGCAGACAGGCCCAGCTGTGTACCTGTTTTCCGTTGGCTCATGCTGTCCTCTGGGCTGAAGTTCAGCCCAATGTGTGCCCAGGGTGTCTCTCATGGTTTTTATTCGACAGTGTTCTTTGTCACAGTTCCCCCGCAGTCTGTAAGATTCCTGGAAGGCTGAACCTGCACTCTGTTGTGTTTTCTGGCCTGCAGAAGTACAACAATGACTGGTGGATCGGCCGGCTGGTGAAGGAGGGCTGTGAGATCGGCTTCATCCCCAGCCCTCTCAAACTGGAGAACATCCGCATCCAGCAAGAGCAAAAGCGGGGGCGCTTCCACGGGTGAGATTCCGGGGGCTGCTCATAGCACAGCTCATGTGTGATTCTGTGTTGTCAGCTGATGGCCTGGGTTTCAGAGTGGGGACACTGTGTCCTCAGCCGCTCAGGGGGGCTAATTGAGCACAGGTGCCCCTGAGGAGACTTAATTAAAATTCACAGCTCTGTGCTATTTTCTAAGCTGTTTTGATAATGAGGCCACCCTTGACAGATCTACCAGAGTGAGGAGACAGATACAGGGCTGACATTATATTCCTTAAATACTGGGTTAGGGCTAGGGTTTAGGGTTTAGAGTTTAGGGTTACTTACGTGTGAGTAATAGCAACCAGGAAGTTTACTAATATTGCAAAATTATAGCACTCATAGTTAAACAGTGAGCCTACAACACGTACCTCTGATGTGTAAAGTGGCCACACCGCGTATAGATGACACACATCATGACACAGAGTGGACAGCAAACGGTGGAACAGAACACATCATTTTAGGTCTTAAAGTGCAAAGGGGCAGTGGTGACAGTGTGCCACTTCGGCCTTCAGTTTGTGCTTATGCATTCCTGGACATGGCTGATACACAGTACAGCAATTCAGCAGTGAATTTATGCGAACAAGCCCACAGGAGTTCAGATCAATAGTCAACAGTTTCTCGTAGATTCTGTGCTGGTCCACATTAACCTTCAGACTCTTGTACTAAACCACAGAGTGGGCTGTGTTGAAGCCACATGTTTTGCTGAAAGTCGGAGAGGAAGGGATATAGGATAGAGCTATTTTTTATATATATACACACACACACACACACACACACACAGGTGAGAGTGAAGCTTGGGGCCAGAGCGCAGAGGGTCCTGTGCCCCAAGGCAATTGGGGTTAAGGGCCTCACTCAAGGGCCCCATGGCGATTATTCTACTGGCTACGGGTTTCAAAATCACAACCTACCAGACATATGCACAGATCCATCACCGACTGAGCTACTCACCACCATAGTCAGTGTATAGATACAGATGTTTATGTCAATGTACATCAGTCAGATGTAGTGTGAACATACAGATGTTTATGCCAAGGTATGTCAGACTGCTGCACAAAGAAATAAGTACATCACAAAATAAGTGTACTTCTCAAGTAGGATCATAGAAGTAGGTAGTCTCTCAAACCAAGAAACTCGACTGCAAAACAAAATGTCAGAAATGAGTGCATGCAGTGAACAAGTTCTTAATAGTACTGTTGCTAAAGATGGGAGTTTATCGATCCCACAATGCTGTAACAAGCATTGTCATACTGCATGCTTAAATGCATACTAGATGACCTATTAAAACTAAAACGTGAAAATGAAAGAGCCTCTCCCCTGAAACCCAGAGCACAGCGCCACTTGTTCTCTCTCAGCCGCTAATGCTCTGCTCTGCTCCCTGCTCCCTCGCAGTAAGTCCAGTGGGAATTCCTCCTCCAGTCTAGGAGAGATGGTTTCAGGTACTTTCAGACCCACCCCTCCCTCTGCAGGTGAGCCTTCCCAAAGCAGCCCTGGGGATACTGATGAGGTTTAAGGTGCCGCATTGCTTTGAGTAGCTAAGGCCTGAGCTGGAGCCACACCCCCTGGGGCTGGCCCGTCATGGCCTTCTGGGTGCTGGCCACCCCTCTCTTAAAGTGGTACTGTTGTCAGAGATGAGGAGATGTATAACGGCCCCATACCTGTAATGTACTGTGAATTTACTTTTAAAAAGTACTGGTAGACTGATAAGTTCTCTTTACTTTTCCAAATTGGGCCGCGCATGCTTAGTAGGAGGGGTGAGTGTAATGGCAGCTGTGTATATACTCTGTCCACTATTTTCTACTCCCTCTCCAGCCGCTGCCACAGTGACAAAGAGGGGACAGAGCCTAATTAAGCACGGGATGGCACTCACTAACCTATCCCCCCCCCCCCCCGAATCCTCTGCACCGTGCTCAGGGCACGTCTCGAGATGGCACGTGGCCTGTACATGCTCTTAAGGCGACGGCTGACCTCAGAACCTCTGACCAACCACATGAGCACCATCCTTTCATTCCCACACAAAGACTAACACAGTTGCTCCAGCTGGCTTTCCAATGACCCCCATAGCAGGCAGTCTGGGTACAGTACCCCACGTGGGTTCACTGCAGGGGTCTTACAGAAACATGGTGTTACACATATTTGTTACATTTGTGTATTTAACTACAAATATAGTTACATTTGTGTTTAATGGGTGAATTCTTACTTGGTACGACTTTGTATATCCTTATTTCCTTCGTGTTTTGAAATGTCTTGTAAAGTTATACAGGCTGCCATGGCACGGCCTGGCAGAGTGATGGAGTGTGGATCACTCTCCCAGCGCCGTTCCTGCATCACTGTCACGTGTGCCAGGCAGGAATGTGCTGTACTTACTGTCCCCTGCTTTTCTTCACAGGAAAGCAGAAACAGAAGGTGGTGAGTACATATTTTACTTATAAGGTCATATATACTACCATATATGAACGAAGTGGCTAGCATTGGCTAAGGCACCAAGCAAGTCATGGCACAATGTAGATAGGAAAAACACTAAAATGCTCTTCTGGTGCTGAGCTCTTTAACTTCTGCGTCATGATTCAAACTGTGGTTTTCTCTGGAATTGGCTATTGTTAGCCATTAAATTGGATATAACATCAACAGGAGGCATCAGTTATTCAAAAAATTTCATGGAGTTCTTCCTGTTTTATTTTTTGGCAAGACAAGGATCAATAGATTCATGACTCAGTCATACCAATTGGGCCAAGCAGACAAAATGCTGCATTAACTTAGATGGTGCAACTAGAGAAAGGATCCATACGCTCTTTTGTATATTACCCTGTCAGTACATTATGAGTAGGTCACACCAAAGCTCATAAATGCCTTCATAGCTTTTTGTAGAATGTGACACAAGTGGCAGGTACTAGACTGTGGCAAGACAGTGTTCTACTGTGTCAACAGCTGTATGCATACTTGATAAAAATATGGAGTAGTAGTCACGCCTGAGAGCCTGGCCAGAATAAGCAGTCAGAGGATGGATGGATAAATGGAGGGATGGATGGATGGACGGATGGATGGAGGGGGAGCCTGTCAAAAGTTTGAGTTTACCTAACATGTCATGCCAGCACTTCTGCAGCAGTTCCCAGAGATGTAGGGGGTTTGTGGGATGGGATGCTCTGCTTTGACTCTTCAGTCAAGTTTGTGTTCTCTGGGATTGAGGTCTGGAGAACAGGCAAAGTGAGGTCATTTGAGTTGTCCTTCACTTTCCTGTTCTGGGTCATTATCTTGCTGAATAATGAGGAACTGCCCAATTAGCAGTAATGCTGATGGAGTGGCAGGTATGAAATGAAAACCTTGGATTTGGTAAAGATTGTACAAATCATTCTTCCAGCCGCTTACACTGTCCAGGGTCTCGGGGCAAAAGAGCAGCAGAATTGATGGAGATAGTAGTAACTGTACTCATGTGATTATTAATGGTAGGCAATGTGCTAACAGTGCCTCCATCTGTTGACTCTCGCTTCAGACTGAGCACGTTCCTCCCTACGATGTGGTGCCCTCCATGAGGCCCGTGGTTCTGGTCGGACCCTCCTTGAAGGGATATGAGGCAGGTGACTCCGCCCATGGCTCTCTGTACCTCCAATGACTTGATCACCACCTTCTCTCCTCCATTCCTGCCCACATTCTGCACATTTGACCAGCGGCTCTCCCAGCCGAATGCTGCTATATTTTCTGCTTTTATATCCGGGTCTGGAATCCTTACAGTATGTACTGAGGATAATAATGAGGACATTTTTTTTATCAAAATGAAGCCATTTAAAGGGGCAATTTACCCCAAAACTGAAAAAATATATATATTTATAAATTGGAAATATATATTGTGGGTTGGCTTTAGTGTTCTCTGTCCATCTAGGTTGTTCTGTTTAGAGTTGTCTAGTTTTGGAGATATCAGCCATAGAAATGTCAGGCTTCCCTCAAATATAATGAGAGTGAATGGCATTCACATTTAAAAAATTCAACAGCAGTGTCTTAGCAGAAATCATGACCCGGTTACTGAAGATAATCCACAGACTTTGTAGTGAGCAGTTTAATGTAGGAACTTTTTTTTTTACCGAACTCCTCACACCCATCGTATCACTGCTCAGGAGCTATCGCCTGGGCGCTCGTGCTCCTATCTTCTGCACAGTGATATGATTTGTGTGTGGAGTTTGGTAGAAGCTCTCTAAAATGTTAATTTTTAATGGATAAATTTGATCTTTCTCAAAGTTGCCTTTGGTTACAGCAGCATAGCTATACCAGTGATAGACTGAGAGCCCGGAGTGTTTCTCTGCTGCTAAACAGCCTGCTCATTCCCTAGCACGTAGCTCTCCAGCACCCTCTGTGGATGTGAGGTGTCAGAGCAACACCCCATGCGAGTGTTCATATTTAGGCACTGACGTTAGGGGCACTGACTGAACAGGCGGCGGGTAAAGGGTGCAGCCTCCTACCCCGGGGAACCAGAGGTGCCAGAGTTTTCTGTGGCTTTTGCTGCCTTCATGAGAACCTTGGGTTTGCAACACATCAGAGTGCTGCAAAACATCAGAAACGCCACGATGCTTGAAGAACACCATGTGTCAAGAAAATGACTAGAGCTGTCGCTATAAGATGAGAACAAGGATTTTTATGATTTTTAAGGCAAAACATTTATATAAAAAAATAAAAACCTGCCCAACAGCTCACAGCCCTGAGTGGGGTTATTAAGCCTCCACAGTGGCCATCTCCTGTCCTCTGGCCTTTCTATCTGCTGCCTGAATGAAACCTGCCAACACGCCAGCATTTAAAATGCGTGTCTCATGTAGGAACTAATAATCTTCTTTTTTTGATACTTCTTCCTTCCCTTGAGGTGCTACAGACCTCAGTTCTTCAGTTCAGCTGTCTCTGTCAGACTAAACTAACATTAGCAATGTGAGCAGCAGAGTTGGCCGGTGCACATGCATGTGGGAAATGGGCAGAATGGAGAGCAGTTTCGTTGCATCAGTAGCTTAGCCAATGGCTGCTTTGGAAAGACAAACA
Organism: Mormyrus iriodes; assembly: GCA_011763525.2. Taxonomy (NCBI): domain Eukaryota; kingdom Metazoa; phylum Chordata; class Actinopteri; order Osteoglossiformes; family Mormyridae; genus Mormyrus; species Mormyrus iriodes. Next base: position 5,180,400 of record JAAGVU020000035.1, read on the forward strand.
GAAGACCAATCAAAATTGATAAGGGTAACCTGAAGCACCCCATAGTAAACAATGCAGAACCATAAAATTATTATTAACGGTGATGACAAAAAAATCTTTCCATATTGGTTCTCTTTAGCTGTGAGTCTGTTCCTAGAAACTTTATAAGAGCCAGATCTGTTCCACTCTTTGCTTTCCTTCTGTTTTCCTTAACCCTTCCCTCTGTTTCTGCTTTTCTCTCCCTCTCTCATTTCCTCTTGTCCTTGGCCCCTGGGGCAGGTGACAGACATGATGCAGAAAGCGCTCTTTGACTTCCTGAAGCACAGGTTTGATGGCAGGTGAGGTGCCGTCAGTCCACGGGATGGCGCTGTGCTCACACAGCCCTTTTGCAGGGAAGCAGGGCAGCCTTTTCATATTTTGGCCTTGTGTGGGTACAAATGAAGACATCCTCAGCCATATGCCTGTTTCAGTTCCTCAAAACCCACCTGTAAATGTAGATAAATTAATGCCCAGACCAAAGTTGAAAGAAACTCTGCATCGACCAGAGCATATAATGGCAGCGGTCTGTTTCTTGGTGTCTGTATTTGACGTAGGATATCGATTACAAGAGTCACAGCAGACATTTCTCTTGCGAAGAGGTCTGTCCTGAACAACCCCAGCAAGAGGGCCATCATCGAAAGGTCCAACACAAGGTCCAGTCTAGGTATGTTTTACAGGTTTTCATTTTACTTCAGTAATTGAGTTTTCAAGACCTGCAGCATAAAAGCCATTTTGAGGAATGATACATAGTATTTCTGCTTTTGTCTTCCTGACCTCTAGTGGAAGAGCATCAGAAATGCAATAGCTTTCTCTGTTATAGTATATAGTAAATTAGCTGTAATATTAAATGCCTCTTATTTACCATACATTTGACATACTTTTGTTGAAATCTGTTTTGGTTTCCCACAGCGGAGGTCCAAAGTGAGATTGAGAGAATTTTTGAGCTTGCAAGATCCTTGCAGTTAGTAGTGCTGGATGCTGATACCATTAACCACCCAGCACAGCTGTTGAAGACCTCCCTGGCACCAATTATTGTCCATGTCAAAGTCTCCTCTCCCAAGGTAAAGGCAGTGTGCTGCCCATAATGCCACTTCTAGATTTCTTCAGTTATGGAATATCCATTATTTTCTGTATAAAGTTTCCCTGTCTGAGTGTTGTTAATTACTTTGCTAAAGCTAATATCGCTAATATCTTGAGCAGTTTGCAGTCTCCCCCACAGACGGCTGGTACTGTGATTTTCTCTTCTGTGGGAGCTGAGGCACAGTGCTGGTTAATGCAGTGCCTCTGGTGTCTGCCCACAGGTCCTCCAGCGGCTCATTAAATCCCGGGGGAAGTCCCAGAGTAAACATCTGAACGTGCAGCTGGTGGCGGCCGACAAGCTGGCCCAGTGCCCCCCGGTGGGTCTCCGCTCTGCTCCCCTCCCCCAGGCTTGTGCGCTCTGTGTCCCCTCACCTCTATTACTCTCTGGTCTCTTCAGGAGATGTTCGACATCATTCTGGATGAGAACCAGCTGGAGGATGCCTGTGAACATCTGGCTGAGTACCTGGAGGCCTATTGGCGTGCCACCCACACCTCGAGTAGTACCCCTCTGAACCCCCTGCTGGGCCGAAACTTGGGCTCCACAGCCCTGTCCCCGTACCCCAGCGCCATCTCTGGGCTGCAGGTACGTGCCTCGTGCTCACACATGCGGGCCAGCGTGAATTTCTGCTGCTTTATTATGCCTGGCATTTCATTAGCGTTTTTCACTGATGGCATTAATGGCAGCCTGGTATTCTTGAGAAGAACTTTACCGAATTGAAGACCGTATAAAAATGAATCAAATAAAAAGCCCCAAAAGTATGTGGCCCAAGCCTAACGATTGGCCATTTTAATCGCATTAATAGTCGGTGCGTGCCGAAGCAGCCGTGCATCACACTTTGTGTTTGTTCGGCTGTTTCAGGTTCTCATTGCCAGCTTCCAGTGAGTTTTTGTGTCCCACAGGGCCAGAGACTGAGACACGCCAACCACACAGGTGACCACTCGCCTATTGAACGGCGCAGCCTGGTGACCGCCGATGAGAACTACCACAACGAGCGCGCGCGCAAGAGCCGCAACCGCCTGTCCTCCGGCTCACAGCACAGCCGGGACCACTACCCTCTGGTGGAAGAGGAGTACCACGACCCGTACCAGGACACGTACAAGCCACACCGCAACCGCAGCTCCCCCGGGGGCTATAGCCACGACTCCAGGCACAGGCTCTGAGCGGGCGCTCCGGACCGCCCCGGGCCTCCTGCCTCGCCAACCCAGTACCACGGAGCCGAGATGGCCCCTGTCCAGTCGTGTCAGTCTATCCGTACGCGTGATGCAGCCTTTCCCTCTGGCACTGGTTCCTGCCCACACAGCAAACAAATCTGCAAGCCCAATCTGGACGCGTCTGTATTTACACCATGACACCAAACTGACTGAAAGTGGAGGAAAGGTGGCCTTGATGGTGGTGAGAGAAAAGGCGAGGCTGCGTTCGCCTCGCTGTGACTTGGCTGGAGGCATTACATGAGATCCGGTAGCTGCTAGGAGTGTCCAAACGACACGGGGCTCCATTGCATCCGCAGAGCTGGCCACCGGCGTGTCCTGCCGCACCGTGAACCAGTGCCAGCATGCGAAAAGCGCACGCAGAGCGCAGCGGGCACCCGACCTTTTGCACGTTTACGGGGTCGGTGGGGACGGAGCATGACACATTGGTGATGTCCTTCATTGAATCGATCTGTCTCGCTGGCTGGCGCGTCCCGAGACCCAGAGGTGCAGCACAGATTACGTTTTCCAGTGTTATATTAATGGTTGTGACCCTTCTAACGCCCTTAGTTTCAATATTCTCTGCCCAATGACACCTAGTGCTAATTGGGATGCACCCGGGTTGAGAGAGACCCCTTTATTCCTGCCTGAGCGTGACTCACCACGCGGCAGCTTTTTCCAAATGGGATACCCAGCGACATGCGGGTTTTACCGACTGTCCCACGCTTCATCTTCATGTTCCCACTGAGGACAGGGCAGACCCTTCCTCTGCATCGTGTCACACGGATGTCAGGACTTATAAGCTGCTCACAGAGGGGACAAATACAAGGTAGCTCATTGTAATGGAGGTCAGGCATCACTTCATATGCCTTTCTGGGCTTGATGTGCTCAGAACCTGCCTAGAGAACATCTGCTGCTCTTTCCCACAGTGTGAGTTAAAGCCAGACAGATGCTCTCGCTGGCCTGTAATTCATAACTGCTACCTGTTGGTGTTGTGTGCCATTTGCATCATACTGTGTTCTCTATATGCCAGGCATTTTCCCCTACATACAGAACATGACATTACCATTAATAAAAAGTAAAAGGGTTAGAGGTGGACACACTATCAGAGGAAACAGTGAGTTTCTTCCCCAAGGTAGAAGGTCAATCAGAATGTACCTTTTCAGCAGCAGTGTCAATTTGTATCTGTTTATATGATGTTGTTTTTACACGGCGCTGCTTTCTCAAGCCTAGCACAGCTTACATCCCCCAGATTCGATCTTTTTAAATGAAACATCACAATGCTACCATGATCAAAGAGTAACACAGGAGTAATATGATGTTTGCCTGCTCGTCCTGTCTATGTGAAGCATCTTCTTGGTGGTAATAAACAGGTTTTTGAATAAGTGATTGAGTTCATTTGACAGATGGCACTCATCGCTGTACCAAACGTGGAAGGTGCTTAAAACACCTGGCATCGGTTTCGGATGTGCTTTTGCTTTTGAATTTACAGAGTTACAGCATCTCACAGCTCGCCATCTTTTGTAAGTTCAAAAACATAGCAAGAAACAAAGCGTTTTACTGTGTAAGATGGAAACGATGGTATTTAGCACCATTTTGCCTGGGTTGCATTTTTGTTGTAATATTCCCAAACTTTGTTTGTACTTTGCTTTTTTGTGACTATATTTCGAAGCCTCGTTGAAGTCTTCCATGTCATGCTTGTAACTTAGTAAAAATTTGTCAAAAGCTGTTGTAGCTACAGGAATCTTCTTCTCACGTTAAGTGTCATTATCTTCTGGTTAAAATACAACCAATATTATTAGTGCTTATAGAAAAAGTGGGACACTTTGTCACCCTAGATCTAGTGGGCCGTGTCTCATTTAAATTTTATAGATTACCATACGTTTACCTAGATTAGACTGGTTTGCTATGTTTGATTAACCCCTTTTCTAATAATACGTCCTAGTTAATAATTTTTTATTGAGCAATTACTGAGCAACCTGGCCATGCAGTGTGCTGCTTCAAACTCCCAATCCATCTGTGTACAAATGCTTGATGGTAGTATACTGTGAGTTCAGTATACTGTACCCTGGAGCATATGACAAACCTGGTTATTCAGAAACACAGCTGACGTCTAAAGACTCATACTGAAGGCTGCCTTTACTTTCCTCAAACAAGGAATAAACATTTCCCCCTTAGGAGTGATAAGGACTCCTTCTTCCATCAGTAAACAGCACTGCAGGGTACTGCCTTAATTCACTCACGGAGCTGAGAACCCAGGTGGCAGCACTGAAAGTTCTGTGTGGCTCCCTACTTAGTCATCAGCCCTCTTTTGATTTGCTTTTTCAAATCGTTACGCAAGGCTAAATGGGAAGTGTATGTATGTTCGTCATGATGCCGCGCTTGCATACTAAAGAAAAATGGGGGGATATGATCTCTGCAGGGCATTTACCACAGTCATTCATATTAGGGGGCTTTTCTTAAGGGTCCATCAGTAGTTCCTCACCTCAGATTTACACCCTTGATCTTTTAGTCTGCAGTACTCTGAAACGCCGCACCCTTACGTCACCCATGACAAACCTGACGGACTGTGTCTCAAAACGCCCTACTGCCAATACACCGATAATGATATGAAATTTCTGACACAGGGCACCTAGGGGGTGACAAGTGTGGTCAAAGAGAAGCTCCATAGCCAGAGTGCAGAGAATGACCTTTGGTCAGTCTGTGACATGCTATTGGCCGTCACAACGGAATGTTTGATCTGTGCCATAGTAAGACTGTTAACATAGACTGCGCGCCATCATTCAGCTACTATGGGGTCCTCTCTGTAGAGGACTTCCAGAACACGCTATGTCTCTGTGCAGAACATCCAAAACACATTATATTGACTCCAGGTCCCTAGTTAATATTTCCCCTGCTATATGTTTGTGTTATTTTCCTACAATATGAGGAAAATCTGCCATTATGTCCTCAGTTTGATCTACTTACTTAGCAATTAAGGTTCACCCATGATGTTATGGTTTTCTCTTTAAGTAATGGAGGCATATTTTAGGATCACGTGCATGTAGAGCACATTCTGACATAGGGCTTGAACATTGATAGCACAAATCAGTGGAGAAGAGCAGGAGTTTCCTCTGTATGTGAATTAATATGATAAGGTGTCACACCCCAGTGTGTTGCTGCTTTAACAAAGGTGTGAAAGAGTGTATGATTTTCTGATTTTAAATATTATGCTGTCATTAGCTGTAGGACCATGTCTGTACTTCACAATTTAGTAATGCTATAATTCACTTCATTCAGAGTTTGTCAGTTGTGGGCAGTAGTGGAGCTGTCGCCACTTTCGTTCCATTGTTTTATTTGAGCATGTGCTGTTATCATAAGTTTTTGAGAGGGTCAGTTTGTGTCAGTTAAATATTTGATCCATTCAGGTGCTATTTATGTCCAGTGTACTGGTTAAGTTAGGTATAGATTAGGGAGGAGATGAAGGATCACTTGGTTCAGTCTACAAGCAGGGATCAAAGTGGCCTTACCTTAACATCACTCTTAATTGATCTTTGTGATTTGAATAAATGAAAATTCGATGAGTATTGTAGAAGTTTGAAATAATTTCTTATCCATAATAACTTCATGTTCACAATGATTTCCGGTGCAGAAGCTTCTACATGCATGCTGTAAATACACACAGCCCTGATTCTCAGTAAATCAACAAATAAGTAGATTCCTTGAATGGGTGTTCTTAGTCTTAGGAAAGTTTGCCTGCTTCATAACGTGCCCAAATTAGAAAGAGAAGCTGCAATGTTGACTATTCTTTATTATATTTGTCCACATTTTTACCTGAACATTGTGAATACAATTACTGCCTAATTTCTGATAATCATATTACTTTATTGCATCTCATAGTCTTCACAGGAGGATACAAACAGAAACAGTTAATTAATCTGTAGAATATAGTTTCCAGCAAAATAGGTCTAGGAAAGCAGGCAATCCACCAGAAATATCACTGATTTCCTGTATTCTACCATTAGCATTTAGGTGATTCTGAAATAGATAAAATACGTCTGTTGTCTCTTCAAAGTCAGAGACAAACAGGTTTACTCACAGCCATCGTTTAAAAGACTCAATATGCAAAGTGCCGAGTGCTGACTGACATGGAACCTCCAACTGCTGGTCTGATTATGAATGAATGGGACAGGACTAATATTACATATAACATCATCATAAGAGCCTAACAGCTGTGAATTACATAGAGAAACCTTCTGTATGTCTTCTCCTAAGAGCACAACGGGCAACTATAAGACAGCAACCATCTAAGAATGGATGGGCTATTAGTGTAGGCCACCACAGTGTGGTGAGCAATGTCCACTCACATTTTCCTCTAAATTAGTGAAAATACGCTGTCCTGTGTGCATGTGAACTGGCGATATACTGGTGTCCTGCCCACAGTTTACCTTGCCTTAAGCCCAATGCCTTCTGGGACAGGCTCTGTATCACAATAATGTTGACAGGATAAACGGCTGAGTGATGAATGGAACTGGATGTTTGCATGGTGTTTCAAGTGCATAACACATCATACGTGTGTAGCTCATCACAGCTACCCCATTGCCAGCTTCTTATCCCACAATGTGAGTTTGTCAAAGACTGGTGCCACACGCTGGCTGAGGCGCCCCAGCTGCCTGTACTGTTTTGATACTCACTGTCATTTGTGCCATTATCTACTCTCTGGCTGATCTGCTGATCACTGGACATGGAGATGGACAGAAATGTGAATCGCAATCAGAGGCTATTTCACGGAAAAAGTTTAAATGTTTTTTTAATGTGTTTTGTGAGAACCGGCTTCTATATGTCATGGACTGAATGCTAAATTTATTTGCCGAGAGTTCATATCAGAAATTCAGTTAGATCAAGATGGCTCTGTTGTTTATTACATCTAAAGTTTCTTGTAAAGGCTTATTTAGAGGTCACTAATGTATGTGTACAAGACCTTTCACAATGCCACATGCGTTCCTCCTGTTTAGTACTGCAAAGTTTATCGAAAAACCCTTCCTTTGAAAGATCAACACTTGCCTTCTAACTTTTCATATTTTTACATTTTTAGAGAACCCCTGAACACATTTCCACAAGTCGACTTACTCTGGACACGTTTTTCCATTCTATACTTATCTGTTTTTTTAGGGATTATATAATTTCCAAAACCTAAAGTGATCCATGACTACATGCCCTCCATTTCTGAAGACGCGCAGCGATAATAAATCGAGATGCTTTTTGCAGTGCTGCAGCTGCAGCATCATCTACATCTCTACACTTTTTATATGAACAAAAGAGACCTCCGTTTTCAAAGCTGGAGGTATGATTCTGTACAATCAGTTTATATTACAGTACTGAAATACTGTTTCTTTACTGCCACACCATCGACCATTATAACTGCAGGCGATTTACCCCATGAAAATTGTCCCTCTGAAAGGAAAGAACGACTATAATGTATTTTGAAATATTCATATTAATTTTAGTTTTGTTGGTTTTACAGTAAAGCCTTAACAGTAGGGTATTATGAACAGACTGCATGCTTCAGTTTCAACAGCCTCTCTGTCTCTATCTTGCAACACCACTATTGAGTTATCTGTGCATATATATAAAAAGAAATTAAGAAGACTACTTCTCTGCCTGAATGGCCATCTCTACATGCATTTCTACATGAAGAAACTTTCTTTTTTGTTTTTTCTCTTTTGCTCCCAGGAATAAAACTTTGGTTCTGTGCCGTAGCTAAAAAGGCATGCTGGACTAAAAAAGAAAAAAGAGAAAATCATTTACTATGCAAATGTGTACAGTGGTGCATGCTGAGCCCCCCCCACAACCCCGACACCCGGCCCCCTGCTACGTCCCTGCTTCTTCTGAGTTTCACAGTTCAAATGAAATAGTGCTGTTATTTTCGTGGAAGATGATATCTAAAAGGGTAATGCAAAATTGCATGAGTAATATCATGTTTTAATTTATAACTGTATATTCAAATAAGAATATGTTTTATGGAAAATAGATGTGTAAGAACAAATTTAGCTCCATTTAAAAGTTTTCTAAAATAAAATGGTAAATTAAAAAAGTTTGCTCTCCTTTTTGCTGTTTATCTGCTTTTTAGCTAGTCTAGCTAAGCCTTTCTTTTACTGTCATATAAATATGGTCTTTTTCTTTTCAGTGTGTCATTGAGGTATTTACTGTGGAGCTGTTTATCATATGCAAATTGCATATATTCTAGAACATTTTAAACATCTTTATTCTCACTACAGACATGTTCTTCTTCGAACGCATTACATTTATAAACGATCATATGAGAATGGCATAGAGGTGGGTGGGGTCATGAAGTTGTGGCGTTGTGTGACTTCCCATCATTAACCTAATCATTAACCTAAACTGCCCATGGTGTATGAGTGTGGGTGTGTGCCCTACGATGGATAGCCATCCTGTCCAGGGTGTACCCTTCTTCTGCCAAGTGTTACCCGGTAAAAGCTCCTTAAATTAAATAGATAAACAAAATATAAATTCATTATTTCATTTTAATTTGTTTGTTCTTCTGTAAGTTCACCCTAGTATTAGTAAATCGACAGCGTTTTTGTAATCAATGATTATTTAATTCTTTGCTAGTTAGCAGCTCCTAAGTAGCTGAATGATGCACCTGTGACTTCTGATGGTAAACGGAAATTATAAACCAGAGCTGCATTCACTATATATATATATATATAAATATATATATATATAAAAAAAGCTCAGGATGGTTTGTCCAAGACAATGCATCAAGAAAAGCGATTAAGATGCAAAGCTGCCATCGTGCCCACAAGTTGTTCAGCGTTGCGAGAATAAACGCGGCAGGGCAAAATGAGTGTTTTCACTGTGATTGTAACAAATATAGGTGGCCTTCAAACGAAAAATGAAAACATCGGACAGCTTTCGTGCAGCTGTATAGCGTTAACTGACAGAGCGAGGAGGCGAGCACAGTGACAGTATGAATTCCAACAACAAGAAGAGGACAAAATGTAGTGAGGAGTGTTTGTGAAATTGTAAAATATTGTGCACCCCATCCCCGCTAACTGTAAGATCTGTTTAACGACGTATGATAAATACGTACATTTAAATATATCATATCATATATATTACAGCATATGATTCAAAATATGATTATATTTTGAAATACATCACATACATAACTCTGAGGGAAGATAAATAAGGCCCTTTGCCTTATCATCAATTTTAGAATATTTAGGTTGTAATCTACAAATGTCTTTTTTTTTAATTAACTTCATAGACGGAGCAGTGTCCACATTCTCCGATTCCACAGCTCCGCGAAATCCAACTAGTCGCATCGTTTCGTAACGCCTTGGTGTGCGCATGCGCGCAGCGATGACGATTGGTCGCCGAGCCGTGCCGAGTCGGGTCGATCCGGTCCACAGTCGCCCCACGGTGTCGAGCTCCGAGCTCTTCGGCCCGCGAAGCGCAGACTTGCCTTGTCCCAGTTTTCATAGTACTACCCGAGTAGCGGACGTAACACCTGAGCCTGTGTTTGGATGACGGTTTATTCGGCTACCGCCATGCTAGTTAGCGGCGCGTTTCCCGTGACAGAGCTGGAGCTGGTGGCCACTGCCTAGCTAACGCTTAGCCTGCTTTGTTTCGCGGTGGCGGAGAGGCGCTCCGGCCGCCTCACGGGCCCGTCGCGGCGATGGGTATCCTCTTCACCAAGCTGTGGAGGCTTTTTAACCACCAAGGTGGGTACCGTCGTGTGTTTCATTTCGGGTTTTATACGACGTGACTGCAGGTTTCGAGGCGATGACGCGAAGCGCCGCGGACGGGCTCGGCTTCCCCCGGCAGTCGCTGCTGCTGTGCCCCTGGATCGGGCGCCGTGCCTTTCGGTTAGTGTCGTAACCGACCTGCTGTCGGTGCTGTCTTAGGCTCGCCTTAGCTGTCAGGATTTGAAAGCTATCCTCGCGAATGTTTAGCGCGACCTGGCTGAATTTAGCATGTCTAGTTAGCTGGCTAGTCGCATTATTCTCGCTTTACCCACGCGATCATACTGACTATAGCGGCCGCCGGGTGATCGGCTCTGCTGGAAGGGGACCCGCCGGATGCGGCGGACGGTAGGTGCGGCGAGGTGACACACGAAGCGGCCGTTAGGGTTACACTCTAGCCGTGAGCTGACTATAGCTTATTCCAGATAAATATTCAGACTAAAGTGCAGGGGAATTAGCGCGTCATACGAGGCCATAAAGTAAGAGTTTATGCGCCTGTGTCTGTGTCGTATTCTAAAAGGTTTAGTGTGTTACATGCAGCGGGAAGTATTTTACATGTAACTGTAAAACTTACATGTAAGTTTCATGTGAAATCACAGGAAAGGTGACACGTGCATACCGTGACCCTGTGAGAGCATCTCTCATTCCTGTCCGTCTTAAAAAAAAATTGGAGTTTTATTGATTACTTGAGAAAAGGCACCAAGCAGTGGCGCACTTGAGGTTTGCTTCGGGGATGTTGCGAGATTCAGGGTGTTATTTTGGGCTGGATGCAGGCACCTGATCCGCTCCTATCCATTATGAATGATGCTGTTTCCATGAGCGTAATGCCGCCGGTCCAAGCCGTTCTATGGCCCTGATGGCTGCTCTTCTTGCCATGGCTCATGTTTCCCTGTAAAGTTATCAGGCCTCAATAAGGTTGGACTTGGCATGTTCTCTCAGTGCCTCTGACCCAGATCAGTACACTATGACACCTTTCTGTAATGTAGTTATCGGAGAGTGGGATGCACATTACATGTAAATGTTAGTGGTCAATGCAAGTGTGTCATTCCTGTTTATATAGTTTTTTTTTGCCACTAATGAAGCATGAGTGAGAGTGTGTATGTGGTCTGTGATGGACTGGAATCTTATCCAGGGTAAACCCCTGCCTTGTGCCATCATCTCCCTGTGATAGGCAACAGGCACTCCTGTGACCCTGACCAGCATACATGCTTAGAAGTTGAATGGATGGATGTTTTGTGGCTGCTTACTGCATTTTACATGATACGCAAGATGCTCATGTTACTGAAGGTAGTCTTCTGTCAGTCATGGTAAATGGATAGCAGACCTGGTGAGGTAGAAGAGCACTTGCATGATTCCTAATCCATGTTCTTGGCTTCTAAGCCCCTTACTCTTTTGGAATTACACGTACTGAACCTTGCCTCAACAAAGTGCCACTTAGTATCAATCATTTTAAAACAGATTTTGTGAAGTGTAACAACTCCAGAAAAGGGTAGGAACAGTCACTGATACATCAGAACAATGGCCTCAGCAGGTTCTGGACTGATTGAATCCTGTAAGTATTCAGTGGTCACAGAAAGAACAGGCGCTACTCAGGGTGTGTCTTCCACTCTGCATGCAAATCTGTGACTTTTATAGTAGCCAACAATTCAGTGATAACCTAGTAGTCTTTAAGAATGCCATCCCAGTTATCAGTCCAGTTTAACTGTCAGTCAAAACGCAGCGCCACTTGCTGAACATTTTATTTACTTAAGTAAGAATACATGTACTGCTCTCTAGAATAAAATGAGACTAATGTCCCTGTTTCTCCTGCATTAAGAAAAGAATGGGGTGTGTGTTTGGTTTTGTATCCTTTTCTAATTGTTCTCTATTCTTTTAGGTCATGTGATCAGCACCCTGTCTATTTTTCTTTCAGACCGTATAGACAGGAAGCCGCAGCATGTGTGAATGCAGATGTGGAACTGCACAACTCAGCAGCCCTGTGTGCCCCTTAACCTACTACAGTGTCCTGTTAGCAAACATGCAGATTAAATTCAAATCTCAGGCACCAGTGCAAGCTGCAGCACAACTTCTCCCTTACCCTGTTGCACTTCGACACATTTTAGGTTGTGCCATCGGGTTGTAGCCTTTCAGGCCTGTCTATGGTAGAGATATTGAAAGCAGAAAGGGGCAGTAAGTTGTGTGTGCTGTAGAGCGGTCATGATCAATCAATTAAACTCAATTACTCGATTACTAAAAATTTTTCCTTCTCGATTACTTGGCAATAGGGTGGAAGGGAGCAGCGCATAGTGGATGAAGGTGAAAATAAGGAGCAAAAACCATCAGTTGTGTGAAAGCACTTCACATTTAAAGTGAATGAAAATGCAGTCTGTCAGAATTGCAAAGCATAACTTATCACCACAGCTGGCCTGCAATGCAAATACATGTTAAATAAGAATTCTGGGTTTTCCACACTCACCCAGTAATGCGAGGTTAGCCCTAGATACGTGCCATTTAGTAGCCTAGCCTCATTGTCATCACTTTCACTGTAATTCATTTTGCTTAATTTAATTTGTACAATTTCTCTGTCAAAACAATTGCTGCTAAAACAAATGTTAACCCTGTTGCTTAGCCGCATCATCTTACATAATACGGTACATGTAAACCATTTAATATTAATAATTTTTGTGAACGTATTGTGTGTTTTTAGTGTGGTTGAATGATATTTTAAGTTTTTGCAATGTATAAAAAGTTGAAAACTTACTATATAGCCAAATAGAACTTATCTGTCAACAGGGTCTGTCAGATAAGTTGGTGGTATTGTCGTTAGTTGTGCCAACAGACACAAAGCAGTGCTGATAGTCACTTGCCTTTGCTCAATATCGTCTCTATCAAATACAAAATATTTCCATACAGCGGAAGACGAATGTCTTTTCGTTGCCAGTTCTAGTTCGCTTTTCTCCTCCTTTGTTCGTTTTGTTTAATTTCTCACAAACTCGCCTGTAAGTGAATCAAACAGGAACGACGAGAATGATTGAGTCTCAGAGAGCGCATGCAGATCTCATGCAAAAGCGGGAAACTTCAGACAGATTTTTTTTTTAACATACACTAGATAATTATAAACGGGAACCATTGTTAGAATTGCAAAGCTTGTTAAATTTTCTTTCCTTTGACTGACCGAAAATGTTTTAACGCAGCGTATTGATGGTTTGAACCCAGCAGACTATTGCAGTCCTTGCGATGTCACAATTGAATGTACATGAAATGCAAGTCAGTGTTAACATGGCACATGTTACAGACCGTTAGGGCAGCACAGTGCTGCACATTTCTGCTCTGTGCAGGTGGAGTTTGCGTGTTTACCCCATGTGTGTGTGGCTTTTTCATGGTCTTTGGTTTCCTTTCACTGTCCAAAAACATGCAACTTTAAATGAATTGGAGCTTAAACTGACTGTATGTATGACCCTGCAATGGTTGGTTGGTTCCTGCCTAACGCCATATACAATGCATATGATATAACATAATGTGATATATATATATATATATATATATATATAAATGATTACTCGATGAAAAATAATAATCGACATCGACAGCCATAGTGTGCTGTTACCTTCTGACCCCCTCTCTTCCATGTGGTATTATCAGACTGCAGGCAGCTGAGGCCCAGCCAGCTCTCGTCTCAGCTTACTGACTCAGTGGAAATGGGGATAAACAATGAGAGTGCCCATTGGTCTGGCATTTAGTGGCATCGCCCCCTAGTGTGTGCATGTTGCCTTTTCTTCCTGCATTTTTTTCATTTGTTTTGGCTACCCTGTAAAAAGTTTACAGGAGAGGCTGTGTGAAACATGGGTGAAAGGGGCTTTTCTTGTATTTTTCTTACAACCCCTGTGAGCCCTGTAATGCTCTTCATGTTGTACAGCTGAGTGCTCAGTGGCCAATGCTGTAGCACAGTTGTAGGTTCGAATCTTGCCTCACTTTCTGAATGGAGCTTGCTGCTATCCCAGTGTACTAGGGTATACCTTCCCCTTTTTCCTTGTCCTTTCTGAGACAGATTTCAAGCAGGCTGTGATTCTGGATAAGTGATTATGTGAAATTGATGTTTACCTGTTTATCATTAACTCACTTCATTGTATTCAAATCAAGTTTCCCTTCCTTGAATGTCTTGGCAGGGATCCACATTGGGGCACTCGCCACTTTTAGATCTGTTTCGCAGTCACCCTCTCCTGCATAAGGTGTACCATCAGGTACAGTGACGGGCCCCTGCAGAAGGCTCGTTGGCTCAGGGTTACATTACTTCTGTAAGGAAATTCTTAGTAGGTGTGCAATGACCTTTTCAATAATGAATAAAAGCAGAGTACTTGGTTTTGGTTGCCTATGTTCCTATGACCATTTGTTCATACAGCTTTTGTTCTTAGCTGCTCTCGCATCTGGGTAGCAGCTGCCTGCAGTGCACTCACATGACCTTCTGTGCTAGCGCGTGTGAATGTGAATGCATGCGGCTAGTCATGCACCATAAAGCAGGTGCCTCTGTTCGTTTACCCGCACCGTTTCTTCCCAGCAGATGCTGCCTGCAGGCTCGCCTTGGTGCTGGAGGGAGGGGGGTTGGGCAGGATCTGTGGAATGCAGCTTTCTTCTGCCCCCCATGTTAGTGTGTGCACAGCCAGAAAGTAGCATTTTCGTAGCAGCACATTTGCATTGGCTTCTCTCTAAGTCCTTCGCTTTGTGTGAACTGGTGCGTAAGTGAATGTGTGAGTGTCCTGCAATGGGCCGCTGTCCTGTCCAGTGTGTCCTGGCCTTAGGCTGTATGTTTCCTCGTTTTTGTGAACTTCTCCAAGCCTGTTTGGATAAGTGTTTCCTGAAAAGAGACATATTTCACCATTCATCTTCCACATAAAATACAGTGAAACTGATCTGTGTATATTGATCGTGTTTATTTTATGAGTGGTGCTTGGCTGTTTGTGCAAACATTATGTGCCAACACATATTACATGTACAATGTACATGATGCCTTGTATATGTTTTTAATTTTTAAAATGAATGCTAACATTCATTTGAACCATTTTGTGTTTTTTCAGAGCACAAAGTCATCATTGTGGGTCTGGACAATGCTGGGAAGACCACTATATTGTACCAGTTGTGAGTATTCTGAAGCCTCTGGTGGACTGTGAAAAGGGGGGGGTACCCCGTGGACCCAGTGCGCCTGGGTGGGCTTGGCTGCATCTACTTTCCCTCCATTACATGACACATGACAGAAAGCATATCTGAGCGACAAGCCTTGCATGCTCACTTTTTTCATGGAATATAATATGAATTTAATATATGTATATATAATGTAATGTGCCGGCAAAGTGAAAAGCTGTAGACGACAGTACAGTGATGGCGGCTTCCCCAGTGGTACAGTGAAGTCAGGCGCTCGCCCTGCTCATGCAGCAGCATCATGAACTGTGTGCTAATTATAAAGCTCTGTGAAATTCAGATGCATTCTTTACCTCCAGCCTCTGGGAAATACTGCTTTTGCTTGACAGCTTTTCCATTGCGTCTCGATGAATGTTATAATTATAATTGGTAGCATTACAAGTTGTTTTGTTAGCACCAAGGTGACAGCATGAGCCAAGAGTCTGTAAAGAGTATGTGAATGTGGAATTCATATGTGGCCTCCAGTACCACGCTTGAACACTAGGGGAGTAATGTGGCTGTTTGCTTCTGGTTTATTCCTGGCTGCTGTTTTCAAAATTTGCAGATGAATGCTGTGTTTTTAACTGATTTTGTTTTCTTGCTGTAAAGAAATGCTGCTAATGTGTGAACTTTTGTTTTTGTTTTTCGTGGAGTGCAGTTCCATGAATGAAGTGGTCCATACCTCGCCCACAATCGGCAGCAATGTGGAGGAGATTATGGTCAACAGCACGCACTTCCTCATGTGGGACATAGGCGGGCAGGAGTCGCTGCGGTCCTCCTGGAACACCTACTACACCAACACAGAGGTGTGTGTGTGTATATCTGTACTTGTGTACTTCTGCCTTTTTATTAACTTAATATCTGTGTTTTATATTGTATGATTCCTACTGGACTTCAAGTATGTGTAAATAATTACATATGAATAAATACGTATCTCAATATTATAATTTTAAATATATACTTATATTTAAGAGGTTCACAATATATGGCGATTATCAAGGGCAGAGTACAGTTTGCAAAAGCAAATACCAACAGTAATTAGCAATGGGAAATGGCTGCTGGTTGTTCCAGTCTGTAATATAAGGAATCTTGTGAAAGTTATTTCCTACTTCCGATGAGTTGTAAGTGGAGTACAGATCAGTTTGCAGTGTAGCAGAGGGTAATGAGCTATGGCCAGTTATGCTTCATGAATGAGTGGACATGGGCGACATCGTTCTCAGCTCCTTACATGAACCCTCTCCTCAGTTTGTCATCGTGGTGGTGGACAGCACAGACAGAGAGAGGATCTCTGTCACCAGGGAAGAGCTCTACAAGATGCTCGCACATGAGGTGTGTGTCAGTTTGAAGTGCTGCACCCCACAAACCTTCACCCTGTAACTCTGTGCAAACTGTTGTCTTAGGGCGCGTTTCCGCTGCCCTAGGTACTGTACTTTTGGTACTTCAAGGTGCTGGTTTTCCACTGGCGTTAAAACTGGTACCGGTGCTGAATGACATCACAGCGCAAGGCCGGGGTATTTTGTACTGGATTTAAAAAATAGTTGTAGTGTATTATAGGGCTGGATGTGTGATATTTATACCAATATCCTGTGTAATGCACATGCAATTCTCACACCGCTAGTCAGCTAGATTAAGATCAGGCTTTTTCATGCCTTCAATTCTGTATGGTTTCAGTTTTGCTAAAACATTATTCTGCCATAGGAAAAAAAAGTAGGACATTTAGCAATTTTAATGATTTAAGATTATCTAGTGTGTGTTTTTAAAAATCACTTTTGCTTGCACGCTGCATGCTTTCTCCGCCAGAATCATAATCATTTTCATCCATGCTGTTTAAATCACTCCTAGATGAGTTTGTGAGAAATTTTGTGTTGAACTCCTTTTTTGCTTTATAAATATCCCAATATTAATTACAACAAAATTACAATTAAAATGACAGTTCAGTTTATTGCATCTATTCTTCCGACCAGATCGCAGTTAAATCTCTTCATTTGTCCACCCATGCATTATTACTACTTTGTTTGTTTGTTTTTTTTTTTACTTAGTATATTGTTGTTTTCTTAGTTTGTAACTGTTTTCAAGGCGGCAGTTGTATTTTGTTTTAGAAGTAGGCTATTTGCATGTTCAGTCGACAAAGAAAGTGTTTGCAAATCCCACCCCAAAGTACCAAAAAAGTACCCAGCTGGTTTTGCACTTTAGGTACTGAAACTTTTGGTACTGGTACTTAGCTGGAAGTCATAGGAAAAGGGAAAGTACTGAAAGTACCGTACCAAAAGTACGGTCCCTGGTGTGGTGGAAAAGTGCTCTTAAGGCTGTGCAGTCACCAAGTTGTCGTGCCCACTTTGGTTTGTGATTTGTGAATTCACTGATTGATGTCAAATTAGATTCTAAAGAAATTTTCTGTAAATAAAATTGATGTGGCTTTTGTTATCCGATTAAACACATCCATGAATTGCTTCCCGCTCTCTGTCCCCCAGGACTTAAAAAAGGCTGGCCTGCTGGTGTTTGCCAACAAGCAGGATGTGAAAGGTTGCATGTCAGTGGCTGAGATTTCTCAGAGCCTACAGCTCACATCCATCAAAGAGCACCAGTGGCACATCCAGGCCTGCTGTGCCCTCACTGGCGAAGGGTATGCCGTCCTCCTTAGGGGTTAGCTGACACTTGGACTGTGCAGTTGCTGTTCTTTGGAAAAGGGTCAGAGGACCATTCCAGCTGACTATTACCAAAAGGTCACATCTCTAGTGAAAAGCCCGGTTCCTTGAGCTGGTGCTGCTGGAAACCCACCCTATAGTTGTACAATTGTTGCCTGCATATCTGTCATCACAGAAAGCCGATCTCTCTTTTTCACAACTGTAGGCTGTGCCAGGGTCTGGAGTGGATGATGTCACGGCTGCGCGTCAGATGATCTCAGCCCCGCCTCCTACCCCCCCCCCCCATCGCCTCTGAGGAAACTCGCACGGGACCCTCACAGTTATTTATTACAAACAGTATTCTGACTGGGAACTGCGAACAAAATAAACAAAACGAACACTACTCCAGCAGGACTCCAGCAGGAGGTGAACAGGGAATTTCATGTTGTCCATGGTTATGCTCCAGGACTCTGATGAGGAGCTGAACTCTGGCTGGGGAGCCTCCCAGATCTGGGCTTTGTAGCGGCCTCTGGCTTCAGTGTGCCTGCCTCTGGCTCCTTTAATTTATGGGTCCTGCGGAGAGTGAGGGCTAAACGCACCCCTTTCAGCTGTGTGAAGTACAGAAAAATAAAGTCTTTATTTGTTATAGGCGCAGCTTCTTTTTATGGGCTGTTATTGCAGGTAAGAATGTATTGAATTATCATTTGTTCCCATGGCAGACACCTCAAATAGCTGTCCCGTCTCTTCTCTGAAATGAATAAGGTTAAGATTTACACAGATAATTGCATGTCTCACCCCTATATATTTGCAAAGCAAAATTCCAGTGCGAAGGTTTTTTTTCTGAAAAAAAAAGAAAAGGTTTCTTTTTCTACTGTCCTAATCAATCTGGCTGATGACGCAGGCCTGAAATTTAATACAATTGGGAATAACCTTTATACAGGGTTTTTTAAGCTAGAGGTAATGATAGCATAGAATGCTATGATTGGTTACCACGCCCACATTTGGACATAATTAAGATAATTTAACTGTAATTGAAAACCACCCCAGTGGATAATTGCTGCTACATACAATATCAGCTAAGCTAAGTGTGACGCAGAGAGATTTGAGGGACAAGTGTGAGGTAAATGGCCAGCAGTCCTATTTGCTCCTGACATATTTATTTTCTGGGATTCCTAAGATCTCAGAAGTGAAAGCAGGTGGCGACTGCAAACAAAGCTAACACACTTTCAACAGCACTCATAATGCGCTGCCAAGCTTGTCTTTCCCAATCCTAGTTGCTTGCAATAAGGTTTTGTTTAGAGTAGCATCAGTATGAGATGGGAATATTTATGACCTCAACTTGGCATCTACATAACAGAAAATAATACCAAATAAGCCTTTCTGGAGGTCTACTGTTTAATTTACTGTGACATCAGGGTCAGTTCATTTCTTTTGTGTTTATTTCTCTCTCTTTATGACAATACAACTCAGTTTCCAAAAAGTTAGGCTGCTGTGTAAAATGTAAATAAAGCAGAATGCGATGAATTACAAATCATATAAACCCATATTTAACTGAAAACGGAACAAAGAACAGATGTTGAAACAAATTTTGTTTTATGACAAATGTATTCTCAGTTTGAATTTGATGCCAGCAACCAGTTTAAAAAAAGCTGGGACAGGGCGTGTTTACCACTGTGTGGCATCACCTCGTCTTTTAATGTTTGGGAACAGAGGAGACCAG
>JAAGVU020000035.1:5200325-5228146 GCA_011763525.2 Mormyrus iriodes
TTCTACTACAGAGCCGTGCTGTTGTAATACGCACAGAATGCGGTTTGGCATTGTCTTGCTGAAATATACAAGGCCTTCTCTGAAAAAGACATCTGCACAGCAGCATATGTTGCTCCGAAACCTGTATATATTGTTCAGCATTAATGGTGCCTTCCCAGATGTGCAAGCTACCCAAGCCATGGGCACTAATGCACCCCCCATACCATCAGTCTCCTCTTTAGTCTGGAGGGCGCGGTGTCCATGATTTCCAAGAAGAATTTGAAATTTTGATTTGTCAGACCACAGGACAGTTTTCTGTTTTACCTCAGTCCATTTTAAATGAGCTCGGGCCCTGAGAAGTTTCTGGATCATGTTTAGGAGACTAATGTCTGAGACCACCAGAATGAGGATATTTCAGTTAAATATATTCCCAGGATATATTTCAGGATATTTGTGATGCAAACCGGCTAACTGGAGCAGTATATGTGAATTACAGCTGAAATGCCACCTAAAAGGATGGCTGTTTGCTCTACCAATCGCTTTTATTTCCTTCCTTAGGCAATTAACTCTCTTGCCCTGAGGTTAGTTCATTCACTATTCTTAGGAACACACTTATATGTATTTACTGATTTTTGGGTGTGTTTATTACGGTAATGAGACATACATTATAAAGACAATGACTTATGGTTTACGTCAACATATGGGGAAAATGTCTTTGAGGAAAATAAATTATTACAATGTTACAAATATGGTATGTAAAAACATTGAGTGTTTTCCCCTCCCCGTATTATTAACTCACTGCTGCAGGGCTGCCAACTCTCACACGTCTGGCTTTATATTATCCCATTATAAACCTAAAATTAACTACGTTAAAAGCATCAGTGATACTGCTACTGCACTGTATTACTGTACTGTGTTTCACTGTGCTTAACCGTGTTATAAGCCCGTCGGCGCCGGCGTTTCCCTGGGCAGGGACCCGTGGCACGGCCTGTCGTGGTGACCTCTTTTTAACGTGATGTAACAACTTATTCAGCAGGCGTCGGGCATCCTATACTGTTGGTCCCCAGAACAGTAAAAACAGCAAGGCGTGAGCATTCTATAAACGGTGCCCTCGGTCATGCGTCATGATGTCTCAGCCAGTCACCACATGTCACCTTTTATAGGGACAATCGTCACAATAGCGAGCTTACCTCATCTTTTCTCTCTCTCTTTTTTTTAATTACCGCTAATCAGTGGCGGATCCTGGCAAGGGCAATTGCGCCGACTTAGCAAACGTTGGGCGCCAAACTGTCCCCCAGTCCACAGCTTAACAGTCACAGAGGCGATTCTAGGGACTCTGGGGGCAACTGGCTCTCCCCCAACATGGTAAAATTTATTGCAATTATTTTAGTGTGAAGTCTAAAAGGTGAATAACATTAATTAATTATATCAACATGAGAATTTAATAAACCCAAGTCCTTTATTTTCACTGTTGTGAAAAACATCCATCCATCCATCTATTTTCTGTACCTTTGTCCTTATGCAAGATTGCAGGGGTCTGAAGCCTTTCCTGGAAGCAACGGGTGCAAGATGGAATAACCCATGCAGAATGGGGCACCAACCCATCACAGTTGTGAAAAACAAAACACACAAACAAAACAGATTTGTTGTTGCAATGTACTATGCACTATGTTGTTACTTGCCTTATCTGTCCTGTTGCTATGCCCAGTACTGATCCTAGCTGATGTGATGCTCTAGGCGAGCATCATTAATGACACCCACATTGCAATTTCACCTGTATGGGACGGTGACCCTTCAAAAGATGCCACCCTTAGGATATAGCCCATGTTTCTCTTGCCAGGATTCGCCAATGAAACAGGTGCTTTGGAGTCATAAACTGAAATAAGATTAAATATCAGCAACCATACCAGCTGTAGTTCAGACTAAGTAATCCATCTGAAGATGAGCAGATTTGGGCCTGGCTAGTTCTTGGATGGGAGACCAGCCAGGAAAGTGGGGTTATTGCTGGAAGAGGTGTTGGTATGGCCAGCAGGTTAGCCCATCCTGTGGTCTGTATGGGTCCAGTGCAGTGACAGGGACACTCTCCTGTAAAAATGGTGCTGACTCTTGGTTGAGATGTATAACTCCTGCCCCTTTACCACCTTAGCTGCTGTTTAGTGAATGTACTGGTGCAGAATGGCTGTTGTTGCATCATCCAGGTGGGAGCTACACAGTGGTGGTGGTTGAAGTGGCTCCCGATTGGTTCTGTAAAGTGCTATATAAATGTAATGTTCATACAGAATACAAAATCTTTTATGATGGTATTCCAACGTATCAATTAATCATACTAAAAATAAAAATTTGATGGCCCCATTAACAGCCTTTGCTCATTTTGAATCCCTGGTCTTCTTGTTGCCTCTTCAATTACAATGTTGTTTTTTCCTTGGGTCACATCATGCTGAATTTTCTACAGAACATGTCTGTGAGAAAAGCAGATTTGTGCGGATACGCTGAGGCACTTGACATGAGGTGCAGTAGGATTTTGTGCATTGTTTTTGTTACTATGACGAGCAACATAAAATGGGGTACTTGTGTCAAATATATTTGATGGCAAAGAGCTGACATGCCTCTAAGTATGTGCTGTTCAGGATATTATTGTTCAACCTCACCCCATCCCATCCATCGCCACATGATTCATTTTATCCAAATGAAGTCCAAACCCACTATGTTCACTTGTCGCCTGCAGTTCTGGGAAACAAAAGACAAGAAAGGCATGTAGATACTACATAAGTGATGACAGGGTAACTGTCCTTAAAACAACACGGAGTGCCATGATATTGCTGCTGTTTCTAGGCTGTGAAAGCAACTGGCCATCATCACATAGATGCAATACCTAATATTTAAAATGTGTTAACGTTGCCACTTATTAATTTTGTAAACAGCTGTGTTAGCCTTATGGCAACACAAATCAGTTTTACTCATCTTCCAGCCAATCACGTTATGCTGCTAGCAGACCATGTTTAGGACTTACCTCAGTGTCTATGCGTATCAGTTCATTCCAGTGTGAAGCATGAAGCATGACAGTCTTTGCAGACCGGCATCTGATGGAGCTTGCTTAGGTGCCACTTGTTGGTTAAAGTGCCATCACTCCACCAATTATACAGATTCAGGTATCCAGGAGTAAAGGGAAGAAATGCTTAAGTAAGACATAACTCAAGAAATCTATGTCATAAAGCAAAGATTACAGAAGAGGTAAAGCCGTTAAATCATGATATAACTGTCTCAGATTTTTTGTTATTAAACTTGCCAACTGTTCAATGCATACCATACCATATCTTAGGTCTTTTACAAACAAAGTATCCAAAAAAACAGCCTCTGATTTAGTAAAAGGTTTCATTTTGCAGCAAGGAGGCACCACCCCGCGGCACTGCGCTAACACGCCGGCTGTGGACAGGAGCAGCCTCCTCTGTCGTGCTTTTACCTTGAGGATGCTTTCTTCTTCTGCCCAAATATGGGGGTCAAGGATTTGCAGAGATTATTCAGCTGTCTGCTGGGACACTTTGCCCTGTAATTATTGTCTCTGGAGTTATTCCACATGTCAGATGTAAACAAGTAAAACACATTTGTGTGAGTCAACAGGACTGTCAAAATAAGGTGACATGCCAGGCGCCAGTGTATTCTGACAATTTTTGTGCTTTCTTGTAATCTTAGCAAGTGAACACAAACAAGGAACTTGGTGGTAACACGTAGAGCAGGTAGTTCTCCTTCTGTGTTGGTCTGGTCACACATACATGAGATTTTTTTTCAGATCTTCAGTCTTCCAGCAGCTTGGACAGGGTCGTGGCTCCTTCAGAACTTATTCATTCTATCTTCAGGCACAGATGCAGCACTTTCAAAATGTCCAATCCCAACTTTTTCCTAGACGGCCCTTCAGGATGGATAGCTCACTGTAGACCACTGAGCCCTTGTCATCTTCTCTCACATTTGTTTCTGTGGATTTGCTGAACAGGTGGTCTTTTCGCGATCATTCTGTATAATTAGCCTTTGAAATCTGAGGAAGCTGCTCACAGATTGGCTGGCTGGACCACATGATAATCAACCCTGATGGGACCGTGTGGTCTTACCCAGCGTTTCACAGGAGGGAAGAGTTGGGGAGATTGGCAGCTCGGTACACTTTCCGCAAAAGAATTACAGGTAAGCAAAGACGACTTTTATGTGTTGTGTCCACGCATGGTGTTTACTCTGATAAGTCCAATAACATGTATGAATACCCCTTGGTGGATGTCGTGCCGTTGATGGAAAGACATCCATTTCGAACCAGTTCCTCCTCAGTAGCATTAGATGATGGGACAGTTGGGGACCCTTCTCTAGTCAGTCTTCTATAAAAAAGTCTGTTTACAGGGCAGGGGTTATCAGACCCCTTCTGACAATTGTTTTTCAATAAAATGACAGTAACTTTGAGAAGAGCTTCAGTTGATACTATATTTAACCTGCTGCCTCAGAAGGCATTGTTGGACCATGATTAGTTGAACAATGCTGGCCAGCTGATCGCTGACATTAAGTCTCAAATAGCTGGAGGATGATGGAGCAGCTGCTGAGAGCCTTCAGCCAGGGCCCTCACTGTCTTTGCCGTTAAATCTGCAGGCTGACTGACTGACAGAAGTCCACAAAAAAGCCGTTCAGCACCCGAGCCTTGCGCTTGCATCAGAACTGTGCCTGATTGCCGATTGTCTTTGTCTGTGTTTGGCAGACAAGACCATAGGTGGATTATCTGTTTTGGGCCAAAGTAATTGAAGAGTAAGTAATGATGAAAATTCTGACTTTGATCTATGCAGTCGTTTATGTGTTTAATTAGCATTTTCCCTTCGATTTTTTTAGTAAAGGTATTTTTGATAATTTGTTCATTTGGCTATTCAGTTGTCCCTACTATTGCCTTCACTTTCATAACTTCACGATTGAGCATCTTCACTAGGCCTGAAAGTAGCAGGTGATCTGGAATTCTATCTGTGTTTAGACCAGAATCGTGATGGAGACAGAGGAATATGAAGAAGAGTATGAGGAAGACTTTGAGGAGGAGGTCGAGGAGGTTGTGGAGGAGGTAAGGCTAATGTTGCTCCTGTAGCCATAAAGAGAAAGGCTTTGCTGGCAGCCATCACCTATATTCAGTGACAGCAGGGCATTTGAAGTTGCTTATTTCTGAGTGCTTCTTCAACTTAACCAAAGATCAATAAACGGTGATATTCTTGGATGCCAGCAGTTTAACGGGAATCCTGGGATATACACATAATATTACAGGAATGTTACAGGAAGCTGCACAGGAATTTGGTAAATTGATACCATTAAGTGAGGTATGCAGAATGAAATGTAAACTACTGTTAATGCTAAGCTACATTTTAATCTGTCTTCATATGTTCATGGTATAAAAATGTAGTAGAATAGCATTTATTATGAATTATGACATAAACTCCCCTCCTGTAAGAGAAAATTAACAATGAGCTTATATACAGCTCAGAACAAGGGACAACCACCTCAGCGCCAAATTCACTGATAGCCTATGTGCACTGCAATGCTACGTTTTGCTCTAGACATTCAGACTTTCAGGAAAACATAGGTTTCTCAATAAAAAATATGCACACATTCACAGACCACCATTTAACGGCAAGGCTCAATGCCCAGAGAAATGGCGGCCATTTTGGCTACATCTGTTTTTAATACTTTCTCTATACACACAGTCATGCTTGGATGGCTGATATGTTTACAGAACACCTGGTTCGCTGCTGGCTTCTGTTCCAGTATTGCTAATTCTTTTATAATTTCAGAGATACCTGGTTTTATGCTCCAGGAATTCTAAGAGTTCTCATAATCTTTTAAGATTCATATTGTCAGTATAATTGACACGTATGACTTTGGGTTTACTGTTAAAGTAACATCATGATAAAGCAAAATCAACGTGTACTTTCGCAAAGAGGCTTATTTGAGTTAACACGGGAATTAAATGTAGATCAGCATAAACAGAATTATATCATACAGTAAACAATGACTATAAAAGATAATTATCTGAATATTGAGATGGAGTTCTTTACCAATAGCTGTCATAATTAATGATACTCCTGACATAATGTAGAGTCTAAGTGGCGAGTTGGCTGTTCAGGTAGTGATGTATGTGTTGGAATTTTCCCGTGAGGCACAAAAAGATGCAAAACTTCAGTGTCTGTTCTCTTGGCAGCCCGATCCGGTGTTTCTATGTGGAAGCTCTATATTTAAACGCCATTTAACTATGGACTCCACCACCATAGTGACATGGGGAGGCAAGTGACAGCTATAAATCACACTCTATTGTTACAAGGCAAGTGTCACCCTCCTAAAATGCAGCAGGGGGGGAGAACAGCCCCTGCAGCCTTGGGACCCACAGGTGACTATTGTCATGGAAACCAAGACCCGTCGGCATGAGAATTCATGGAGTATTGTGTTTTGTTGAAGTTTGCCTGCATTCATAGTTCTGCGTGTCCAGAAAGGCATGTGTTTACATTTTTGTCCCATCTACAGACTCTCCTGAGTTTTGAAAAGAATTACGTCAAACTGGATGTTGTCACAAAGGTCAAATATAGTAACTGTGCTAATATGTTAGAGATTAGCAAGTGGGGTGAATGAACAAAGTGGCTGCAGAATCTTCCAGTCAGTCTCTGGGTAAAAACTGCACCTGTTCAGTGCCCTGGGGTAAAGATGCCACCCATCTGAGCGATGCCTCATAGTGACAGAGTCTCCGTTCTGCCCTGATTGGTCGCTGTATCACAGCCTCTCCGCTGTACCTTTCTTTGACCTATCTCACTCTCTGTGGGCTGACTTTGGGTTTTGCCCAGTTTCCATTGTCTTCCCATGTTCTCTTGTGGCGCAGGAGGCTTTTGCCAGGATTAGCATCACTAAAAGGATGACTGTTAATAGAACTCACAGAGTTACAGTGCTGATTCTCACAGTCAGAACAGACGCAGGCTATTGCTAACATGAAACCATTACCATACTGGTTTTTGTGAAGGATTTTGAAAAAGTGTGGCTGAACAGCAGATGTCCAGAGATACTCTGGTGAACAGTGAGATGTTAGGGAATCTTTGTATGTTAGGTAATGCTTTTTTGGGACCCATTTGATTTCCTGCCAGTGGCAGTGATTGTAATGTGAATGAGGATAGACAGAGGTCAGCAAAGGTCAAGATTAGGGATATGGTTAGTGTTAGCCTGAGCCTGAGGTTAGCTCCACAGGAAAGTTGGTGCCCCCTTCTGTGTGAGAATCTGTTGGGTGCAGTGCTGTGATCATGTTCTCAGTTAGATCACCCCTGCCGGTGCCCTTTCTTGTCTCCAATAAACTGTTTCCTCAGCTAGGACAAGGGAGGAGCATGTCATTGTTCTGTGCCACAGATGGAAAAGGCCACACTTATGCTACACAAGAATATCCGTGTCCTCCTTCTGTATGTTGAAGTGTTTCTCCTATATTTGTAGCAATTTGTGAAGAAAACGGAGGGGATCACTCAGAAAACAGCAGTCACGGAGGTAAACAGAGCACTCCTGAGGGGGAACACAGTGAGACTAATGCAAGGCTGCCCACCCCCCCCCCCCCCACCAGAGTAGGCCTGCATGTCAGGGGGTTATTCCACTGATCCCGGCTTTATAGTGCTAGGGGCAGAAGGTGAAATATGCCCCACGTTCCTCATAAGCAGCTCTGTTCCTTTAAAAACACTCCTGTAGAGATTTCTGCGCCCTCGCTATGCCGCTGATGGACATGCCTGCAGTCTGGCCCTGGACAGTCTCTAACCCTAACACGATGCTGTAGCTGTTAGCAGCCATTGCTAAACACCATTGACAGTTCAAGCTAAAGCTTTTATTTGCTTATATGGAAATGTTTATGATCAATTCAGAAATGCAATGAGCATTTTATCTGGTACGTAAAATACTGACTTCCCTTCAAACAACATGTCCTGAATTTTCGCAGCACGGCAGGTATGAAACCATGGTTGTAGCTATATGTATTAATTCCTTTTTTCCTTTTTCTTTTAGTCCTCTGACTTGAGTTAGACATTTTTGTAGAGTTGTCTATTTTGAGCAATGTCTATTTTCTATGTTTAAGTTCATGGCATTCTGTATTTCTTACGTACAGTAGTTCATGAGAATGACTATTTTTAAAGCAGATTTCCTGTAATACAAGACTTATTAATAGGCTAATATTTATATAATGTGCTCATGACTGTAGCTGTGTGGTCGTCTGTCTCCTAGGACATGTGAGTAATTGGTACATCTCTCTGACAGGCTGGGGCTCTTCCCATGCGCAGGGTTAAGAAGAAGGCGAAGGTGGACACCTCCAAGTTCATGACCCCCTATCTGGCCCATAGCCAGAAGATGCAGGACCTTTTCAGCCAGGTGAGCCGCTATCATGGGCGTGTTTGCTGCTTGCTGTATTCTTCACCCGCTCCTGCCCAGCCTTCTGCGAGAGCGAGTTAAGCCTCTGAGCCTGTGATCAGATGGTGGCTGGTTTGAGCCTCAGCCTTGACAGAATAGTCACGTGTCTGTTGCGACCTTGAGCAAGGCCCTTAAGCCCACAAAATGCTTCAGGGGTGCTGGACCCCAAGCTTCATTCTCACCTGTATATATACCTGAGTGTACATTTCAAAGTAGCGCAAGATGGAATATTCAGAAAGAGCTTTCCAATATACTTCTGCAAATGAATCATCATTTCATTTCTCTTTCCACGCAGAATAAATACCGGCAGGCGTATGACCGGAGCAAAGGGCAGCCGTATGCCGTGACGGCCAAAAGCCTGGAGATGACGAGGATAAAGAAGGCCCAGCAGCAGCTCAGCGATGTATGCAGAACACCTGCTCCTGACACCTTGCACCTCACTGGCTAATGAACATGTCAATCAAAAAATGTATTATGACACAAGTCATAATAAGGTATGTCACAAAATGACAAAATAAACATCAAATTAGGAAAATGTAAAAAGCTGCAGGTAAGTTCATGGATGATGGGTGGCGTAATGCTAGTCATAGAAGTTATTAATTTCTTCATAATGATGATGACATTCTCTTTTCGCCTACCCCATCTTGCTCACCATGAGACACTGACACATAAATAGGGGAGACCATGTTTGGCAGCGAAGGGCAGCCACCTGTAGCGGTGCCCATGCAGCTGGGGGTTAAGGGCCTTGCACAAAGACCCACAGCTAAACTGTTGAAGCCCAGCTCAAGCCAACAACCCTCTGATCACAGGCACGGAGGCTTAGCCTGCTGAGCCACATGCTACCCTATGTATAATATAGCTGCATTATGCCAAGATTTAGACATAGCTTTTGATTTATCCTGCTAAGTGATGAACTGCTTTTCAAATGTACATATTCTACCTATCAGATTTCTGGCGATTTCCTTCACCAGTTTCTTCAGCTGCTGTGGTTTTTCCCCGCAGATGAAGTACCGGATGGAGGGTGTGAAGTCACAGAGCATGAGCCATTATGACGGAACGGCCCGGGAGATCGCCCATGTTAAGCACGTCTCTGAGCTGATGAACAAAGTAAGCCCCCATTGTGATGATATGCAAGGCCGCATCTTCATAGGCGGGTTTACCTGGGGGGCAGTGGGTAAAATTGCACCTCCTAGTGGTCACATGAAAATGTTATTTGAACATATTTAATAAAAATGAATTATATTGTAAAGTTATATTTGAAAATGTGGCTTGTGTTAATCATATCAATGTGTAATAATAATTTATTGTAAACATATTAACTATTTATTTTCTTATCTGAATGAATGGTTGGGCTCTCTCACCTTGCACCTCCTGGGAGAGAAGCCTAGAGTAACCTATGTGCATTCTTACAGTGTAAACCACAATCTGTTCACAAGCTTGTTGGCTAATAGTAGTAGCTATAAAGTAAGAACCAAAGGGAGATTAAAAATGAGATATGTCTGTCAACCTCTCTGGCTGGTTTTGAAGTTTAATCAGCAATTGTTACAAAATCTACCTAAAAGAAGCTTAAGGCTGTGTCTCTACTTTACTCTTAGAAAGCTTAATTCCTTGCTATCAGTCATTAAGGTTGACCTGCCAATTCCCTTTAAGATTTGATCACCACTGCTGAAAAGGACATTTATGGCTGAAAATCTGTCCTTACACCCTGTAATATGAGGAATCCTTACATCCTTATCCTTACGGATCTTGCACAAAATTAGCAATACCTTTAGCTGGAAAATAAATATGACATAAATCAGCCAGGATGGGTTGGTTCACTGACAGGCTGCTCTCTTCTCTCTGTTCTAGGCTCTCTACAGGCAGAAATGGGATGAGACCAAGGACAAGTACCTGTTGCCCCCAGATGCTCCAGAGCTGGTGCAAGCAGTGAGGAATGCGGCAAATTTCAGCAAGGTACAAGCTGCTGGAGGACTGGCAGGGCAGCTAATGGCAAACGAAGGCCCGTGTGATTATGCGTTTGAAAGAGGAAGCAGAAGAGCTATTATAGATCAGCAACCCTGTGTATGGAGAGCACATAGAAGTTCTGGTAAGTCCTTGAGGAATCTGTACCTGCCTCTCATCTGTTGTTCTTCTCATGCCATCAGAAATTGTACACAGAGGCCTGGGATGAGGACAAGACCATGTACTTCCCCTATAGTGACAGCCCAGAGCTACGCAGGGTGGCCAAAGCACAGGAAGTCCTCAGTGATGTGAGTTCTGCCTCCCTCTGTCTCTGAGAACTAAAGCCTAATGAAAAGAGGCAAGGATATCACTGTTACATTCATGTTGAGTAAGGACGATCGAAGCCGCACGCACAAAGTCTCTCCACTCAGCCTGCACTTGTTTACATTTGTGTTGAGTCACATACCATCTGCAGTGTATTTCCAGTGAAATTAGTCACCTGAATCCACTTTCAGATTCTACAGCTTCCAATCTCATAAGACAATTAATATCAAGCATACGACGTCAGCAAAGGTGATTATCGGTCATTCAGCTCGTTTAATTGAAACCGTTGGATTAGGATCCCAGATTTCAAAGCCTGCTGACAGAGGTTGAACAACGCTGAACCTGCAGCATTGACGTCTTTCTGTAGCGATGACACCTGTCCGCTGCTTGCTGGTCTGATCAATCCCTCAGAGCGATGCCCAAATGTGTCACCTCTGTGTTGCACTATGCAGGTCCAGTACAAGAAGGGTCATGATGAACGCCTGGCCAAGTTCACCTCCCTGGCGAACCCCCCCGAGGTGGATCTGGCCAAGAAAGTGTTTGCACAGCGCAGTGATGTGAGTATCGCAGCATTTTCCTGTGTGTGTCAGCACGTGGCGACCAGCTGTTCCAAAACAAACAGCACAACAGTCATACTTCACACTACCAAGTCAAGAACGACCCAGAAAAATGGAAGAAAGTACTAGCTATATATTCACCTGCAAACTGTGTATCCATGTAGGCTCCTGGTGGGGGAGGGGGAGGACTGAAGCCCAACCCAAGCATCAGTAAAGTATTTCTTAGTTTTCTGGTAGAGCTTGAAATGGGAAATTTGACCAGTAAAAGTGAGGTTGAAATTCTGGTCAAAACATTAATAGCAATACAGTATTATTCCTTTTCATGGTCTCCTGCATGCATTCCAGCAGGTGCCAGGTTTATATCCATTTAGATTTTCCTTAAAGTAAAATATGATCTGAGAGATGGAGTGACATACTGACCCTGAAGCAAACGTTATGAAGACAGATGTCATCACTGATGATTCTGGGGAGAGATTGTGGTGTATCAGGTGGGGAAATGAGGTCAGCACTTTGCAGCGAGGCTTGCCTGGGTGCTGCAGTGAAAATTGAGCTTTACTAGACCAGTCACAAAAGGGTGGTTTGGATCCTGCTGTCAGTGGAATGTAGGTTGATCCTTCTGTCAGTCATGAGTGGGCAAATCCCAGGGGCAGTTAGTCGTAGGTGGATGCTGCAGTGAATCATGTGGGGGTGGCTCATGCTGTCAGTCACATGCAAGCTGTCAGTTGTGGTTAACTGATAGTGGGATCTACCCAAGGCCCATAGTCCCTGTTTTGTGATGTGTCCCAGGATGCCTGGACCAACTGCTTCCAGATTATAATAAGAATCCAGAGCAGCTGTGAGTCACAACAATAGTGTTGTGCAGTCTAGGTTGAGACATTCCTTGCATTTCTCTAATACCATGACTTAACTGTAACCTCAAGATGGTAGAGATACTTGGTCGCCTTCACACATCTCACCACACTCTGTGATGTGCAGCTGTCACTATCTTTTTGTCATGGTGCCATTGTCTGTCACAGCTTAAATATCATGAGGACTACAACAAGAAGGTGAAGGGCCACTGGTGCGAAACGCCCTACTTTGACGTCGCCATTGCCAAGATGGCCATGGACAACATCAGCACTGTGAGTGATACGCGGGTCCAGTGGGGGAATTCAATATGGCAGTGTGTCTGGGATCCAAAGCCACACCATACATGGGATTTCAGGCTGGACCCCACAAAAAATCCCTGCTCTGTTCATGGTCCAGTCGTCTTCTGACATATCAAAATACCGTTCAGTGATGAGCAGTAAAACTGGAAGAAACAAACTGCTTTGGGTAAGAAGACAGCCCAATAATAATTAAGTAGGGTACCCTGCACACCTCTTTAATTAAGCTTTGGATTATCTTATTCTGGCCATTCCTGATGTATGAACCATATATGTAATTCAAGTGGACTCTCGGTAGCATTCAACTGTTTGTCCACAAGCGCTATTGTAACCAGATGTCCAAACCTACATGCAACAACTGCCAGACCACCAGGCAGTGTAATTATTTCAAACACAGGCTGATTTTTTAAGCAATTATCCTCTGTCTCTCTTCAGAGAAAGTACACCGCTGACTATGAAGACATCAAGGACCGGATTTATTTCATGCAAACCCAGACCCCTGAGTATGACTCCCAAAAGAAGGCGGGGCAGACGGCCAGTGCGGTGGGTCCTCCAGTTCTTTGGCTTGGGGGAGACTTTCTTTCATGGAGATGTAACTCACATCACTGTGCTCTCTAAATGGGGTATCCCATAATTTGGATGAGATTTATCACTGGCCTTCTAACGTCAGATGTCTGGATGTGTGATTGGCAGGCTGGAGATGTGGGATGGTGAAGTTGACACATTTCCACCTTAATTCAATAACTACAATGAGTGAAGATTGTATTGGTGCAGAGTTTTGCTTGTGGGAGTTTTACTTACACAACCATGTTCTGAGGGCAGAAGGAACAATGATTGGTTCAGAGTGATAGCCAATGAAATTGTAGAGGTGGTGGGTCAAAGCAACTACAGGAGGTGGGACCAAGACATCTGATTGGTTGGTCCCATCTCCTCTAGTTGCTTGGACTCACCTCCACTACAGTTTCATTGGTTATCACTCTGAACCAATCATTGTTCCTTCTGCCCTCAGAACATGATCGTGTAAGTAAAACTCCCATGAGCCAGATGCTCCCACTTAAGAAATTGTTACATATATGCAAGTTCAAAAAGTTGTGCAATTATTATAAATTCTGTAACACATCAATGGTGAGCCTAACAGAGCATGAAAAAATGAATTAGAAGTAAAAAAATACATGATTAGCATGTAGTGGGACCTTCCCACAAACCATTGCTTATTTAGTCTGAACAGTTATGCTCCCCTCTCCTTGGGCTCTGTGATGCTTACAGATGCTGTTCCTCCCTTCATTCCCTCCTTCCAGGTCAAGTACAAGAAGGAATTTGAGAAGACAAAGTCAGCGTCGAGTTACAACACCCTCCCAGCGACAGACAACCCCGTGCTGAGGCAGCAGAGATACGCCGGCACCATCCTGAGCGACGTACGCGCCAGTTTCTGAGTGCTGTCTCTGTCACACTCCTGAGTGCTCCTGAATCAGTGCATGTCAACAATGGAACTGGGCTCCTTGGTAGTGCATTTAATTGATTACTGTGCATGTTTCTCTCTGTATAGAAAGTGTACAAGGCTGATTATGAGAAAGCAAGGGGCTTTAGCATCAACTACTGCGACACTCCCAAGTTCAAGATGGACAACATCATGAAGAAGTTCAGCGATGTAAGCTTGCGTGTACAGAGCCGAAATCAGAGAAGTAACAGGGCGTCCTTAGCTGTAGCACTGACGTGACACGTAAGCAACCTTTCCGTTTTGCAGGCGCATTACAAAGACAAATATGAAAACCAAGTCAAGGGACATTACATCGGCAGCTATGAGGACATGAATATGCTGCACTGCCAGAGGGTGGAGGAGATGAAGGGAGATGTGAGCAGAATGCCAGTGATGTGCACAGACATGGCTTATCATCACGATGATGGTGGTGTTCCCCTGATCCACCTTGTGCTCTCTTCTTCATTCAGAAAAATTACAAGGCTGACTATGAAGATACCAAGAACAGGTGCTTCTACCTGCAGACGATGACCTCTGAATATGAAGCCCTGAAGAAGCTACAGCAGTGCAGCGATGTGAGGCCTGCGTTCCTATAAACCTCACAGCAACCCCCCCGGGGGTCCATATGCAGCTGTCACCTCATGTGAACGTCTGAATAGCGATCAATAAATAACTGGTTTACTTTTGCAAGGTTTAAGTAAATTTTACATGGATGGTTTCTGTTATTTGTCTTTATTTTATTTTTATTGAATTCCTTTTCATTTTTATGTTCTGGGTAACCAGACAGATGAAATATGCTGCCCTCTTTTTCTTTTATAGAAAGTATACAAACAACATCCTGACAGAGTGAAGTTTACTCAAGTGACAGACTCCCCTGCGCAAGTGCAAGCCGCCATAAACGCCAAGCAGCTCAGTGATGTACGTGTCTGGAAGGGTCGCACCGTGACTCTCTGAAAAGAGCTTTTTAGAGTTACACGCTGCTCAATGTGCTCCTGTGGTCACCATGGAAACCACAGCTATAATTGAAATCACTGGGATATTATTAGAGGCATGAGTTCTTTTTGCTAAAAATAATCTCAGATGGGAAGAGACCACGTTAAGTGGACCTCTTGAATGAGACATAAACACAGTCGTTGGCGCCATCTAGTGGCGTATGTCTGTAATTTTGAAGTACAATCAGGTGGAGGTGTACTTGTGTTTTTAAGAAACCCTACTTGAGTCCTGTGCTTATCCCTGTTTGTGTGTTTGTCATCAGCTCCATTACAAGGCAAAGTATGAGAAGGAGAAATTCAAATGTTACGTGCCCCCTGATTATCCCTTCTTCATCCAGTCCAGAGTCAACGCCTACAACCTTAGTGATGTGAGTACCTGGTACTTACCCTTACATCCCATGTCTACACAAAAAAGGTTGGTTATGCAGGTCTCTTTTATAATTTTGACTTTTTATTTCTAGAACTGCTACAAGTATGACTGGGAGAAAACCAAAGCAAAGAAATTTGAGCTGAAGAGTGACGCTCTACCAATCCTGGCAGCTCGAGCTCACACCAACATCATCAGTGATGTGAGTATGTGGCCTCATAAGGGCCATGGAAGGAAATCTGTACATTTTTTGTTTCAGACTCGTGGTTTTAGAATGTGTGCTTTATGCTTTGTTTCTAAGTAAAACAATGAATAATATCATTGTTGTGCTATAATTACAGGTCAAATACAAGAAAGAACATGAGAAAAACAAAGGTCAGATGATTGGAGCCCAAAGTATTGAAGATGATCCCAAGATTTTGCATTCTGTTCATGTTGCTAAAATCCAGAGTGATGTGAGTGTTTACTGTGAAAATAAATAAGAAGATAACAGGGAGATTACTGGTTAATCAGTTGCCTGCTGGAGTAGTTTCATCCACCCAAGCCAAAATTTTTCACCTAATCCATTTTTTGCAGCGGGAGTACAAAAAGAACTATGAGAAGATAAAGACCAAATACCACACTCCTCTGGACATGATGGCCATCTCCCAGGCTAAGAAGTCCCAGGCCGTTGCTAGCAATACTGGCTACAAGAACCTGATTCACAAATACTTCCTTCCAAGTGACAGCATGGCCCTGGACCTGGCGAAGAGGGCCAACACCATTCAGAGTGATGTATGGGATTACAGGGGCTTGGAGTGACTGTCAGATACTACTTACAGTCATCAAGGGTGCTTTAATGCACAGGTTCACCCAGGCTGAAGCCCAGGGGCCTCTGCTAAAAAGGAGCCTCAACTAACCTTGTCTGATAAAGTTTAATTGAAGAATTAAATACTGTGTCCCATTTTC
The DNA here is from genome assembly GCA_011763525.2 of Mormyrus iriodes. Taxonomy (NCBI): domain Eukaryota; kingdom Metazoa; phylum Chordata; class Actinopteri; order Osteoglossiformes; family Mormyridae; genus Mormyrus; species Mormyrus iriodes. The sequence continues at coordinate 5,216,480 of JAAGVU020000035.1, forward strand.
AACCAATACGGGACGCAATTTGCCTCTGTATTTTTGCATCCAAGCCTGAATACAATTTAATCCAGCCCACGCATCCAAACTCTCTAACAATTTTTAAAATGTTGCCATCAGGACCCCCCCCCCAATCCACAGGAAATTCTGTATTTTATTTTGCGCCACCTTCCCTCCCATTCTTTTTATTTTTTATTGTTGTCACCATGGGCATATATCCATAAATAAATTTGACTGTCAATAAAACCTAAAAAAACGGTAAAAATATAGTGTCAGTAAAAAATATGGCATGTTGGTGAAAATAGACCATTTTCTCAGTGAAATCACAAATTTAAGGTTGGCAACCCAGGCGCTGGCCCAGCGCATAACAACCCGAACAATAAGGAGTACTTCCATTTTCATTCAGAAGCCAGGTGCAACAATAAGTGGGTTCAGTGCTTTTAGCTGTTCTCGAAAGCAAAATTGTGACTTCACTGTTTGATTTCACCTTCAACTTGAGCTGGAATTGTGTCTTAGTGTGTTGCTTTTCTTGGTACAGAATGATTACAAGTCCGAGTACAACTGCTACACCAAAGGCACCCCCTGGATCCCATTCGGCTCGATGGACGTGGAGAAAGCCATGAAGGCTGGGCAGATTTTAAATGAGGTGCATCAGACCTGTGCTGACTCGCTCTCTGATGTTCTGTTTGTGACGTGAACACAGCAGATGCTGGGTAACATGCCCCTGATTTCCATTTGTGTTTTTTTAGAAAAAATACCGGCAGCCTCCCGACAGCATTCCGTTTACTGCCATCGATGACCACCCCACCATGGTGCAGGCCAAACTCAGCCAAATCCAGAGGAGCGACGTAAGTGATGTGAATGAAGTAACCATTCAGAGGGACAGTATACAAATATGTTTTTTATCATTTTTTGAGTAGATGTTAGGTAGCTGCTAAGTAGCCATGATGTCTCACCGCATTGCAACGACATGAACGCAGTGAAGAAGCGTTTTGTGAAGTATCGTATGTAGCAATTTGGTTCATCGGTTTAATCTGATGTATTTTGTTTTTACATTTTAGCTGAACTATAAGAAAGGCCTAAATGATGTCCTGAGGAAGTACTCCCTGCCCCCAGATGTACCAGCATTCATTCAGGCCAAATGCAACGCTTTCAATCTAAGCAATGTGGGTAACCATGGACACTTGCATGTAGTTTTCTGGTGAAAACACATGGAACTTTGTTTTTTTACACTTATATCTTTTTAAATTTAGAAATATTACAAGCTGAGCTTTGAAGATCTCATTGTAAAAGGATATGATCTCAAGACTGATGCGATCCCCATCCTTGCCGCTAAGGCAGCACGAAACGCAGCCAGTAATGTAAGTATCCAGTTCAGTCTCAGCCTCTGCCCTTACAACCTCGAAAAGCACATATCGCTCCAGGTTAAGACAGGTCTCGCTTGGCCTGCTGCCTGGACCCCTCATTCCCTTATGTCCTTGCTCTAATCATTCACAGTGACCATCTGACACCCAGACCATTTTAGATGTTTTCCAGTCATTTCTATAACGTTTATCAACTGAAGCAGGCAAGGTCCACATTCTCAGCTGCATTTTTGCATTTCCCTACAGTATCAGTACAAGAAAGAACACGAGAAGGCTAAAGGTCACCACGTCGGCTTCCGTAGTCTTAATGATGACCCCCTGCTGGTGCACTACATGAACGTTGCCAAAATGCAGAGCACCAGGGAGTATACTAAAGACTACCACAAGGTGAAGCTGAAATATCACACTCCAGTGGACATGTTAAGCATTACACAGGCTAAGCAGGCCTCGGCTGTAACTACCAACATTGGTTACAAGCGACTAAAGCACAGCTATACCCTTCTTCCTGACGCCATGAATCTGGAGCTGGCTCGGGCTTTGAATGCTGCGGTCAGCGACGTAAGTCAAAATATGTTGACTTCAGGGCTTGAAACCAGGTCAACACATGTGGTGTAAAATCATTCACACATCTCTGTTGCTATTTTTCCCGACAGAATAGTTACAAGTCAGACTATGAGAATTCTGTGAAAGGAGCCGGCTGGGTACCTATAGGTTCCCTAGATGTAGAGAAAGCAAAGATGGCAGGAAAAGCTTTGGATGAAAAGAATTATCGGCAGCACCCTGACACCATCAAGTTCACCAGCATCTGTGACTCTCCTGTGATGGTTCAGGCCAAGCTCAATGCCCAGCAACTAAGCGATGTGAGTCCCTGGACGATGCCTCCAGTCCATCTTAGCTTCCTGTGCCTAGAGTGGGCCTCCTGTCTTGTTTATACCTGAGAAGAATGAGAAACATTAACTAAGTCTGAAAATGATCACTATGGACTGTTTCATGCTTGGTTTTAAAAATCAGATGTGAGAAGAAGATACTTTGTGACTTCTGAGGATCATTAGGTTTTTGCTCTTCCAGAGAGTGTACAAGGCCAGTGGTGAGAAGTTCCTGCATACGTACCACCTTCCTGTTGATTCTCCAGAACTTCTGCAGGCCAAATACAATGCAGTCAACTTTAGCCCGGTGGGTGAACAGTTAACCATATTACTGTTTGAGTTAGTTAAAACAAAACCATTATTTTCAATTAGTCGAATCAGTGTTGATGCATTTAATATTTAATGAAATCATACATGACGTGATAAGATTCTTTTAACATTGCAGAGAACTTCTGTGTGTACTTATGTATCTTTTTGTTTTCTAGAATTTTTACAAGTATGCTTATAAACAAGATCTGTTAAAAGGACACCACATGAATCAAGATGCTATTCCAATTACTGCTGCCAAAGCTTCAAGAAATATGGCCAGTGATGTATGTGTTGGACTGCGCTAATTTTGCATTTTAGCTTCACTCAACAGTTATAATTAACATAACGTATTGCTGACAAGCGGTTTCAGGAAATGAATGGATGGATGATGTATTGCTATGATTTTCTTTCAACAGTATAAGTACAAGCAGGCTTATGAGAAAAGCAGAGGCCATCATTTGGGCTTCCGCAGTCTGCAGGACGACCCCCTGCTGGTGCACTACATGGAGGTGGCCAAGATGCAGAGCGACAAGAACTACAAGAAAGACTACCAAAAGACCAAGCTGAAGTACAGCAGCCCTGTGGACATGCTTAGTGTGGTACAGGCCAAGCAGGCCTCAGCCGCCACCACCAACATCGGCTACAAAAAACTGCAGCACCGCTATACCTTACTGCCGGATGCCATGGATCTGGAACTGGCCCGCACCATGATGGGCATACAGAGTGACGTAAGGCCGTTGTACTTAATTCCTATTTCTGTTGCTCTGTGGATATAATTTACTTATTTAAAATATGGCTGTTATCCTGAACCAGAATGCCTACAAGGCTGACTACAACAGCATGTTGAAGGGTGCTGCCTGGGTCCCTATCGGCTCATTAGATGTGGAGAAGGCCAAGGCAGCCGCCAGTGCCCTGGATGAGAAGTCATACCGTCAGCACCCCAGTGCGTTCAGCTTCACCAGCCTTGTGGACTCTATGAACATGGCGCTGGCCATGAGCAACACCAAGCAACTTAACGATGTGAGGCTATATTCTGCTCAGGACTGTACAACAATATAGTAGCACATTTATAACTTAGAAAACATGCTTGTTAGTCTAAGGGGACTTTCTGACTGATCTGTTCTTCCTTTGATAAATAACAAGTTATGGTCACAAGGCTACAGATACTCTAGCTAACACAGCTAGCATTATAGATCAGGTGAAGACCATATGCTAACTGGAATGGTGCATTAAGTATTCAGCCAGGGGTGATCACTTGTGATCCTGTGTGGCCATGACAATTACGTACTCATTTGTCTACTTCATTTAGACCAGACGTTTCATGCCTAATATATATGTTTCAATAACATTATCTTGGCACAAATAATTTTCTGTGCTGTCGGTATTTTACAGTATTCTCAATTTATTGATGTTTTTACTGTTTTTATATTATTACATAATTTCATAGCAATAGCTTTTATGGAATGAAATGTACATAACATACAATTTGAAGGCTTTTAATATTTGTCTCAAGCTTATAAAACGCATGAAAATTTATTGATTTTAATTACTGGTTTGGATTGAAAAAACATAAAAAACATAGAATTACTAGAATACATTCATGAGGCCATTCTTTTTTACTGTTTGTTTAGGTGAAGTATACAGCAAAACAAATGCCAGCAAGAGTAAAATAATTTAAGTTTATCAAAGATATATGACATAGTATAATTGCACTTGGTCTTTTATTGTCTTTTTCGGCTTTTCTCACCCCAGGTGGCATATAGAGCATCCGGGGAGAAGTTCAAACACACATACAACCTGCCTGTCGACAGCCCAGAGTTCATTCAGGCCAAATACAATGCGGTGAACCTGAGTGAGGTCAGTAAGTCGCTGAAGAGCATTGTGAAGGTCTCCTCAGCCACTTAAAGAGCGCAGGACCTTACAGTGAGTCCACTGCAAAACACTCTCAATGGTACCTGCAGGTTCACTACAAGCAGAAATGGATTGAGGACATTGCTAAAGGATACGACATGAAGACGGATGCGATTCCCTTTGTGTCAGCTAAGATGGGGAGACACATTGCCAGTAACGTAAGTGATATGCTGCACGCGCAGTTCCATGTGACGTCCTTTCGTGATGGTTTGAAGGTAATGTCAGTGCTAAATTCTATACATATATATGCAGATAAATTGTCACTAGAACTGAACATTTGGTGATTTTTTTCATTTTCGAAAACCTGTATCGTATAAAGTACAATACAGATATTAACCACAATTATGTGTGTCACTACAGTATCAGTACAAGAAAGATTATGAGAAAAGCAGAGGCCATCATTTGGGCTTCCGCAGTCTGCAAGACGACCCCCTGCTGGTGCACTACATGGTGGTGGCCAAGATGCAGAGCGACAAGTACTACAAGAAAGACTACCAAAAGACCAAGCTGAAGTATAGCAGCCCTGTGGACATGCTTAGTGTGGTACAGGCCAAGCAGGCCTCAGCCGCCACCACCAACATCGGCTACAAAAAACTGCAGCACCGCTATACCTTACTGCCGGATGCCATGGATCTGGAACTGGCCCGCACCATGAACAGCATTGTCAGTAATGTAAGTGCAGAGCAGTGTGAAGCTCTGTAGTTTAAGCCTTTGTGCATGTGATCAGATGGATGCCGGTCCAAATACAGCAATTGGCTGAGTTATGTCACCGTTAGGCATTTAAGCAAGGCTCTTAGCCCCAGTTGCTCCAGCGACTGTCTGACCCTGCTCTCTGATTTTTGTATGTCCCTTTGGATAGAACTGACTGCTAAATAAGTAAATGTCATCTCAAATGTCATGGGAATTTCCTAGTCATTTAGCAGTTACTATATTTTCATTGAAATTTTATTGATGTGTTATGTTTAATTAATGTTAAAACCTTAATGTAAAACCCAAGTCAAATGATTTAAACACTATCTGCATCAAATTGGAGCTGTCATGATTACTCTATTAAATTTGATTACTAGATTATTAAAAAGTATCAGTTAAAATGTTCCTTTGGCAATATGCTGGAAGGAAGACGGGGCACAGCAGATAAAGCAAATAAAGAGCGAAAGCTTTTGTTGTGCTGAAGCACTTCAAATTAAAAGTTTCATTCTTTCATGCTTATTTCATTCTTCTGCAGAAAACATACACTGATGCATGGGGAAAAGACAAGCTCATACACGTGCACACACACACATACACACACAGATATTTTTATGCATATTTTTTATTCTAATTATTTGTTTCCTCTCTTCAATCTTTAACAGTGCGGCTATAAGAGTGACTACAACAATTTTGTGAAAGGAACTGGGTGGGTTCCCATAGGATCTCTGGCAGTAGAAACTGCCAGGGTCGGCACTGAGATCCAAAGTGATAAGCGGTACCGCACTCACCCCTCCAAGTTCCAGTTCACAAAACTGATGGACTCCATGGATCTGGCCCTTGCCACTGCCAACAATCAGATCATGAATCAGGTATGCCATGTCCAAAATATCTTCAGGAAAAGCTCCCCATCTCCTGAATCTTGAGTCACTGCATGTTCGTTTCATTCTTCTGCAGAAAGCATACACAGATGCTTGGGAGAAAGACAAGCTCAAGATCCATATTATGCCAGACAGTCCTCTACTGATCCAAGCAAAGATCAACCAGCTCAATTTGAGCGAGGTAAGATCTACTAGGCTACCCAAAAATGTAACAAATCCTTCATGTTCACCTGTAATCTTACATTTCAGGTGCCACAAAACTGCTTTCAGGTAAATATCAGGAACAGGTATGGCTCATCAGAAGCCAGATAGAAAAGAAAACCTACTGGATAGTAGGTCTCCAGGACCAGAGTTGGAGACCCCTGCTCTAAGCTAAGGGAGAAGAATTTGTAAAGTGGTCATGAGACATGCAGCTCATACATACATTTCATTCATTTTTCCACTGCTTTTCTCATTAAAGTTTGGGGTAGCAGCATGCTAAATAGATCAGACTTAAAGTATTCTTCTTTTCACTTAAGACTCTAGTTCATCAGGCTGGTTCTCTAGATGTTCTCAAGTCAATTAGGATATAGCCCCTCAGGCATGTCCTAAGTCTTCTCCAGAGCTGCCGATGGGACTGTCTCTTTGGGAGCCATCCAGGTGGGATCCTTATAAGATGCCCAAACCACCTCAGCTGACTCCTCCCAATCTGAAGAGACAGCAGCTGTATTTTGAGGTCCCTCCAGATATCTGAGCTCTTCACCCTGTCATGCAGAGTCCGGCAGCTCTGTGGAGAAACCTCATTTCAGCCAAATGTACTGACAACCTAGTTCTTTCAGTCATTACCCACCGCATTTGACCATTAGGAAGGATAGTGACATAGACTGGCTGGTAATTAGTGAGTCTTAAGTGACTTAACATCTGCTTTGCCACCACGGCTCTTTTCAGTACCTGCAAAACTGTAGTTGCAGTACTGATTGCCCAGTTATATGCCTTCTCCAAGTCTGAAAATTCAAGATTCAAGATTCAAGAGATTTATTTGCCATTTGTACAAGCACAGAAAGTACAGGTACACAGGAATTTTTGTGCAAAGCTCTTAAAGAGTCAGCAGTAAAGTAAAATAAGTAAAAGTCAGGATAGGTAATAAGGGCACAAGATAAGTACTAAAATATAGATGATTTAGATGGCATAGACGGCAATATAGACGCCATATATAGACAGTGTTAGCATATCCTCATGAACCCTCACACAGCTACACTACATTTCCAAAAGTATTGGGACACCTGCCTTTACACACACATGAACTTTAGTGACATCCCATTCTTAATACATAGGCTTTAATATGGAGTTGGCCCACTCTTTGTAACTATAACAGCTGCAATTCTTCTGGGAAGGCTTTCCACAAGGTTTAGCAGAGTGTTTATGGGAATTCTTCAAAGAGAGCATTTGTGAGGTCAGGCACGGATGTTGGACGGGAAGGCCTGACTAGCAGTCTCTGCTCTAATTCATCCCAAAGGTGTTCTATCAGGTTGAGGTCAGGGCTCTGTGCAGGCCAGTCAAGTTCCTCCACACCAAACTCGCTCATCCATGTTTTTGTAGACCTTGCTATGTGCACTGGTGTGCAGTCATGTTGAAACATGAAGGGGCTATCCCCAAGCTGTTCCCACAAAGCTGGGAGCATGAATTTGTCCAAAATGGCTTCATACTGAAGCATTAAGAGTTACTTTCACTGGAACTAAGGGGTCAAGGCCAACCCTTGAAAAACAACCCCACACCATAATCCCCCTCCAACAACTTTACACTTGGCACAATGCAGTCAGGCAAGTACTGTTCTCCTGGCAACCGCCAAACCCAGACTCGTTCATTGGTTTGCCAGACATGGAAGCGTGATACGTCACTCCAGAGAACACATCTCCACTGCTCTAGAGTCCAGTGGCGGTGTCCTTTACACCACTGCATCTGACGCTTTGCATTGCATTTGGTGATATAAGGCTTATATGCAGCTGCTTGGCCATGGAAACCCATTCCATGAAGCCCTTGACACACTGTTCTTGAGCTCTTCTGAAGGCCACACGAAGTTTGAAGGTCTGTAGCTATTGACTCTGCAGAAAGTTGGCGACTTATGCACACTGTGCACCTCAACATGCGCTGTCCCCGCACTGTGATTTTACGTGGCCTACCACTTCGTGGCTGAGTTTCTGTTGTTCCCAGTTGCTTCCACTTTGTTATAATACCACTAACAGTTGATCGTGGAATATTTAGTAGTGAGGAAATTTCACGAATGGACTTATTGCACAGGTGGCATCCTATCACAGTACCACGCTTGAATTCACTGAGCTCCTGAGAGTGATCCATTCATTCACAGATGTTTGTAGAAGCAGTCTGCATGCCTAGGTGCTTGATTTTATACACCTGTGGCCATGGACGTGATTGGAATGCCTGAATTCAATTATATGGAGGGGTGTCCCAATACTTTTGGCAATATAGTGTATGTGGGAGTTGGTCCATATCCCACAGCCAGTCTAGAATCTGCATTATTCCTCCTGAATATTAGATTTGACCATCAGGCAAAGTCTCCTTTCCAGTACCCTGGTACTGGCTTTCTGAGGGAGGGTAAAATGTGCGATCCCCTATAATCAGAATATACACTATAGATTAAAAAATAGGGGCTGCCAGTTCAGAGGTACTTTACCCACCTCCCAAGCAACACTGGGGAGGCTCGTTAACCACGTCACCCCAATAACATACAGTGTTCTCTCTAGATGGTTTTCCTCTATTCCTGTAGCCTTTCCACTGTGGAGTCCACAGACCACCATAGTGAATACACCCGCAGTGATACACACTGTGATAGACTGATCCACTAAGTTTCCAACACAGCCTCTTGATGAAAGGATATATCCATCAGACTAACGAGTTCCTCAAAATGTTCTTTCCACCGCTTGACAATATCCCCAGAGTTGGTCAGCACTTCACCTTGGCTGAACACCACCTTAACAAGGTTCTGGCTCCCCGTCCTGAGGCATTAAATTGTTTACCAAAACATCATTTTGTCTACCCAATATTCTCAGTCCATGTCCTCTCCAAACTGCTCCCATGCATGAGCTTTTGCCTCAGAGACCACCTTTGGTGCAGCTTTCTTGCCCTGTTGGTAACTTTCTGCTGTCTCAGAAGGCCCCGCAAGCACTGCTCTGAAGGCCACATCTTCAGATTGAATTTCCCTCATCACAGACGTCTGCCTGTGTACTAAAATTTCCATCATGACAGGCACCGACTGCTTTTTGAGTACAGCTCTTTGCAACCACTGCAATGACTTAGGCCTTGAACATGGTCCATTTGGACTCATGTCTATGACTGCACTCAATATGTATCATTAGGTTTTCTGAAGATATCAGCTTAATTCATCTCACACAGAAGATTTAGCCAGGTGTTCCCATCTGGCCAATTCCCCAATGCTAGGAATCCAGCTTACCACCAACTGGTGATTATTTGGTAGCTCTCGCTCTTAGCAGAGTGTGCAAAACGCACTGACTCAAGTCAGATGAAATCACTACAAAGCTGTTCATTGACATTAAGTGTAGGGTGCTCTGGCACCATGTACACTTATGAACATCTTAATGTTTGAACATAATATTTTTTATGGACAAACCATGGTTTGCATAGAGGTCCAGTAACAATTCACCACTCGGTTTTATATACGATCCTGGAGGTAATTTTCCCAAATCAGACCTCTCTAGGTATCACGATTGTTCCCCACCTGAGCACTGAAGTTCTCCAGTAGAACCAGAGTCCATAGGCAGTACCTTTTCAAGAATCTCATGCAAACTGCTCCATCACTCTAAGGTCACAATCCTTTGAGAGGGAAGGCTATAGTGCCTACAAATTGTTAGGTAACTTTTAGTTAGTTCTTCATATTTTATGAACATGAGATGAAAATGAATTTCCCATCTAAATAATAACCCCAATTGTACAATTATATAACACAAAAACAAGCACCCTGTAGGCCTATACTTCTAAGCTTGGATTTCCTCATTTTTGTAATATTAAGATTTGTATAAGCAGTAATATTACTATATAATATTTTTATTTCAACATATCAGGTCTATATGTAATGTGGTGGCAAGTAAACTTACTAAAGTTAAAGTTGCAGCATTTCTGGCATATAATAATCTACTTATGGTGTCATTGCAGAAACTGTACAAGGCTGGTATGGAGGAGGTTATGAAGAAAGGGTATGACCTCCAACTAGATGCCATATCAATCAAGGCTGCAAAGTCCTCCAGGGATATTGCCAGTGATGTAAGTACACTGAAATGTTAGGTAAACTTTACCTACTGGGTTGATCCAGACTCCTGTCTATCTCTGTACATGTTCTCAAGTTGTCTGTGAGCTGTTGATAACAGAGTGTTTTTTACTGTTTCAGTATAAGTACAAGCAGGCTTATGAGAAAAGCAGAGGCCATCATTTGGGCTTCCGCAGTCTGCAGGACGACCCCCTGCTGGTGCACTACATGGAGGTGGCCAAGATGCAGAGCGACAAGAACTACAAGAAAGACTACCAAAAGACCAAGCTGAAGTACAGCAGCCCTGTGGACATGCTTAGTGTGGTACAGGCCAAGCAGGCCTCTGCAGTGATCACCAACACTGGCTATAAACAGAAAATCTCACACTATACTGTTCTCCCAGATGCCATGAACTTGGAGCTAGCAAGGAACATGCAGCACATTGCCAGTAATGTGAGTGAAGGCATTATTACTGTAACAAATGAACCTAGCATGCAACGTGCTTCATCGAAATACTGATCCAGAATATGTGTGTGTGTGTGTGTGCTTGATTGTGTATGTATATAGATATTTATAAACTTAATGTTTTGAATATGTGGTTTGGTGTCTGGAAATATACACTTTCATAGCCTTTTTATTTAAATCTACCTTTTCATAGTTTATTTTATTGTAAGTACATTTTCTACTTCCTTACTTTCTACAGAATATCTATAAAAGTGAGTATAGCAATTATATTAAAGGGACCGGGTGGATACCAATGGGGTCTTTAGATGTCGAGAAAGCAAAAACAGCAACTCAAATTAACAGCGAAACACTGTATCGCCAACACCCAAGCAAATTCAAGTTCACCAAAGACATGCAGTCAATGGATATGGCCCTGGCGACAGAAAACGCTCAGATCATGAACAAGGTGAGGTGATATGAAGACACCCATTTGTGGAAGGTGTTTTGCTGTCATGAATGCTATGGTCCCTTATGTGTGTATATGGTATATGTGAATGATTACATGGATGACAATAACTGACAAGTAACTGATGAACTGTGCCTTTCCTGCAGCAAATTTACACAGGAACCTGGGATAAGGACAAGACCCAGATCCACATCATGCCTGATGCTATGAATGTATGTCTGGCAAGACAGAACATGCTCAACTATAGTGAGGTAGGCCAAACCTCCATTAGAACAGAAAGTAACCATTGATGTACCTCCTGTGTAAGTGGAAAATCTAAACTACAATGAATCATGCTACGAAGGTGTATGTAATAGATCTAGATTTAATAGACTATAACTTTCCACCATTGTATTCAACAACAGAAACTCTACAGACTTGCCAATGAGGAGGCCAAGAAAAAGGGCTACGACCTCCCTGTTGATTCCATTGCTATCAAGGCTGCCAAGGC
>JAAGVU020000035.1:5242960-5254590 GCA_011763525.2 Mormyrus iriodes
GTCAATGACTTCAACTACAGAACTCGCCTGCACAACTGGACCTGCCTGCCAGATTCCAATGATGTCGTTCAAGCCAGGAAAGCCTATGATATGCACAGTGATGTAAGTTTTGATTCCTGTTCAGTGTCATAATTTCTTAAATTAAATGTTTAAATTATTAAATGTTAAATGTTGTATATTCATTTGCACCTATTTATTCAGATATATATTACCCAAAATGCAACCTTCTTTTCTTTTAGGCCGTGTATAAGTCCGATCTTGAGTGGCTTCGAGGCTGTGGCTGGATGCCACAGGAGTCTCTAGACGTGAACAAGGTCAAGCGTGCCCAGAACATCCTCAACGACAGGCTGTACCGGCAACATCCCAGCACCATCAAGTTTACCAGCATCGTTGACTTGCCCGACATCATCCTGGCTAAACAGAATGCCCACATCCTCAGTGATGTAAAGGCCTATTTTCTGACGTTCATCTCACGTCATTGTAGAAATGTTTTGCAGTTCAAAGGCTACATGATAAGTCTGCTTATACTATGTACTTAAACCTCCATGGTGGGAAAAATTAGAGTAGTGCATACGTTTTAACACCTAATGCACTTTAATTAGAGGGTAAAGTGTGGAGCAATCTAGGAACATTGACACCTAGTTTGCTTACCACAGCAGAGATGTAGATGATAGTGTTAAGGAAGATCTCTGGCTGACAGTGCTAGAGGTGAATATTCACAACCAGATAGTCAAGCAGGGCTAAGCAAAATCAGACACTGTAGTCGATTGTGCTTCCTTTTAATAGTCATTTGACAAATACTTATAGTATATGCTCAATTGAAAAACATGCTCAAGTCTGTTTAAGGTGTAAGAACACCTACAAGAATGACTTACATTCTTTCACACCTTTTCTTTGCCTAGATGAAGTACAAAGAAGCCTGGGAAAAGGACAAAACCACCATACACATGAAACCTGACATACCCTCCATGGAGCAGTCCAAGGTCAACTCCATCAATATTAGTAATGTAAGTGCAAAAAATTAATTTCTGCTAGATCTTTTATTATTCCTCCATTCTGGTTCATTAACAAATAGGTATTTCACTATATCAATGCAACTTCTGTCATTTTCTTGCAGAAATTGTACACAAAAGCTTGGGATGATGAGAAGGCCAAGGCATACCAAATAAAAGCGGATGCCATCTCCTTTTTGAAAGCCAAATCATCTAGGGATATCATTAGTGATGTAAGTAAGCACATTTCTCACATTCTTTTTTACATCGTAAAAAGACTGATGTACATGCTAGGTCATAAACTGCAGTGTGCTGCTCATACTAAACTCCATTGCATTTTTCTATTTCAGTTTAAATATAAGGCAGGTTACCGCAAGCAATTGGGTCACCACATCGGAATCCATAGTGTCCAAGAAGACCCCCTGCTTATGATGGCTTTGAATGCCGTTAAAATTGCCAGTGATGTTCTATACAAGAAGGACTTCATTAAGTCCAAGACCAAATTCAACATTCCAGTTGACATGCTGAACATTGAGCTGGCTAAGAAGTGCCAGACCCAAGTCAATGACTTCAACTACAGAACTCGCTTGCACAAATGGACCTGCCTGCCAGACTCCAATGATGTTGTTCAAGCCAGGAAGGCCTATGATCTGCAGAGTGATGTGAGTAAACATGCAGATGCTCAGTTCCTCTTGTTAGATTTTCTGACTATAAATGCAAAATTACAATTAAATCTATAAGGATTATCTCCCAAGACTGATGTAGAGTTTGTTGAATTTCTGCATATATATGGCAGTGTGCAATGATGAAGTACTAATGCAGTGTGTTTATTACTGACGTTAGGCAGTTTACAAGTCTGACCTGGAGTGGTTAAAGGGCATTGGCTGGATGCCAAATGAATCGCTTGAAGTAAAGAAAGCAAAGAATGCCCAGAAGATCCTGACAGATGTAAGTATGAATTTTATACGTATGTGCACTATATGTGTTTTTATAATACTGTGTGTTAATTTATCACCTGTTTCTTTTGTCCATGCAGATAGGGTACCGCACCAAAGTGGATGAACTGAAATACACAACTGGTTTAGACAGAGTAGATTTTGTTGCAGCCAGAAATGCAGCAGAAGTCCTGAATGAGGTAAGGGAATCGTGCCAAAAACACTGCACTGGTTATTAGCAATAAGTGACCCTTTTAACGGAACAAAGGTTGGTTTTATTAGTGGATAGGTTGTGTGAATAAAACACCACTTCACTTCAGAAATATATATGATTAGAAAATGTTCTGGCACTTTAAATTTGTGTAATATGTTATATTCTTTCTAGGCAAAATATCGTGAGGCTTGGCAAAATGAGAAGACTAAGTACACGATGCTGGATACCCCTCAGTTTGCAGCGGCTAGGGAGGCTGCCAAGAACATTAACCAGGTAATGAGGTGGAGGGAAAGGAGCACTCAATCAACTTTCATGTTGCTCAGGGCTTAACTGCTGTTTTCCTTTATGCTTGATAGCAACTGTACATCCAGGATTGGGAGAAGACTAAAGCAACAAGCTACAACATGCCGAGTGACGCCGTGATGATCAGGCATAACATTCAGATCGGGAACATGCAGAGCGACGTAAGCGCCAAGAGGCTCTGGTTAAACTGTGCTATGATAGATAAATGTGCTGTTTGAAATTTATGTGTGCAGTGTAGAATAAATTTTGCTGTGTGCTTTGCAGCACAACTACAAGAGAAATTACCGCAAGCAAATCGGACATCACGCTGGATCCCTCAGTGTTCATGATGACCCCCTGCTTAAGATGGCTTTGAATGCAGTCAAAATCGCCAGTGATGTTCTATACAAGAAGGGCTTCCATGAGACAAAGACCAAATATACCCTTCCTGCAGATATGATTGCAGTTGAGCAAGCTAAGAAGAATCAGATGCAAGTCAATGATAAAACCTACAGAACTCACTTGCACAACTGGACCTGCCTGCCAGATTCAAATGATGTCATCCAGGCTCGGAAAGCCTATGACCTACAGAGTGATGTAAGTAACAAAGGGGATTACTAAGGCAGTTACTCTCACTTAAGCCCTGATTCTCACAGCCTATAAAGTACTGAACAATATTGTTTTCAGTAGCAGACCATCAGTTCTGTATTTATTTATTTTTTTTTCTACCTATAGTATGTCTACAAGGCCGACTTGGAGTGGCTCCGTGGTTGCGGTTGGGTGGCACTGGATTCGGTGGATCATGTGAAAGTCAGGAAGGCACAGAATATACTGAATGACGTAAGTTCTGCATTCAGCCTTCAAAGCACCATCTTAGTGCTGTTGTTGTCTGGAGCTGATTTTCTCAACCACTGGTCTTGTGGCAGGGAAAGGTGGTTCGGTCCATTATGGACCATTTTAGGGATGTGAACCCGACTGCCACCAGGAAAATTCCCCGATGGAAATTACAGAGGGACCCCCTGCATTAAATGATGAATAGTCAAGCCTTATGATTGGAAAAGTTGAAAAGCCCTGGTCTGCAGCATATACTAATTGATACCTGTGCTCTTCTGATAGAGGTTTTACAAGAAGGAAGCCAAAGACAACTTTTGCAGATACACGCATGTTGTGGATCGCCCAGAGATTATTTTGGCCAAAGTCAATGCCTTCCACCTCAGCGATGTAAGTGTACCAACAAAACTGTACGAGTCTGGTCTACTAGCAACATAAACACTATGTAGCTTGAAATAAGATGCATGTTTTAATATGTATGGTTTCTTCAGTCCTTGAATATTTCAGCAATAATACAGTGAGGCTTTTTTATGTATGTTTAGGTTAAGTACAAAGAGACTTTCAACTTGGAAAAAGGCCAGTACATTGGTTCAATGGACACCCCGCAGCTGGCCCACAGCAGAGAGGTGTCCAAGTACAACAGTGAGGTAATGTACCAAATTGGGAGGTCATGGGTCTGCCTTTGACTTTCATTTTGAATTTACTTATCTGAATGATTGCATTTCAGAAACTCTACAAGTTGAACTGGGACAACAGCAAAGCCATCGGATACCAACTGGATCAGTTCTACATTCCTTTAGTAGCAGCAAAGCAGAGTCGAAATGTCATTAGCGAGGTACCTTACATCGCTTCACAGTATAATGCTGTTAAGTTCAATAGTATATGTGATCAATAACGATAATTTTCTTTGGGTTGACATTCATGAGAATTTGCGTCTTCGTATACACAATCAAGTAATGCAATAAAGAGCCATAAATATCAATGTTATATCAATGTTTATATATCATATACACATACACACAAGCACATACATTTTTAGTATATAAAATATGTATTTTGTCTGGAATTTTTTCATGTCTCTCTGACAAATCTTTTAGGCAAGATACAAGGAGGCCCATGAGAATTCAAAGGGACACTATTTAGCAGGGACCACCGTAGACTTTCCGCAGGTGGTCCATGCTGCTGGGATTGAGAAGATGAAGAGCATGGTAAGTCCTCACTGGAAACCCAGATGTGTACCTTCAGTTACTGTGAAATATCAAATTGGTTCTGTTCTGCAAGCAAATGGGTTTCAGTCACTCCTGCTGCAGGCATTGACACAAACTTGCTTGAGAACACCAGAGACACAATGCAGAGCTCAGACGTAAGAGTTGATACTGAAATCTATAGCTTTGTAAATTTGAAGGGGTAATACAGACAACTCTTACCTCTGAGCTGTGCCTTGTCTCCGGTGTAATACACACCCTTGTACACAGTGGCAACCCCACCTGTACGCCAAATATGCACACTGCGTATCTGAGCAGTAGCACAAGAAGGGCAGAGTTGCCAAGTGCTCTTATTATAAGACACAAGGCTAAGCCTTGTTTTTCTGTAAAATTGCTACAGGACAATAGCAGACTCTGTCCGCAGGTACTCTAAACTGTATTTATTACAGAACGTGGCATACAACATTCCACACTTCCCAAATATCTAATATGATCAACAACATTAATAAACAACGTGCGCACATAAAAACAAACCCACAATGCATGCTGGGGCACAAACTCTGATAAATACTGAATCAGTTGGCACATCAGCACCAAATAATCAATTTTATTAATACATTGAAGCATTTAAGAAATTCCATTTATATTAAAGGAAGAGAATCCAACAGGGATGAAAGGAATCAACATTTTTATTGAA
Source organism: Mormyrus iriodes (assembly GCA_011763525.2). Classification (NCBI taxonomy): domain Eukaryota; kingdom Metazoa; phylum Chordata; class Actinopteri; order Osteoglossiformes; family Mormyridae; genus Mormyrus; species Mormyrus iriodes. The sequence goes on from JAAGVU020000035.1 coordinate 5,248,117, forward strand.
GCTGAAGTTGCAAGCAATGGTGGTTTACAGGCTGTCATTGGTGACTGCGAGCAGTGTTGTCTTGGTGTCTGTTGTCCCTTTTCAACTTTTATTCTCAAATTATTTTGAACTTAAATCTTGAAATATTTCTAAATTAAGCTATAACCGAAATGTTATGACTTTATTCTCGAAATCCATTGGCCTATTATTTTTATCAGTGCTTTAAAATGCCATCATAAATCTAAAAATGGAAAGAAAATGCATTTAGAATCCAACCTGACTCATACGCTAATATTAACAAAGACAAAATGATGCCTGACCCAATTTGTATGCTTAAATTTTATTTTATCTGACCCGTCCACAAATTTCCCAAATATCATAGCAATATTTTTGTTTGAATCGTAACCGTGGACCCATCAGCTATCACTGGTGTGCAAACCATGAATGAGAATTCTGTAGGCACCCCTGCTTCTGTATCTAAGTGTAGCTCTTATGTGACCGCAGAGAGATTACCGGAAGGGCTACGAGCAGACCAAGACCAAGTTACACATCCCCTTTGACATGCTGAGCCACATTGTTGCCAAGCGCTGCCAGGACATTCTGAGCGACATCCAGTACCGGAGCTACCTGCACCAGTGGATCTGCCTCCCAGAACAGAACGATGTCATTCAAGCACGCAAGGCCAACGAGATCCTGAGTGATGTGTGTCATCTACTGTCTTTATTCACACTGAAGCTCAACACGTCTCAGCGTGTCTCTACTTTTTGAGAATTGTTCTCTCATAGCTGATAACCCTTTAATTTTACCCTCTATTTTTACTGCGCAAGTTTCATGTCGATATCAAGTAATTTTCTGAAGTTATAGTAAATAAAGGGAAGGCTCATTTAGCATTAACTCACATGTGCTTATGAGACACCAATGAACACAGTCTGTCTAATACGTGTATCAGTTACATACCCGGAAACAGCTGCTGCAGCCTGATGTGATGCTGTTCTGTTCTTTTCAGGTATTCTACAAAGACGATCTAAACTGGATAAAGGGTATCGGTTGCTTTGTGTGGGATACGCCTGAGATCCTCCGTGCCAAGAGGTCATATGAGATACAAAGTGATGTGAGTCAGTCCTAGATGCCTCTGTAGATCCTAATCTAATGGTAAATATGACCAAAATGTATGACCAGCAAGAGCGGAGAATAACCATCATCATTCTGCTAATGGAACGATTAAATCTGGTCCGCCAATGGTAACGTTAGCCTAGTCAGCCAACAGAAGAGTTATCCTAGTCAACAATGAAAGTTTTAACGTAGTCAGCCAATGGAAGGGTTAAAGCATTGAAAGGATAAATCACTGGTAAATTGTGATGTCAGTGACTCCACTGTCCAGTGAAATTGAGGTGTTTGAGTTACAGGAGCTCCCTGTAAATCAAACACACAAACACCTGGAAACATTTGAATTATGAGATAAGAGTAGTCCATGTATGGTGTTGCTGCCCTTTACTCTTCTTCCCTTCCCTATAGATCAAGTACAGAGCTGAGGGAAAGAAGGAACTGAATAACTTCTCCATGGTAACAGACACACCGCACTATGTATCAGCTGTTTTGGGTCACACCTGGGCCAGTGAGGTGAGTCTTATCTAAGGTGCCTTAATCACCCCATGGAGCCGACATGTGAAGCCAACATGGGCTGTTTATCTTCTAGCTGAACTACAGGGAAGCGTACCACAAGGACAAGCATAATTACACCACTGTCCTGGATACTTTTGACTTTCCAAGGTATCAGTACCTGAAGCAAGCATACAGCAATGTGAGTTTCATTATTCTTCCTCATATACCTTGTTTATTGCTTTATTCTCTGCTTTATATTATAAAATGCATTTCTGTGTATTCTCATGTAGAAATTATACACAGCTGCATGGGATTCCTTCAAGGCAAAGAGTTACAAGATGCCAGCAGATTCCAAAACTTTTGCTCATATCAAAAACCAGAAGACCATTCAGAGTGATGTAAGTCACACTGAAAAGACTGCAGATGAAATACTGGCTTTTTCTTCATATTGTAATGTCTACTGTATGGGTTATCAGATCATTTTGATTTAAAGTCACAGTAAAACGATGCTTTGAACCAGACTTTGTGCAATTTGCCCAGGTGAAGTACCATGAGGATTATGAGAGGTTCAAGTCCCTCTACAGCCTGCCCAGATCAGTAGAGGACGACCCTGTGATGGCTCGGTGTATTCGAGCTGGGAAACTCTGCTTGGATGTGAGTAGACCACCTTTTTAGTTGTTCTTGTGAGTCTTTGTCATCACATTCTGAGTTATATATGGAATAACTAAACAGCACAGTGATAGGGATGTGATGATGTAAAGGCCTACTGCTTGTGTTTTCCAGCGCCTCTACAGGCAAAGCTATGAGAAGAGCAAGGCCAGGGTGCACCTGCCCCCTGACATGCACGAAGTCGTGGCTGCCCGGCAGACCCAGAACCGGGTCAGTGAGGTCGGGTACCGCCATTACCTGCACCAGTGGATCTGCCTGCCAGACCTGCAGGTCTACGCCCACGCTCGCAAGGTCAACGAGCAGCTCAGTGATGTGAGTGCCCCACACACACTCTCTCTCTTACTATTTAGACTATATCTATGTATTAGGGATGGTAAGATTCACCAGCATAGATGTTCATGATGTGATTGCCTTGATTTAAAAAGCGTGCACTGGATACAATTTAGGATGACCTCAACATTCATTGTCTCTAACATCTTTGTATCAGGAAAAATACAGTTTATTTATATACAATTTTTAATACGGCCTTTATTATTTAGAAATGTGATCACTAGTTTTTGACCAATAATTTTATATTTGGATTGATTCCTCCTTACTAAACTGTTTCTCAAACACACTCTTATCTTCAGTACTCCACTGCTATCAAGCTATCTATATCATGTTAAATTGCAAGGCATTGCATTCTTTTGCGTCGCATTGTATCGCGTTGAATCAAATCGTGTCAAATCGTACTGTATCACAATAGAGGTGAATCATATTGTATTGGATTAGTAGTTACTTCATATGTATTTTTAATGTGTGAAATTGTTGGCAGTGTATCGAGACGTGTATTGCATCGACCTCAGTGACAGTGATTGACATCTCTAGTATATATGTTTGTCCTGTGACTATGTACTGATGCTCTGGGATTCCCTCTGTCTTGCCGTGTCTTGCTGTCCTCCACTTAAGGTCTTCTACAAGGATGACCTGAACTGGCTGAAGGGCATTGGCTGCTTTGTCTGGGACACTCCTGAGATACTGCGTTGTAAACGTGCTGACAAAATTCAGAGTGAGGTGAGCTGACCTGACTTGCACATCCTCTGTCTGCAGATCTGTTTTCTGTATAAATGCTTATATTGCAACCAATGCCAAGCAAGTGAGCTTCGACCTATCTGTGGTTCCTTTTCAGAACCAATACAGAGCCGGAGGGGTGGAGAATTTAAAAAATTACTCTGTAGTGCTGGAAACTCCAACTTATGAAAGCTACAAAAAGAGTGCTGTAAACCTGAGCGATGTGAGTAAGAACAAGGGTTTCCTGTGGTAAAAGTTTCACTAAAAACCGCTTACTTTAAGGTTTGACTGAGGTAGCTGGCACCTCCATAAAGCATGACACACTTTCTGCATATATGCAAAGCACCCTGATGTCTAATGGCAATCTATGCTCTGTCCTCAGCTTCACTACCACCATGATTATACCACCAATGTCAAGGGCACCAACACGGCCCCAGCCATCACCTTAGACACTGAAAGGGTGAAGCTGGCCAACTTCGTCCAGAGCGACGTACGTTGTCCTTTGATCCACATTTCAACCGCATGCACTCAATCAGCTTTTTATTTGCTCGAAAGCAGATAAAAATTGTTCATGACTACAGTTACAGTAAAAAAGCAGAAGGTCATTTTGATCTGTGCTCCATCGCTTTCTCTTCAGAACCTCTACAAATATGCCAACAAGAAACTCATGCCTACTGGATACTCCATTCCCTCTGACATGCCGCTCATCAAGCAAGCCAAAGCAAACACCCTCCTATCCAGCAATGTATGACAATGACCGCAGCTATCACTGCTGACTTGCCAATTGATTCACCACCTTTGGTTGCCTCTGAATGTGTCGGTAATAATTATCGCAACTGAATACTCAGGTGAAGTACAAGGAAGCCTATGACCTCATGAAGGCAAAGAACTACACCCTGGACTGCGACAGTGTTAATCTTGTCAACATCAAGAAAGTCAATGCGCTCATCAACCTGGTAAGCCTGCTGAAGCAGCTCAATCTACCTGGTAAATAAGCCTTATTGAAAAAGGACCAATACTTGGTGTCAGATTTCTATATTAAGACTGCAGTAAAATTGGAAAGAATATAATAACTAAAGTATGGTGCATTCTGGTTTGTATGAGTGTAGCCTTTACTGTATAGCATACAAAATCTCCCTGTCATCTTGGGCAGCGTCTCTACCATGAGAAATACCATAAGGAGAAGGACAAGATCCATTCTACCTATGACACACCTGAAATCCATCAAGTCAAGAAGACCCAGAAGGCCATCAGTGATGTATGTATTTACTTCAGTTAAAAAAAAAATAAGTCCACCCACATCCATTCAGTATAATTGTTGTTCTGTCATGGTAACTGTAATGTGGAAATGGATGTTCGTTTACAGTATTATAGTTTGATCATGTCATTTTACATAAAATAGTGACTGGCCTCTTCTTACAGCTGTGCTACAAGGAAAAGTATTTCAACAACAGAGGCAACATCATTTCTCTACCAATCACTCCACAACTAATGCACTGCTACCACGTCAACAAGATCACCAGTGACGTATGTCCTTTTTAATTATGCATTCAAATGCCATTGTATTTAGCTAATTGCCTTAACTATTTTTATGTGTGATTTACAAAGGGTGGTGTCATAGAATGTCTCATTTACAATGAGCTCGTAAACATAAAATTGCTGTTCATAAACTTTCACGCTAATTGGGACCTTATGGGTAACGATAAGGCAGAAAACCGTTTAAATCATTTATAGGCTGACATATGTCTGTGCATTTTGACAGCTTAAGTACAAAGAGGACTTGCAGTGGCTGAGGGGCCTTGGCTGTTTCATGTACGAAACACCTGAGCTGGTCCACATTCGCAAAATCACCAATTTCCGGGTACGTCTCAGAGTGCCAGTGGTCATCTGACCCCACCGTGCTCATGTCCATGTCACACTAATGGGTCTGCTGTCTTTTGAAGGTAAACTACGACGTTGAAGCCAAGAAGATGCGCAGTCAGTACTGCAGTGTCCTGGAAACGCCGGAGTATAAGCGCGTGTCAGAGCTGAAGACCCATATGAGTGACGTAAGATGACATCTTTTTCACGGGGTAATATTTATTCCACTTTGATCTCAGATGTAACAAACTGGCCCTGTTGTTTCTCCCATATAGCTGGTGTATAGAGCTAAAGGCAATGAGCAGAAGTCCAAATGCACCACAAACTTGGACCGTCTAGACATCCAGAGAGTCAAGTGGGCCCAGCAGTTGACCAGCCAGGTGCGTCTCTGATGGCTTCAGACGATGGACGGTTTCATGGATGGCCAAATGTAATCATCACGGCTGTACACTTGTATACTACGGTTTTCCTCCCAGTTCCTTTATACCGACCTGGCCTCCAAGGAGAGGGCTCACTACACCCCCGAGATGAACACTCCTACAATGCAGCACACTCGCAAGATGAAGGTGGTCTACAGTGAGGTGGGTTTTCGCTCCCTCCATTCTCGGTCTCATACCATTTATAATCTGCGTTTGCATATGAACACTGTAACTCTATCCTTGCAGAAGAAGTACAGGGATGAATATGAGAAGATGAAGGACAAGTATACCTCTATCGCTGACACACCAATCGTGATCAGGGCCAAGAAGGCTTATCTCAATGCTAGTGATGTGAGCAGCCCGCTAACACTAACCCACTAGTTCTGCCCATCTATTCTTCATGTCAGTATTGTTCCTCCCTCTAACCATTATGCTACTCTGTTCCTCCAGCTTCGCTACAAGGAGACCTTTGAGTTGGCTAAGGGCCGCTATCACACAGTGAAGGATGCCCTGGACATCCTCTACCACCGCAGGGTTACGGATGACATTAGTGAGGTCAGGCTGATGGCAGAGGACAAGCAAGAATAGTCCATGTGGGATGCTGGAGAACTTCTTCCCATGGACACTGTCCTTTGTTTCTCTGCAGGTGAAGTACAGGGAGAAATACATCAGCTCTCTGGGGCTCTGGAGGTCCCTCCCAGACCGCCCTGACCTCTTCCACCACAAGATTGTGAGGGACTCCATCAGCACTGTGAGTAGGGCACCTCTTTGTTTTGCAGAAAACATTGAACCTTTAAAATTGCATTTGCCTATATAGGTGGTCCTCAACTTACAATGGGGTTACATTCCGTTGAATCCAGCATAAGGAGAAAATATCATCAATCAAATATAAATA
>JAAGVU020000035.1:5266251-5278303 GCA_011763525.2 Mormyrus iriodes
GGCATAACGGGTTAGGAAAACACACTTTGTACCCAGGAACAAAATAAAAATAAAAATTTGTTACATAGTGTTATTGTGATGTGCAGTATTTATACATTTTCCCCCACTCATGACTCATGTCAAAGATTTCACCTTATAATTCATATATAATAATGTGAAATATATTTTGTAGCAGGTTGTCTTTTGTAATGGAAGCAAACTAACACATAACACAGTCATGAACTACTGCTAATGGGATATTTGCAGAGAGAATACAAAAAGGCCCTGGAGAATGAGATTAAGGGCAAAGGGATTGCCATAGCAACAGACACCCCAGACTTCATGAGGGCAAAAAATGCCACTGACATCCTCAGCCAGGTCAGTGACTTAATGTTCATGTTGGTCTGCGTTAACCCCGTGTTATTAAGTCTGCCCCCACTGTGAGATCACACTCGAGAACTAATCCAACTGCCTACGGATACCAAAGAAAAGCCTCTGCTTCTCAGGCAAAGTACAAGCAGATAGCTGAGCAGGACCGAGCCAACTACACAACGGTGACCGACACCCCTGACATCATCCACGCTCAGCAGGTCCGAAACCTCGTCAGCCAGGTGAGGACGCTGCTCGCACACTGACGACACCCTTGCAGCTCAGAGAAGATGAGTATTTTAACACCATAAAAAAGACACACTTGTATATATTATATAAATAAAAAAACCTCACTATCCTATATAGAGAGATCCTATGTTTCTGGATACCAAAGTCTACACCAGCGTTAGGGTTTATGAGGAAACTTGTGTTCATTGCATCTTTAACAGAAAAAGTACAAGGAGGATGCCGAGAAGAGCATGTCTCACTATGTGCCAGTTCTGGACACCCCTGAGATGCAACGATTCCGTGAGAACCAGAAGAACTTCAGCACGGTAAGCGGTGAACAGGCAAACTGGTTTCTGTTCATGCTTCGCACCGAGACCCCTCAGCCTTTCCTGTGATGGTGGTGACGTGTCCTGTTTTGTGGAGCACTGTGCCATTTGGATTTAGGAGTACTAAAACAACAAATCAGTGAACAGCACTTATCACCTACAAAAGAATAATTTTGTTATGTTGCTCGTAGAAAACGTAGAAAAAATGGATAATTGTGATTTCTGTTTTTAAACAGTTCGGGAGTGGAGTGTGATTTTTTTAAAACCTTTATAACATTTTGTGCTCTTCTTCCCTATAGCTTCAGTACCAGACTGACCTTAAAAACAGTCGGGGCAGAGTGTCTGTCATAAAGGACACTCCGGAAATGCAGCGCGTTAAAGAAAATCAAAGGAATTTCAGCTCGGTACTTGTTCCACTTTTTTCATTCTTCTTTTGTCTTTCTTGTCTTTTTTTTCCTGTTTTATTTTTCCTTTTTATTCTCAGTGGAGGTCCTGTGTTTTTTCGGCATTCCTATACAGTTATGTAACTGTCTAGCCCAAAACTATGATTTAATGTCCAACAGGAACTTGTCACGCTTTCCAGCTTTTCTTTGCACTTTTAGCGACAGAGAGCAGCTGTACTCATTTTCATGGTGCTGTTCTATTAAAGATATTGTACAAAGAGGATCTGAGCGGTGGGACGGCTGTAGCGGAGACCCCAGAGATGGAGAGAGTTAAACGAAATCAGCGAGCCATTAGCACGGTACACTAGTGTTGTTAACCCAGCCCACATATAATATGCCCCATCCCCCTACCCAGTAGTTCTAAAACCATTAGCAAGCATTTGGACGACTCCTTCCGGTTCTCAACTGAACAACCCATAATGACCACCTTCCTTGCATTTCGCATTAACACAAATGTTGTTCTTAATCTAAAATAAGATATTTCTGAACTCCCCCAAATCATTCACACATCACCTCACTAAAACCAGGTCCTTTTTTCTTTTTGATATTGAAATTAAGCACCTACCGATTTAAAACGTTATATAGTTAGCTCATGAATAAAGCATGCTCATTTATTATTTTGCCCTAGGTTTCGTTATAATGTGATTATTTAAATATCACGAATGATTCTTCCATGTAGCTGCACTCCGTGTCTTGTTTAATGTTGTACTTCATGCTGTCCTCTGTGGTCTTATTCCTCCATTGTGGGACTCATCCCAAGTAGATAAAGTACAAGGATGCACTGGGTCAAGGTACAGCCATCCCAGACCTCCCTGAGGTGAAACGGGTTCGGGAGACCCAGAAGAACATCAGCTCGGTAGCACCCCCTTGTGTTCACCTAGTGTTCCTGAGAGTGGCTCCCTATGTTGTCCCTCTCCTTTGCTTCAACAATCCCAGAAATAGGTCTGATAAACTCCTCCCAAAAGTTTCCATCTATAGACCTCCCATCCCCTTGACCTTTCCTTGTTTTTGTATTTCGAGTGCTATTATTTACTTACTCTGCCATTTGTTTGCAAATGCCCCAGCAAACAAATGAAAATCTTTTGGGATTCCCCTTCCTGGACCTCACTAATAAGTATTACATGCAATGACACATCCTACCTATAGGTAATGTAACAAAATACATGAATACAAAATCAAATGTATGGAGCAGCATCTCAAAGCACTGCATTGTCGCTCTGGCCCTAACTAAGGAGATCAAGGTTTAGTTTAGCATGGCCAGGCCTTCCAGTCACACTACAGGCTCATTTTTCATACTGTTTTGTGGTGTAACTGGCCTCACTATATCCAGCACTCAGTCATCAGTGAAATATCTATTGCAGGTGATCCACTTGATGTGGATTAAAGCAGCTGTCATTTGTAGCTTGTTTTTCCTCCATTCAAAGCACAGAGAGTACCAGAGATGTGTTTTATTTATTTGTTTGCTATGAAACCTTTTTAGTCAACTGCTAATCCTGCCATCTCTATTTAGTATCATTAAAGATTCCGTACATAATTTGAGCATTTGAGCAATTGAGGATACACTACAGTATCACTTATACAAGGGATTTCATGAGAATGTTCATGGATAAATGGAAATGGTGTATATATGTGTCTGAAAATGTGAGTTTATTCCTCTCTTCCTCAGTTCCCCTGACTTTTAAACGCAATTAAGGGTGTTAAGTCGAACTTGTCAACACAAGTCATGCAGAATTTTCCACAATAAGCTGACAATGAAATCACTGGGTCATATTCATAACCACATACACTGCATACACTAGAAGGACTGAATAATTTTTCCCGGTTGTGGATATTTCCAAACTCCATCAGTGACAGAAATTTTCCAGGGGGGGTTTCCCCTGAGTTGATTTTGCAAGCCAGGGGGGTGGTTCAACAACTGTGGAGTGGGGATGGGGGGGGGGTTAGTGCATTGTCCAGATTAAATTGCGTTTAAGTCTGGATGTAACATTATGAAACACAGAAGTTGTTTGGAAGAATTGTGCACATTCTCTTTTAGAAGAACAAGAGCCTTTACATATGTGCTAACCAGCTGAACATGCTAACCAGCTCCATCACTGTGAATGTTTTGTGTCCTTGCAGATGTACGCCATGGTCACATTCCCTGTGACATCATCATTTGAGCACTGTGTTCTCATTGTCTGTTTCCTCTTTCCACATGGAACCATCCATGGCTAGATAAAGTACAAGGAGTCAGTGGGTCAAGGTACAGCCATTTCAGACCTCCCTGAGGTGAAACGGGTCCGGGAGACCCAGAAGAATATCAGCTCGGTAGTACACCCTCCTATTCCATATTTCTTGAATAATACAAATATCTGACAACTCCCAAGCTCAGGAGATCCTGTCATATCCATGATCCCCATGTTTGAATGGCTACAAACTGCTGTAAGTGCTCTAGCCATGATTTTCCACTGAAGTTCACAGCTAATGCATGTTACCATCCTGTCCACCAACAGGAGACCCACCTCCTACTTCTTCAGGATGACGTTGCTTGGTTTATGGCTGTTTTTAATTTCTTTAATTTGCTCATCCTAGTTATCTCATTCTTGACACCCCTCATTATAACTTTTGTTGGCAATACACAAATCTGGTTTCAGAATCAAAATCTGAATACTTTTATTATCCCAGAGGAAATTGCTTCAATAACTGGTTGAAGTCTGGTCTTTCACTGCTTTCATGATGTGCTTCTGTCCTACAGGTGATGTATAAGGACAACACAGCGAAGGGAACCCCAGTCATCTTCACACCCGAGATGGAGCGAGTCAAACGCAACCAAGAACACATTAGCTCGGTATTCTCCTGCAGCAGCATGTTCAACCTAGAACATGAGTTATAATGCTCTTCTTCTGCATATAAACGTGCCACTTACGTTATTCTCTTCCGTTCTCCCTCAGCTTGACTGGGAAAGTGACTCCTTTAACCGTGTCGTTACTGAAATAACCCCTTTTTCTTTATAAATTTGAGGTGTTACAGAATGTTCTGGAATAGATTAATGTTTTACCCCGTGGTTCATACCCACAGGTACTGTACTCTGACAGTTTCCGCAAGCAGATCCAGGGAAAAGCTGCTTTCATCTTAGACACTCCTGAGATGAGGAGAGTCAAGGAGACCCAACGCAACATATCTGGAGTGAGTGTCTGACCTCTGCTCATTCCTCTACTAGCCTGATGCATCTTTATGTTCCCTGAATGTTCTTATGTTGCATTTCTTGTCATTGAATAGTCTTAGCAGGTTCTTGCTTTTTCAGAAGTTGTGTAGCTCCTGCTCTGATAGCTACTGCTTACATGTGTACCTGGGCATTCACTGGAAGCTCAGCCTAGTTACACTTATGCCTAATTTACAAACATATGTGCTGTCAAGGAGTCAAGTGCTATTTGCCTCACTTGTACTTGTCCAACAATAGCGTCTGCAAAATATGTAAAAAGCAAATATAATAATCATTCAGCTCTGGGCTGGACGTGTCTTAGCTTTCCGGCATATTTGTTTATATTCTCATACTGAATATTTTCTAAGCTGCTGCCTTATATCATGTGGTCATTGACATTCTGATCATTTGTGTACTCAAGACTGTATCTTGGCTGTTTTAACATACCAGATGTTTCAGAGGCCTCACAGGGTTTGGCAGTGAAATTTCTGAACAAAGTTTTCACTGTGTCCATCAGGTGGTGTACCACCAAGAGTTTGAGAAGAACAAGGGCAGTTTCACGCCTGTCCTGAGTGACCCCATCACTGAGCGTGTGAGGAAGAACACACAAGATTTCAGTGACATCAACTATCGTGGAATCCAGAGGAAAGTGGTGGAGATGGAGAGAAAAAGGGCAGAGGACCATGACCAAGATACCATCACAGGTTAACATACTTGTCGGTATTTTACTCCACTGCAAAATTTCAATGCAAATGGCTGCTGAAGTAGCTAAAAAATGTAACTCAAGCAGAAGTGTCTTTATCAAGGGCAGTCATAAACCATTTAAATTAAATCAGCAGCTTATTTCCTCATTTCAGAGCGGCAGAGATCTTGAACTTTATCACTGTCTCAACAGACTTGCGCGTCTGGCGCACCAACCCTGGTTCAGTCTTTGACTATGACCCAGCAGAGGACAACATCCAATCCAGGAGTCTACACATGATGTCAGGTAGGAGTCAAAGCCCCTCGGAAATGCATCAAGTTGGCACAATGTACAGGACCATGATCCAAAACATGCACCTGACTTCTGAACCCTTACATTTTACAGTCCAAGCCCAGAGGCGTAATAAGGACCTTTCCCGATCCACCAGCATCCTAATCCCAGGGGATGAGAAGTCAGAAGTTTCCGAGAATGCAGACCACCAGCTGTCCCAGTACAGCAATGGCTTTGGCAGCTCATCTTTTGGTGAGCTTTGAGAATCCTGATCCTTCACATAATCACATATTCCACAGAACCCTTAAGTAGGGTTGACGCTATGAAGAAATTTCCCCTGCAGTGATTTAGGGTGGCTCAATGCTCGTGGTCCCAGAAGTTGGTCATAAATGTAAAAAAAAAAAAAAATTATTAGAAAATATTATTTTGCAATTAGAAAAACATCCAAAATGATTAAATTATAAAAACATAAAAATTTCTATCCCTTTTAAGTAATTTTCCAATCATAATGCCATTTAAAGAAATATACAGTGGAACCCGCTTATAGTGAACACGTCTGTCTGGATAAAACTGATCACTATAAGCGGATGATCATTACAACCAGTTATTTTTCTTTTCTTTATGTCTCAAGCAGATTACCATCTAATTGACATTTGCATATTTATCACATAAATATTCTGTAATAAAATGGACAACGTCACAATTTACTGAATTTTACTAAATTTCACTATTTTCAAATGCTGTTCAAATTACAGTACTGTACAAATTAAATTACTCAACTGTGTAGAATTCAAATACACTATAATACGGTACTGTACATAAAATATAGTTTATCGTAATTTTGCTGCTGCATCTTGGTGACTCGTTTTCGGCAGTTTATCATAAGCATGGATGAGTCTATATTTGTCACTGAGAGAAAATGCCTGTCTTTTTCCCGTCATGTTTTCTGTGCACGCAGCATTAGCCTCAGGTAGCTAGCCAGAAGCAGACGGGTTAACGCAAGCAAAGTAGGGCTATCAAAGTAAAGTAAAAAAAAAAAAAAGTTTTACTTTTTTCCGTATGTTGTCATGTATAAAAAGACCCAAAATGAACATAGTAAGTGAACTACTTGATTACTATGAGCAAACTATTTAAACAGTATTTGTACAGGAATGATTCTGTCCCAAGCTTTTTGATCCATATATGCGATTGATCACTATAACTCTGATCACTATAAGCAGTTTCCACTGTATTTATATTTAAACATGGACGCCAGCCAAAATGTGCACTTCTATATAACAAAGCACCTACCACTCAATGCATGCTAACATTGGTGTCCATACCCCCATAAAGTTCTAATGATCGATATCTATCCTAGTCCTTTATTCAAAAAACAAGCTTAACTGGGCAAACAGAAAAAAATACCCATTTACTCAGCATCAGTGATGTCATCCATGTTTAACCCATGGATTTCAACATGTAAACTTTTTACATATGATGCACAGCTTTTACCGAAAGCTTGTTTTTTGTGCGATTCAGGTGGTTGCTTGCTATTCCCTGCGGCTGGCTTGTTAATATTACGGTATCATGGTTATCACAATAGCCCTGCTCTTAAGAGCTACAGGCCAGTCAGACAGTTGGTCCTTTTCGTTGCCCAGGGTACCGGCAGACCAAAACCGTGGAGCTACAGCAAAGGTCATCTTCTGTGGCCACACAGCTAACAGCAGTATCTTCTGTCCCCTCTCACCCTTCTACCACAGGGGTAAGTAGCAAAAGCAAGGAAACAAACTGGCCAAACCAGCTCCACATCTGTATATACTGTAATGGCAGGCGCTCACGGGCACGGCTGGCCATTGCTGTATGGTGCCCCCTACAGACTGGCTGCAGCCCGTTCCGGCACATGACGAAAGGCTTTTCTATGAAATCGAGTCCCTGCCTTATTTCTGAGCACGTCTGTGTTTCATTTCCTATGCTGTTAGTAAAATTTCCATTATTCCTCCACAGTAAGGGTTCCCAACCCCTGGACTGCAGAACACTGGGGGCAGAGCTACCACCCATCCCATATTGATTGTTTTAAAAACTGTAATACATGAAAATACATAATTTATCCACATTTGTGTAAAATGTTGTACCCCCCAGCTCTGCAAAAGTCACAGTCAGGGACCCCCGCCACTTGACACGTTATTATTGTGGGGATCCATCACCCACCCCCCGTTTTACCAGTCTGTGCAACTTCTGTACAGCATATACTGGTCCATTGACGTCAAAAGGTTGGGAACCGCTACTCCAAAGTATATACACAATGTCTTATTTTTATGCAGTTAAATTAGTAATTAAATTGGAAACCAACCACCCACATAAGAAAGTGGGCACACATCTGTCGAGCTGATGTAAATGTGCCATACTGCCCTCCCTTAAGCCATGTATTACAGTACTTCTGGTTTCTGTGGCTGCCCATTGCAGAAAACCGTCCGTGCCGTCTATGACTATGCAGCGGCAGACGACGATGAGGTGTCGTTCAAGGACGGCGATGTCATCATGAACGTGCAGTCTATCGATGAAGGCTGGATGTATGGAACCGTGCAGCGCACTGGCAAGACCGGCATGCTGCCTGCCAATTACGTGGAAGCAATCTAAGGGCCGCCAGTCCCAGGCTCATACACCGACGCACGTATGACAGCATGGCACACGCTATGCCAGGCAGATTCTCAAACATGCTGTATAAATAGTATTTTGTAATCTGCCATACCATTCTGCTACACCTTTGAAATATTTGTTCTGTTCCTTAACTGAGGCAAATTAAAGAAGCACTGATAATTTAGTAAATGAAAAGTTGACATCTAAGTTCATGGAAATTCAAGAAGACTGGCTAAGTCTGTCCTCACTACCTTTTATAGACGCTAATAAAGGTTACATAAAACTTAAAAATGAGCAAATTTTAAAAGTAAAGGCAAGCCTCTCCCCTTGTGTGGCAAATCCTGGTCACTAGTTCATGCATGACGTGTTTTCTCGTATCCTGGGGGTAGATGTATACCTTGGAATGATAGCTAATAAAACACATTTAGTTTCTGCAATACTGCAGTGTTGTGTCATGTATTGGGGCCAGTTTGGCTTGGTGTGGAAACCAATATGATACACACAGGAGAACAAGGCTACCAGCTACATTTTAGAAAGACACATGCTTTTCCATCTTACCACACTTACACCTTTCGATATTGATTGAAATTTAAGTTACATAAACCGGTCACTCTTAGTGGTCCAATGAGTGCATATATGAGTGGCCGGAGAAAACATATGCATTCAGACAAAACTTGCATAAGCAAAACACCTTTGGGCTTTCTGCACCAGGGTGTAATGCTAACCACATGTGGCACACTCACAATGCGGGAGGGTCCCTTTTGGCAGGATCGATTCCACAGGGATGGATCAGTTGACTACAGCTGGTTACGCACAGTTCCCTGTGATGCATGCATGTTCTTGGCTCATTTCCAATTTCAACTGAAATGATTCATAATGAATTTTCCACAGTGGTGAGACACTTATGTTATGCTGTAACCTTGATTCATGTATTCATTTTGCCACAGTTGAAAGCATAGCATTTTAGTTTCAAGAAAGGTACACACAAAAAAAGTAAGTAGAAAACACAGATGTTAACGTAAATCACCAGCCACATTAGGAGATGGCTACAGGAATGAAAGAGGTGATCAAACAACTCTGCGAACAAAAGCTTGAAATTGAGAAATTAGTAAGACAGAGAACCCGAAACGCATGAACTGTGTCAAGAGAAAAAAAGAGGATTATGGGAAGCACACAGCAAGTTGGTCCAAGCAAGCTACAAGACAGAAATAAAAAGACAGCATAAGATGAACACAGAGTTCTAATAAAAGTGGATAAAGGAATTCTTATTCAGACTCCCCGCTGCACACGCTGCACACCCTCGTTGTTCATTTTGCGCAAGAAAAAAACTGATCTGGTTTCAAACAACGCAAGTTCGAACGTCATAATATCCAAACCATGCCCACAAAATTCACCCACCAGGGATTAACCACAGGAAAAAGAAAGACTGGTTTTACTTTTTGAAGAACAGAAGTCATTCTCTGCAGTTGAGCCTGTGACTAAGGCAGTGAACTAAGATTACAGACAGCTAGAGATAAGAAACTTAAAAAAAAATCAATGGAAACGATGAGTACAGCTATGTAACTATAAAGCTAATCAAAGGATTGCAGCCAGTTGATTTAACCAAAATGATGCTAAAGTCATGAGTACGCAGTTACCCGCAGATGGAGCTACTCCACCGTGCCTCAGTGTTGCACTGTATGAAATGTGACTGATGTTTTTCCAGTGCTGCGCTGCATGAATTGCGAGTGCTGTTTCTCAGCTTGATATCTAAGAACTTCTACACTTATAACCACTCCTAGACTAAAATGGAGTAAGAGACATCTGGACTACACTTCTGACATTTATGAGTCTAATCTGGTCACATCTTACAACTGTGTGTACCGACAGTGCTCCAAAACCACAAGAGAAAGATAAGGGACAAATTGAAAGGATAAAAAAGAGAATCAATTCCCAACTGTACACACCAGGAGGCGCCAGATCAAAACTGAGTTTCAAAATTTGATTACATGCAAAATTGTGAATCAACAGTGCCAACCTGGCTTTGAACAATGAAGTGAGATGAGGATTATTCTGAGCATCAAGCCAGAAACCCATGAGTGACAGCAGGTGGATGCATTATGCTATAGGGCTGTCACTATCGCTAATATCAATAATCCAAGTAATCTATCGATTAATCTAACAATTTGAGTAATAGTTTAGTTTCTATAATATATACATTACAACTGGCACAAGGCAGGAACCACCCAGCAATTGCAGGGTGCACATTTACTCACGCATATGGTAAATTTAGGCACTCCAATTCACTTAATCTGCATGTGTTTTGACAATGGAAGGAACCCAGGAGAAGGATTCGCTGAAAAGTTACACGCACACAGGGTGGAAACACACCAACTGGCAGTGTGCAATGACAGCGCTACCCACTGTGCCGCCCTGTGCAATACCAGGCTTGCACAATGTGCGACATTAACATCAACATGACACTTCATGGCCATGCAACTGTCACATTGAATGGACAACGATAGTGTGTTGGATTCAAAACATTAAGTTGTACTAAAACATTTTTACTGTCATAGGAAACAAAACTAAGCAAAAGCTTTGCAATATAAATGATGGTTCCTTTTCAACATTATTTATGTAAAAAAATCAGTCTACAGTTTACCTCTGTTCTTTTGCATGAGTTCTGCATGTACCCTCCCAGAGAATCATAATCATTCTCATCCTTACTGTTGGACTCACTCACAGACTGTGTGACACCTTTGTGAGAAATTAAACAAAAAATGAGTGAAGAGCAGAAACACAAATACCAGTCACGGAAAGGCATTTGTTTTCAGCTATATCAAAATATTCCGTATTCCATAGACGATATTGAGCAAGAGATTTGTTAGCACTGTTTTATGTCTTTTGGCACAACTCACAGCAACACCACCAACTTATTTGGGAGAGACTAACGGTTTTTAGTAAGTTCTATTTCACTATATAGTTGATTTCAACTCCTAAATATTGCAAAAACTTCAAATATCGCAATATGGACTTTTTCCAATATCACTCAGCCTAACCATATTATGTGAGATGATGCAGCTAAGCAATGGTTCCTACAATTGTTCCAGCTACATTCCTTGTGGCTGCGATGATTTTGATATACAGTAATCAAAGAAAGTAAATCAAGCAATAATAACTCAAAGTGATTACAAAGGCAGGCTAGGCTATTATGAGTGGCTAAATGGCACATTTCTATGGCTGTTACGCCCAAGTCTAGGGTTGGGACGTATCAAGTGTGGGGAAAAAGGGAAAGGGAAATAAGGGAACACAAATACCCAGAACTGAAAAGTACTACATTTTCTCAAGGCAGAAGGCAGGCATCTTCTCTGACAGGCAGAAGGTGGGTATAAAACCTGGCACTGGATCCCTGGAGCATGGAACCTAGAAAAGATGCAGCTACAAACACAGACCGTAACACCCCCTCCCACGTGGACCCATTTTAACTAAGACATAGACATAGTACAACCAAAATGGTGTCCACAAAACATTCAACCCACTTTAGGAAGGGCACCAGCCACTGCATTATCAGATCCACGTCTGTGCACAATGTTCAAATTAAATTCCTGTATAATTAAAGACCAGCACAATAAGCGCTGATTAGCATAGGACATTCGATGAAGGAACACAAGGGGGTACAGAGCATTACAACTTCCTCCCAGAGAAACTTCAAAATGCTGAACTTGAGAAATAGCTAATGGGGTGGTCCAACCCATCTTCATGTCATTGCAAGAGAACTGCCGATGCAGCCACAAACACAGATCGTAAAAGGCTAATCTTGTATTATTGGGTTAGTCTGTCAAACCTGGATGTCTTTTTTTAATATGTACAGTGATCGCTCATCTATCGCGGGGGTTGCGTTCCAGAACCCCCCGCGAAAGGTGAAAATCCGCGAAGTAAAAACCATATGTTTATATGG
>JAAGVU020000035.1:5305307-5325587 GCA_011763525.2 Mormyrus iriodes
CAAACTTTCAAGAAAATGGGTGTATACAAATTACCACAAAAAACTCCACCCATCAAACGAAAGAGGGTAATGAGAAAAAAAAAAAAAAAAAAAAAAAAAAAAAAAACACTGAAACTAAAGTCACATGATGTGAACAATTTCCCCATTTCCCCAGGCAGGGTCCGCTGCCAAGATCTCCAGACGAGCGCCGCGTGCACTTATTCAGGGGCCAAACAGTTTGTTTGTATCCGCTGGTACGGACCTCGGCGAGCACAGTGACTGGCTGAAGACCACGGCTTCACCTCAGAAAAGTCTTCTGCTGTCTCAAACATCCCTACAATCCTCTACATTCCCTCAGCTCACAGCTCTGCTTTCTACTGATTTTTAACCAAAAAAGTGGAGAAATACCTCCTACTTAGAGGAACGTAGCAACATAAACCCTGGCTGTGTTCTCAGCACTTCACCCATAGAGTGATGGCCTTGTTACTAGCCATCCAGGGGACACCCCCTAAAGCTCTCTTACAAGAAGTAAAACAAGTATAAACAGTTATTTCAAAATTGAACATGATGCTGTTGAGGCTGTGTCTCCAGCCCAGATCTATCACCAGTTTCCACACATGAGGCACTGCGAAGGAGGCCCTGCTCACCGTCTCTCCGATCTTGAGGTCAGCACACCTCTGCAGGCCAATGCGGGGCTGTCCATCTTGGCACCTGGCTGTAAATGCCAGGCTGACGTCCTCAGGATGGTCCCACACGGTCAGCTCCACTTTGGACCGGATGTTCTTAGGAAGAGGACAGAGCAGCATGACGATAAGCTAAGAGGCCACGTGACAGAGGTCACTTTGACGAGAGACACTTACATTGTATGCACTGACGATCAGCTGAATGATGTTCTTGGAATCCTGGTCGAGAATCTCCACTGTTGTTCCAGGTATTAGCTTAGTGAAGTTCTTGAAAAGGAGATTTAAACACTTTAGCATGAAAACTCCCTTGCAAGAAATATGACAAACTAGCCTGGACAATTAGAGCTTAATACCTTGTAAATCATATAGAGATTCTTGGTGACAGCAAAGATTAGATAGATGTTGTTCTCCGCCAGCTTCTCCCCCAGGAGAGCCAGAGAAGGATAATCCTGCAGGAGACATCAATGAAAGATGAGCAGAAAATCAAAGCTGGTCCAACTCTGCAAAGCCACCATCTAACAGGGCAAAGACTGAAGACCTGTTTTACTGGGAGAACAACAGGAAAGCAAGATGCCTCATGACATGGAACTGAAAGTTGCTCAGCTTTTCATGGTTTTGAAATGGTTGTGGTGTACAGCAAAGGGCACGACCAGGTCCCAGAAGGGACCCAAGGCCAAACACAAAGTGCTTAACCTGAATTCCTCCAGCAGATAAACATACATTGTAAGAAGGTATAAGAACCAAAAGCAAAATGTTTATCCATGCATGTTTGGCTGTCATTGATGGCATGTGACAAATACAATCCTGAAGGTCTTCAGTAATGATACTTAAAAGGTACTCTTATATAATAAAAAAATTCTGCGTTTTCTGGTAGTAGTCATAGAAAAAGGGTGCAGCACACACGAGGGCAGTTCAGATACTGGAGGACATGTGCTACATTTTAAGTCTGAGCTGAAAATATAAATCCACCCACACTGTTACTCTGCAAACTGATGCTTTGCTACCATTAGCTGATTATCATTCAGGACTGCAGAGCCAAGTCAAGCGCTTTTTCGTAACAGACAAAGTATTATGTGGCAGAATGTTCAAGGTTTGCCAAGCCAAAAACAAGCCGCAAGAAGCTGGGACGGGTGCTTTCCATCTCAGATGTCTTCTCCGAAACAAGGAACAGAAAGCAAATCACAGCAGCAAATTCAACATGGTGGCAGGAAAGTGTGACTACAGAAAAAAAATACTGCCTATTTGGGATTATTCTGTGGTGACTAAAGTGTCTGACTGGATAACATTCTTAAACAACGCAAAGCAAAATCTGAATAAATACTTGAGTGGCAATATCCACTCACAAAAGATGCTTACTGCTTTTACTGTGGTTTATCTTGTTATGGATGTTCCCAAGTTCATCTCAAGAAAAAGGGTACAAAACATAGCACACAAATGAGATTAATCCTCAGACACTCCAAAAACGAGCCACGAGCGTGTGGCGGTTAGGAATTCAGATGCAGAAACTTCTTCCAGATTCTAGGGTTGCCCAAGCAGAGTACTGAGGCAGTGTGATGTGCTCTAATTGAGGAAATGCTCGTATTTCTATCACCATCTCTTTTCGGGAACAGCTTTGAATTCTCCTAAGTTTCACTCTGTGCTACAGCACAAGTGGGGCGTCTTACCATCCTGGTGGAGGCGCTGTACTCGTTTGCCTCATTTAGGTGGCACTGGCCATCATGGGGCTGCACCAGGCCGCCCAGTTTCCCATCCAGGGCCAGGTGAGGGATGTCATCCGTGGTAAAGACCAGCAGGTGGTAGGCTTCCTTCCGCCAGCCAATCCTTTCCTGTAAGAACAGGCTCCGGGTTCAGTCTCAAACAAATGTCTACCTGTATCCAAGATTACTGGGAGTGATAATGTCATGAGCCTGTGTTTTTGTGGGACACTGGCTATCCATGCATCCTCCAACCATTTTTCTAGGTCACGGTCACAGGGGGTCTGGCAGCTGCCCCCTGAGCCTCAATTGATATTGACTAGCTCACACAAATGGATGCATTTATAGATCCTACTGAAGCAGCTTCAAAGAAATTATTTATGAATGGCAGGTTTATGCTACTTTTATCTCAATTTGCTCTATTCCTCTAGTGTCTGTCTCATATTTGCACAAATATTATGAGGAAAATGTGCTCTTGCACCAACACTGCCAGTGTCAGTGGAACTTAGCAAGTGACATTTAGAAGCCATGAGGAATGACGACGAACCTTGCAGACCGAGGCCTGCAGGATGGCGTCAAAGCCGCCCTCGGGTGCATCGCGATTGCGGGACACCATCTGCTTCTGCACTTCCTCATTAAATCTGTCCACCTTGTCCGTCAGTGACAGAAGGTGCCGGAAACCAAAGGAAGGGACACAGTTGGGGAATCGCTTATAGCTGGACAAAGAAATGGAAGACAGAATCAGCACCATGCCCATGTTATAAGGGGCACCAAACATGGTGACACTAGGTCGGGGGGGGGGGCGGCGGCAAACAGGTGCCAACCTTAAGTACATTGAAATGCAAAGACAAGGTGAAAATGTTCATTCCAGATATGTGATTCTGGGCATAAGCAGCAGCTCAGGAAGGTTATACAGAATCACTGATGTGCCAGCAAAGACAAAGGCTTTTTGTTCATGAGCCTGTCTCCGCAGCTGCATGGCACTTACCCATTGCAGGGGTTGTCCTGATATTTCGGCGCTGTGTAAGAGAAGGGCGAGATGTTCTTGTCGACAAAGGAACCAAAGCCAAGGCGGAAGTTGCTGGTGATCTTCTTCATCTCTTCGGCCAGCTTTGTTCCCAGGTTGCGGATAGTATCCAGGTCATCCTTCATGGACAGTGAGAGGTCCATCAAGTAATAGAGATCCACGGGGTAGTCCTCCACCTGCCGCACCTGTACCTCGAATGATGCCTGCTGACCTGTTTGTCAAGGAGGATGGCATAGTTCCTGCTGAGATTGCTTTCTCATTTCATAGCCAACACAGATAATACTGTTGCAATCTATCATCTTCCAAGCCATTTTTATAAAATGCTAATTTCACCAACCACCCATGTGGACAACAGTGGGATTCTTCTTGAGATATAAATTAATTATTCAAACGACAGACTGCTTACCAGGCCTAAGGTTCAGAGAAATCTTTTGAGGCATTATCTGGATGACATCGTACTCTGCAGATCCAGAACCTTTAGGACTCAGAGGCTTGTTACCCAGTATGGATGTACTGCTGCTGGGACTCTCGATGTAACGGGCTTCACAACCCCTCCTCTCCAAATTATGTCTCAGGTCACACCTTGATGTGATGGTCGTCGCCTTCCCAAATTCCTAGGTTGAGAAACACCATCTACTGTAACAATGGGCTACAGCTGCACCTTTGCATAAGAATAGGGAATGAGAAGTTCATTTTCACAAGATACACATGCTATTTCAGGTCAAGAAATATGTCAAATGTTAACAAACAGGTACAAAACACTTTCGCTGCAACGTTTGTGTTAATCTAGGGTAGCTTTGTAGGGACGTGTACCCACCTCCTGAGCGCACCAGGCGCAGCTGGCGTGGATGAGAAGACACTCTTCACAGGAAGTGGCCCTTCCACCCATACAAACATTGAGCCCTAATAATAAACAATTCATGTAATCTGCTTTATACCACTCATCATTCTTTTTAAGTTCTTTAAATATATCGCTGTTTCTATATCTACGACCGCACGGAGTGCAGCAGCATTTATAGATGCAGACAGAAGTCCGCCACGTTTGCAAGGTTTGATACAAGTAGCCTAAAGGTCATTTTTGCTCAATGAACTCATAAGAGAGATCAGAATAATTTCCAAGTCTGATTTACTAATAAAAAACAGATTAAACGGATGATTTTAATGCTCTAAAACAGGATAAAAACATCAGCAAAGCTCTAATTGTGCCGGCAGGGTAACTAAACAATCAACACACTTAGGACACGCAGTGAGTATTCCGGCTGGATATAGGGGCTATAACTATTCTTACCTTTGACGTTGCAAATAAACACTTGTAAGAGCAGGCAGAATAGTGCCTTGCACTGCGCAATGCGAACTCTTTCCCACATGATTTCTGTTAAAAACACCCTTTGTTGTGAAGTCAGCCAAAGTTTGGAGAGATCAGAAGAGCCGGGCTCGGAGCGATCTGGCAGCCAAACATTTAAAGGCACTTCGCAAACAAACACTGGAAAATAACCGCACAATGCGCGGCCAGTACGGCTAAAGCATACTTTGTCGATCGTGAAATAATCCAATGCAGCTAAAGCATACTTTGGCGACCGTGAAATAATCCAATGCAGCTAAAGCATACTTCGGCGATCGTGAAGTATCCTAATGCACTAAAGCATATTCTGGTTTATCCTCCGTTTTGCACCGTCGTGTAAATCATGGAGAGGAAAGCGGGTCGCTCTCTCCGTGTGCACTGAATCCCATGTTGTTTTATCCTTATTTATGACTTTCCACGTTTCGCGAGCCTTTCGCTACCGTTTATTCTCGACCCGGAGCTGCTCCCTCCGCCATCCCGAGCAAACTTTCAGCGCCCTGTCGCTCCTCTCTCCCCGCCCATCGGCCGAGAGGGGGCGCCGTTTAACTCTTACCGTGACCGCCCTCCAAAAGGCCGTGAAGAAGCCGCACGGCTTTATCAATTGCCTATTAGCGTGGGTGGCGCTTGATGATAGCCGTCATTGTGGAAAGAAAACGGTACGAAAAAAGTACAAGATTTTCCATAAAATAACATCGGGACGTTTTTGAACCAGGAAAATGCAGTGGGTGGATGGAGGCCGCCTCTTTTATACAAAAAGAAAAAAGCTAAATCACTTAAGACTAAAGTTACTTGAAACAAACGGCTATTTCAATATTGTATTCTAAATAAAAAATAGATTAATAAAGATACATATTAAAGAGTGTATTTCAGGGTATACTTGTGTAGATCTAGACGGCGCCGGTCAATCCTATTGCCAACAGGCGGCTGCCTAGGGCGCCAACTTCTGTGGGGGCACCGACTTACCTGCCTGTTTCTTGCCTCGGAGGGGGGGCGCTACATCGGCTAAGACCGGTACTGTTTATTGGTAATTCTGACGTTGCTTCGAAATAAAGTTAGGTGGGAGATATGCGAGAGAATGGCTGTTGTGATGCGATGGCCGGCTACCACACCAGGGGGCGATCAGCACCCCGCACGCTAACCGTGAGCATGACTTCTTCGCCGTTGGCCGTAAGTGGTGAGAACAAGGCAGGGTTAACGACCCGTAAATTCCCCCAACCAGAAGAGGCGCAGACGACAACTGCAAGATTTAAAGCCCAAGCTGGGAAGAAGCAAGCTCTGATGGAGGTTTTTCTGCATCTCTGGCTCCAGAGCCTTATTTGTGTGAGTGACTTTTTACATAAATACTGGTGTTAAGTGTATTGGGTAGGCGAAGACAAAAGCCACATAACCCTTCTGTAGTTGACAACCAAATAATAATAATAATATATCCCATGCCCATGAATGATAATGAATCTCAAATCAAGTTCTTTTCCACTGATATTCATCTGCTGACCATCCTTTTCAAAGGGCATCGGTCCAATACAGTTTGACAGGGACAAAATAAGTTTGTCCATGACAAAAAATGTTCTTAGTGGTTTATTTAATGCCAAATGTAACAAAGGTTTTGGGGATTTTAAGAACGACAATCAAATAAAAAGAACCACTGATTTGAACATTGAGCACCCCAGATTACAGTGAGAAAAAATCTTAGCTGTGAGCAGAACAAAAAGTCAAATTGCAGTTTACTAGCCACTTATGCACATTTCTCTTAACAGTGTTCAAAGTAAATTACCATTCTCTTTAAACGCAAACTTTACAGCATTCGAGCTGGTGCATTCCATTTTGGATTTTCATTTCTATACAAAAAAAAGATTAAGCAAGTTAATAACAGACATTACTCCCGTGCTCATGAAGTTAAGAAACTGGCCACTGAAGCCTTGCTGTTTCTTACAGAAAGCAGCAGAAATCGATGTGCTATCTTTGCTGTTACATGCTGGATGAATGACACTTAAAAAGAAAAAAAAAAAAAAGCTGTTGAGCAGGCAGTGTGAAGTCATATAGCCACAACGCCAATCTGTGCATGACAGCACCACAAACCACTTACAGTCTATAGTAAGAAAATCACTGCACGTCCCGGTTAAGATGATATACAGACAACACTGTCAGATTATCAATAATGTTTGATTGAGCATCTGTGTAAGTCAGGTTAGTAGGAACTAAAATTATTAGTTACTGCCAGCTATGTTTGACTAATCTACATTGTACAGATGTGATCACATTTGCAAACTGACCTCTTCTGAGGGTGTACGTTTCAGCAGACTGGATGTCATTTCCACGATGGTCTCCTGTGGCAGGTTGCTGAGGAAGCCATGGTGTCCTGCCAGGAGTTCCAAGAGAGCGTCCACAATGCTCCCCTGGGCCACTCCCGGGTGTCTCAGTGACAGCTGCGCCATGAGAGTGCCAAAGCCATCCGGGACTGTGCGTTTGGGCACGAAGATGCCAGACGACGTGGGCGAGTCCTGGATGTTCACAAGCTTGTCCAGGGGCAGTGAAAGACCCTGAAGCATAGCACGTTAGTCAAGGCAACTGCCAATGCCTGAAGGCACTCCACAAACCAAGGACTCAATATGGTCAAAATGCACAGCCCCTGTACATAAACACACAAACACACCACTTTACTCACCTTAGCCATCACAGCAGGTGTTCCATGCTTTGAACCCTGGGTGTCGCCCACAGATCTGCAGGACTCTGAACTGCATGCCTGTTTCTGCTGTACCATCCCTGTAGCATCTGGGATCTGCTGGACCTCGATGGGATGTCCCTTAACCACATGGCTGTTCAGGTCTCCGACTGCTCTATTGGCAGCACCGGGAGACTGGACTGACACAGTAGTCATCCTTCCAGAAGAGATGTACGCAAACATTGTTATGCAATTAACAAGAACAGAACAGGCACTGTTCACGTTAAATCTGTGGTCATCTTTGCAGTCTCTAGACTGCGACCAAAATGGTTGCATATGCGACCTTTTATTGAGGTGTGGGGGATTTAAAATTTCACTTGGTCACATCTGTGCCAGCGTATGATAATCATTAGGATGTTTTGCTCCTGCATGGGTACTGCGTTAACGACCTGTGATTGAACTTTTTTTTTTTTTCTTCCCTGGTTCAGAGTGTTTTGTTTTTGCTGAGTTGGTCTCATCTTATTTGCACCTGGGAGTACGTACATATACACGTCCACTACTGATTCAAAACGCAAAATCATGGTGTTAAAGCAAAGCTGCGGTGTTAACATGTTGCAAAAAAGAAAAGTCTATAGCTGATTATTTTAAGAGATTGACAAGAAAGAGGAGGAGGCTGGTGGAGAGGGAGAGCCAGAGTGACAGACAAGTGATGATGAGAGTTAGGTAATTAAAGCTTATGTTCAGATTAAAATATTTTGCAAGAATAGTAACGCCTTCATATCTGTTAGTTTGACACTGGCGGATTCAGTTATTCACGAGGCGGCCGTGAACAATTAAAGGGGAATATTTCTGGATCTCAAGATCGCAGAAACCAAAAACAACACTAAAATGATTTGGGCTGCATGAAATCATAACGTATAAATATTAGTGATGCATAATATTTGTTCATCTAAGTGCATACTAAAGTCTTGGCTTGGCTATGCCGCGCATCTTTGTCTTGGTAACCAGCCTCACTCATGTAGCTGTCTGATTGACCCTGCAATCTCACGTTTCTCACAGTAACTTTTAAATTCTTCATTGCTGTTAATTTTACATTTTTAATAATATGTTTTGCGGAGTCCAAAACGTAGCGCTCCCAGTGTGTGCAGTAGTAGCTTTGTGCATACAAGGGCATAATTTAGATGGTTTGTATATTAAATACAAATGCTTTCATAGAAAATGATTAAGTAGTTTGACATGAAAAGTGTACAGTACTGTTTGTTTACAAATTTGTAATAAATAGACTTATGTTAACGGTCAGGCTAGCAGACTTATGGATAACAGTTAGGGGTGCCTTTATTTATAATAAAACTTATTCTCAAATTGTTACATTTGCAGGGATCTGCAGCCCCTAATCCTCACTAACGTGAAGAGGTTACTGTATCAAGTCTTGAGTCATTGCCAGTCTTTCATTAATGGAAAAACTAGGATATGCAAATTAGGACAACTATTCATTAGCATGCAAGGTCATTGATTAAAACCATGCTGCACCAAAAAAAAAGGGTGCGACCAAATTATGTGCTGGTGCGACCAACTGAGAAAGCTGGTAGCACCAGTGCTACTACTGGAAAAGTTTGAGCCCTGCTTTGTGTTCTGAAGCTCACAGAAATGTGCATTTCATCTGCAAAATAAGTTTGTCTTAGCTTCCTATGCTCCCTGAAAGTTGAGCATAGTCTAAAAATAATTCTGAACTGTGGTAACGCAACACCTCAGGACCTGCAGGATCTACTGCTAGAGTTTAAAGTTTTAATTAGTGCAACCCTTGAAGAGTCCACAGGCCACAGCTCTCAAACTCTCTGTACAGCAGATTTAAACTCATTTTGCACAACTGGTTTTGTTAAATTGTGTAAAGTGACCTTGAGCTCTGGAAAGGTGCCATATCAATGAAAATTATTAATAAACTTACCTGACATTCTTGATGGAAACTGTCATTTTAACACCAGATGCCTGATATTTTCCAAACTGATCAACATTCTAGAAAAAATAAAATTCACATGGTAATGCTGCCACCTGCAGGTTACATGGATGAAATTAAATTTGAACACAGCTGCATTTCAGTATTTCATTAGAATTGCATTGGTTCCACATCACCTCAGTTGTGTCATTAGGGAGGTCATTGACACCCAGCAAGTACTGATCCATATCCTGCTCATGAAAAAATCCTAGAAGTGAATACAGGACAAAATTATGTTTGTTCACACGCATACCGTGTCAGCTAATGGCAGTGTGACATTTTGCTCGTTACCTTTGCCTGGGGTCTCACTGTCATTTTCAGCTGCTGCGGTGTGGCTCTTCTCTCCCTCCTGACTGTCGTTATTTCTGCTGGATTCTTTAAATGATTCTAGTCAAAAAAAAGTTCACATTATTGGCATATCGTACAGGAATACCATACCACATGAAGTCTATTAGAATGGAATATAGTCTAAGAAATTATCACAGCATCTGCCCGCAACGTCATTTTTGGAAACTTTGTTACCTAGCCCTGGTGCATCTATGGTCCTAATCGGCGAAGCAGCATTCTCCCCAAACTGGCTACTACCTTGATTGGTGAATGCCTCCATTTTTTCACTTAGTCCTTCCTGTCAGACAGAGAGCAAGAACACAGACGACAGTCAAACTAGAGTGCAGTCTCTAAGTGAGGATGTCTTACCAGCAAGGAAGTGCAGATCCCGCACTCAAGTCCCTGTCTTCCTCTGCCAAAGTATTCAGTCAACACACACCCTTCACAAAAGCTGCTAAGAACAAAGCACTTGGCCAGGAATAGGAGTTAGGGATTCACTAGTATAGCCATTTTCCCGTAATAAGCAAAGCTGCACAAAATCCATACCATGATTTGTTTTCAGGAACAGAATTGATTTCCTAGAACACAATACAAGCAGGTATAAACATATACTCAACAACTTGCACTTACTCCACAATGTGGCTAATTATTTAATTGTTAAAATCACATCCATCACCATTTCCCAGTAGATACTGTTCCGTTTCATATTTTCTTTTACGCTGCTGTGGCTCCTGTCTGTTCCTCATTTATGCCAACATCTAACAGATCGGCATTGTGTGGGTGTGATGGTCAGATAGACAGCTGTCTGCAGCTATAGCTCACCTCTGCTGAAAAGTAGCGCCTCTCAGAGGTAATCTTCTGGCAGTCCACGGACAGTGGGCGGAGTTGGTCCAGGGGTACTCCAGACAGGATGTTCTTCCTCATCTCTTGGTAGTCATCCTCTAGGATCTGGAGCACTTCAAACATGCTCTCCGGCAGAATTTTTTTTCTAAAAAGGATGATGAAAGTCATACTGATACAGCGATCCAGAAAGACAAAGTGGTGGGACAAAGACACAGATACATTCCCATTAAATCTGCAAGCCAAACCTCACCCCAGTAGGAAGCTACTGCCTTCAGGTGAAGTGCAACAGCACCTCCAACAGTGCTGCTGGCACATTGCATGCTGCAGGGCCAAGAGGCTCAGCTCGGCCTGCACTGCCCTCTGGACGCCATCACGCTCCTTCCCTTCAAAACTGAGAGAGGAGATATGCATGCGTCAAGCCAATGAATGTGGCTTCACACAAAAATAAACCAAAGTAATCAAAAGTGACAGTCATTTACAACAAAGACTTAAACATGTCTAGTACGGGGTTTCCTATCTGGCCCACGGCCAGTCCATGTTTTTGCTCCCTCCCAGCTCCCTATCAGACTGAGAAACACCGGTCTAGAATATTGTAAGAATAAACACCTTACCTTTTCAATTCATCTTTCAGTGTCCCCACTTCTGCTTCAACAAGCTTTAATCTGATAAATTCCTAATTAAACAAATTAGGAGACAACAAAGACAGACAAAAAGAAAACAACAAATTAGCAAATGAGTAAATGATAAACACACCGTATAAGACGACAGGTGCTATCACAGTTGCAGGCCTTACACGAAACTCTCACCATTTTGTAGGTCTGGCTAGAGCTAGTAATAGTATCAGTACCTCAGAGAAAGGTACCATCAACTTGGAGCAGGTTTGGCAGGCAGAGGTGGAAAGTTCAGATCCAGAAAGTAAATTACAGACCAAGATTTTGTTTTAACGAACCAGTTAAGTATAAAGACTCACAGAGTACTTAACTGGTTGGTTGAAACAAAATCTTGGTGTGGATTTTCACTTTCTGAACCTGAACTTTCCACTTCTGCTGGCAGGAACCCTTTAAAAAAAAAGCCATCACTGTTTTGACTATGATGCTAATACATTGGCCTGAAATCATGGTAAGACAAACCACCACAAGCCAGCTGGCTGAAAATGTCAGTGTAATCTGAGGTGTGAAAAGATGCCTCACCAAGCAGAGTCTGTCCAAAACTTGACAGAGGAATATTATGGTTGGACAGAAGTACATAAACTTCCTTACAAATTTAGGGCATGATAAGTACCCGTATATTTCATAAAAAATTAACCTACTGATGCTTTTACTACTCAATTATCACAGTAACCTGTTTGAAATAGTCCAGGTCAGCCATATAAACATCAGTGATGATGGACTTCTCAGCTGTAGAGACCGGCAGTGTCTGGACGCTCTGGTGTGATGTGGTGAGATCCGTGCTGACAGCGGCATCACACCATACAATCTGGGGTTCCAGGCTGGAGCATTTCTTCACTCTTGTACTCTGCTTGTCACTTGATGACATAACTTTGCCCCAGTGGTCACTATTAATTTCTTCTGACTGGTTCATTGTGATCTTGCCATCCACAGCCAGGAATCTCTCGTGTGTTAGAGGCCTGCTGTTCCTTGCCTTGTCCAGGGCATTATATGCAAAACAATCTTCATATGCAGATTGATTGGCTCCTTCTGTAGATTTTTGGACAACGCCAGCCTCTTCCACCCCACCAAACTCCGGTTCTTGAAGATTTTTCAGGTCTTCCATGTTCTTAGCATGATCTTTGTGCTCTGGGCTCCACTGTAACCCTGCCATAGCACCCTGAAAAAAAAGGCTGCTCTTTAATAACACCATGATACTCCATTTTTTGGTCATCTCCACTTTGGACAATGCCCATATGGTCAACGCCCATCCAATTAGTAGAACTGGAAACACACTACAAATCACCAGAAACACAGTTATCAGAACAAACAGTAAATCAATCAGAACTGATTGTTACAAGGACAAATTTTCAGCAATAAAGGACAGTTAACTGAACATTACTATATTGCATGAACGTGCAGCAAGTGTCATCACTTTTGCAATCATCTCAACTGATGATCTCTCCCCTTCGATTCAAACACATTGGGAGTAGCTTACCTGACCAGATGGCTCCAGAGCATGAGACCTAGGAACCTCGTGTCGCAGTGGATGAGTTTCCATAACGTGACAGGTCTTACAAGCAGACTGACAGCTATCCTGCTGATCTACCAGGCAGTCCACAGGAAGGGGACTAGCGACCTGCTGACTGATGGGCTTTCCTGCTTCATCCATTACGCACTCATCCGAGCCACAGAGATTTAGCTCCCTTTTAAGGTCGTTGGGAAGTAGGATCAATTCCTTTTCTTCCACTGCAGGAAATGATAACATCTTTGTACCAAGAGTATGAGCAGCCATTGTTGAAATTCAGCATTACAGCACACTATTAATCTGGGATTGAACATTGTTACTTCTGAAATGTTCACGAGTAGGAAAAAGCTTGATAATTATCTAGCATAGCTGATGTGTTCACTTAAGTGTTTAAAAGTTCACTTATCGTGAACTAGGTACCCATTTCAATATTAAGTTAGAGGACTCATATTTTGAAATGCCATTTAGACATACAGACACTCTCCGGCTTACGATGGCCTGTGTTATGATATTTCGACTTTATGATGCGTATGATGAATTACATGACATAGTCATAGTCTTATTATAAAATAAGTAGGGATGCAGCGATACCGGAATTGGGTATCCGGCTGATACTATACTCAGATACTCATACTCGCAAAAATTGTCTGATACCAAGAACAGATACCACTTAATTGCAAAATTAAGTTAAAATTAAGTTAAAATTGTCACAATGTAAGGTCTGTTCTGCTAAGGAGTCAAGAGGAGGAAGGGACAGCACGTCATTCTACACAAGCAAATTGATCA
The DNA here is from genome assembly GCA_011763525.2 of Mormyrus iriodes. Taxonomy (NCBI): domain Eukaryota; kingdom Metazoa; phylum Chordata; class Actinopteri; order Osteoglossiformes; family Mormyridae; genus Mormyrus; species Mormyrus iriodes. The sequence continues at coordinate 5,318,816 of JAAGVU020000035.1, forward strand.
AACATGTAAAGATGCACCCTAATGCGGAGTACACTGAGTTTGCTAATGGTAGCAGGGAACGACCGCAACAACACGCTTTAGTGCAAATTCTGGAGAAGCGAGAGAAAATGAAACTAAACTAATGTTAGATATTATAACACTTCACTGTCAAATCACCAATACAAGTACACCTGGATGTATGCTGTCTTCGCTCCTATAAAACAACAAATGCTGCCAAGCAGACCAGCCACAGTTCTTGCCCTCTGCGCTGCTGCGACGTGTAGTTACATTCCTGGGGAGGCGTACGTCAGGCTACAGCACAGGGTCCACGATTATGCTGTACTTACGGTGTTGATCGATGCAGAAGTATAAATCAGCCGATTTAGTCATGGTTTTGTTCCTCTGTAAAGAACTTTCAAGCTGAGAATTGAGAATCCTGATATAACCCGTGTTATTTTTGGGGTTGAAGTTACCCCAGTCCATTTTCAAAATAAGGACAAATTCTACAGAATACAGAATTTAGAACGGAAGTAGTAAAATACACAAGGGATAAATGAGTTGAAAATGTTTCAAGTAAGGTAAATAAATACATACAGTGGAAACCGCTTGTAGTGATCAAAGAGCTTGAGACAGCATCATTCCTGTATAAATACTGTTTAAATAATTTTCTTATAGTAATCAAGTAGTCAGTTTACAGTGTTCATTTTGGGTTTTTATACATGACAACATAAGGAAAAAAAAAAAAAACTATGGTAGCCTACTTTGCCTTGCGGTAACCCGTCTGCTTCTGGATAGCTACCTGAGGCTAATGTAATTTTCTCACAAGGTCAGATATAGCCTCATCAAAGCTTATGATAAACTACCAAAAATGAGCCACGGAGATGCAGCAGCAAAACTACAATAAGCTTTATGTACTGTACCGTTTTATAGCGTATTTGAATTATACACAGTTCAGTAATTTATATAGATACACTATAATGCAAAAGTATTGGGACACCCCTCCAAATCATTGAATTCAGGTGTTCCAAGCACTTCCATGGCCACAGGTATATAAAATCAAGGACCTAGGCATGCAGACTGCTTCGACAAACAATTGTGAAAGAATGGAGCTCAATGAATTCAAGCGTGGTTCCGTGATAGGATGCCACCTGTGCAATAAGTCCACTCGAGAAATTTTCTCGCTACTAAATATTCCACTGTTAGCGGTATTATAACAAAGTGGAAGCAATTGGGAACAGCAGCAACTCAGCCATGAAGTCGTAGGGTACGTAAAATCTCAGAGCGGGGACAGCACATGCTGAGGCGCACAGTGTGCAAAGTCACCAACTTTCTGCAGAGTCAATAGCTACAGACCTCCAAACTTTATGTAGCCTTCAAATTAGCTCAAGAACAGTGCATAGAGTGTTTCATGGAATGGGTTTCCATGGCCGAGCAGCTGCAGCCAAGCCTTATATCACCAAGTGCAATGCAAAGAGTCAGATGCAGTGGGGGTGGGGGGGGATTATGATGTGGAGTTGTTTTTCAGGGGTCGGGCTTGGCCCCTTAGTTCCAGTGAAAGGAACTCTTAATACCTCAGCATACAAAGCCATTTTGGACAATTTCATGCTCCCAACTTTGTGGGAAGAGTTCCTGTTCCAACATGACTGCGCACCAATGCGCAAAGCAAGGTCTATAAAGACTTGGATGAGCGAGTTTGGTGTGGAGGAACTTGACTGGCCTGCACAGAGCCCTGGCCTCAACCTGACAGAACACCTTTGGGATGAATTAGAGCAGAGACTGTGAGCCAGGCCTTCTCGTCCGACGTCCGTGCCTGACCTCACAAATGCTCTCCTGGAAGAATGGTTAAAAATTCCCATAAACACACTCCTAAACCTTGTGGAAAGCCTTCCCAGAAGAGTTGAAGCTGTTATAGCTGCAACTCCATATTAAACCCCATGTATTAAGAAAGGGATGTCATTAAAGTTCATGTGTGTGTAAAGGCAGGCATCCCAATACTTTTGGCAACATAGTGTGTGCGTGCGTGCGTGCGCGCGTGAGTGTATTATAATATACATATCATATATAATAAAAAATAAAATATATATGCATGCATGTGTTACATTTTGTTTTACAAAGTTAGGAACGCTTTGTTTAACTTAAGCCTGATGTTCTGACACAAAAGAATGATCAGTCTCTTTCACACAGTGAGGCAAAGCCTACAGGTTATTAAGTAAACACTGGTATCGGATTGGTACTCGGTATTGGCTGATACCCAAAGCCCAGGTATCGGTATTGGGACAGAAAAAGTGGGATCAGTGCATCCCTAAAAATAAGTTTTGTGTGAATGATTTTGCCCAAATGTAGGCTAATGTTATAGATTTTACAGATCGGCTTTCTTTAGCATCTTTAGCATATTATCACACATTTTCCGATCAAATGTCTTTGCAGAGTTTATGATCGGAAAGGAGGGCACACCTGACAGAAAACCCTCCTGAGGCTCGGCCCAGGCATTGCAGCATTTTCTGCACATCCTGGCAGCAGAGGAAGAGCTTGGTGCACAGCAACAGCAGTACTGCGAAGATCTACTGTGAGAAGATCTAAAGGACAGGGAGGAAACTGAGGAGGTAAAATTAAGGCAGCCACTGACCACTGCATGTTATCAGAGGCATCTCATATACAGCCAGGATTCTTTATTCACAAGATATGACCACAAAGCCTTTTGTTATATTGGTTGAAGAAAATCTTATGCTGGGAACAGTATAAAATTAACCATCATCGCAGAAAAATGGATGAATACGTACTCAGTCAAGGCTTGAGTTTCTTCTGCTCTGTGCGCTCTTCTGATTTCCTCTGAAAGGTGCAAAAACAGGTTAATTTCACAATGTATAAAATGCATATTATGGCCATGATACAAAAATGCTATTGGAAAACTCACCTTTTACATAGACTACCTCTCCAGTTACTCCAAGCGCTGGGTGTTTCTGAAGAAAAACACGTAGACCTCCTTGCTCTGCAGGAATAAATAACTGGTGAGTTGGATGATTTGCAAACATGTTGAACTGCTAAAAAATGAGAACACCGGTCTGTTCCAAGGAACATAAACAATGTAAAGACAAACCCTACAAAGTAAAATTAATAGCCAAAACACTGAGCGGAAGAAAATCTATAGCCGTTACCCTTTATGAGATACCGGTCTTCTACAGGAAGAGACAAGTACCAGCCCAGCAATTTCTGGTCAGTCATTTCCAGGATTACTGGACCTTTTATCAAGTCATACAGTGACCTGAAAAAGAGGTTGATGCATCATACAACACAGCACAACTCCCCACTCACCAAAGGAGAAACACTAAAACAGCGGTTGCCAACTGGTTGATTACCACTGACAGGTTCATCTGTAACATTCGCAGTCGATTGCTACTGGACCGTCACCTTCACAAAGAGCAAAATAATTCCTGGGGTGGACCCCCGCCGATTAGAAAATACACAGTCATGACTCACCAGATTACTTTCTTTGTAAAAGTAGCCCTCGCTGTAGAAACAGTGAGAGACTACTGCCCTATAATTACAGAATGAATTATATCATAAAAAATGTGGTGCTGTAGTCCCTGATACTGCTCAGGCAAAGAAGCTTTTGTATGACATGGACAGAATTACCTGTGGATGAGGAACACCTTGGCTTCCTTAGAAGACTGGGCTGCTTTGGGAAAAGCTGAAACACAGCAGAGGTTTTCATTTTCTTGGAAAATACATCCTTTTAATGTATTAAAATGTTTGTCAAAATGTTGTAAAACTTGGCAAAAAAAGACTGCCGTCCTGAAATACCATCCATATGAAATCTAAGCTAAATGACAATAAATTACGTTTTATATGCATATTATGCACGCCATATGCATTATGTACTTATGTTCCTGCAATAATTATATGTGTGTGTGTGTGTGTGTGTGTGTATATCATATATATATATATACACACACACACACACACACACACACACACACATAGTCTGGGCTAAATGTAAGTGAACGAAGATGAAGTCCATTTAAACTTGAGTCCCTTAAGTCCGACAAGTTCTCCGGCTAAGCAAGAAGTCCGGCTTCGTGATACAGGCCCCAGAAGAGTTTCCTACCAGGAAAGCCCCTCCACGTTGTCAGGGTCTGATTCACATGGACAGACGGGGGCCACTGAAGAACTCCGGCAGCGTGTCCAGTCACCTCGACGCCGTTATCCAAAGGAAAGGGCAATGAGGTCAGCAAGGGAACGTTATAATACGGATGCCACATGTTCTAGAAAAGTAAGGACTCACACACAATATTACGCACAAAAACAGATCGGTTAATTTAGCTACAAAGTTTTTCAGTGCAAGATGAAATGCTGAAGGTTATAAACCGCTGTAAAAAGGAAGCAGCGCGGCTTCACGGACCCCCTTATCAGCTTCTCACGAACACGTGCGTTAACGTCCACAACAGGTGGAGAGATTCGCGGTTTAACGGGCGAGCCAATGTTCTTCTAGCGCCAACACGCCAGGCAACCACGTACTTTGACGCCAGGCCTGGGGAGGCGCTGTAGAGAAAAGCTGCTCTGAAAAACGGAAGTGATGTTATAAAACAAGAATTTTACTAAAACTAATCGCGTACTATGTACTTACAGTATGCAATGTTACTATTGGTAACGAAAACCAAACTGGATTTAAAATGAAAATAAAAAGCAAATGAAAAAATCAAAATGATAATAAAACTGACGCAAAAAACATACACGGGCGCTGCAGTGCAAACGTATTTTATTTTAGTTTGTACGCCCCAGCATTCAATTAACGTTTTCCGGTTTTCGTGTCGTAAGTTTGATGCCATTAAATGGTAATCCTATATACTACTTTTAAAAGTCTGCATTTTCTTATATGCATTAAATATATTAAGTTAGGCAGATAATACGCATCTGAACACAAGAATGCATATATTTTAAGGCAGGGGTCCCCAATTACTTCGTCTCCGAAGGCAAAATTCCATCTTCCACACAAAGCCATGGTCCATTGCACCTGAAAAAACCGGCCGGGGGGATCCCCATGGTGCAATTTGGAGAGTACGGCGCAGTCCGGAGTTCAGTTGGTGACCACTGCTTTAAGGCAATATTAATAATTATACGTCAAATAGGAATGATCACATGTTGACACTATCTTATATTCTCCTATGTTAAATTTAGCAGAATTTTAGTTCGTTAGTGTCATTCAACAGTGAACCTAAAATAATACTATTTAAGTTTCCTTCGAGGGGCGGCGCAGTTGCTCTGCTGCATTTGTGCGGACTTCGCATATTCTCCTCCCGAGGTCCAAACATTTGTGGCATAGGTAATTGGCATTTTTTAATTCCTGTCATGGAATGACATCCCATTCAAGGTAACTGTAACTTACCCACTGGATTCAATGATCATGAATGAAAAACAAGTGAAAATATAATACTAAAGATTAATGTGCATTGATATGTCCATATGGTCCATATTGATACGTCCACAGTGCCTCTACTGAAAGGAACCTGCTGCAGTGCACACATTTTGACTTTTATTTAAACATGTTTACAGCTTTTTCTTATTCAACATGTAACGTTTTCAACATCTTAACAAAACCAGAAATACTATTATCTATATAAGCTAATCCAGTTTTCCAGAGCTTATTTTAATACATGACAAAACAAGAAAAAAGAGCTGTGATGAGATATTTATCACATTAAATAAATTCAAAAGATTAATCATAAACATTTAAACCCTGGCTTTAGAGAACAATATTATAACAATACACCAAAAATATGAATAAGCATGAATCTCCAAAGCATGAATAATACTTTATATTTTAATTTCCAATTATGCTATTGGGATCTTCTTTTGGCAACCTGAAAAGACAAAAACATTTTTGACTACAGTGATATGGAGACATGCTCCTTAAGAAATGTCTGTCTTTAATAAAATATACGTGTTACTAAATAGCAAACAGTTTGTTAGGAGACATAATGTAGCAGAATAATATAAATACTGGGAATACTGTATGTGTGTTAGACTGAGTGCCAGATATTTCACTACACATATGTACAGTGTTAGTGATGAATCACACTTGAAAGTCAAATTGAGTTCTGCAAATTAACCTCTCTTTGATGGCCAGAGGAGGGCGTTTTAGAAGGGCTGATGTCATCTCCACGACAGTGTTTAAGGGCAGACCACTGAGAACGCCCTGGTGATTCACTTGTAGCTCTAGTAGGCTGTTCACGATTCTTTGCCGGCTCACTTCAGGGTGTCGCTCCGAAAGTTGGGCCATTATGGTGTCGAAGCTGCTTGTAGGGCTGTGGTGACAATGCGTGAGTGTTTCTGGAGACGTGGCTGATTCCTTGATATTCTCCAGACCACACTGGACATGCTGTGAATGACATATGACAGCAGCCTCTACACCAGCGTTACACCAGCCGTTACAGCATCCTCTACACCAGCATTACATCAGCCTTTACAGCAGCCTCTACACCAGCCTATGCTACAGCCTTTACACCAGTATTACACCAACCTATGCAGCAGCCTTTACACCAGTATTACACCAACCTATGCAGCAGCCTTTACACCAGTATTACACTAACCTATGCTACAGCCTTTACACCAGTATTACACCAACCTATGCAGCAGCCTTTACACCAGTATTACACCAACCTATGCAGCAGCCTTTACACCAGTATTACACTAACCTATGCAGCAGCCTTTACACCAGTATTACACCAACCTATGCAGCAGCCTTTACACCAGTATTACACTAACCTATGCAGCAGCCTTTACACCAGTATTACAC
>JAAGVU020000035.1:5327347-5337979 GCA_011763525.2 Mormyrus iriodes
ATACTTTTACAACATAAGCAATTAAGAAATAACATGTATTGTCCAGGAACAAAATTTGTGTTACATAGTGTAATCATGGGAAGCTAAAATCTTAATTGAAATTAATATTCAATTAATTGCCCAGCCTTAATGGAAAGCTCACAATTCTAAAGCCTGCAAGCTTATGTTGCTTTAAAGAATGATTAAACCCACAATTCCTGTAGAACAGGCCTTTTCACACATTCGTGGTAGGGGGTCCCTAGCTCTGGTCTGTTTCCATTTGGTGGTCTCCAGTGTATATGCGGTTGCAAACCTCAGCTGTAGAAGAGTTAGCCTACAGAACAATTGTACCTCAGTTTCTTCCTGAAGGGTTCCATGTGGACGTTGGATACCTGATACTTTCTAAACCAGATCATAACGTCCTCCTGAAGAAAATAAGAAATATTCACTGCTGTGCTGCTAGCTCAAGCTTAGATGGGTTACTGGCTCCTACATGTGCCTAAAAGGACATGCATCATCTCTACCTTACCTCAGTCACATCGGTAGGGAGTTCTGAGACATACAGGAGGACGTCTTCATCAGTTTCCCTCTCATCACAACATGCTAAAAGTGAGTTTGGGAGCAAATTAAAAGCTCATTTAATCACAATTACAGTGTGGTCAGAGACGGCACTATAGCATTTTACCCATTATATCATCTTCAGGGATCTTAATATCATCATCCACTTTTTGCTGTGCCTCCATACTGATGCTTTCAAGGTGCTCTTCTGCATCGTACCAAGCCTCATTAGTGCTGGACTCTGTACAAAAGAAGTCACCTTACAAACCCGTTCGAGAAAATCAATCCCCGGCAGAAGCTGTACACTCTATTGCAACTCAGTATTTCCATGATAATATGCTACTTAGAAAAAGACTTCCTTTTTACACTAAATATGAGGAAGATCCAACCTTCTTACCTAGAGGGGGTCCATGTGTGACCCCACCCTACACATGTAGCTGTCCCTACACACTGGTTATTACCTGTCTCTGTATTCACCTCCACTGGCCTTTCCTTTGGTTCTTGCTGCTAGATGTAAAACAAGCAAAAACAATCAGACTGTCAAAGTGTTCTTTTGCAGGAGAGTAATGTGTCATACCTGGAGGGCTGGAGTGTCCCTTCTGCCTGTGCTGGAGTCACTGTGTACAGTCAGATGGGAATTCTGCGACTGAGCGCTGCTACAGAAAGCAAAGGACTGCATTAGGTAGGTCAGACAGGGCTGGATTCCTTAGCAGATACTGTGCAGCGTAGAAAGCTGGCAAGGAAATGGAGTAAGTCTATCAAACTGAGGTGGAGGTGACCTTCACATCACAGAGAGAAAAGAACGCAGTGTCCTTACCCCTGTGGTCTGTCTTCTAACACAATCTTGGCTATCTAGAAAAATAAGGCATGAACAGAGGGAAAATCAAAATACAGTCTCCATAAATGAGGTTTAAGACAGTGTCAAAGACGCTGTGTTTACTTAGAATGACACTTTGCGCACAACTCAACAAACATAAAAGAAATATCTACAAAAACGCAGGAAGTGTCTCTCTTGGTGAAGAGACAGGGCTGACCAGTGGAGGAGCAGTTAATTTGTTCTGAGGCATTCCTTAATGGCTCATAAGGAACACGTGATGTTTATAGGCTGTTCATGCTCTCCCCATTTTGCTTGGGATTCCTCTGGGTACTATGGTTTCCTCCCTCAGTGCAAAAACATGCAATTAGGTGAACTGGTATTTCTAAACATGCCTAGTCATTCAGTGTTTGTGTGTGTGTACAGTACGTGTGTGTGTCTGTGTCCTGCAGTCTATCCATGTTGTTCCCCTTGTTCCCCCTGCTGCCAAGGGATACCTACTAGATAAACAACAGGAATATGGATGGATGGGTAGATGCACAGGAAATATTTTAATATTCTAGTTAAGGGTTTTTAAGGTTACTCTTTACTATCTGCTACTGTTTATGTAACTAGCTGTCCATCTCTGACAAACAGGATATTACAATATGATACAATGTGTAATATGATAATAGAGAAAGATTAAGTAGCAACAGATATCTGAGTCTGCAGTTACCGCTCACCTCTGCTGGGATGTAGCGCCCCTTAGACGTGATCCTCCGGCAGTCCACAGAGAGTGGGCGGAGCTGGTCCAGAGGCCTGCCAGAAACGACCTTCCTCCTTATCTCATGATAGTCATTTTCTAGCTTCTGGAGAACGTGCACCAAGCTTTCAGGGATTTCGCTTTTCCTAAAAGAGTGACATATTTCACATCCATTACGAGCCAGATTTAGTGAAATGAAAGCAAACCAACACATTCCCATTACACCTGCAAGCCGAACCTCACCCCAGCTGGAAGCGGCTGCCTTCAGGCGAAGTACAATAGCGCCTCCAACAGTGCTGCTGGCACATTGCATGCTGCAGGGCCAAGAGGCGCAGCTCGGCATGCAGCGCTCTCTGGGCACCACCACAGCACTGAGCATGCTTATTCCGAGCAGGCCTTTGAGACAGGAGAAGAATCAGAAGCCCTATTAAGTGGTTCCACAGCTACATGACGTAGGCTGGTGTGTTTCACACGAGAATGAAACAATTAAATAATGAAAAACTGTCAGTCACTTAACCTATCCAGAAAATGCCCTTCAGTCAGGGTCAAACATTCACAGGACAATATCTAGCTAACAGCACTTCACATCTAAACATGATCTAGACTAAAATAGGAGTATCTGGGGAAATTCAATAGAAATACAAAGAAAACATGTTCATAAAAACTGGCCTTTAACCCATAACCCTAGATATGGCTGGTGACTCACTGAGCCTGTATATCACCAAGAGTCACTCAACGTTTGAACAACAAAGCTATCAAATGACTGCTAATTTACAAATATTGCATAAATCTAGATTACCTTGCTAAATTCTCTTTCAGTTGCTTCAGTTCTGCTTCTGCCAATCTTAATTTCTTAAATTCCTACAAAAAAAGACAGTTACTCCTTGTATTATTTAAAGATTTAAATAATCAAAAAGTTGTATCCTATTTCTGCAGAAGAGCCCGCATCGTGCACATAACATCCTGCAGCAAAAACCAGATGGATGTAGCCCCCATCTGAGCTACTGTTAAAGCACAATCCTTTTTGAATATCTGAGGTAAACAGATGGAAAAAAAAAGATTATTGCTAGAGTATTTCCACTTATGTACTACATAATGCTACAAAAAATAGCAGGTCATTTAAGAGAGTATCCTTCTAGTGAGGCCTAGGGCTCTCTTTTCATGTTAAGAAACAAATAAATAATCTTTGTGGTTTCTCCATCACAGAATAATATATAATGTAATGCATTTCCTCAGTTTTTCCAAATCAATGAATTTACCTCTGTAAAGTAATCCAGATCTTTCATGTAGACATCAGTGTTTACAAACTTCTCAGCTGTGGGGACTGGCAGCTTCTGGGTGTCCTGGTTTCGTTTGGAGCCAACTAAGACGAGGTCTGTACTGAGAGCAGCATCGCATTGTGTACCTTTCTGTTCTGCGCTGGTGGACATGCTCACCATGAAGCTGGCACTGAAATCCTGACCTGAATCTCCTGACTGCCACTCTGTGGCCCTTGCACGCAAAGCCAGATATCTCTCACATGACATGATCTCACTGCTGCCCTCCTCACCCTGGGCAGATAGAAAAGAATCTTCACATATAGATGGGTTGGCATTTTCTATATGTTTTTTACATAGATCCCTCTCCTCTTCATGTGAGCAACTTGACTGCTGTATCTTTTTTTGATCTTGCATTAATGTATGAATGTTGTCTTTACGATCATCCTTTTCCACGAGTGCACATGGATGAAACATTGTAGCAATCGATCCCTGAAGAGTGGGATCCTCTTCACGTGCACTGTGATACTCAAAGTTGCTTTGCTGACAACTCAAATCTTGTTCTCTAACCAAAAGATCACTCTCTGAACACACTGTAGAATCACTTTGATCAGAATCACCCTCAGGAGTACAAAAACAACTATTCTCCACTGTCGCAACATCCAACAACTCATTGCCAAGCACCATTACTTGTTCAGACTTGGAATCATGAATTACTAACTGGCTCCCTTTCATGCACTCTTTGAATATGCAGTCCAGTCCTGTGCTGTTGGAACTGCAAGATTCTGGAAGGCTCTCCAGCTGCAGCCCAAATTCTTCTGCAGTTTTCTCTCGAGCTACACTGTAGCGCTTCATAGCGCACACCTTCAGCTCCAAATCTAAGGACAAGTTTGTCTGGACAGCGAAGTCTTTATAAACTGAGGTACTCTTATTGAGAACCTCCTTATTCCTCGGCTGAAGTATCTGGTGAGAGCCAAGTGCTCCTTGCTGCAAAGTGGGAGCTTCTGCAGCATGAATGCTGCTGCAGGTTGACTTGAAGCTGTCCTGCAGTTCTGTCACCTGGTCTTCTAACTGTTCCTCATACAACTGTCCTCCTCTGAAGTCTCCAGGGGCACCCAATGTGTTTCTGCTGGCATTACAGAGATCCAGCTCCTCCATACAGGCTACATCAAAAAAAAAAAAATATATATATATATATACACATATATATATAGTGATTTATAAGTTACACATAAATGGTAATGCAATGTTATCGATTTGATTTAGAATCTAGTGTTTTGCTCATGTTGTCTATGTCATTTCAAAGTTAATATATTTAATTTAATATTATAAAAATAACATACCTGACTGGCACATTGGTTTTTGAGGGTTTAAAATAGATCTCTCACACTGCCGGCACCTCCCTGTATTAATGGCATAGCTCGTCCCATACCGTTAACACGAAAACGCATGGTAAAAAGTGGTTTTTGACCTTACAGAGGCAGGAAGAAATATGCATGAGACATAAAAATGCACATTTCATACAAAATTTAGTTAAAATGGAAATCTATGACTAAATTATATATGATGTTTAAAACATACTTGTTCATGTCTGAGGTCATTTCTTAGGCTTCCCAGTATCTATTTTGCGCTGTAAAACAATAAATAATTAACAGTACTTAAAGAATATTATCCTCAAAATAAAATATATATGTGCATTTATTTATTATTTTTCCAAAAATATGTCGACAGCCTCACGGCCTGCCAGACCAGGCGCCAGAAGAGCCTGTCGTTATACCACAACTTGAGCTAATGCTTCAATTAATACATATAAATTAACACTTAATTTTAACTAAACATAAAGCATCGGCAAATCCGAATACAGATTAAGCTTAACCATTAAAACTGTACCTGTCTAATTCGTTTCTAATTCTAATTCGTTAATCGCGGGTTTTCGCTCCAAAGCAAGACAAAGATAAGTGCGATGAGAAGCGGTTATGTCTCTGTTGGAGTTGTCGGTTTTCGTTCAGCGGTGCACAGCGCAGCTCCCCCTATCTGTGATCGTGATCCCTACAGTCGTGGCCCGTCGCACGGGGACGCGCAGGGCAGCTCCCCCTGTCGGTTGTCTCGGTCTCTACAGCCGCAGCCGGTCGCCTGAAGACGCGCAACGCAGCCCCCCCTGTCGGTGTTTGCGGTCCCTGCTGCCGCAGCGGACCTTGCCTCGGCTACATAATCATCTACACTTAAAAACCGCATTTATTACCAGTGTGTTTGTAATGATGAAAGAAACCAGGGTCCTTATTTAATTTGTAGTTAGAATATATAAATATACATAATGGATCCTGTGAGTCGGGACGCTTTTTAACAAGTTTCACTCTGACCTTCTTTGCAGTCTCCAATTGAAGTGGCGCACAGAGCAGCTACGCCATGTAGGGCGGCCCTAGAACGACGCGCGCCCTCTGCAGTGCCGGCACAGGACGGCTACGCCATGTGGGGGGGAGGGGAACGGTGTCAAGGACGCAGTTAGGTTAGCGCGGTGGGGGGAAATAAACATTGTAAAGGACAAGAAGACGAATATTTCAAAATGAATAAACAAAATCTATCAGGGGCTCAATACCGTGTAATTAAAAAGAAAGAAGGAGGGGACACGTACTAAATTTTGTTTTACCGACGCTTTATTTATTTACTTTCTCATTGTCATATTATTTATTGCGTTATTATATTAGGCCTATATTAAACAACGAACAATGTTTATTTCTTTATTCCCACCGTTTGCGCATTTATTTTGGCATCGGGTATAGCGGTGTGTGTGTGTGTGTGTGTGTGTGTGGGGCGGTGGGGGGGAGGGCGTTAGGTATGAGGTCATTCTAAATTGGTGCTCTGGAAGTTTCTGGGTAGCGTTGATGGTGAATAGTGTGTTAGACGGCAATATTAGTCTCCGTAGACATTTGCACAGTCTACACACTAACCTTCACAACACCTTCAAATGATTAATGCTTTGGGAGTCAGGGAATACAGAAAGCAAAATCCATCTTCTCCCGTGATTCTTTGCTGTGGCACCAGGATCTTTGACGTCTGCCTTATATTAGACTGAAATATGTAATTTAGCAGTCTGGATGTATATGTATGTAAAGCACACGGTCTTAGCTTGCAAATTTGTGGAAAGACTTAAAAAGACAGGCTTGTAAAGCGGGAAGAGAATTTTAACCCATGAAAATAGTTTTGGATGCCGTCCCGGTCACTTTACACATGCAATTACACTGAATCTCTACATATTACACGCCATGCTTGACACAGACTTGATCTTTATCATTTTAGGTCAATTTCCACCACTCCTGCAGCTCAAAGCAACGACTGCGCTTGCAAACATCAATGCACCTCAGTTGTAGTAAGTGCTTCCTACCACCACAACCAAACAGTGGAAAACACTGAGAAAAACCATTTTAGACCAAACCTACCCGAAGGCAAACATCCCTTTCTTCAAATAGTTCTTTATATGTATAATGTATTTATGTCTTCATATTGCACATTTTACTGTTTTTTTCCATTATATGTTTGCAACTCCTAAAATCTCATTGTGCTGCGTACAGTGACAATAACGGAATTCAACTCAATTGAATTACTGTGCAAGATGTGGCAAATGATACTGATTGTACCTTTCATACAAAGTGATGACATTCCCATCTTAGCAACATGCTTCTGAAGTTAGGTTGGATGCGCCCATGGCATGTATCAGCAGAGGTCCTGCACTGAATGTTTTTGGCATTTGATTATAAAGCTGAAAGTGTCACTGACAAATGACGCAGTTGACCATATCACCTGAGAGGAAGAAAGAAGCATGAAGGATTGTTTATTGTACTCAGAACAGATTATAAACTCAGCAGTGTAAAGTACACATTGTGATGACAGAGGTGACATGCCGGTGTCCCAGGTCTGAAGAGGACAAGGGACATTAGACAAACCCTGAAGTCTCTCTAAGGACATCCCTTTGCAGCAAACCACCCCATCACAGATTACATGATATATAACAGCAGAATTATACAGCTTGTAGAACAAAATCAAACAGTTGCAGGCTTTGCAAAAATATATGCATATTTATATATGTGTATATATAGTGTCTTCTACCTTCAAAAATAACCCCAGGAAACAAAATACAGAAAACGTCACGATTTCTTCTTGTCAAAGAAAGCGATATGTTAGTTGCCTATCAGCATATCATGCAGGGGAAGCGATGGGCTCCCATCAAGATTCCCCGTGGAGGGGTGGAGCAAGAGCAGAAATTTCCCTCCAGACATGCGAGTCCACATCACCCCTATTACATTTTAGAAAATCACTGGAGCACAGTGCCAAAGTAGCATTACTTCTACAATTAAAAAAAACAAATGGGAACATTGCAAGCATCCAAAGGGGGCAAAGGGAGAATGCATCCCTATATGTATCCCTGAAACACATAGGGAACGCTCTTCTAGAGACAAACGGTCCTTCTTGGAGTGTTCTGGTGTGAATCTGTTTGATGAATTCGTCTAACAGTCCTGCAGAGCCAAGTACAGTCCATGTGAGTATTTCTTACTGCTGATGGAAGGTGCGCCTGGGCTGAACAACAGCTCAGGAAAACTGTTTACTATAAGACGCAGCCCTTTTCCCTGAACCCGAGGGCCATCTAAAGAACCTCCTAGCTGAGCTGCTATATAAAACTTACATAAATTTAGTGTTTGACCAAGTACAAAGTCAATATATTCTCCCCTTGATATAGAGCCCTTACATATTGTGTAGCTTTCATTAGACTTAAAAATGTAAAATTACTTGGGGGACCAAAAAGGCAACTATTGAAGAGTGCTGTGTTGTGATATTTTAAATATAGAATGCTTATTTACCTTTTAGAAAAGATTGTCAGTACAGAAATGCTACAATTTTGGCTGCCAGCAACAAAACTCCCAACAGTCTTGAGGGTCTGATGGCCTGCTCCTCTGGAGCATGTTCCCCTCCTCAAATGGTCCATCCCCTTCCTCATCTTTCCAGATTCTTCATCCTCACATGAGAAGTTTGTAAGGCTGTGGATCTGGACATTTGTAAGAAGTCAGGAAGAGATGGGGAGACGGGGGTGCAGCATGGTGTCCATTCTGTCCCGCTGAGTCAGCTGTATAGACTCTCTAGTTGGTTGCTGGGGCTGGGTGGTGGAGACTTAGGACTCAGTACACATAGCTGTCGGGGAATGGAAGTCCTGCAACACACTGCTCTCCCCCATCAGTCTGGTAGGAGACGCTCTCATCATAGTGTGTCAGGGGCAGGGTGTCCTCCTCTGCTCCGGGCAAGCTGTCTGGATCAGCTTTCAAACTCGGCTTCTGGTTGTCAGGGAAGGCCATGGAGAACAGGGCCTCAGGGTCACACACAAACTTGTAGACGTACCGCTCACCAGCAACCTGCGAGGAAGACAAGGCAGATAATCAGACCCTGCAGCTAATCCAGTGGTTCTCAATCCTGTTCCTAGCCCCCCCACCAGAATGTTTTCATTCCAACCCTACCTTAAACCAGGCTTTAGTTATATGGTCCTCAATAGGCTAATAATGAATGTGGCAGGTTGAAAGCAGTGTGGGCAGGAATGAAAACCTTCTGGCAGAAGGGGGAGACGTCAGGAACAGAACTGAGAACTACGGAGTGAATCAGTGCTGGCGACGAGCAGATATAGAAACAACACTTGAAGCAGCCGCCCCCACCTTCTGCATTATGCCCTTCTCATAGTAGTAACGCAGCGAGCGGCTCAGCTTGTCATAGTTCATAGCTGGCCTGTTCTTCTGAATGCCCCAGCGCCTGGCCACCTGAAACAGAGGTGGGTTCACCTTTATCAAAGCCTAGCATGCTACACTTCCAGTGCATTCACAGTAAAACCGAATCCAGAATCCAGGAGGGCAACCTACCTCCTCAGGCTCAATCAGCTTGAACTCCATGCCACGGCCCGTCCAGGCGATGAAGTGCCCATTGGCGGGGTCATCTAACAGGGTGACCAGGAACTGCCAGAGCTGCAGGGAGCCACGTCGATGGTAGGGGGGGCCCTCGCGATAGACTGTCGGCTCCTGCTTTACCTTCCCTGTGTGCCAAGAGATGGCGGTCAGCGGTGCAGAAATATCCTGGGGTGGAACATTCTAGAGCAGTGCTTCCCAATTGGGTCCTCAGGGACCCCCAGACAGTCCACGTTTTTGCTCCCTTCCAGCTCCCAGGGCTAAACTGCACTCTGGGAAGAAGCAAAAACATGGACTACTTGGGGTTCCCCGAGGACCGAGTTGGGAAACACTGCTCCAGGGAACAGCAGGTCACTGTGGACCGAAGTCACTACTCATCTGCCCACCCGCTCCACTGTGAAGGCCAAAGCCCCTTCAAAGGCTTTGAATTGGAAGTCATTGCACTGCAAAGCTTCCAGTTAAAAAGTACAGCAGGAGAGACACATGGCACCTCTCCACAGGTCTCCCTGAACCATTTCCAGTTTCCATATCTGCCCCTTTTGTGCGAGCTACAGCTCTGCAAAGTATCAGTTCATCTGCAAAACGTGGCTTACCGTCCAGTCTCTCAGGAACCACACAGGCATCATCATAGTACAGCTGTGAGTCTCTGTCAAACACGAAACCTACACACAGAGACACGTGTAAGCCAAGGAAAATTTGACATTTAAAAAGGCCAGATATTAAACAGCAAGGACCAAAAGCAAGCAATTTAAAACCTAAAGAATACAAAGTAAATTTTTGCCCCGACACCTAACCAAAGTTTTTTTTGACGAAGACTGAAAACAGATTTAAACTGGCAAGCCTCTTCAATAAAAACTACTCACCATCAGGGGTGTTTTGGTAGAAGTTTGCTGCTCTCCCAAACTGGGACTGACAGTTAGGCACTTCTGTAAGATAAGAGAAGACACACACAATGGTCCAGTCTTTCCTGCAACACCAACCATCAGCTCAACAAAGCAGCGTCTACAGTAACAACTCACTTCATCACTTCCCTCACAATGTGCAGAGTCTTAATCTTTGATGGAGACTGACAACTTATAGATGAGAATAACTGACATTTGTTAACTTCCCCACAACAAAACGAATTTGAAATTTTACTATCCATAGGCACAGGGCTCCTGATCCCAGACTCTACAGGCATGGCCTCGATCTATGGGTGAGTTTCTTCGGGCCTGGACTTCACAGAGTGGTGGCAAGACTCACAGACAAATGTCAGGGTGGCAAGCAAACAAGGACCACACACACACACACACACACACACACACACACACACACACACACACACACACACACACACACACACACACA
>JAAGVU020000035.1:5338079-5385809 GCA_011763525.2 Mormyrus iriodes
ACACACACACACACACACACACACACACACACACACCCACACACACACACACACACACACACACACACACACACACAAAGCTGTCTTTGAGCACTACTTCAAAGAGCTGGAAATGTGGGACATTAATAAAGCTGGGAATGATTGGGGTGGGGGGGGACATTGCCACACCAACACTCACCAGAGTCAAAGCAGAAATCACGGGGCTCCTTCTTAATGGCCGGCGAGGGGAAAGCAGCTGGCAGGTCCTGGATGCCTTGCTTGGCATGCTTGAATCCCTGTGGGGCCATAGGGGCAAGGGGTTCCGACATCTGCCGGTGGTAAGGGGGCCGTCCATCGTGTGGCAGGCTATTGTGTGCTTGGGGCAGAAAACGGGGGTGACTCTGCCCCTCGGAGGGCGAGAAGGGCAGACATGGCTCTGAGAGCTGCCTGTGAAACCTGCAAAGTGCAGGGAGGAGGAGGAGAATTTTGCCCTGTTAGAAACTGTAAAAGAGGCAATAGCTTTCAAACAAGGAACAGGACGTTCTCACCACGAGCATCAGCATTCTCCTAATGAGAACGACTGGGCTCATCAAGCGACAAGCTACTGAACGATGTGTCAAGCAGGAAGAGTTCAAGCCAAGTGCAGCTCCCAAATCACCACATATAGCTCAACCAAACTTAGGGAGAGCGCCAAATACAAATAGACTAGCCAGACGCCTTCCTGCCCCAGAGGAGCTTCTGAGTAAGCGGTGATTGTGAGCTCTACTGCGAAGTGCTGCCAACATGCCAAGCAGCCGCCGACACCCTTGCAGGAATGCGGCTGCAGGGGGGTGGGCCCAATGCCAAGCTGCCAATCCCACGGGGGTCACGTTCCAGCGACTGCACGCCCCCCTCCCCTCTGGCAGACTGTGAGACCTGCACCCCAAGCTGTGCCTCTCACGCATGTAGGATGTTTCCCAGTCCTATCGAGTGAGCTCGTCAGGAAGGCCACACCCTCGATACACAGCCTTCACCTTAACCGGCAAAACCATGCAGCATCTCACTGCATCTTAAACTTTACTTCATTCAAGGTGAAGGTCTGAACACAGGACCTGTCCCCAGATGCCAGAGACCCATTCTGTCCCCTCATTCACAAAAAGGACTCTCCCTGCATTTCCCTAAATATCCTTCCCCCTCACACTCACCTGTGCTCAGTGCTGTAGGGAGCATCAGAATGACTGATGGGTGGGCAGGGCACTGCAAAAGGGGGGTTCTGGCCATGGAGGGGCAGCGTCCTCGGAGTGTGGGTGGCACCAGGGGTAACTGCAGCCGGCGTCTGGAGGGGCCTGACTGCTCGGTCTGGGTGCTGGGGCTGCGGTGCCTGGGTGTGAGTGGAGCCACATGGCGAAATGGGCGTGGTGGGAGGAGTTAATGGCTTGAACCCAACTGCGGGTTTTCTGTCGTAGGCACTGTAAAGGCAAAGATTGGGTAAAGATCAGCAAGTTATGGGACTGTGACCCTGGCGCCACTCCGGTGGTGGGAGGCAGCATTAGCGGGCGGCGCACCTGTAGCTGTAAAGGCACGTCTCTCCGTAGCGGCTAAGGTGCTGCGCCCGACTGCAGGCCGGCGGCTCTTTGGAGGGACTGAGCTCCCGCTTGATCTTGGTTGGTGGGGGGCCATGGAGCACCACTGCAGAGCGATGGGACACGGTCACAAAAGCAGCCCCCGAACACAAAGGGCCCAATCACAGCACTGCCCCCTCCCCAACCAATCATCCATCCATTCATTCTCTGAAATTGCTAGTCCTATTCAGGGTCACAGGAGGGTCCGGAGCTTATAGCACAAGGCAATGAACAACGAAAGATGGTGCGCCAACCCAATTTAGGGCACACATACACACCAGAGTACCCTGAGGAAGCCCAACGACGACATGGGGAAAACATGCTCCCCAACCAATCATAACCAAGGGAATTCCAGGAATTCTCAACAGCGTCATTGATTTTGATGCAACTGAAGGCATTAACAGCTAATGTACATTTCAGCTGCATTACATAGAGGGAACGGGCCTGTTAGCCTTCAACGCCTTTCCTGTAAACCCTATACAGCGCAAATGGTTTCAGGCAAGCTTGCCGGTTGGGTCTGCCATCACAGGACACACAAACAACAACCTCACACAGCAACATGGCGATGCAGAAACTCACAGTTATCAGAGGGGAAATCGGGGACGAACTGCTCGTCGTCTGGCACCTGAGCTGTGGTAAGGAAGGAGAGCATTCAGAACATAAGCATCACTGGGCATCATCCACGTTCAGCAAAAGCCCGGCCTGAAGAGGAGCCTGTGGGAAAAGCTCCCACACTTCATGTCTAAACAACCAATGGTGCTTTTCCTTCAACAAGAGAAGACCTACACAGGGGTGCCACTAGAGATCTTGGGCCCCATGAAAGCATATCATATTGGGCCCCCAGCCCAGACTAATCCAATTATGTTGCAAATTTTTTTAGGGCCCCTGTAGAGCTTGAACTCTTTTCAGAGATTGGTGGGAAGGCTTATAAACATGTTTACAGAGCTTTGTGGTGTTTGAACGCTCGGTTGGACTGGATAGCAGCAGTGGCACAGCTTGCACTGTAGCTGCTTATTAATAGTGATAAAACAATGTTTTACTCGTTCCCATTTTTAAAAATTAAAGAAATAGTGCAACCTCTGCTCTGAAGCCAAACCTCTGCTAAACATTAAATGTTTTTTTTTGCCCTCTTCCTGGCCCAGAGCGGCAGGCTGGGCCCACGTGACACATTCCTAATGGTCCTTTCAGGGCACTTAAGCTGAAAACAGAATTCCTGCCAAATGACTTTTGTGTGTTACAGCGATTCACTCGGAGAGCAGGAGATGGGGGCTGTTTATGTCAAAATATAAAGCAGGAGGGCAGGGTGGGACAGAACGCCAGAAAAGCACAGGTGCTCCTCACAGCCTTTTCTCCATTTCATAGACAGAACACCCGCCCTCACCTCCATTTTAAACTGCAAAACTATGGCTTCAATAAGAGCAGCATGTACTTTCTCTGGGGGTACTACTCATAATTTGGCTGCATTGTTATATTAAAATTCACGAAATCTGATATAGACTAACTAATCTAGGTGAGCATTTGGCAGTTTGGAGCCGCTATTTATCCCCTGCGATTTCACAGCTTTTAGAGAATAAGGGCAACAGCTCACCTTCTGCAATCCAGATTTCCTGCAGTCGACTCAGGTCCTGAAAGAGTTCTGCACAGAAAACCCAGGAAATATTAACAAATCAATCAGAGCAAGTTGCTTGACTCTTGTTTTGCTTGTGCAGGGTGCGAAATAAGATGAATAAGTCAAATAATATTTTACAATTTCCACCCCACCCCACTCCAAAAAAGGTGCCCTTATGTGTTTTGGGACCAGCAGTAACCTAGATCATCAGCTGGAAAAACAAGAGGATATAAAAGATAACCAAATTTGCTGAGGTCAGCTGTTCCATAAAACAGGAGGGCAAGCCTCAGATGGGCTCCTTTGCTGGATGTCCAGCTATACCTATATGCAGAGAGCAAAGTCTAATTACCTTCTGTGTCTTGAGCAAGTTCGGCGTCCACAAACTTTCGTTTCCTGTCACTGAACGTTCTCATACACGACTCTTCCACATGAGATTTCTGTCATGGATTAGAGATATTTATCAGTAACCCAAACTTATAAGAATTGCCACACATGTCGAGTGACTTGTTGCCTGCCCAACCCAGTAAATACGTATTAGTTTAAGAGGTATAAACAATGACCACATTGACATTTTGAACCCACAACTAAAAGCACCAGTTACTCACATTGGGGGGGATCATATAAGGAACCTGCTGGTCATAAAATCCATCCATACTGCCTATGTGTCCAAAATATCCGGACAAAGGGCCTTGGCTTGGCGTGAAGGAGCTCTTACACCACAATACCTTCCTAAAAGAGCAGAGATGTTGAGCAGCCGTTAGCATCAGATGAACTAAGCACTGGGTCCAGCCTAAAACACCAAACCTTCCATCAGTTAATCAGGTCAACTTACCCACCACACTTGTTTAGACAGTTCTGCAGCCAACACAAATAAATATAGCACGGGTAACACAAAACCCTTATACAACCTAACAGAAACAGTCTTTCTTTAGAGCGTTGACTTACAAAGCCACAGTCACCTGAAGGTGCAGTTATCTAAAGAGGTGCACCAATACAAAAGGGCGAACTTAACGGAAGGAAACTGGCACAAGGCACATACGACAGTTGGTATAGCGGGCGACGGCACCCTCATTAGGCGTCAAGTTTATTCGCTTCAGAGGAACTTCGCCATTAATGGACACGATCTGTGGGAATCATGCCAGTCCATATGGTTACGCAATTAAAAGGCAAATACGCCTTGCCACAAATCCCAGTATGTGCACTATATCGTGAATGCGACCTACACAATAGTAAAAACAGATATTAAACCTCGGATCATATAATCTAAATTACCCAGTGTATAAGCTACGGCAAAACCCTTCATTCCCCGGCATTCCCCCGTTCACTACTCCAGCTCTGTAAAATTGGACTTTAATTCCTCTCTGATTGATTAGCAGGGATTTGCTGAGATATGGTCGTTGTTGACCTTTGCAGGGGACTCCGAAGAAACGTTCTCTCCTTAATCTGATTTTCTGCGTCATCTGGCAGAGCCTGTGTAGTCAAGTAACTTGGACTGGAGATGGCAGCCCCTCTGTCGACCGAGTGCACGCTCTATAACGCTGTAATGATTCAGAGTAAAACCACTAGCTAATTTACACAAATTAAACATACGCTTTTGATAATGAGGGGAGGAGAAATAACTGATAAAATGTGTAACAGTACCCCCATGCGGTAGAACAACTGGCTCAAAAAAAAGTTCATAAACGCTATTAAATGTTCCAACATAATATGCAGAAACTAAAACATAACACATTACAGTCACAAGAACAACGTACGTCTTTGAAGTATAAAAAGTAAGCAGTAAGGAAAAGCTCGATAAAATATCTAATTAAAGAAAGTAAAGTTAGAGAAATTAATCGTCCCCCTCTCCCCCCCTTCCGCGGCCCCTTGTTTTTCTCAATGAAGTGAAATTGGATCCGTGCGCAGCAGCTCAGAGAAACGCCGCTCTTCATTCATAAACCGCAAACAGGCGAAGCTCCACTGACCCAAGCGCGATATGCAGGCGAGCACGGACGAGGCACAAACACCACACAGCCCTCAACAATCACGCTTTTTCGTTCCGTATCCAAACACTGGCGCAACTTAATACCAAGCATAAGAAAATGGTTGCCAAAGTTATATTTCACTTGGAGAAAATGGCGTTCGTCTTTTCACAAAGCATTTAAATAGATGGCTAAGTGTGCGGACAGCGCACGAATAAGACGACAAAACATTACTAGGCGTCTGTGCGTTTTATTTATGTACCGCATGCGCTGGAACTCACCCCTTCGTCGCTGGAGTGTTCCCCTTGAAATACCGAAAGAAATCGGTGACTTTTAGCTCCACACAAAAACCACACCGCTGTGCACACTGGTCAACACGACACACTCGCTGTGACTCACTAAACTTGAATGAGCTTTTCTTCAATGGACCTGCCTGCTTTTTCCCTGGGGTTCGCGTGGGGCGCCAATCTGAATGTTCATTGGCTGCTGAACGATGCCTTTCGAGTTAGCTTCCAATGGGATTTCTCAATAAATAAATTATGCATTAGGTGCCGGAGGACCAATCGCAGCGTGGGCCTGGCCTACTTTATGAATGACTGGGTTTCATTCACTAAAAGATGTTTTTTTAACCATAGCCACAGTGGCTTTTAAAGGGATATGCGTTACAACAAAATGTAAGTTCCGCGTCGCTGCTTATGCGTGGGTCACGTAAATATGTCGTTTATTTAAGAAATTCTAACTACAGTCGTGTTTTGAATTGTGGGTCCTGGAAACTACATGATGGAACTTAAAAGAGTAACAGGAAAATCAGGATATTTATTATTAATTAAAATTTTTAAATTTTCTAATTTCTGTTTTTCCTTTATTATGTTCTGTACTAGGTGCAAAGCTATTATTTCAAACAGAGTTTTCCTGGGTTGGCCAGAATAAATAATTTAAAATATGAATTCTAAGAACCAGTTTTTGCTTCTTTATGAAGATGTGTTGATTTTATATAAGTGAAAAGAGAAATAGGGCTTTGAAACCACAGCTGGTGTGACTTAGTTGTATACTATATGAATCACTCTGTGGTTTATCCCAATATAATGCTGATTGAATAAGCAGACTCCAAAAGCATTTAATAATACCCCACATCATGGGTTTCAAATTCCCATTTCTTACATCAGTACTATATAGTAATAAACAGATTAGATTGTAAGGTATTATATGTCTAGAAGAACGCTGTAAGTTTTTGTATGTCAAATTTATAAATTCATCAAACATTTCTCAAGTATCACTATTTAACTGTGTGTTCTGTCATCTTCTTTAAAATGACTAATGCACATAAAATCCAAATCCTCCACATTTTGCTAATCCTAATCCAGTGACTAAACACAAATTAGTTAATGTGGAATTTCTCGTTTCATGTCCTCTACTGGTGGTCTACAAATTTCATCTTGTCACTCTTTGCAATATAGGGTATTTGTCTTTGATGGATGATATGAGCTCATGAAGGACGAATCTCACGTCCCCTGTGACATGTTTAAGATTAGTGTCCAGAGGTCAGTGGAGGGTGTGAATAAACCCATGTTATTCTCGTTATTGTTGCAGGCAAGCAATGACTATATATAAATGTATCTATTTACTGAGCATGGTAAAGGGGTTTCTCAAACTTCTCATTCTGACATAATTAGTAAATCAACCAAAAATTTTAACAAAAAGATTCTGAATCCATCTGAAATCTTATAGAGCTCACCTTCCATGTCCCAAGTTCCTAGTGACAGAAGGTGGAGGGGATACATCCATGAGGTTCCCAGAGGGAATTCTGCTATTAAAATACTGGGATACTTTGAGCTGGCTGCAGCCCCTTCTCCAATCTGAAAGGGAGAAAGGGCCAACGGTAACATATGAGCCACCTAGAATAACACCGTGTTTGTTGTCAAGCTCGATGAGACTCGGTCAATGTGACACGTCTTGCAGCAGTTCTGGCCCTATTGTTCTCCATGGGGACAGGTGGTTAAAAATACATTATGAGTAATAATACTGTGTTAACATGTGAATATCGCTTGGCCTCATGGGAGAATCCGAAGCCTGAGAGTGGAGTGTGGGGGGCACGCTGCCTGTCCTGCTAAACTGGACACCCACTATGGGGTCACCCCAGAGGCTGATAAGCTGTCACCACCTTCCCCAAAATCCCGCTGTAGGCCACAATCCAGCAGGCAAGCAGGGTGCCACAGGCCTATGGAAACAGCATCCTTGTAATAGCATCCCTCACCGGTGGACAGTGATTGGGCCACAGCACACAGTCTGTTTGACATGCTCCTGATGGTCAGTGTGATCCTGCTCACCTGCCATAATGAGGCATTAGTAGCTGATTTCGGTACTGGGGTCTCCAGGTCTGACACCCCCCCCCCCCCAAACTCTTGCTTCACACACACATGGTGACCAGAGACGGTGACAGAGTCCGGATGCTGCAGGACCCAACATTTCACATATTTCACAGTCCATAAAGTCATAAGATTAATGTACTGAAATCATATCAATGTAAATCTGTTTCACTCTACAAACTAACTGGTAAGACCTAAGAAAGAGGATTATGATTATAAATAACTTTCCTGGAAGATACCTGAATCCAGATAAAAATGTAATACCTTATAAATGTATCTAGAGTAATGGTTAGGGGTGAAATCTGATAAAAGGCTTTCCTCAGATCGACTTATGATTCAAATCACATTAATGTAGGATGCAGTGTAACATATCGCAAGCTGCAGCTGTTTTTATGATTTACTGCAGATGTGGGCAGGTGGCCTGATGCTAATTCCAAGGGCTTGAATCCTGCACTATGCTGGATTAAGCTCCTAGACGGTGAACATTGTGTTAAATCTGAATTACTCCATTAAAATAATCAGGTGTACAAATTAGTAAAAAGTCAGGCAATTGACTGATGTGTAAAGATTCTGTACAGCAACAGGGCCAGCCATGCTCAGGGTGCATCTATGGGATAAAGGAACTCATTGTTTCTTAAAAATTCTTTTATGAATTGTAATTTTGAATATGGTTTAGGTCTACAGATTATGTATTAAAAGGCTGATAAAGTAGTGTGGAAGAGCAGTGAATGTGTGCTTATACTATATGTAAAACTTTTCTGCAGACTTCGCATAATCCTCTGTTCCCATCCCCAATGAAAAGCAATACTTCAAAATAAATATTTATTTTTTTATTCACTTTATCATGCTGTATCCAACAGCTAAGATTAGTGAGGAAAACTCAGCTCAGCCAAGGGGCTCGTTTTCCCTTGGTCCTTGGACTGCTGTACACCACACTATCATATGGGACTGGGTCTGTAGACACACATAGATGTTCACCATCTAGAATGAAATGTACTCTGCATCTATACTGCATCTGTGTCTTTGATGTCATTCAATACTTTTAATCCACCGTCGCTAAAATAGGCCAATGGCACCACAATACGATAAGCAACACTGCTCCTGGGAAGCAGCCCTTACCAAGGTCACAACGATAAGGGGAAGAAAAGCTCGTTCAAAGGAAATGCAAGTCTACAGAGCTCTCTCTCCCATGGCCCAGTAAAAGTGCAGCAGAGCAAAAGGGGTGCTTCTGTAGGCTTTTGGGAGGACTGAACACCTGATAGGGAGCAGGGTAGGTCAGCCTGTCATTTAACAAGGCCTCAGCTCCCTTCCTCAGATACAAGCTGGTTTATCTTGGTTTACTTAGTCTGCGGACACAAATACAGCAGGGTTTAGCATAGACACAGGCGTATAAAAAAGACAATATTGTAGGTGTGCACCTCTAACGGTTGTTTACTAACTCACTGGCTGCTGAGGTCATCTCAAGGAGGACGACCACTGAGAGCATCAGCACTCTGTGGTTCAAACCTGTGCCACAAATCAATAGGGTCCTCACCCATCATGTCATGTCAGTCATTTCTGGAAACACAGTGGTTGGCTTTTTTCTTCTTATTTTCGGTAATTTTCTAGCAGATTGTATTGCGTGTAGTGTTTTCACCTGATTGAGCTGTAGCTCTTGTATTGATTAGTTAAGGCAATCACAGGACCAGCACACACTGCGGGTGTCATGTGGCACTCCTGTTGGAGTGCTATAGAGCACTCTGTCGGTAATATGTAGCCTCTCTCCTGTGTCCACGTGCATGTTTCTGAGTGGTTCTTTACAATAAGCAATGCTTTTGACAATAATGCCAAATGTTAGGAAATTCAGTGCACACATAGAGAAAATTGAGGGCAATAATTTCACTTTTACATTTTCAGAATTTCCCAACATACACAGATGCAGCCCAAGGTCTTTGCAAGATGAACGGGATGGAAAGCTCACATTCTACTTCTGCTTTTGGCTAATGATCAGTAGACATGCAGTGATCTAACCTCTGGAAAATTTACACGTATCTACATAGTCACTAACACTTCCTACCTTGATTTATTACCTTCGTTCTAATTGGTGGATGTGTGTTTTTATGGCCATAGTTACAAGACGGGCCCCCCATTTACAGTGCCTGTCGGAGACTCAGCTGAATGTAGCTTAAAGGGATTCAGGAGCCCTCAGAGCGCAACATCTCTCTATACATCAACATACCATAAAGGGGGCCTTTGACACTGATTGGTCAGCAAATGCATCGGTCTGTTTGGAATGTAGTAACCTGCTCTCTAAAGGCGTATCAGGAAATACAATCACATACACGGAACCTATAAAAACACTGTGTACATGTACCTGATCTGAAGCTACATCAGGACACTGAAAATCCTTACTGCTACTATCGAGCAGTTAAATAAATAGACAAATATACGTTTTGTAACCATTTCTGATATTCTACTCACATAAAAAAAGTTAAACTATTGTTAAAGTAGGTCCTGTCGAGTTTATAGATTTGTAATATACAATGTCATTGCAGGCTTTAGGATACTTCAGTAGCCTATTTCTAGACTGGACTGTGTACTGAAATTTTAGAACTGAAATCAGCTGCAGTATTTACAGTACTCCAATGATCATGCCTGTCGACAGTATGCCATTTTCCAGTGTTAAATGTAGACCAGGCTTTGCAGGCAGATGTTTGACATGGTAAATACAGACAATTAGATAGTTACATACCAAAACATCACACACAAAATAGATCCTGGCTACACTATTGGTGTAGACAGGACCATAGAGGCACAGGGTAATAATTTGCATTGTTTGATTGGATTTTGTTTCCCAGACCTTTTTATAATGCTGTGTGAGACAAACTGTTCAAATCAGAGAGCTTACACTGAGTACCCCCAATCAGAGCTTACACTGAGTACCCCCAATCAGAGGTTACACTGCGTATCCCCCAATCAGAGGTTACACTGAGTACCCCCAATCAGAGCTTACACTGAGTACCCCCAATCAGAGGTTACACTGAGTATCCCCCAATCAGAGGTTACACTGAGTACCCCCAATCAGAGGTTACACTGAGTACCCCCCAATCAGAGAAGTTATACTGAGTATCCCCCAATCAGAGGTTACACTGAGTATCCCCCAATCAGAGAAGTTATACTGTGTATCCCCCAAAGTTATTGTGGCCGGAGCCCCTCTGCTACCTTTGTGAGGACAGCAATCATTTGCAGTACTGGTTGTTCTGAAGTGAGGCCCACTGGATGCATCTGTGAATCTCCCTCTGTGGTATCGGAACACCAGTGATGAGTGTTTGCACTGTGTGTTGCTGGTTCAGGTGGCCAATGACGAATTCTCACTGCTACCCTAAAGCTCTGTATCCACATGGTCCAGTGATGAGTGCTTGCAGTGTGCATTGCTGGCCGGGGGACCAGTGACGAGTCCCTACCACCGCCTTAAAGTCCAGGAGAATTGAGGGGTGGCCTGCTCTATAGGCAGCGGGGGCCTCCGTCCTGCAGGAGAGGGGCTATGCTTGTCCCAACTTGGTGAAGGAAACATCAGAGGGCCAGTGTCATTTTCTGGGGTCACGCTTGAATGCAAAAGCTGCACCTGAGGAATATATGTGATCACCTTCTCCATCTTGTTCACATTCATTAACTTTTAGATTAAATAAAAAAAAAAGATTTGACTATTCTCAGCAGTGCCCCCTCTGGTGAAGCAAGGCAACAAGGGCTATGACTTCTGCCAGCACACACCAATCCTGCAGTCTGTTTCCATGCCCATATTCCCATCTGCCCACTATCCTGCAAAGAAACCCTCCATTATGGATGAGCTTTGGATGATTCTGGAGCTGTAAAGGATGACTAAAGTGGATGTTTTGTATCCTTTCATCTATTATTTATGGTACCCTTCAAGGCACACTCACTTGTCTCATTAGACAAATCTCAGCTCTTAACATGCATGTTGATAAATGTCAGTGTTTCCCCACCCGGTCCTTGGGGACTCCCAGATGGTCCATGTTTTTGCTCCCTTCCAGCTCCCTGTCCGACAGTCCACATTTTTGCTCCCCCCAACTCTCTCCTACCAAGAGCTGGGAGGGGAAAAAAAAACGTGGACTGTCTGGGGGTCCCTGAGGACTGGATTGGGAAACACTGATATATGTACATGCATGTTCTTTTCAAAAGCAACACAATGGACACAGGAGGGTAAATCACTTTTGTCATTACTATGTATACTGCTGCAATTAGACGGCTGTGCCATCTGGTTAAATATGGCAATGACAGTGTTTATTTATAAACTAACCCTGGGTAATGATTGTGGATCTGAGGGGCGTGATATGTTGCCTAGGAAGTGTGGAAGCAGTAGGCAGGGGTAGCTGAGACGAGAAACAGCTACATTAGTGGGTCTGAAGTGGTCAAAGGGATTTGAGCTCACAAAAACACAAAAGCTTTAGAGACTGGTGGTTAGGGTGATGGTGTGAGAGGCCCATCTCTCAGGGGAGTTTAGAGGAAGCATTGCTGAAGGGGTCGTCTACAGTACATCTCTGTGTCACTTATACAGTCCTCAGTCTTTCCATGCCTGGGCAGCTAGACTGGGCAAACCCTAAGCACCCTGCAGTACGGGCCTGCATCAATCACTCTCTGGGCCTGTTAGCCAGGGCCACCCTTGGCAGTCCTTCTGCTAGTCTCGACTTCTGTTACGCCTCCTGAAGAAGAAGAAGGGGGTCTTTTGCGGGGGCCCCAACAGCATCGGCACTTGATTCCTGTGCGTGATCTGTATCTGAAAAGCAAACACAGCAAGGCAGACAGCCTGAAGCGCGCTTCTCTGGCATTCTGCTTATTCATTCATATGGAACAATCTAGTCAATATTCTGATGAGGTGCCAGCCAAGAAGTCAAGAATTACAAAGGCTGAGTAACGGGAAGGAACTGGTCTAAACTGTCTATTTATGTTCATGTATTTTGATTTATAAATACCTCACTGATACTCAAATGAAGAGAATGTGCTAGCTGAATTGACCCTCCCCCCCATACATGCACTGTTTAGAATGATGCAGAAACATTGGAATTCATCCAAGACCACTTTATTTTGAGGTCTGAGCTTGTGACTGTCCGATCCCCTAACACCTCTTCCTGAAACCCTTTAGACTGGGTGCTGTTTGTCATATCGCTGAACAAAGAGAGCAGAGAAAACTGATGAATGCTGAATACAGACATGCGTTTTAATTATGCATTATTTGCAGGAGGATACTATATATAGTAGTGGTTGTTGGGCTTCTGATGCATGTAAATGTATTCCACTGTATATTTCTTCTTTGTAATGACATAATCAGTCAGCCTCTAGGCACGGTGTGCTGACAGTGTTATAATTAACTGTGCTGTTAGAGCGTGGGCTGAGAGGAAAGGATGATGCAGCGAACATGGGTTGGGGAGGGTGGGGAACGCGTCTTACCGTACAGGGGGGCTGCATCCACGGCTCACCGTCAATCTGCATAGGCATCAGGCGGGATGTCCTGAAAGGGCATACAGTACGTCAGAGATGGGCTCCTCAGCCTGACACACAGTACAACAGTATGAAGGAACCCAACCCCCCTAGCCAGCATCAGTGACGTACAGTCAACTTAAAGAACCAGGGAGAAAGCACTCTCAAAATCATGAGTGGAAAATGCTACCATTTCCCCTGGTCCTCCAGCCTGTAGGGGGCGATAATGTCCCAGCAGCCACCCTGACCTAATGACGACGCTGGCGCACTGAGCCAGCCTGCGGCCAGCGCTCTTCAGCCCTGTGTAGATCTGGCCCATCTCGATCGCCCCCTCCAGCCCCACCACCTCCAGCAGGTGGTCACTCAGATCTGCAAAGAGAAAAAGAGGGAAAGCACATCCAATAAAGCTGTAAACAGAAGCATAATACAAAAGACAGCACCCAAGCTCAAAGGAGTTTAACCAAGGTTAAAAAAAAAAAGCCACACTTCCGGTTGACAGAGCGCCCCTGGAAAGAACGCATCACACTTCTCCCAAACCTGCATGCTCCCACACCTGCCCGCGTCTCACAAATCGGGGGCTGCCATCAGACTGCCCCCTGCTGGACAGGAGCGTTATCCCATGATTTTAAGCAGGCCAGGTGAACATGTAGGCTCAGTCATTTCTGAAGGGGGGTGCTAATTCATATTGACCTCATTTATCCTCAGAGCCAAGGCCCCAAACAAAAAGCATTTTTGATAACCCCCAGGTTGCGCAACATGTGGTGCAATCACAAAGTCATGTGACACTCAGTAAACATCGGGCAGCCCAGCTGGAGATGGACACACACTCTGGAGATGTCCCCCATGTACATGTTTCAGCTAACAACCGCGGTCTGCCTCCACAGGAATGTCCACACATAGATGGTATCTCAAATTTGCCAGCAAAATTCCCCCCAGCAAACGTTACATTTTAACGTGCCACCTCTTCCCCACCCCCCCAAGGTCTCACAAACCTGTGCTTGAAGGAACACATGGAGCTGGTGAAGTTAGTTTGGAACGAGAACCCTTGGGCCTGTGGCTTTGGCAAGCTGGCGTGATCGAGTGTCCCTGGCCAATGACGATAAACGACAGAACATGTGACCCACATGGTGAGAAGGCTCACAGGAAATGTAACCTCGTGGACATCCAGCAGTGCTGGCGCTTACCCTTCTGCACTGGCAAAAACCCAAAGGCTTATTCATAACCCATTGCTAAGACTATAACTTGCCAGGTGGTTCTACCTGAGAATGGGTACAGAAAATACTCGAAACATGAGTATTCCTGGTGTCTGTTTGCTGTTTGCTATGGAGGGATCTGATGAGCAGACTCGCACATGTCCACACGCTGCCATTTTCTTCACCATCACTCCCTTCTCCCTACCTGCAGGCAGCGTAAAAATAGGCCTCCCCTATATTGTTTACGAGACCCAGCGGCAGCTGAGCCGTGACGAAGCTGCCCGCTCCTCCGTGTCTCTACCCCGTGCTGTTTGTCTCCTCGCAGCTTGCCTCCACGAAGCTGGGCTAATAATAGCCTGCAAACTGCCTGTTATATAATCCTGCCAGGGTGCTCTCTGGCACGGACACGGGTTGCGGGCGAACGGCGCCCCCTGTGGCCATACTGCGTGTAGCCACCTGGGCAGTAGGAGCACCCCTCCCATCTTGAAATGGAGGGAATCTGGCCACTGACACAGGTGTCGGCCGAATAATAAGTGGCTCACAGATGCTTGGATGATGCTAAAAAATAAAAGAGGCTGTACACATGTAGGAAACGTGAACATTATGTTCCCATGCTGAAGTAGCAGGGCCAGCATTAAAGCTGCACCCGTCTGCCTGAGAAGCATTTCCTCTGTGCGCGTGTGTTGGGGGAGTTCCACGTCACCACTAGCGATGAGTAAGCCACGTATCGAACGCACCCTTCCTCCTGACAGCTTCATACGAAATGTCATTCAAGTCTCTCTTCTGGGCACTTGGGCCCTTGATGCTGCTGCAGCAGCCATATACACCTCAACAAAGAGGTGGGTGCATTTCACATGGACATACAGGCCAACAGGGGGTAGATATGCGGGCAAAACCGACCACAGGGGTGCAAATGACCCTTGAGGGTCACATGAATTCATCTGCATATAATATAGAGCTGTAAGATATGTACTTTGATCATGGTTAGGGCTATTAAAGTAATAAGTGGACGCTCAATGTGCTGTTGTAACGACAGTGTGCTCTGAGACATATTCTGCCTCCACACCTCCTCTGGTAGTGCCTAGCTGTCTCAGTGTGATCGGAGCGGTGGCAGATGGTGTAGAGGAACCGGACAGCGCTTCCCGGTGGAGCTGCGTGGGCGGCCCCTGTTGGCCAGAGAACAAAACACGAGGCGAGGGGACTGACACAGGCCTATATTTCAGCCGAGCCTCCGATAAGCCGGCTAGTGACACTTAAAAGAGCAAAGCCGTCCCAAAAAGAGCTTCATCATCTTATAAAAATGATGAGTGTGACTGAAATGGTTTGCTGCGTGTCTTGGTCTCTTTCCCAGATAATCTCAGGGTGCCTTTAGTTCTCATTTCAATCATAAAAAAGAAATGTCTCTTTAAATTTGAGCACTTAAGATCCCGTTGATGGGAACAATATACTTGAGATGACATTGACTTCAAAATTGTGTGGGAAAGATTTTTTAAAATTTTCAGAACAAGGTTAAACGTTTTCTCAACATAAAATACTAAATACTGTATTAAGAGGTAAAAT
Source organism: Mormyrus iriodes (assembly GCA_011763525.2). Taxonomy (NCBI): domain Eukaryota; kingdom Metazoa; phylum Chordata; class Actinopteri; order Osteoglossiformes; family Mormyridae; genus Mormyrus; species Mormyrus iriodes. The sequence continues at coordinate 5,353,824 of JAAGVU020000035.1, forward strand.
GCTTATATTGAACAAAAATTTTTGAAGGCAGCAGAATTTGTTTCCCCTTGAACGCCTTTTCCCCCTGTAACTATTTATCTTTTGTCACTGAAACAAATAACTTGTTGATTAGAGCCCTGATATACATTTGATTGGAGGGCAGGTTCTTTCACAAGCATGAGTAAAAATGTTATTTACATAGAGTTGTAAAGCCCCTTTTGTCAGTATGCTTCACTGTCCAGCTGATACTTTTACCCAAAGCGACTTACAGTTTCACCCACTGACACAGCCGGATGACCGTAATGGAGCAATGCAGTGATATCGCTCAAGGGTCTCATCTTGGGACATCAGGTTACATGGTCATATCCGCTGCCCCTTCAGAGGCAAGTACAGGGCCAGGGTATGTTTCAAAACAGCACTTTTTTTTATAAGAGGAAGAAAATAATAAATAGTTGCATGATGTGTTAGGCTACAGTTACAGGGACTTTCTTGAGCGTGTTAGCAGTGACAGAATTAAGATCTTACTGCTGCAGCATGAGTATCAGTGAGTGACAGTTTACACGGGGCTAAAGGGAGCCGGCCATGCAGCTGCTCGACGCAGTCACACCCTCTCGTGTTCTCACTATCTCTGCACCAGAAACCAGAGCTTCTCCATTTAATGATCTGTTTCCGAACAGAATCACTGGGAGAAGCTGGACTCACACAGGTTAATTTCTATGGGACAAATTCATGACATAACTTTCCCAACAAAAAATAGCACAGTTTCTATATATTTTATGAGATATGTAATCTATATTAACATTTAAACCCACGTATTGTATTATGCTAATTTCATTAATTTAGTTGTGAACATTATTATCAAACTGAGCATATAAATATGAATTGATGTTGTATAATATACTTTTCTTTTTCCCAAAAAGGTTTCACGACAGTTTTGCTTATTGGCAAAGGAACTATTGAGCTGTGTTTCTTTACTTAAGGTGCCAACATTCGCCAACTGGTATGGGTGAATATTTAAAGGAAATGTACTAATACATATACACACCTGCATTTAAACATCCATAACCACAAATGGCACTGTATTAAAATAAGCACTCAGGTTTATGAAATAGCTTAGCACTCTGATTTAATAATAAACAAAAAAATCGAGTGTGCCAGCGTGATTGTGGATCCCCTCCATCTCTGTGCATTAGAAGTCAGTTAAGCAACTTTGTTGCAAATTTACCACAAAAGTTACCGCTAGGCACGTTACATGTTATTTGAGAAATTCCTGAATGTTCATAAGAAACAAGTAATGGAGAAAGAATGGCCTAAAGGATAAAGAGAGAAAGAAGCTGTCAATTTTATAAGAAGCAAAAAATCAGCATCTAATGGTAAATTCTGCTTAGAATTAGATACATTTAATGTTCCTTACTGTTTTTGTTTACTCCTTACTGTGCTCTTTTATCAATTTCTTGTTAAAAGTTATATATTAATTGTTAATTATAATTTAATTAACCTCAGTCTTTGCAGTATACAATGAAAAGAGATATACTTTACAATGAATTTGTAGAAGGAAGAAGATAGGCAGGTAGGAATATATGACATCCTGAGGGGGTGTTCTCGAGAAGTCTCCACTGTGCTCATGGGATATAAATAGTAATGCAAACGAACGGAATGTCCTTTTCAGGCTGGACCCTCCCCTGCTTTTGACTGGGGTAACAAGGCAGTCATCCAGTCTACATACTGGCCAGGAAGAAGATGATCAGGATGATTGGGATGATCAGGCCGATGTAGTCAAGTGTGAATGTGAGGGAGTGTGTTAAGGAAGATAGATGGTAAGGTGAATGTGAGGGAGGGTGTTAGGGAAGACAGATAGCAATGTGAATGTGAGAGAGCGTGTTAGGGAAGACAGATGGCAATGTGAATGTGAGAGAGCGTGTTAGGGAAGACAGATGGCAATGTGAAGGTGAGGGAGTGTTTTAGGGAAGATAGATGACTGAGTGAATACCAGAAAGCGTGTCAGGGAAGACAGATGGTAGGGTGAATGCGAGGGAGCGTGTTAGGGAATACAGATGGTAGGGTGAATGTGAGGGAGCGTGTTAGGGAATACAGATGGTAGGGTGAACGTGAGGGAGCGTGTAAGGGAATACAGATGGTAGGGCGAACGTGAGGGAGCGTGTTAGGGAATACAGATGGTAGGGTGAACGTGAGGGAGCGTGTTAGGGAATACAGATGGTAGGGTGAACGTGAGGGAGCGTGTTAGGGAAGACAGATGGTAGGGTGAACGTGAGGGAGCGTGTTAGGGAAGACAGATGGTAGGGTGAATGTGAGGGAGTGTGTTATGGAATACAGATGACAGAGTGAATGTTAGGGAGCGTGTTAGGGAAGACAGATGGTAGGGTGAATGTGAGGGAGCGTGTTAGGGAAGACAGATGGTAGGGTGAATGTAAGGGAGCGCGTTATGGTGGATAGAGGCACGAGAGACAGCAAGATGCTGATAATGTTGCTCTGCCTGGATTTTAGTTAAACCGCTGCAGACATGAGTCACACAAGCAGCCAAAGCTCTCTTCTCCATCTCTTACTGTTGCTCTTTAGCTGAGTATTACCCGTAGGTCTCCATGGGAACCAAATTCAGTGCAAGTTGCTGAGCATCAGGGAAAACGATTGGAGATAGGATGACAGAAGTGTTACTAAAGGGGACACCAGCTGACAAGCAGTTACAGGAAAGAGTGGCTTGGATGGCTCCTGGACGGGCAGCAATGTGAGGGTTAAAGAACAGGAACTGCAACAGAAAAGTTGTCATCTAAGGTCCCACAAGGTTGTTTGCTGTTGTACCATAGAGAAAAGTTCCCCTCCAGCTGCAGCAGTAAAACATTTGGCTGCATGCACAGCTAATGTGTAATAGCTGCAAGGATGCAAATCACCTTGGAAGCATCTACTAAGAAGCAACAGTTCATTAAAATTAGTCAACATTACAGTTTTTGGTAGATCTACTCAAGGCTGCCTATCCTGACCACATCCTGTGCTGAGGCCATATGATGAAGGAGGGAGAGTTAACTGGGGTTTTTTGATGGGGGTTTAGTAGAGTCTCCTTGTCCTACTCCTCTCTTCTCGCTTGAATGCCAGAAAAAAGATAATGGCGATTTTTTCCACCACTAGGGGCTTGAGGCCTATTAATGGAGCCTTTAGAGAGCTGGTTCTTGTTGACTTTAGGCTCCATTCTAAAATATTTAGGACGCGCCAATAAGCTCTGGAGCAACAGTGTCATTACAAGTAAATGAAGTGGACTGACCCCTTAATGGGTGATTTTACCATGAGGTGACATTTCCTTGATTACAGGCTCATAAAATAGTTATTTTGGGATAATTTATAATCTCAGTATGTGACACAGGTGTCTTGCATGACATTCAGGGCCTTTATAAATTTTCAGTTCCATCAGCTAACATTAAACCCTGGACTGAAGGTAATTGTGTCTCCATATTCATTCAGAAGCATCTCTGATAAAAGCCAAACAAGGCTACAGTGTCCTGCCATGTGCTGTAGAATGAAAGTATGAGCTCTTGAGGTCCAGTTAGCTCATTCATCCTCATTAACTGATCCACTGGCGTCTTCAGAATCTAGGTGAGTCATGTCCCCATTTATAGTTGAAGCTGCCAAACACGTTTCGTGAGGCAAACCCCACCTTCAGCCAAGAAAAGCTCCATTCTTGTTTGCTTTCTGTCTGCCTGGAAAATTCTCACTGTTTTGTGCACACCTTGGATACTTACTGGATACTTTTTCTTCCAAACCAGGGGCAGTAATAAATTTTGCTGGACACAGAATGGTTTCAGCCAATGTTACACACTGTGGTTTGCTGAAGTCTGTTTTAGGCAGTCAGTGTTAATTTAATGAGATAATTTCCGTTTGCAATTTTCTGAAACTTATTACATGACCACTATGTAAATAAATGTGCCACAGATGAATAGTCTGATCTGAAAGGTTTCCACAGATTCTAAAAAGGAGCTTTATAACAAAACCCCCCAGAAAGCAGCTCACCCTGGACGCAGAACTTGAGCTCTTTGGCGTCAGTCACAGTATTCACCAGTGCCCTTTCTGGCACCTTTTTGCTCATGCGGCTGTAGTTCCTCCTCTTCTTGGTCTCACCCCACAGGTTGGAGCCGCCATGCATGCTGGGAATGTTAAGGACTGCGATCCCCTCCAGCGATGTGCTGCTGAGGTCAAGAAGGATGCCGTCACACTGAGGGGGAAGAAAAGCAGAGAGGAGGGAGAGTGGAGAAAGAGAAGCGAGGGAGTCACAGGGCACTCGAGACAGAAGCAGCTTTCCATAGACTGACACATTCATTTAAACCCACAAAAATAGTGAGAACATCATCCTAAAAGCACATTCTGTGTAAGATCGAGGTCTCAGCATCTCCCTTGCTTATTTAAAGCCTGAAGCTAAAGCAGTGCTTCTACACTTGTTCTTCACTACACATTCAAAGTGAGTGGCCATTATGGCTGAGATCATGAAATATTAATGAATCAATCAAGACCTTTGAAGACAACAATTGATTGAGGACTCTGGCGTATTATAAGTCACTGCTGTTTGCGTCTATTAAAATTCACACACTACGGAAATGATATGGGGTAAGAAAGAGATTGTTTAAAAAGAAACAGACACCATCACCCTAAAATGATTACTTAAAGGGCCAATACACTGCATATTTACATTCTTTCACACATATCTAACTGAAAAAGCACATTTTAATATCATTAGTAATAGGGCAGACAAACATGCACGTTCGTATTCATATCTTTGTGGGGACCATCCATTCATTTCTATGGGGGGAAAAAAACCTAATCCCAGCTATGACAACCTTAACCCCTCCCCAGCCCCAAACTTAACCATTACTAACCAAGCGAAAGACTTCTGACATTTTTAGGTTTTTGATTACAGTCACAGATTTTTTTAAAATTGAGTTTCCCCTTGAGGGAACTGAAAAACAGACAAAGACTGTAACCCTGTACTAAACAGTATCTGTTCTGTTATTTCTTTGGGGATACAAACCTTACTCAGTTATGAACTAGAGAAACAAGTCATGTTTTGGCTTTCTTTGCAAATGTCAGGATCTTTGAAAATAAGTGCACAAAGGAGCCTTTCTGTAAAGGCGAGTCTCAAGATGCCAGACTCACCTCTACCTCCAGACTCTCATTCAGCTTTTTGCATGTGGCCGAGATGGTTTCTGTGGTGCCAAACTCAAAATACCAGAGTTTGTTCTTCATCCTGCAGAGCCAGGGAATAATCACACAAGTGGGGGAGGGGATTGATAAGCACTCACCCCATTGGCCTTGATATCAAAACCACAGATCAATGAGCAACTGCAACTGAAAAATATGCAGCCAAGATAGAAGAGCAATTTGGCAACATAAGGGACTGATGAAAAGTGATTAGACAGTCCTTGGTGTAAGTGCCACAGCTCAATATAATGACTTCATAAACAATCAATCAGCCAAAGAGACAACAATAATTTAGGGGTTGAGCTGTTCCCAAGACAGAAATTCTCTCAAAATTCACTCAGCAGCATAACAACACAACATGCTCCATGCAACTGGCATGACAGTTTGATGTCTCTGGGACTGTTCTTCTTCTTGTTGCAGTGACCCCTGGGATTGTTGTTCTTCTTGTAGCACTCCATGGCACTCCAGGATGACAGTGTAGGAAGTTCCTTGGCACAGCAGCACCATTATGACGGTATGATGATGGTGCAGAGGGTCAAGCAGTGCACTGCTGCAGTACAGTGACACAAATCCACAGACTGACATGAGAGCTTTTTACGTGTCTTGGTGTGTTGGTCTTTTTTTTTTGGTAAGTGCTGGGGTGTATGTATGTTTGTGTGAGTGTGTGTATGCAGATAGAATGTACTTAAGGGCAGGAACTAAGTACATTGCAGTACACTATTACCTCCAAAGCACACGTCCCCAGAGGCATCATTTGATGATCAATTCCAGCCCTTATGTCCTTTCACATCTCCATTAACCATAGGCTTCCTCCAGTTATACAATAAACAGCATGGACCCATTATTGCCATTGTTTATTTCAGGCCTCCATTTCTGCTGCTTTTAGTGTCTGAATTACTGCCAGAAGGTTGCAGGCCATCTGCTTACCCAAAGCTACAGTATGACAACACTACTCGGAACAGGTGATGGACGTGAGCGGGCAGGCAGAGGTGCAGCATGTAAATGCTCGCTGCAAGTGACATTTGCAAAAAACAATCCCTGCTCCCCATGCAGGCATTTCTGCGGAGAGATGGACTGTTAAATAAAATAACCTCACTCATAATGAACGACTCAACACTAGAGCAACAGTGACAGAAATACGATCCAACTGGGGCTGAGCACATTAATATCTTAATACATTAAAGGATTAAATGGATAGTTATATAATTTCATTTTAAATATAACTTTCATATTTTAGATTTTTATATAATTCTTCCCCTGAATGACCAATTGATGAGCAAATTTCCAGTACTCACTCAGTCCAGTTTGTAAATAAGTTCCATTTCTGTGTAAGTTTTGGCAAATTTAACAAATGTTCCTTTTTGGATTGAATGAGGACTGTATGAGTTTTGGTTCCAAATACTGTAGCATAGGATGAGGAAGCCTGCCTTTAGCTCATTGGCAGTTTTATCTGAAAAACAACAAAAAATGGACAGTTTCACAAATTTCCACCTGGGACTTGTGTCTTACTGAAATGCCACAAAATGTTTGTACAATGCAGGAACTCAAAAAGCTTTTATGAAAATCCCATCCAATGCTGAAACCAGCAGGAATTGAACCTGTAACAGATACCTATGAGTGCGTCTGCAGGAGGACGTCACCATATATTTTGTAATGAATGCATAAGCGATCCAATCTGATTGGCTGCCTCGTTATGACAGGGGGCTTCATCCGTTGTCATACTGGATGTTGTCGTCAGGAGGACCTGCTGAGTACAGTGTTTACAGCAGACATTTCATCCACAAGGTTCTTCATGAAAGGCCACCACTTCACCTGTTGAGCAAGAGCGTCTTTTCGAGTTGGGAGGGGCAACCTAAGAGCTCCAATATGCTGTACATTTAATTACAAGATTCAGCCTTATTTGGTTCAGGATACTGTATGTAATGAAGTGCCAAAGCTGCAGAGAGTTCTAGCTGTCCCCCGATACCTCTATATGGGGGCAGGTACGCATAAGAAGGGGACAAAGGCTATATACGGGAAAAACGGCAGCTAAGCCCCTAAATAAAGCACTTTAATGGAATGGAGCCCTGTGTGGGGGTGTGGGGTATATATTTAGCTGCTTTCTGCAGGCTTCACATGGTGCTGCAGGTTCCCAATGCAGCCTCGCCGGCTTCCTGACACACACGCCGGGCCGGGCGCCGTGACAGAGCAGGAGTTACGAAACGCAAGCCCACGTGCGCAGGACGAGAGAGAGGGAGCCCGCAGCGTGCCTGCTGGGCCATGGCCCCTGCCCGCTTAAAGGAGAGAGCTGCTTCTTAAAGCGGATGGATGTGTGGAGCGGAGGAGCACAGACTCTGTACAGAGGGGCATGAATGGAGGGAGACCATGAAAGAACAGTGCCATCTTAAAATGCATTTCATCTATAATATTTCCTTTCTTCTGCAACCTCCAAACCATAGATTTTGTCAGTATTATGACGGGTGTTCGGCTTGGGGGCATATCACTGTCTTGTCCATTTACATCGGCCAGCTAAAACTGAGCGTTGTTAAACTAAGCATCCTGCCTGCAGAGGAGCTATTCCCAAGCTCATGGTGAAAAGCCTGGAAAGGCAGAGGCCACAGGGACCGGGGCGGGGGTGTGGGGGCCGGGTGCTGAGGCGTATCTGTGCACGCCAGACGCTGTGCTTTACATAAAGGGATCTCTCTGCTTAGCCTGAGCCTCTGCACAGGCACTATGGGGTGACTCACCGGCTCCTGAACACCTAGAGAGCAGAATGTACTAGTTTGCAGGAGATAGAAAGCAGTTATGGGAACAGAAATATATTATATAAGGCAGATGGAAAAGAAATTGCAAATATATTTTCCTTTTTAAATCCAACTTCTCTGTATTAAAAGATCCTCAGAGTGTGCTCCCAAAGTTTAACCTGTATTAATTCATCATTTACATCTTATGTTGCAGTTGCGTTTGTCCAAAGTGACACACAAGCAAGGCAGACAGTACATCACGAGCGTATAGCTATCAAGCAGCCAGCTAGGCAGTCAGTGCAGCTAGGCTGAGCTTCCAGCGAGGAACCAGTAATAAGTGTTAGTTAGCATTAGAGCCAGAGATACACCATTTAGTACAAACGTGGCAAGAAGATAATGAGAGAGCAGAGCTATTCAATCAAAGTATAACGTAAAAAAGCGCATTCGGGATACACAGGAGACCAGCAGAGTAATCACAGATCAGTGTGACGGACATCTCATAGGTTGAGGTGTTCCCAGAATAGAGGGTTCTTTCTTGACCAAAGGGCCTTATACTCTACTCTTCTGCCCTGGGACCTTGCTCTTACAATTGTAGAACAACCAGGGAGGCAGCCAGGTTGATGGCTGGAGATAAATGCAGCTCCCCTTAATCCGAAGGGTCCCCTGCCCTCTGAGGCCACTGATGGCAAACATTACACACCTTCTTCTTTATCATCCAGATGAGCCATAATTAACATCCCAGATAGTAATAGATACCTGACCATTCCCATACGTGGGCAAAGACTCCTGCTGGATGTGTCAAGCCTCACACATGCCTCATTGTCCTTGAGATGGAGGAAGGGGTGGGGTGATTGGGGGGGAGGGGGACAAAAGGAATGAAGACCACTTTCCACACAACGCCCCGCCTGAGGCTCAAAGTAAGGGTATCCAGGCTGCTGGATTGAAATCCCAAAGGCTCTGGTAGCCATGACAAAGATGTGCCTTGACAAGGCTCAACTTATACAATTCACTTTCTTTAAGAGATTCTATTATCCAAACCAACTTATAAACTGTAGAAGTGTTGATCTTTACTGAAGACACAGTTCATCAGTCATTATGCTTCATGAGGCCAGCTCTGTAAAAAAAAAAAAGGTGTAAAATAGGGTCTTTGAATAAATGTGTCGACAGCGAGACTAAAAATAAATGACCCTCTACTCAGAGGAGTTGCCAAGGAAATTAATTTCAGGTAATTACTGCATTGTAAGACCCTGGCAATGATTTAAAGAGCTTTGTGAGCCTGAATCTGGCCTTATGTCTTTCTTTAACCCAAAACGCTGAATAAAATCTAAATAAAAAGGAAACTTTTTTTGTGATGGAACCTACAAGCACCACACATCCCCAAACCACCTTAACAAAAACAATGTGCCTCTAACAAGTCAATGGACCTCTAACAAATCGTGCCCTTTGCTTTAGGGCACAGAGGTCCATCTCAGCTGCTACCTCCCTAGATCTCCTCACTTGCCCCTCCGCCTCCACCGAGATGCCTGGGCCATTGCAGGGCATCATGAAGCTACATGCCTCAATGGCTACAGACACCTCCATGGGGCGAAGGAGAACGATGTGCTGGTCAATCAAACTAATAGATTATGTGTTTTTAACTCTTATAATCAAGGTGGCTACCATTTAGGTTATTTTTAAATCGTTAAATATGGCTACAAAGATTTCTTAGCTTTGTACATTCTTTGTTCTGTGGCCTTTTTGGGACAACGTGAGATGTTCTGCTGTTTGGTGTCCTTGCACAGTTGATAGACGCTGCAAAAACCAATTTCTTATTTCTAAGAACTTCAAATATGGATGACGTTGGTCACATTTGCTCGTCTTCTCGGGATGCTGCTAAGTGTCGAGCATCCTCATCACTCGTGCTGAGGAGTGTCGGACTCCATGTCAGAGAACACGCTGGAATGCTTAATCCTCTGGAAGCTCTCCATATCTTATGATCTTTTTCTTGTTCTTCATGCCCTACCAACCCAATGGGGCTTCCAGCTTGTCCCTCTCACCTGCTGTTAAACTTCTCTGGGTGCTTCTCCCTCATCAGGTGGAACCGGTGAGCGATGGAGGCGTCCTAAAGAGCAGGACAGACAGGCAGTGTCATTGTTTGGCTCCCTTGATGTTGTACAGACTGACTTTGGCAGCACTATTAATTACTTGTTTATGACAGAATTTGGTAGAATTAGTCTACAAATAGAGAGCATCTGGGGGTGGGGGGGTGGCTTGATGGCTGCAGTGTACTGTTGCTGTTTATAGCACAGCTCTTCATTTCTTAGAGTTATTATTTAGTGCTACCCTACCAGGTGCAATCAATTTCTAACAGGAAGGTAAAACAAAAGAGAGAATTGCTGACTCTCCACTACTGTGCCAAGAATAAAGCCAACTAAGGCTGAAAGATGGAAAAAAATAAAATAAAAAAACACGGCTAGGCTAACTGCGGCAAGATTAGCTATTGCACAGCATCCAAATGCCATCAGATGAAGACAATTATCAAGCTTAATGTAACAATGGTAACCCTGATCATACCGCAGTTGAATTCTGCATTTGCAAATGATGCAGCTAGTTATAAATGCATAGAACAAAGCCCACAAGAGCACAAATACAAACCAAATCTGAAGCTCATAAGGAGTAATTTGCCTGATGCAACTACTGCTGGGAAGGTGGTGGAAGTGGTGGAGAACATCAGCAAGCACCCTCACCAGCCACCTGCCACTACACCGATATCTAATCCATTACAACATTTACTATAAATGAAAAACATTTAGAAACAGCACAACATGAAGCATTCTTCTACAACTTGAAGACATGCTGTTTAATCGGTTGTAGAATTAATGAGATGCTCTGGGTCTGTCATACCAAACCGCTGCATGTTATGGTTCACTATGGTAATGGGAAAATCAACAATGTGGCCCCTGACAGATCAAGATTCCCGGTCCCTAACATGAAGTATGTCTAATTTGATAATTTAAGTCTGTTAATACCCTGTTCCTCCTCTTGCATATCTAAAGATACCTTTGAAAAAAGAAAAAAAAAAGAAAAAAAATCAGAGAACTTCCAGTCAAACCAGTGATCTGAGAATGTGACTGTGGGGATTCTGAGCCAACAGAGCCAAATTAAATAAACATGCAACAGTATTCAGTTAGTGATTACTCCATTTTTGGAAGAACTTTATTTTGCAAAGATCAATGACCAAGTCTCATATATACAGGAGCTCCAGTGTGGTTATGTAGGCCAGGGGTAAGTTTACCAGATGCCGGCTAGCCTTGTGCATATTTTTGTGTATTTTGTGGCATAGAGGACAGTGAGGGCGATTCCTTTTCAGGGCTGATAACAGAGACCAAGGCTTCCAAAACCATACCCTGAAGCCCTGGCGTACTGAGGCTGTCCCCAGGCTCACCCACGCGGTGTCACCTGACCGTACGTGGCATTTGCCATCGCCTTGCACGGCTGCTGCGGTGAAGGTTGTTTTGTTGTTGAACTTTTGAGCATAAGGGAGAAAACATTCAAGCGTAGAGAAAATGTCACCTTCACTGTGCCCCAGGGTGGGGGCGGAGAGAAATAAAAGCACTTTGCTGGTCTCACTTTGGCTCTGTGTGGCCGGAGTCACATCAAAGCATGTCTCTGTAATGTCATCATCCGCCTCTGTCATCCTCCCCTATCCCCCCCCCCCCCCATGTTCCCCAGTGTCAGTGATCAAAGTGACCTTAGACAACAGGTAAATGTAAAACCACATTGGCAGCTAACTGCTAACAACATGATCTTATCTAGGCCGCTCTATTGATATCAGTATTGCCGTCAATTTGTAATCCACGTATGTATGAATATATCGATTTGCTGGGTATTTCAGCCGAAAATCATGCAGGATGTATTCCTCATGTGTCATGCATTTAGAAAGTGCCAGTAATGTCAGTTATGGGGGCGACGAAAAGCCAACAAAATGGACTGAAGTGGAGAGGAGTTGATGTCATTCTTTCAATATCATTTCTGAAAGGTTCTCCTTCAAAGAAAGCTCAATTCACTTTCGGAAGGAACAGCACCAGTTCCTACCTAATTATATACCACAAGAACAACATATTAGTAAGAATATATGATTAAAAAAACATCCCACCACTGATATAATTTAAGAAGCGTGACTATTCTGCTTCTGTTAAACAGGCCTAACCCTAATCTGCCTTTATTGAACAGGCCTAACCCTAATCTGCCTTTATTGAACAGGCCTAACCCTATCCCCCCCTGTGCTAAACAGGCCAAACCCTAACCAACCTCCATTAAACGGACCTAACCCTATCCCACCGCCATCAAACAGGCCTACAGGTCTAACCATAACCCCCAACCATTAAACAGGCCTAACCCTAATCCACCTCGATTAAACAAGCCTACAGGCCCAACCATGGGCGTTGTTAGGTCCAATCAATCGGGGGTATAGCCCCCAGTATTTTAACTAAGATGCCAATCTTCCTTCAAAAAAAAAAAAAAAAAATCAAGCCACAGGTAAACTTGACTTAGTCCCTGATCTTTTCAATAGCTAGAAACGCCCCTGGGCCCAACCCTAACCTTCCTCCGTTATACGGGCCTCTCCTCCTCATCTCTGTGTGATTTTCTACAGGCTGGTTTTTAACGGCCAGCCAGGTGTCACTCAGCAAGCTCCTCATTGCTGCGGTAACCAGGGCCGAGTCTGGCAGCTGTGCACTTCCTGCCACTGCTACTCCCCCTGACCTTCAGTCTGTGTACTAACACACTCTTTCAGCTGGGCAGCCAGCGCTGGCTAAAAACAGTCCAGCCCAGCTGTGGTGGGCTGCCCCCTCCCGTACAAAGCGCTGAGATCTGCCCTCTGTGCTGCCTCTGGTTAACCTGGTGAATGAGTCCCCATCAGCAGAGACGAGCTGCTGCTGCTGCAGAAACGTGGCTGGATAGCAGGTCCCGAGTTTCCAAGTATGATGCCTACAACATGCAAATAACAGCATGAAGATGAAGAAAGCGCCATAAACCTGCGCCTGGCTGCTCTGCTCTCCAGCCCTGAATCTGTTGGCCTGGGGTCTGTCTCTGGATGGTCCATCGCTAAGAACATTTCGTTCTATGTGGTTGGGTACCACTGCAGGAAAACAAACCACTGTTCTGTAGCTTGATTTCCGATGCATTTCCTTTTCCAGTTTGCTGCCTCTTACGATCCCTTTCCAGCCCATCATGGTGACGCAATCAAAAGATAAAAGCTGAATTTAAAAGGTTTGCTTGAGTTCAATAATCTGACACCAGCTGTTAGAAATAGTAGCTTAAAATGCCACACAAAGTCTCTGTCAAAAAAAAGCAGATGACTGTTTCCTATGGTTTCTTTGGACAAAAGCAAAGGCTGATGTTGTGGTAACAAAATCTATTTTTTTTTAGGACAATGGGGTGTTTGGGATTCAGGTGACAATGGTGACTCCATCCAATGTGTTACTCCTCCTGACACCAGCAACCCTCTAGAATAGTCACACAATGTGCACCATCCATAGACAGGGCATTGTCCCTCTCACCAGCCTCCCTGTCTTTGCTCGCTAGCTGGAAAGCACAAGCGTGGTGTGGTGAATAAGGGCCATTGTTGATTGTACTGTCACACAATCTCACGCATCTCCATCACTCTGTATCGACATTTTGGGTTTATGGCGCTGGTGCCCTTGGCCTGAGTGAATAGTAGGCGCAGTCGTATAACGTCCGGATGCTGTGCAACACCCCAGCAAGCATCCAATCCGCATCTTTGTGAAGGCTGCAAGACGGCTACGGGAATGTTTGTTGTGTCTTACCAAGACGCAAATCAACTGACTGAATGCTGTATATATCTGGCATCATTTGAAGGCAACCTCAAGCTTTGGATGAAAAGCAGCAATTAAAACCTCCTACAATCTCATCCAAAAATATTCTTCAGAGTCATAAACTAGAATGTAATTCATAGACATTTAATGTATAGAACTATAAATGATGCATCTACATATTTAGGTTGCCTTCATAAAAGCAGAACATGCTGAGATCCCAAGACAGTTCCCAGTACAGAGATGGCTTCTGGGAAGGAAGGACAGAGCAGAAAGTCGCCCTTCCCTTTTCAGCACAGGCAGAAATAACTGTATTGTGTACTAGACTACTGGTATGAGAATCCTCACCAGTGTAAACTACCAGGAAAAAAAAACTAACCTATAGCACTAAACTAGACAAGTCATGAAACGAGCCCAGTCACTGGCTCTGGTGAAGCAGACACGGGACTTGCTTTGTCAGGCCATGAAACGAGCCCAGTCACTGGCTCTGGTGAAGCAGACACGGGACTTGCTTTGTCAGGCCATGAAATGAGCCCAGTCACTGGCTCTGGTGAAGCAGACACGGGGATTGCGGCTGCAGTTACCCAAATCAAGGACTATGGTCTTCAACTAAAAATTCTCAAGCCAAGTTCATAGTCACATAACTGAGTTCTGCCAACAGTTGCGTTTTGTAGTTTGGAACCTGTCTGGGGTCCACAAGTGCCTCTAACTTCCCTGTAGAGCATTGCATGACTGGTAACGCCAGTGCAGGTGCCACAGTATGGGTGTGAAACTGAGATGTGTTGCCTTCTGCACCCCCCAAGGGATATGGATGCAAAACAGAGAACTAATTGTAGGAATATGTATATCTCAAAAACTATTAAAGAAATATAGTGATGGTACTAGTGGCATGTGATAAACCCATTTATATTGTCTTTGAAATAACTGCATGGGTTTAATAATCGGTACATAAATAAAAAAAGTCAAAATCCTGATCATATGAAACATCCTTTAAAATGGAGGGATTCTTGGAACAACATTTCACAAGGAAATCAAAAGGCTTCCTTTGCTCTCTCTGATTTTAGCCTATGTTGTCACTGGGCTTTTATCTTGGCTTCTAACTTACTATTAATTACTATCCAGTGCTCCTGTAAATTTTCAGTAAATTTTTTGGAATGTTGCATATCATAAAGCAGACTTGTGAGTATTGAACAGCACAAAATGTGCAAATGTGTTCAGAGTGGTTACTGCATTTGGAGAGACTGAACATACATTTGTATGTAGATATGAACCTATATACGAATATACATGCATATATTCCAGTTGTATGAGATACTGATATTTAACTGAATATTTATGCATAATATGTATTTTCTGCAAAAAAATGTATTGCAGAAACAGTATTCAAAGCACACAGCTGCCTTCCATTCCAATAAATAGCTATAAATAATTTTAAAGTCTTATTTCAATTACAAGACGCACAAAAATACACAAAAAGATTCAAAGTATGGTCAGAAGGACCAGTTTACATGGAGAACTCCAAAGTGCTGTATGCTCCTATATGGCTTATTTTCGGAACCAACAACAGAGAAAAGATGCTCACCACTCCAATGGAGAAGTAGTTGTTGACGATGCCATAGGGGACAGGGTCACCTTTCTCCTCCTTATTGCTGGGGACAATGTCAATGTTCCAGCGGTCCAACAGTACCTCTGTGCTGTACTCGATATCCCTCAGGACTTTGAGCAGGCTGCCACCCTCATACCCTGCAGAAGACAGGACGGGGACATGAACGGGAGAGAACTTCCTTCCGATTCCGATGCTGCAAACCGACAGATAAAAATGAAAATCTTCCACACATGTTCACTGCCATGCAGGGATTTGCCATTATAACAAGATTTAAAAAGCCATTCACACAGGCAATAGAAAAGGTGAAAATTAGTGGCACAGTGTTCAATCACAGATGTAGTTGTGTCTAATATTGCAAAGGCCGATGCCAATAACGAGCTAACCTCTGAATCGACTGCCGGCACTGACTGGCAGAATGATGTTACATCATCGGGGGTGGGCAGTCTACAGTTTGGTTTGACTGCTGATTAGTGATCAATAAATTTGACAGTGATGTCCACTCAGTCAACTACTGTGTTTATTTCAACGACAGCTGGAAGTGGATTTTTTTTCTGCTTCAGCACCATGGCAACCTTTGCCGTTATAGGTGTTTGAGTCTATTAGGAAGAAGCTGACTTGCTTGAGGAACACCGCTGCTCGCTTACGGATTAGTCTGATTCGCCTGAATTTCCTCCTATAAAATGCGGAGCTGTGCACAGGAGAATTTAGGGTTCCTTTGATGATGTGACATGTCCAGCATAGACCGCAAATAAATCAGTGCCAAATCGTGGCTCGTATATATGAAGCAGCATGTGAACACGCCGATCATCATTGATTCTTACATGTGACACCCCTTACCAGCAGCACCGCGTTAATCACACATTGCTGTGCTGTTTACTGTAAAGGAAGCCTTATGAATGAGCTTAAATCATCGCAAATTAGCCGGACGCTGTAAAGTTGCCATCATTTTGAATGATTCAGGCCTGGTGTGTTTAACAGTGAAGCGAAAACATTCTGAATCATGATTAAAATCTTTCTACATTCTCACAGGCTGCGGAGCATTTGGACACCTTTGTTGTTGTTTTCTGCAAATCCAGCTGCTTCATTGAACTCATTCTATGAACTCTGGCCGCCTCCTCTGTTATTCCAGATATTTATTGTAGGCTGAGTGTTTCGATGGAGTGCCATAATGTGCCTTTTCACAGCGGGTTCCACATGCGCCCAAAACACTCGATGTAAAACAAGAGCATGACATTCATTCAGTATCGCTACGAGTGACTCTGTGGCAGCATTCAGCGAGAGGTGGACCGCCCCGAGGTCCAGGGGCACCACCCCCATCCTCCTAGCTTACCTCCGCCCCAGCGCAGGCAGCGTGCCAAGTCGTTCCCGGTGCCCAGGGGTAGGATCGCGACTGGCGGATGCCTGCCAAGGTTGGCCTTGTCTGCAGGTAGATGGAGAAGCAGGTCAGTGAGATGGATGACAGGTTAATGGGGACAGGGGCTGCTTGAGCCATTTTGGGGCCTTTTCACTTATAGGACACCAATGCCAAATAGAACACTCACATAAGTGACTACCCCTAAGCAGTCGTGCCACAGAAACCGGGCCAATCAGTCCCTGGTGTGGCCACTTCGCAGTACGCCCTACGGGTTACTCAGAAAACCAAAGTGGATAAATGGTTGGTGAAATTCTATGGTCTGATACATTGAAAAACACACTGAATCGTTCCAGAAGGCCGATTTTTTTCCCATATCCACAGCTCTTTGCTGTGTGTCACTGGTATATTGGGTTTGTGAAGGATGATACCATCAATTTAAAAAAAAAAAAAAAGCTAGTATTTTTAAGGCTAGTTATGAATATACTGTAAACAGGACTAAGCAGTGGGATGCCTGCATAAAAATGGCATACACTGAAAAGCTTAAAAATAGGTTATAAATAATGCTGTGTCTCTAAGTAGGTCTTACAAGCTGAACACTTGACATCCTCATGCCAAATATACCTGAACTATTATTCTGCCATGTCGTGCTCCTTTAGTTAAGGGGCATTTTCTTACATTCAGCCCCAGGTTTATGAACCGTTCCTAAGGTAAGATTCTGCCATCATGTGGCTCCTGTCCAAGCCTGAGTAAACCCATCGCTGTCCATCTGCACGGGGAATCAGGCACCAGTATACGGCCGAGGGCTTTGCGTACTCCGTTTCATAGGCGGCTTGTATGTAGGCCGTTTCGATGGAATACAGTCGCTACTCTCACAATGATCTATTCTCTCCTTCGTTTTCATCATTTCTGTTGACACCAAAGGTATCAAAGAAAAAGTGGTCTCTTCAACACCCCCACTCCACCCCCAACAATACCCCCCCTTTACCCCTGTGAGTCAAAGGCTTTATTACCAATGCAGTCCAAGATCCAGCCCACAGTCCCGTCGCCTCCACACGCCAGAACTCGGAAGTCGGGCACATCATGGAAGAAATTCAGTCTAAAGAGGGGCAGCAGACATGCACACGGCTTACAGGCTAATCGTGCTGGGCGTCCCCTTCTAGCTTTGTACGGCTCTGCGCTGCCTGTTGTGCTTTACATCACCACTGACCTCATGCATCTCCTGTGCTAATTTCATACTGCGATGGCAGCATGTTATAGGAAAGAGGGTCAAGAATAAAACTCAAGGGTTAATGTTTTATCTCAGAAAGAAGGAAGCCATTCAAAGCATCGTTATTAAATGACAGTTAATGAAAGAAAAAGACTGGAAGAAATTAAATTATCTTAAATTACATATCTTGATTTACCTATTTTTAAAATGCCCACAGCCAGTGACTTTCAATGAATGGATAAATTGGGTACTTTTTTTATTCATGACTATTTCACTTCAAGAAGGTGAAGCCAGTGTTTAGCTGAAGGGAAAGGCTGACCTCTCACCATTATGACATCACCACCTCTATTATGATGTCACTAGGGACGACAGGGAAGAACTGGGGGTGCTGCTGGTACTTGACTCCCCAGGGTGTCTGTATGCAGTGCTGAACCAGAATCGATTTAACTCCACAGAAATGTGACCAGACGAACACACATGCATGTGAACATGTGCACATACAGACACAGTGAGTTGCAAAACTTTTGCCTCAATTTCTAGAATTTTCTGCTACTCCGGACCCCTCTATAGATAGATCTTTGTAATGGGGGAGGGAGGATGAGGGTGGCTGTGAGGAAGACCTGCCTTTGGCAAGGAACCGCTTCACATTTCCAAGGCCCCCATCTCTTCATTCAAATCCAAATGCCCTAATTGGCAATTTAGGTAATTAGCTGTACACTGAAACTGAGGATATGCCTGTGCTGAGTAGTTACCCAAAAGAAACCCCTAGTGACGCTTCTCTCTTCTGCAGCCTTTTCTTTGCTTAATGTTTTTTCTCTTATTAGATATTTGCGTCACCGTCACCCGTTTACAGGTCCTCTCTGTACGGCCACGACTCCGGAGGGTCCGTGTCGTGACTGAAGGAGGAAGAGCAGACGGATGCTTGTACTTCACTGGCAGAGTTTTCCGAACGACGTGTCTCACTGCTGCTTTTTACCGTGGAGCAACACTGCGCAGTGGCACACCGGGGCCGTTTCCAAGGAAACGCGCTCTGACGGGACAAACCGTGGGCACCGTACCTGCCGCCCACGTTGCTCCAAATATGTCCTTTTTTTGTAGCTGGATGTTCACTTAGGTGGAGCACTGTGTAAGCCTCATCTGCTTACACGTACACTGTGGGATAAAGAGCTGGTCGTGATCAAAAAGCAGAGATGCTGCTTTGAAACAAAGCTCAGAGACCCAGCTGGCTTCCGGCATAATAATGGGAGCTGAATGTCTGGTTATAATTCTTGTGATGTCTGTGTGTGTTTTTTTGCGATGATCTCTAGTCATCCAAAGTAATGCTTTTGCGATGGAGACAACATGACTGTTACTATTCAGTATCTCTGCTTGCTGGGACCATGTTCATCAGGGACAGGTGTCTCATATTTGAGATTCTACTTTGTCTACTTAAGTATTATTTTGGCAACTTTGTATTTCGCCCAAGTATTAACAAAATTCGGAACTTCCACTTCTTAACTACAGTTATAAAAAAATTCTGTACTTTTCTAATATATTTCTATCAACAATGGTTATTATGTGTTACATTTTGTATGGAAAACCTATTTTTTTCTGCAGTGGCTTATTAAAAATACCAGTAATTCTATTCAGTAGACAGGTATATCCAAATAAACTTGAGTATAGTTTTCAGATACTCTATCCACCACCGGTTAGGGGTCAGTTGATACACGCCTCTTTGATTCACTTCCACCATGGATCCTAAATGCCACTGAGAACCAAGTAATTCGTGCAGCCGATTTATCAGGCCCATCCTGAGCAGAAAGAAGGCTCCGTGAAAAGCCGGTGGTGGTGGCACCCAGCCAGACAGCCCATACTAGAAACACAACCTTGATGAAAGGCTCCTATTATATGATATTTAAAGGCACTCATGTGTGAAGGCTTTCTGTTCGGAATACCAGGAGTCAGAGATGGGTGTGGGTCAAGAGAGAGAGATGTGAAGGAACAGAGGGTGATATAAGATTGAGATGACAAAAAGCGATACTGGAGGCCAGTCAACACAACAGTCAATTGCTCCTCATCTCTCTCTTAGCCTGACATTGGAAAGGAGCATCCTTGGTAATTTTTGGCGATGTTTGGAAAGTTCACAAGACTCACGCTGCAGTAGGTCCAGCTCGATCCAGACTGTAGACCTGTCTTGGGTTCAGGAGGTACTGGAACTTGCGCAACACCCTACACACAGGATGCAAAACCACATGAAGCACAGCAACAGGACACAGACACAGGGGAGCTCCAGGTTCATTCTCACTCAACCACAAACATAAGGGCACTCCAGGGTCAGTTCCATTCACAATTACAGACACACGGGAGCTCCAGGGTCAGTCCCATTCACAATCACAGACACACGGGAACTCCAGGTTCAGTCCCACTCGTAATCACAGACACACGAGAGCTCCAGGTTCAGTCCCACTCGTAATCACAGACACACGAGAGCTCCAGGTTCAGTCCCACTCATAATTATAAACACAGGGGAGCTTCAGGTTCAGTCCCACTCATAATCACAGACACACGGGAGCTCCACGTTCAGTCCCACTCAACCACAGACATAAGGGCACTCCAGGGTCAGTCCCATTCACAGTCACAGATATAAGGGCACTCCAGGGTCAGTTCCATTCACAATTACAGACACACGAGAGCTCCAGGTTCAGTCCCACTCGTAATCACAAACACACGAGAGCTCCAGGTTCAGTCCCATTCATAATTATAAACAAAGGGGAGCACCAGGTTCAGTCCCACTCAACCATAGACATAAGGGCATTCCAGGGTCAGTGCCATTCACAAACACAGACATAAGGGCTCTCCAGGGTCAGTCCCATTCACAATCACACACATAAGGGCCCTCCAGGTTCAGTCCCACTCATAATCACAGACACATTCACAGTCACAGACATAAGGGCACTCCAGGGTCAGTCCCATTCACAATCACAGACATAAGGGCACTCCAGGGTCAGTCCCATTCACAATCACAGACATAAGGGCACTCCAGGGTCAGTCCCATTCACAATCACAGACATAAGGGCACTCCAGGGTAAGTCCCATTCACAATTATAGACATAAGGGCACTCCAGGGTCAGTCCCATTCACAATTATAGACATAAGAGCCCTCCAGGATCACTCCCACTCATAATCACAGACACTGCTGAGAATCACAGACGCTGTTTATTGCTGAGAAATCCCCTTGACCTCGTGCAGCATCACCATGCCAAGTGGTAATGAAATGTACATATCGGAGATGTTGCATGTTTAAATAAATAAAAAAAATACATAGATAAATATATTTAAATATTTGTTTAGATAAACACATAGATATTAATGTTTAAAAAATAGGCTTTATGCAAGATGTGTTTAATTTTGAAAAACCTCACTCAGTAAACACTGACACAAATTTTAATTACAGAGCAAAGCTGCCTGGGTCAGTCAAGATGGTTACATTGGCTCAGGGGAAGATGTATTTTAGTGAGTCCGTAAGGCATGGAAACTCACCTCTTACCCTGCCTACCACCACTCTTTGGATTAACCAGGACCAGGAGGGGGTGTGTTCCTTGAAGTGGGGTGATCTAGATAAAAGATACATAGTATAGATAAATAGATAAAGAAGTGGGGTGATCTGGACTGGAGAGCAAATTTACAAGAAAGACACACATACATACACTGCAATATGCTGGCAACCTGTGTTCTGAATTGAATGGCTAGGTTGGTCACCTGAAGTCCTTGTCCATCCCCAGTGAACTTAAAGTTCTGGCTGAGGTCCTCAGGGCTGGTGCTGGGTGGAGACTCTCCTTCAGGGCGCTTCATGCCAGAATGGCGTTCCTGTACACAGACAGAAAGGCAGGCAGACAGAAACAGACAGACAGACAGACCGGCAGATGGAGGGACAGACAAGAAGACGGACAGACAGCATTCAAACACAAGGACCCCAGAAACTCAGAAAAACAACATAACGGCATAAAATGCTGGTTCGCTTTCTTGGCCCAGCGTTGTGGTTTTATATTGTAAATATCACACTTGAAAGATGAGCACTTTTCTTATGCTCAGGACTGTCCCAAATGTGGACGTGAATCACGGAAAATCCTTAATTGTTGAAAAAAAATAAAAATCACACCAACCAGTGACCTGTATAATAAACTGACAAACTGAAAATAAATTCAAAAATCCCATCAGAAAATACAGTCTACTGTCTTGAGAATGTGTAGTTAATTAGGTTTAGGGTTATTTTCTCCGTCTACACAACACGGTGACTACTTCACATGAAACTGTCAAAGATATTTTGTGGTCTTTGGACAACAAATCTCAGTGCATTTTGCTATAAACCATCAGCAGTGGTGCTAGACTATTTATTTTGACATGCATACACTTTAGGACTTTTTCATCAAGTTACTGAGAATGTTGTTCAGCATTTATCCAGTCCAGGTCAGCCCTGAAGACAGTGTGCTCTTCACATGGATGGCCACTAGGGGGTGAGTATGTCTATTTGTGCAGTGAGGTGCAGATAATGAAGCTCACCAGCACCACAGGACAGATATAGGAAGGGAGCAGGGTGTGGTCCCTCAGCGGCCCCCCATCGCACTCCAGTTTCACACTTGATGCACACCGGTTGTGGAGCTGAGGGTGGATGAAGACTGTGAGGTGACCTGCAGCACCCAGTCAGTTCAACATGTTCAAAAGTTCACTTCACCTCTGAAGCTAACGCGAAAATCCACTGTAAGTTCTGAAATAAAGATCTGGCCTCTCTTCCAAATATTCATCCCTGTGTGGGCAGTGCCTGTCACTGCAGTGTCTCACTGAACTGGATGTTCCCAAAACGGCATAGTGGCAGGCGACGTCAGCGCCCGGCGTAAAAAAAGCTCAGCCGTTTCTGTCCTGAAATAACTTTAATAATAGAGAAGAATCTGACAACCAGTGGTATTCTTGTGTTGCCATGGTGAAGCTTTGTTTTAAGCCAAAAGGCATGTTTTACCCTGCACTGAAAATAAACCAAAACGAAGGCAGGAAGTAATACATTTATCTGCGGCAGAAAATAGCAAATACCATGACAGGAATGTTCATTAAATGGAACGACACGCTATTTAAACCGGTTGTCAGCTATAAGAGGGGTTTGTCAAGTAACGGAAAATGGAAACTGGTTATTGTATTTCATTTCAGAAAGGGAGTATGAATACCACATCTGCAAATGGCTTAAATGAGTATATGAACAAAAATGATCAGTAATGCCATAGGCCGCTAATGGAATAGCTTTTTCTTCAAAATTCTCCATGCAGGCATATTTGTTACCACTTGCTGCTTAAGCAATTATTGTGTTTGTAAAAATTGGTCCTAATGAACAAGATACTTATGCAAATGGAGTTTAGACTATCATTCACTGAAACTATTTCAAATGACAGAGAACTTACATTACCCATCGTCCCCACCTGAGGGCGTTGCATCTTATTTTTCACTTATTTCATTTGCTTTGTCTTTATTGCGCTGAATGACCACATTGTACTATGTTTACCTATTTATATTCATGAATCTATGCATACTTGTTGTTTAATTCAAGCACTTTAATTTGTATTTGTGCTTTACTTTGTGTTTATTGGTGGCTGGAAAATTTTAATAGCACACTAATTGTTTACTGTGCGCATGACATAAAATGCTTGAATCTTGAATGACTGCACATGAATGCTTCATGTTTTGCACCAAAATGGTCACAATATAGCTAAAACAAAACAGTGAAAAACTGATATTAAATGCTGTCAGACATCATGAGTTCCACAGAAAAGGGCAGAGGGCCCTCTGGTGGTGGGATTTTTAAAATCACATTTATTTTGTTAAACTATTTTGTGATCCTTTAAGAAAGAGGACAGGAGGTTCACATGATCTGTGAGAAATGGCAACAGCTGGTCCTGATCCAGTATTGAAGCTCCACGGTGACCAGCTCATCCCAAAGCTCACATGTATATTTAATCAGCCTTCAGAGCTGTACACTGCTTCTGCCTTCTCTCCTATCCATTATCCAAAGAGCCATTATCAAATCAACAATGCATCAGTCTCAACATGCTTGAACAAGATGGCGCCACCTCCCACACACAGAAGCATCAGTACCACCCCTTACATTAATGATTATATCATCCATCCATCCATCCATCCATCCATCCATCCATCCATCCATCATCTTCGAACCGCTTATCCAGTATAGGGCACCTGGAGCCTGTCCCAGGCAGCAGAGGGCACAAGGCAGGGATTCACCCTGGATACGATGCCATCTGATTTCTACCATGAATGCACTTAATGCCCTTTGTCTGCAACCTGTGGTCCCTGTAGCTGCAGGCCTTTGCATTAATACAGTGCATCTGTTTGCATTGCTCTGTGAGCCATTAGTGTTTGACGTTGTAACGGTTATGCTGAGTAGCACCAAATGCACCAAGTCACAGGTCTTGCAAACTGTCCTTGAATAAAACTGATTTAGTGGTTCCTTGTTTTAATGGACTCCATTAGAAGATGCCTGGTTTGCTGCCCATATCCCCAAGCTGCACATGCATTTGACAATTTCTTTTATAAATAAAACACTGTTCTTTTAACAAGCGTTAATACACAACATATATCTTACATTAACTGAAGGTATATTATTTTATATGATATACTAAGTGTAAATGGCTACCTTCTCTGTCGCATTTGTTTTGTGCCTGGCTGCATTTGTGTTTAGTGTATTTTTATTTTATTTTAAGTATCCTTCTGCAAGCCCAAGCTCTGCTCCATCATGTGAAGGAGTGATTGAGGACTGACCACCTCACATACTCACAGTGATGTGGCACCACACACAGTGCAGTCCTGTCAGGCCCTGATAACACTTGATGCTCCGGTGGCAGCGGTCGCATTTGGTGGCTGAGTTGCCTTCCATCCACACATGCTGCATCACCTGCACATGAGTGGGCAGCAGGCAGAGTCGGCAATCAGTGCAGGCCAGCGAGGCAAAACTGAAATCAGCCTGTAATATGAGGAGGTCCTGGGAGCTCACATGGGTCATTGCAAAACCAAATCCAGTGACAGTTTTCTAGAAAAAAACAGCACGTTGACATACTGTATTGGGCTAATGGTTGCTGTTTTTTATTCCATCCAGTAATTATTAGAGATGCACCGACTGCAGTTTTCTTGACCGATTCCGATTTCCAATTTTTTTGCCAGTGTGACGTACCAATACCGATTTTTTGCCAATTCAGACTTTCTTTCCAAGACCTACAGCATATACAAACAAAACTTTTCTTTAATGCAAAATTTTATTTTCATAATAAAATAAATTGTTAAATTTCACTATTTCCCCCAAACTGCACTAAGTTATAGGATCTTATCTCACTTAAACAAGTCTGAAAATCAAGTGCTCTGTGACTGGAAAGAGGTACAAATAATTAACTGAAAATGAGTTGCTGTACACCCAGTTTTATCTGACATATTGTACTTTACCAAACAAGAGCAGCTGCAACAGATTTAAATAAAACAAATGGCAGTTATTTATATCATTTTACACTGTTTAAATTCATCGCAGTTGTTTCAGGTTTTGTTACATACACAAATCATACACGACATTGACCTTTTTATCTTTTTACTCGTCTTAAAAAAGTTATAAACCTCCAAATAAAACTGAAGTGTAATATTCTCTTTCAAATAACAGATGCAGAGTAATATTAATATTAACGTTTTATTATGTTATGCACATACAATTCTTACATCACTAATCAGCTAGATTAAGATCAGGCTTTTTCATACCTTCATACTGTACGGACATAATAGTGCAGACTGTTAAAGTTTTGCTAAAACATTTTTACTCTGTTTTACTGTCACAGGAAAAAAAAACCTTAGCTAGCTTTGCAATTTTAATGATTATTCATTTTCAAGACTCACAGTATATGTTTAACAATCAGTTTATGGTGATGTTTCACCACGTTTTCAGGGTGCTTCCCCCACGCTTTACTTTCCCTTTAAATGTATTACAAATTGCAGTCTTTGTGTAGTTCTCACTCACAGTGAAGAACTAACACGCTAACGACACGTGAGTGTGCGCTGCTGTGAGGCTTTTTCGTTACCCAGCGCAAAATTGATGCGACACCACATATAAATATCGGCCCCTGCAGGGGGGATAATTTACTGATGGCCGATGGTAGTCAACAAGGCAAATATTGGCCGATAACAATATTTGGCCGACATATTGGTACATCCCTAGTAATTAGGCAATTGGAGATGAGCTGGTTATGGATTTAAAGAAGTGTAGCCAACAGAATATGAAATACAGGTCATAAGAGAATACTTATTGAATTTTAATACTTTAGTCAACAATGACACTGGATGCTTCCTCCGAACCCTAATCCTAGGATTCATGCGAATGTAACAGCCATAAAAATAGGAACTGTAATGACATTAAGGCTGGTGTAAGCCGGGTCCTGTACACTCAGGCGCTCTCGGGACTTACGGTTGTGTCCCGGCGGGACTTGGCGTAGGTGCTGATGCAGGCAGCGATGTCCTTGGACACACAGCGCTCGTGGACCGTGTACTTGCATACTGAAGGAGGTTACAAAGTAACACATTAAAGACACAATTTAGTATTACAGACACGCTAACTGAACAGTGCTACATACACTATTTGCATGGGTGATACAAGCATACAAGCAGGGTGTACAGCTCTCACCCATCTGACGTGACACTCACACTTTCAGAGTCTCACGCTCACGCAAGAAATCTCATGTCAAATCTATATTATTCCATTATAAACCTAAAATTAGCTACATCAAAAGCATTGGAGTAGACGGCAAACCATACAGACTATTTTCAATGTAATGAAACTCTTACATACTTGTAAATGAGTGTGCAGACTTGTCTCAAATTAAAAATCTCACTCTAGCCAGCTGACCAAAGTTGGTAACCCTGATGCAAGACTATATTATTAATGTACAATAAGAAGAAATACTTAACCAATTAAAGATGAGGGTGGTACTGCCCTCTCCTGGACTATGAAAAAAAAACACACCAAGCCGGGCTAACCGGAAGGGTAAGAAGCAGGTGGCTGCATGGAACCCTGTACTCAATATTACAGGAAAACATCCTGGGGTGGGGAAAAATACTTTAACATTGCGCTGTACGGGTAATGTTCCCTAATATATCAATTGCACTGGAGCAAATCGCATTTTCAAAACATGCGATATAGGAGAATATACTGCACATAAAAAATCAAAAATGCATTAGATTTTGGGGATTTAGGTTTTTATTTATGTATCCACATTAGTATATGTGGTCAATACTAAAGAACTGATAATGTTTATACGAATGTGAAAAATGTTCACCATAGTGTAACAGTGTTCATGATAAATACATCATGTTGTCATGAGCAGAGCATAAATATACTGATAACTTTCATGAATGATGCAAAGGTTTCTAAAAACAAATATTAAATATAGGGTCAGTTTGTAACAAATGTATACTTCCCTTGAATTGGATACAGTTTGCTCGGATACTGAGTCACCATTTACATGATATTGATTCATTTATCTGACACTTTTAACCAAAGCGACAAACAGAGTGAAGGGTTACCATTTAAATGTGCTCCCTGGGATAAGAACCCACAACCTTTGCTGTGTTAGCACAATGTTGAGTCACATCAGGGACTAAATACACATCAGCGGATAGAAAACAAAGAACATCGAGCAAGCTGAACATACAAAGATTGGCCTGAGGCTGTCCGAGCATAGCTGGATAGGCTTATAAACAATGCCGGAGGAGCGCCCCCCGCAGGTCAACTCACAGGAGCAGCTGAGGCCCTGCTTGCGCACCCCTAGCAGCATGGTGTGGCAGTAGTTACAGTACGCTGGCTTGTTGAAGTGCTTGAGCCGCCATACATGCTGACCATCCTCCTGCATGTTCTGTGCAAAGATACATCAATTAGTGACTAATCAGAGTCATATATTTAGAAGATGAGAAGACCCCGAACTCAAATGCCCACTCACTGTCTCCATTCCAAGTAACACCAGCAGTGGGATGGTGGTCATGCCTCCTCTGATCCACTCCTCCAGTGTCACATTCCCATCATGGTCATAGTCAATCTCCTCCATCATTTCCTTCAGAATCTACAGAGAGACAAAGACTAGACCAGTGGTTTCCAACTCCGATCCTGGAGAGCTACTATCCAGTAGGTTTTCTATCCTACCTGGCTTCTGATGAACCACACCTGCTCTCAGGTAAATACCAGGAACAGGTGTGGCTCATCAGAAGCCAGGTAGGATAGAAAACCTACTGGACAGTAGCTCTCCAGGACAGGAATTGGAGACCATTGGACTAGAGGTTTGGTTTTCCAGATGCAGCTATGGAAGCTTGTATTCCTCTCCTTGTATAAATGCAAAGCAAGTTCTGATCAAAGGCATGTAGGAAATGGCTTAGGAGATAAACTAGTCATTTATTACTTATAAGGCATCTGACACGCACGCACGCACACACACACACACACACACACACACACACACACACCCTGAATTTCCTCACCGGCCGTAGCTCAGTGGAGTCCCACTCCAGGTATTCTGCCACATGGACCATCTGGTTGATTATGCGATCCAGCTCCTGTGCAGGAGGGCGCCTATCAGACACCTCTTTGACAAGCTGGAGGGCAATGCTAGATGGCCTTATTATCAGACTACCGTCTGGAAGGCTTCTCCGAGGCCATGACATCACGTCTGCTAATGACCTCATCAACACTTCATTTCCATTGTTCCAGAGTATTATAAATCTATGAAATGTCTGCCTCCTATAACAAGCTGGCATCACTGCAGCTAACGACCTCTTAGACTCCATGTACCAAACATCGATCACATAATGCTGGCATGACATTACGACCACACTGTAACAACGCCATTAAAACATGAATCCCGAAAGCTCCATCTTCAGTTCTCCAGAGATGTGTATTAGGCACTGTCTGGCTTTCCAAAGGCCGAGCCTACTCACCGAACTGTCAAGCAGACCATTGCCATCTGTGTCGTACAGCCGGAACATGACTGGTAGAGGAGATAGAGGAGGAGCCATTATCACAGCGAGCAACAGCATGGACCAGCAGCCTCAAACGGACCTACCAGGATTTACTTGGCAAGGGAGATGTCTGTATGTTAAAATGGTATAATCTGGTAAACGGAGCCCTAACTTTGCAGGGTATTAGCAGAGGTGGAAAGGTCAGGTTCAGAAAGTACAAATCCAGACCAAGATTTGGCTTCAACCAACCAGTTGCGTATAAAGAGTCACATTCACAGAGAACTCAACTGGTTGGTTGGAACAAAGACTTGGTCTGGATTTGTACTTTGTGAACGTGAACTTTCCACCTCTAGGTATTAGACACGCAATGGTGAGCGTTTCAGGGCTAACCTATCCCAGCATCCCCCCACCATGACATACACTCCAGTTTGTCCTCTGGTGTCCCTCTCTCCAGCAAGGACAGGTAGCACACAATGTCCTTCAGGAAGACCACTTGGGGCGCGAGCACAGCGGCATCCTTTTGTGACGATGGGCTCCCGCTCTGTGACGGGGGTTTTTCTGCCTGGCTCTCTTCTGTGGGATAAAACATACTAGAGGACTGCTTGAACAGTATATGCATATAAGCCACATAGACAGGGCGGGAGCTCGACCATGGTTGGCTGTATGGCTCTAAAGCAGGGCTATGCAGCAAGCCCAAGTCCTGCTCATTTTCCAGCCTTCCTTCACCTGTGAGCCAGGTGTGAAGTCTCTGTCCAATCAAAATGAGTAATTATTACACTCACTCCCTGGGAGAACTGAAAAAAACAGCCTGGATTTGGAGTCGAGGTCCAGCGTTGAATACCCCTGAACTAAAAGTAACATTTGGAAACTCCCAAACACGCTCGGTATGCTGCCTTATCACAGCAAACCACTATCTTTAATAAAAACTGAGTTACAACCTAAATCAGGTCTCATAGGATCCGTTTTATCTTGTGACCAAATCTTTTAGCTCAGCTATGCTCAGGTTTTGAAGAAAACAAAATGTGAAAATTACAATAACTGCACATACAGGTGAAAACAAAACTCTGAAGCCCTTTTTTATTGCCAGTGTAGCTACTGTAACTGGCCTTTTTGAGGCTGAATGCCTCACTGTGGTCTCACCTGGCATCAGGAGGGATGTGGTGCCATTGGACTTAGAAGCTGTTAGAATGTTTTTATCAGCCCCTGGGGATTTTTCTCGGGAGCTGGGTGACCAGTAGGAGGCGCCTATGACAGAGGGCTGGGAGGGGGTGGGTGCTGGAGCCGTTACCACGGCAGCAGCCTGTTCAGACACGTGACGACCCATGGCAGCTAGAATGCTCTTTCCATTCATTCCTGAACGGGGAGGAAAGAAAGAAAAAAAAAAAAAAAAGACAGACAAAGAGTAATACAAGGCGGCGATTAACTGGAAATCTCATTTCGTTTTCACTGTAGGGTAAAAATTCCATTCAGACAATGCAGACCGTGGCATCATGGTACAAATTTTTTCATACCTGTAACAGCAGCACAGGCCACTTCTGTCTGAATGGAGATCCCGGCATCGATCGTTTTTGACTCTAATCAAAGAATTTAGATATAAAGAATGGGGAGAGGAGCACTGTTACTGGGGAGATAAACGAGAGCTTATGTCATTACAGGAAATGAGCTGAGGGGCGGAGGATGACTGAGGGGGGGCTTAATAAGCATGCTTCTTTGGGAACCTTTTTTATATATATTTTTTTTTTCACGTGTACGTAATTCATTGCAAGTTAATGGGCAGGAACAACAGCATACACACAAGGTCTTCAGCGGTACTTTGTGAAAGGAGTCAAATATAAGGACTGTTCAGGAATTATACAAGGATCACAACAATAAATACCATGAAAACGGTCTTTCTAAAAACAAACAATATGTCATATGCTTTTGTCTGTACAATTGAGTCTGAATAAATAAATGTTGTTAAATATTCTGTTTGTTGTAAACTGACAAAAGTGAGCATAACAGTTTCTTGGAATAAAAAGATTTAATAAAATAAAAAATGAAAACCACCATGTTTATTGCCAGTTGAGCACTAGATGGAGCCAGAGACTGAGCAGAACACAGTTTTTTGTTCTGGATGACGTGGATTTAAAACTGCCACATCTTATGTGACAGAGTGCAGTGCCTTGGCACATAATCCTCAGTGATGGGAAATTCCTCTGCCTGGGCAAGCTGTATGCTTATTGTATTAGGATACAGTAAAAGCTGCTTTGTGTCAGGTGTCTGTCAGGTGACTGTATGAGCGATGACACTGATCCCAAAACAGATCCATGTTGCCCTGGACCAGTATCTGAGACCAGTCGTATTACACATTGAACTTCCTCACTTTACATTTTGTTATTAGGGATGACAGCTGAAGTAGAAGACCAGCAAAGCTTCCTGACAAAAAATGCTGCATGCAAATATACAGGTATGAAAAAAGACAGCCATAAGAACATTTTACAGCTCTTATACACGACTCGTGTTGACCTATTTTAACACACCGAGCAGTGTTTTAAGAAGCAGGATTTCTAAGTTACTTGGGTGAACTTAAGCTGGAAGTCATGAGTCATCTAAGCTCTTATTGGACAGTCATGACTTCCAGCTTAAGGTAACCCAGCTAACAGAAATCCTGCTTTGCAGAATGCCCCCCAGCCCCTTAGTGAATGTGAGTAAACAGGGACAATGGAAGACAAATAAATAGCATGAACACGAATCATATCAATAAACCAATAATCCGTCATGGTGCAGGAAGCTCCATTACCTCTCTACATATGTAAAGACTTCCACAGGATGCTAGTAGGAGGCGCAGAGAAGCAGTTACTCACCCAGTACCCCAGGCCGTGCAGGAGGAGCCTCAGATGGGGCTGTTCCTGTCTTGCTCTTGAAGGAGGTGAAGAGGTGCTGGCACAACTCCTCAGGGATGTCGTTCTCAAGGTACGTGGCCATAAAGAGCTGGAAGCCCTCATAGTTGATGGGCTGTGGGTGTGGGGGGGGGGGGGGGGGGGCAGAGGCGGGAAGGGAAGGACAGGGGGGGCGGGGGGATTGAGGGTGGGATCAAAGTTTAGGGGAAAGGG
>JAAGVU020000035.1:5385909-5417869 GCA_011763525.2 Mormyrus iriodes
GGCGGGGGATGGGGGAAAGAGGGGGGGGGGGGCGGGGGTGGGGGGGGGGGGGGGGGGGGGGGGGGGGGGGGGGGTAGGCAGAGGCGGGACATGAAGGACAGAGGGTGCTGGGAGATTTACAGTGGAATCAAAGTATATGTGAAACGGATGCATTGTAGAGTCTGGACATCAAGAATGACATATCTGAAGCAGC
This sequence comes from Mormyrus iriodes, assembly GCA_011763525.2. Classification (NCBI taxonomy): domain Eukaryota; kingdom Metazoa; phylum Chordata; class Actinopteri; order Osteoglossiformes; family Mormyridae; genus Mormyrus; species Mormyrus iriodes. The sequence continues at coordinate 5,386,103 of JAAGVU020000035.1, forward strand.
GCCCTACTGTTTTATTTACCAACCATGTATTTATTTGATCTACTTACCTGTAATTGTGAGCTAGTTTTCTGAAATCCCACTGAATTGAGAAAATGGCTCTGTGGTGTGTTTAAACATTGCGACAGCAACCAAAATTCTTCATAAGTACAGACAGAATATAAATATTCGGTGGTTGGTGGAACACCTCTCTCATAAATAATACAACCTTAGAAGAGGTTGGTTAAGCAAATCTATCACCACAGTATTAACAGGCTATAGAATGTAATGGGAATACTGGCTGTGTGTACAACACCATGAACGTGACCATGTGTATTGAAGGAATAAAGTGTCAGGAGAGTATGCCTAAAGAATAAGACTCATTGGCGTGGAATGTTCTTACAACATTCCTCAAACATTGGCCACCAGGCTGCAAAATGGATAGTTAGTTGAACAGACTGGAAAAACACACAGCTGACGACAAGGAGACATCTGATAGATAGGGTTTGGTTGAGGACAGGGAAAGGAGGGAGTCTCTCTTCAGGGCTGTTGCATAGCTTAAATTTAAAGCCTACCACAAACATAGGAAGGCCAACAGAAGAACTCTTGGATTCTTAAAGCCTTGAACTTTGAACCTTTATCGAAAACACTTCAGAGGCAATGAGAGCAGAATCCTAAAGATTAATCTCTTCCTCTTAAAGAGCACAAATTTATCTCTCAAATGAATACGGATACCATGGTTCTGCCATTAACTATCCCAAGACAGCAAGGACTGATGATTGCAGGTTCTGATTGCAGTTCAATAGCCTCTGGATGAAAGTTAATCAAGGCAATAATGTGGAAAAAGACTGTATGAAGAACAATTATGCAGTAAGATTCCGTTATTAGTTTAGCAAGCTTAATGATTCCAAAGCCATTCCCAGACTGTGAAGAGAATAGACACATCCATTTATTAATAAAGGATAGCTTGAAACTCAATGAAGTGTTCCTCTAGTGCTCCTCCTCTAGGTAATGATAGGTCTACTGATTGAAGCCATTACCTGCTCAGGGTTGTATTTGGCAAGCACACCATCTCCATGAAACTCCTCCAGCACATCTTTCAGGTTCTTTGTGGAATCTGAAGAAGGGAAGAGCATGCACTTTGTAAAACCCACTGGTCCCACAATCAGTACCAGAATCCACTGTGCTGCCTCAGCTTGCTGTGATTAGGGCTCCCAGAGAATGAAAATTGGTTCTCATTTCATCAGAAAAGTCTGGATTCTCCACAGCAAAGTATCATGTGTCATAACCATATATCTATGATTAGAATGTGACAAAATTTGAATATGAGCCCTTGTCATCTCATTGCTCTACAGTGACATCTATTGGTACCTGGGTAACACTACCACCTCCACGGCTCGTGGTTTGAATGGTGCTCTTGCTTGTTTTCGTTGTGTTGTGGTTCCTCCCACAGTCTAAAAACATGCAGTTCAGTGAACCATCGTTGATATTGTCAAAAGTGTAAAGGTGTGTGTGAACATGTGCACGTGTGAGCATGTGTACGCCCTGCATGCTGTACAGGGTGCTGCCTTACTGTGCACCCTATACTTTGCCTGGGATAGGCTCCACACTTCCTCTAACACATACATTGGAAGTTGGATGAATGAATAAATCATTGCGATGCTTTGTGACAGAATGGTCTATAAAAAAAACAAACATGGTAACAGCAAGTAAACGTGTAAATGTGACAAAGATTCATGACAAATGTGTATTTTTATTACACAACCTTGGAACAATAATTGATAATAATGAATGCTACGTAATATTTTCAGAAAAAATACTTTTTATACTTTATTTGTATTTTGTGTATGTAGTATATAGTTCAGAGTGGCATATTGGTAGTAATGGACAAAATCATGCTTTATGAACCATTTGCTGTATTTTTTGACCCTATTTGGCTTGCTTTTGGGCATGCTTTGTGCACAGAGAGCACCACCTTGTGGGGTAAAAAAATTAAAAATACTGCACATGGTTCAGGAAACATTTTGTGCGTCACAATATATCGGCCTTCGGCAGAGACTGTGCCTGACTGTATATGTAAGACGCTTTCCATCCCGGTAAGCACAGCCATACACTGGAGACCATTAGCTACCCCTAAACATTAACAGGGACGTGTCAAAACAAACAGGCCCTGAGCTTTCACATGCGGAACTGGATGTACAGGCCACATCCTCTGTTGCAGGGCTGGCACGGTGGGTAAGATGGGTTGCCACTGAGCTAACAGGACATCAGCAGCTTGGAAGGGAACTATGGTGGAGCTCCACTTGGAAGCAAGGAACTTTTAGAAAAAAATGATTCATTGCTCCATTCCAGAAGTTTAACAGAACCAAGTTAAGACAGCAAGGGAATGTTTATTAATTTGGAAATGTACATAAAAACAAAACGGTACAACAATCTGATACACAAACATTACAGTAGGACCTCAATGTGTGTCCTAGACACCTCGCAAGATAGAATGACCAGAAAACAGAGGTAAAAAAAGTTAAAAAAATCTTATGCTACTAAAATGAGAAGAAAAATACAGATACAGGTATTTCTACATTCTGCCTGCAATAAGTTACAATAAATGTGAGGAAATGTATTAAGGAGCAAGAAGCAGTACACTAAAATAGAAAACACTAAAACAGGAAGAACGGCCAGCCTGACTAAGTTATCATCATTCTAATTGCACATTATGTCGATGAGCTAAATGACTTCGGAAACCATTTTTGGGAATGTCTCTAATAACATGACCCCAGGGTAGTAATCAGATACTGCCTTCTCACATTCCCTATGAGAGATATTACAGCCATGAAACAGTATGATGCAAACAACAGAAATCAAAACAGACAACATCTAGATAAGGTCACTATGCACATTGCAGAACAAGGCAAATGAAAGTAATGACATTAAGTTACAGTGGAACTACTGAAGGCTTCTAAATTATTGCAAGACTGGTCAAATTTCTTAACTTCTTCACCGACTAATCTGGACATGCCGTTATTTAGTAGCTGGACCATAAGGATATGAAACAGGAAAGAAAAAATTGATTTAAGAAAAACGATGATAAAAAAAGATGATAAAATACCAAAAATAAATGCAAGGCTTGAATGATGGCAGACAAAATATCTGCACAGTAACTACAGCACATAACATTCATGGCAAAAATCTAGGCAATGAGGGTCTATTCATGGTTACTGATCTTCTGAGACCTTGATCAAAAACCACAAACCGAAGAACCCCACGCTGCCTTTTGAGTCCTTAGCATGGAACACAGCACTGACTTCAAGTCTCACAGGCGTATACATTCAGCGGAAGTAATTATCAATAAAGAAAGGCATCAACAATGAATTCTCTTCATATATCATATGCATAATATGCGATAATGGTCTTGAAGCATTCCTGTGAGTGTCTTGTCAGACAGTTCATTCTACATTAAGCCCTTTGAGGTTTTCTTCAATTAGAAGCTTCTTAGGCATTCATCCTATTAATTCAACGATACTATGTTCTGGACAAATCGCAGACAGACATAATACGGAGAGCAGAAATTTCTATACTTAATATACAGACGATAACATTTATTTTTGAATGTTATTACAACATGGTTGTATTTGAGATTAATCACAATTCAGAAGATATTAAAATAATTGGGTGTCAGCAGTGATATTCCCAGCCAATATCAAATACAGGAATCGGGGTCGATCCAGGCATTTTTTAATTGATTGGAATCGGCTAACACACTAATTTACATAAATTGAGCAGATTGCAAGGCTCCATCACATTCTGTTGTAAGCCTGAGATACATGATTCGAAATGACAAATTACTGGTACCTTTTCAGTGCCAGTATCCTGTGCAGCACTATAACAACGTTTAACAAATATTATAATATACTTCCTTTGTGTTAATTTCCTGTGTCTATCTGAAGTAGTATGGAGAGCGGTATGGAGAGTAGTATGATGGGTGGCACTGAGAGCTGGATGGAGAGCAGTATGTTGAATTACATGATAAGCGGTATGGGGAGCGGCACGATGAGCGGCACGGAGAGCGGTACGGAGAGCGGCATGGGCAGTGGTACGATAAGCGGCATGGAGAGTGGTACGATGAGCGGTACGGAGAGTGGTACGACGCGGGGCACGGAGAGCGGTATGACAAGCAGGCCAGAGAGTTTCACCTGCTTAGGCACCGGCTACTTACATTCACTGTATTGCTGCAGCTGGCTGAACTCGGCCGGGCTCAGGCATTCCCAGTTCCCGTCACCCATCTTGACAGGGAGATGCCAATTAGGGCCGTCCCTGACCGTGGTCCAACTCGGAGGCCAGGAGATTCGGCATCGTTCCAATAGCCTTCGCCCACTAGAGGCAGGTAGGAAGACTGCCTTCAGCGCTTCACAGTATGAAACAGTCCAATGCTCTGGATCTTCAGGTTTCACACACACTTCTCAAGCAGTCTCTACAGCATCTCCGTTACATCTGCGCAGGTGTGGGACTGTGCTCAGCAACATCTGGAAGGAGGAGCACAGGTTAGGAAAGGCAACCTGAGTTTCTCTGGTGAATTACAGTCTTTGAAAATTGCACTACCAAATTTAATGAAATTGGAAGACATGATGTACTACTGTGCATGTAATGTCTATTAACATGTACAAGACAAAGCTAAAGCATGTCCATATGATTTGGAGGAAAACAACCTCACATACTCCCCTCAATTCCGATAATATGGAGCATTCAGGCAAAAGGCATAGGATGACTGACAATCGTCACCAGATAAGTGGGTTAAGTGGGTCACCACACACAGAGAACAAAAATGAAGAGATAAGAATACTACACATATAACTAGTGCTGCTTGGTGACTTAAGGTGGAGTTCAGGAAGCAGCAGAGCTCATTGCTGACCTGACAACCCCCTTTCCTGCCAGCAAAGGGCGCTGTCACTGGGTGCACACAGTTTCCCTGTAGTACTCGCCTGACTACAGCGTGACAATGTTAAGCAGCATTGCCAGCATATCCTTTTTTACAGTTTGAACTACTTTTACAATGATGAAACAGTAATCTGGGGTGCTACAGAATTGCTATGGTATATTATGCCAAGCTGTTGTCATCATGACGGGCAGCATGTCCTGGAGGATCAAGACGTTTGGACACACATTTGCAGGTTCAGAGAGATAGAAAAAGCAATCGAGGGTTCCAGAATCCACCTTCCGAAATCAGGGACTTTTCAGTCACAGGTGATGTTCTGCTTCAGCTCCAAGGTAGAGAATCATACGACCATAAGCAACTGCAATATTGAAAGGAGTAAAAAATTTTTTTTTTTTTAATTAATGCAGTCCAAAGCAATGAACACCACCACTGACAGCCAGGCGCACACTGAACTCACCTGCTCCCCTCCTCCACCGACTTTCTCCACCCGCCACCCCCATCCTCACTCACTTGTTCTCCCCTCACCTTCACTCACCCCTCTCTCCCCCATCCCCCACATTTGCTCCCCCTACTTTCCCCTCTCCCCCCCTTTCTTGGCCCCCTTACTCTCTCTCCTACTCTGGCTCCCCCCCCCGCCACATGCCCCCCCCTCCAAGCACAAATCCCTCAGAGGTCCATCTATGGAGTGGCTGTGCTGAACATCAGGTCCAGGAGGCCAGAACACAGCCATATCCAATGTCCACTCCCATGTGAGAGGTTTGCATTTCACATTGACCCCAACAATACCTTAATAATTCATATTTTATACCATCTGTACAATAACACAGGCAGTCCATAAGCAGTATAAGATCTGATTGCTTCCTGAAAGTAATTTACTTCCTGCATAAAGTTTTCACATTATTGCAAGAGATTTTCAGCACATGACAACAGACTTATTTATTAAATACAGCATATTTGAGTAATAAGTTACTACTCTCTATTCTCTCAAAGAGTGCTATTCTTTTAAAGAATTAGCTGGAGAATTTGTGCTGACATGTCGAACTACTCTACCCATTCAAGATCCATTTCATTTGCTGCTCTACCACCTAAAATCCAACAAATGAGGAACATCTTCGGTCAACTAAAAAATGAATGACATGCCCACTTTCTAATGCTATTTGTAACTCCAACAACATTTTTGTTATTAGGATGATATTATTCTACAGGTGCACAAATACCAACACCGCAGACAGACAAAATTCTATCGCAGAAAAGGCACCTTATGGCAAGATATCACATATGTACCTCAAACTATGCAAATACATTTCCTAGGATAGGAGAGCAATCATTCTGTAAACACTTTAGCTTTCATATGAATACATCTGCTGTGCCTGTGATCGGAAGGCCACCAGTTCAAATCCCAGGGCTGGCATAGTGATTTCCCCATTGGGTCTTTGAGCAAGGCCCATATCCACAATGGCTCCAGGGACTATCAGGACCTGTTCTCTCAATTGTATGTTGCTTTGGATAAAATTGTGTTCTAAATAAATGTAACTAATGTTTTGAAAGGCTACCCTAGAAATAGTAAGGCAATATACCAAAAAAGCACTTTGATTGGTAATTGTGTTTGATATCGTGGAGCTGTTTTTGAACATTAATACATTAATTGCTATTCCAGGTTAGGGCTTTTCAGAAGCTCGTCCAGCAGCTCTTACAATCTGCATCAATATGTTTTCTGGCAAAGAATCAGCAGGATAAAGATAAAATGCAAACAGATGCTAATCAGACAGGTAACCTCACTTGGTGCAGCTTCAAGCTTGCCAGAGGAAACGTGGGAATCTTCTCAAGTGCCGTGTTCTCCTAAGAGGCATGGAAATTAAAAGACTGCTTCGGTGTTGTATGATGGAAACAATAGAGGGAGCTGCTAAGGGCTCCAGGATGCCACAGTTCGCAGATATCCCTTTGCCTGCCCCGGACAGGAACCCAGGGAAGGGGAACACGGGGAAGAGCTGCAGGAGCCTGAGGAGGTGGAGTATGGGGAGGAGCTGTGGGAGCCCGAAAAAGGAGAGCACAAGACGGAAAGCACCTCTATACACAGAGAGGGATTCTGTTTGCCTCCAAAGGTTGCCTGGCAACCTGTCATCATGAAGCTCATGCCACAAGGAGAGGGTGACTGGCCTGGTAAGGCTGAAAGCTACATGTGCGCCTGTGTTTACAGAGCGAGAGGAGAAGCCGGCGAGGTGACTCATCTCTTAAACAAGAGACAGACAGAAGAGGGCTGGTGGCCAAGCCCACAGGCCACATCCAGCAGCAGCCAAGTGCTTTGCATGCAAATATTTAACCACCATACAGTATGGAGAAGCTCTAACAACTCTGCTTAAGTAATCCAGGGCAGAATTACCACAATGGTGGCAAAATAAACATCTTTTGATTAATGTATTTGTAGAAAACAATGGCATTATGCTTCAGAATATTCACAGAAATACAGCAAAGAAATCTTCGTTTTTACTTTTTTTCTAGGTTTTATACCTGCATTTAGCGGCGCCTAACCTGACGCACATCACCCTGGACCAGCATATGATACAGTCGGTAGCTTAGTTGTTAAAGGACAGATTTTGAAATTGAAAACAGTAGCTGAAAATTAGAATCCATTTTAGAACACTGAAAACTGTTCCTGACACCTCAAATTCAGTGTAAAAATCAAACAATGCATCCAAAGCATAAAACCCATTTGATTTATAACACTGTGTATTTTCCATGCTATTGCCATCTATTATTCATTAGGTACCCCCATCCAGTACCAAGCAGGACCACCTTTTTCCTCCAGAACAGCTTCAAACGCTGAAGAACTGTACATTTAGAGAAGCCTTTCAGCATACTACTACTACACTGAACTGCTGTCTCCCATTAACAAGGTGTTTTCAGCAGCCGAATTGCCCCGAACTATATGTTTTTATTTGTCACACCGTTCTCTATACACTCCAGAAACTGCAGTAAATAAAAAAATCCTCAACTCTTTCTGCTGGAATGGCCACGTCCAGATGCAGCGATCATATCATGTTTAAAATCAGTTATATCACATATGTAAGCTGCTCCAGTGCTTCGTCTGCAGTAACTTAGCCACATCTGCATGCTGTATATATTCAGATACAGCCACACGATTGGCTGTGCGGAGATAAGGCTGATTGTGTTAATAAGCAGGTGTGTCTAATAAACTAATTCACAGTTTGAATAATAAGAACAAAAGTACAATAAATAGAATTTAAAAATCCATTAAATGGCTGTTATACTATTTTCACCTAAACTATGCAATATCGTATTCTGCTACACATATTTATATAAAATTCAGAATAATGACACACTGTATATATCACTGGTCACCAGCTGGTGGTCTGCATCCGGACCGAAACGGAATTGAATCCGGACCACTCGATCGATTTACTCATTGGGGGGGCACTCCGAGCCGATTTTTTTTGTACGCAGTGGTCTTTGGCTTTGTGTTGCTGGTGGAATTTGACCCTCGGGGAAAAATACTTGACAAATCATCAAAGAACAATTGCATAAAAGTAATAAAATAAACGTTCTGTCAATTTCTTACACATCAATTGACATCTGACACAAGAAAGCCTAAACCATACATGTGAAACATAGATATAATTGCCGCTCTACATTCCCAAGACTTTTAATCGTGCTCAATATTGTATCCCGTTAGCCTGCACCCTTATTTGAAAATAGCACAATTGGTCGGACCTTCCCGAAATAAAACGCTTAAAACGCCCAAACAACTTGCACATACTTGCTCTACTGTTCTACTTTAAATCCTGACAGTCACAAGATGCTAACCAAATATAAATCGATTTCTAAAAGTTTTACTTACACGGATAAACAAACTCGAGCTCACAGACATACTTGGCATTATAAACATTTTGTTGACTTCTGGCCTCGGGGATTAACGAGTTATCCGGATTTAATAGTTGTCGATTTGACTAAATACCGGATTTCTAGGGTCTTCGAAACTCTTGTTGGATTGGCTATGACGGCAACCAATCCGTAAGCTCACAGCTACTCAGAGCAGGCGGGTATATACCGAGGCTGATCTGTAGAAAAAAAAAAATCACAAATAAGTATCTTTATTTGTGTTGTACAAAACCATATCCACAAAAATACGGAGCCATTTGTACACCTGAAACGGGTTTTGCACATTTGTAGATCGCTTCCTGTATATTTGTGGATCACGTCACACATGTAACCTCGCTCCTGTTTATTTGCGGATTTTTGTCCCATTCCGCTGATCTCTAGAAAAAATCCGCAAATATGAGGTGCAGTTATTAGTAGCCAGCAGGCGGCGACATACTGGAAGAAGGCTAAAATAATTAAGCAATAACACAGGAGAAGGAGTGCTTTGTACTCCAATATATTACAGCTCTGATTCAGTCGTGGGAAACGAGGCCGCAGGCCTCTCCAATAAGAGTTTAAGCTTGTTTTCACACCAGTACTTTTTAGTCCGGTTAAAACGGATTCTGATTCAATTTCCCTCTTGGTGAGATTCGTTTAGGCAGGTGTGAACACAGTAATCGCACTTGGCTGCAGACCAAAACATTCTGTACTCAGACCCTTGAAAGGAGATGGTCTCAGTCTGGTCCCACATGAACTCTGTAGCGGTTGGAGTGTGACCGTGATCCGACCTCAATCCGGCCCAACTTCCATGTGTACTCCGTTTGAGCTAAACTGCTCCCATAGCCAGGTGCGCTTTGCATTCTGGGATGCGGCAGAGCTTGCCAACCAGTAGCAGCAGCAGCTACTGTAGGTGGAGAAGGAGAAATGAACCGAGGTCTTATTTGGTCTAGAAGCAAGGTTCATTGCCTTCTTGAAATCTGGGCAGCTACATCTGTCAGCTCCAATAAACAACTCATAAAAACTCCTAAGTTTTCAAAATGTTCAGTCAGCGGCTGAAGGAGAGAGGATTTGACCGGTTGACTGAACAGCACCGTGTGTCAGTAAAATAAATAAAATAGAACTGAGGCAACAATACATAAAGTGAGAGATGTTCAACTGCATAGCCCAGGACACAGGACCTTTTTCCTGTATTAACTGTCTTTCTCCCACCACAGACAGATCTGACCAATAAGTAGAATGAACGTTCTCGCGTGGTTTGTAGTGGCGAATTCTTGCTTCGCTTGGATTTTTCTGTGTGAAAGCAAACCGACCTGAGGGGGAAAAAGCTACAAAATTACAAACTCAGCAACTGATTCAGACTAGAGAAACCAAACTATAAGTATGAAAATGACCCCTAAGTAAGGGGCACTCCAACTGGATAATTATGACTTCTCAATTAAGTTAACCCAGCTGAGAAATCTTGGTTTGTGGAACCCCCCCCAAACTTGAATTTGTGTTGCTTGTGTGGTAATAAAAATTGAAGTTCAGGTTGTAAAATTCAGATCGAGAAAATGTGGGTTGAGAAATTCAGGTTCATAAAAACAGGGAAAACATCTGGGATACTCAGAAAAAGCAAATGAGCGTAGATCTAATCAAGCACAATCCTGGCTAATCACAAGGCAGGTTGCCAGTAATTTGTACAGGTGGGGTTTTGTACAGGTTTAGTTTCGAGCTTTTGTTGCCATGGAGATTGTCCGATGTTCAGTCTAATCTCGGTTTCTAGAACAGAATACCCCCCCATCACCAAGAAGCTGCCATGCAACATAGCTTTATAATAAGGTGGGCTTGTGATATGTCGTTGAACTCATATTTTCCAGGATATTCATTTCTTCTAGTTTCAAGGAGCTGCAAGTTACTGGGTGACCAAGGAGTTATGGGGGTCCTGAGCCTATACTGGAGGCCACGGGCACAAGGCGGGGAACCGCAACCCATCGCAGGTCACACTCACACACCATTCACTCACACATGCACATCTATAGGCAACCTGGTAACTCCAATTAACCTCAGCATGTTTTTGGACTGTGGGAGAAAACTGGAGTACCTGGTGAAAACACCACTGACGTGCAGAGAACGAGTAAGCTTCACGCACATGGAACCCTGGTGGAGACTCAAACCCAGGTGAATGCTGTAAATTGTGTGTATAAAATCCACTGTGAAAACTGGTGACGTCACAGTTTACAGGGGTAGATTTTTCTATTTTTGATCATTTTACCTTGCTTTAAGATTAAAGGCCTATCGATTTTTTGGACCTTTACGGAGATACAAATGGTGAGATCAGCATATTTTGTTTGAGATCAGTGTTATATTATTCATGTAAACAAACAGGAAGTGCAATGTTCCCCTAGCGGCCATATTGAAATGCTAGCAAATGTTATTAATATTTTTATTTAAGTGAATTTATGTCTGGATAATGTTTTGTAATGGTTGGACAGTTGTGTATTAATATAATTCACTCGTTTTCTGCTGGATTTTTTTTTACATTACGATGATCTTTTTTAAATTTTTGAAGTCTGGAAACTAGTAGCTCTACTGCAGATGGGTCGATTATGGGGCTAAGCAAATGATATATAGATTTCACATGACAAGCACAATCATTAACAAAACTGAACCCAGAAATGCATACAGCTTTCAGTTATAAACATTACTTAACTACTCAACTTTTTAGCTAGTCAACAATCAGAGCTTGAACACCAACAAACAGGGTTAGAGGAGATCTTCTGTACAACTGATTGGCAATGATATTGACGAAGAGGAAGAGGGAGCAAATGGAAATGTAAAAGAATGAGTAAGACCAAGACTCGCATGAAGTTTTTTCTTTCTGTCTTCTTTCATAACAGAAGACAGATACTCTAGGGCAGCATTTCCTAACCCAGTCCTCAAGAACCCCCAGATGGTCCACATTCTTGCTCCCTCTCAGCTCCCAACACACCAGTGCCAGGTATTCTGTGTACCTGATTGGCTGTGAGATGGGAAGGAGCAAAGTCTCGGTGTCCCTGAGGACCGTGTTGAGAAACACTGCCCTAGTGGATTATGGCAACAAACATAAAACTCTAAACGAGACCTAAGTTGTTGACCTAGTTGGGGAGAATGACGGCATGTGCCTGAGGGTGATAGTGGTTGACCACACCACTCTCCTAAATACTGCTCAGGTGAGCTGCATCTATACGAAGCCAGACACTTGAAAAAACAGCAGGTTGGGGTGAAACAGGTGCATCATATCCCAATCAAAAGTTACTCATAATCTATATGTGCAAGTGAGTACTTTTGGAAGTGGTAGTTTGCTGTGACCGTGACAAAGATCTGTTGTCGTTTAACTGCTGATCATTATTGTGGGTGCAGTATGCCCAGATCTGGTCATGTTTTTTGTCACTGACTTGCATGTTTCTCGAATCCGCCATCAGCAACAATGTAGAAGAAACCAATCAGCAATAATGTGATTGTCCACCACCATGTTATGCCATGGCCCACCTCCAAGCCTTCTGGGACACTTCTTGGGCATCTTTATCTCTCCATATGAAACAAGCATAAATGGAAAAGAGCATCTCATATATGTCATTATTTGGAACAATGTGGCTTTCCTCTGTAGGGTTCCGTGGTTCCTTAATCTATTCAAAATATGCCAAGGTTGTCAGGCTAATATCTTCCATCATAGGTTCATTCTCCAGTCCCAGTGAGTAGTTCTTCATGTGCTGGCGTCAATAGAGGCTAATGGCCCTCTTTATGTAGCATGTGAAGAAATTAGTTCTGAGGTATTTCTGCAGCATACTAAATAAGCTGATCCACTTTAGGTAGTGTGTGAAGAACTCGGTTCTGTGGTATCGCTGCAAGAGATGTTTTTCCAGTGGCTTGACCAGGCAAAAAATAATCTGTGGAAGTGTATGAAATTGAAAAGACTTTCTGACTTTCCCTGCCACGTGGACACAAACACATGGGTCCATTTCTCTGCAATTACTTTGCGATGACACTCACTACATTCCTCAGTTCAGCCATAAGTTGAAAAAAAATTGCACCCTTATTTTTACATTAGTGCAGCTTGTGTAACAGCTCATATAAAATCATGCATACAAGCTTTTATATAAAAACCAATATATGGTATATTACTGCAGCAAAGAATAGGCCACGGGATTGCACTTATAGCCCACTTTTTAATCCCAAGAATCAAGAATCATCAGATCCTTCAGCCAGGCCTGGAAAAGGGCCAGTACATTTATTTTAGTAAGTGAAATTCTTGGTTCTGTTTATGTTGCAGGGCTCATTGGACTAATGGAACACCTAAAAAGGCACGTTTGCAATAAATTTCTTAAAGGCAAAGCTAAGTCCCTGAACACTGCTAATTATTCTGTTATATTAAACCCTACAGCTCTCTCCTGCTCTCTTTGTTGTTTGTTTATATATTGCATGCTTCACTGATAATAGGGCATGAGTGCATATGAGCCCATATTTTCCATTATTTCATGCTTGTCACCATACAAAGCTTTAACTCCAAATGCTCTTATGCATAGTAAACAATGTATGACTGCAATTAATCTGTTAATCTTACTATATATCTTAAAAGGCTTCATTGGTATTCTGTCCATGATTTAATTGTTTACTGTAAGCCTTTGCCTGCAGTGTCTTGCATACCTTACTGTTTTACCCATTTAGCCGCAATCTTACAGACACAAATATGGTTTCCTAATTCCCAGGTACCCCATTATAAGGTGATACATGGCATAAAGGCCATACAGATACATGCATTCTGTGGTCCAAAGGCCACTCAGCGAGGGATGTAGAAAGCAGGCTGTGGCCTGTCCCTTACGTGAAAGCAGCAGCTACAATGCAGCCGTTATTCAGCGGCATCCTTGTTACATCGCTGGCTATTGGCCACGCCCAGGAGAGACCGTGTGACTGTACACTCTATGCTCTGTCAATGTAGCTGTGAGAGTGAAAGACCCCTCAATGACTTCTCTCCATCTCTGTCTCTGGCTCTCTCCACCCTTCCTCCACTCAATCCACCCTCCTTGCACCCTCTCTCCGCCTTCCCTCCATCCCCTCCCCACTGTCTCTCCACCTTCCCTCCATCCCCTTCCCGCTCTCTCCACCCTCCCTACATCCCTTCCCTGCTCTCTCTCCGTCTTCCCTCCATCCCCTATCTGCTCCCTCCGGACTCCCCATCCCCTCCCTGCTCTCTTTCTGCTCACTCTTTGTGCCCTCCCAGCCCTCTCTCCACCCTCCCTCCATCCCCTTCCCGCTCTCTCTGCCCTTCCTCCATCCCCTTCCAGCCCTCTCTCTGCCCTCCCTCCATCCCTTCCCCGCTCTCCCTCCTCCCTACCTGCTCTCTCCCCACCCTCTAGCCACTCCTGAATTCCAGGAAAAGGAGGTAAAAAACTTGCAAGGGTAGAGCTTTACAGAAAATAGTAGGAAGAGCATCTACAAGCTAGCAAACCAAAACAACAATAAAAACTAAATTGGCAGAAAATTAATGGAAACACCTGGGCCAGGAAGGTCAGAAAAGGAAAGTAGTATGGCTGCCAGTCTTGGTAGGTGGATCCCAAATTCCATTAACATTTTCCTGGTTATTAGTGTGTGCTGCTTTAAAGAGATGTTTTATTGATTCCTTTGCAGGCTGAAATTCCACTACATGACACGACCCTCAACAAGGTGAAAACATGTCATACAATGCAGTGGACAGTTGTTGGCCTCTCTGATTCACACCTCCAGAAGTGATTTGATTAACCACTGTGAGAAACTTGGGAATGAGCAGGTGAGAGAACCCAGACCAGGAAGAGCTGCCTCACACCGCAAGGTAGGGAGCACTTACTGAAGAAGGGCATTAAATACCAGGGTAAAAGGCTGGGGACACCCTGGCGAGCATTCCAGTCAATACGAGGGAACAAAGCTGGCGACATCCTGGACAGTGTGCCAGTTAATACGAGGGCACACGTCTGGGGACACCCTGAACAGTTTGCCAGGCAATCTTAGGGCACAAGGTGGGGTACACACCGGACAATATGCCAGGCAGTCATGGGGCGCAAGGCGGGGGACATCCTGGAGAGTATGCCAGGCAATCACAGGGTACAAGACAGGGGATGCTCCAGTATGCCAGTCAATAACAGGGCACTAGTTGGGGGTCACCCTGAACAATACAGCAGTTAGTCACAGGGCACAAGGCTGGGGATACCCCAGACAGTATGCCAGGCAATCACAGGGCACAAGGTGGGGGACATCCCAGACAGTATGCCAGTTAATGAAGGGCACAAGGCTGGAGACACCCTGGTCAGTATGCCAGGCAATCACAGGGCACAAGGTGGGGGACATTCCAGACAGTATGCCAGTTAATGAAGGGCACATGGCTGGAGACACCCTGGTCAGTATGCCAGGCAATCACAGGGCACAAGGTAGGGGACATCCCAGACGGTATGCCAGTTAATGAAGGGCAGAAGGCTCGGGACACCCTGGACAGTATGCCAGTGAATGTCAGGGCACAAGGCGGGGGATACCCTGGACAGTATGTCAGTCAATCACAAGGCAGGGGGACACCCAGGACAGTATGCCAAGCAATCACAGGGCATAAGGCTGGGAACATCCAGGGCAGTATGGCAGTCAATAACAGGGCACTAGTTGGGGGTCAACTTGGACAGTATGGTAGTCAGACACAGGGCACAAGGCTGGGGACACCCTGGACAGTATGCAGGCAGTCACAGGACACAAGGCGGAGGACACCCCAGACAGTAGGCTAATCAATACCAGGGCAAAGGCAAGGGACACTGGACGGTATGCCAGGCAATCACATGGCAAAATGGCGGGGAACACTCCAGACAATATTCCAGTCAATAACAGGGCACGAGACCGGGGTCATCCTGGACAGTATGCCAGTCAATCATGGAGCACAAGGCTGGGGACACCCCGAAGAATGTACCAGGCAATAACAAAGCACTAGGCGGGGGTCACCCAGAACAGTATGGCAATCAGGCACAGAGCACAAGGTTTGGGACATCCTGGACAGTATGCCAGGCAATCACAGGGCACAAGGTGGGGGACATCCCAGACAGTATGCCAAGCAATCACAGGGCACAAGGCTGGGAACACCCAGGGCAGTATGCCAGTGAATGTCAGGGCACAAGGTGGGGGACACCCTGGACAGTATGCCAAGCAATCACAGGGCACAAGGCTGGGAACACCCAGGGCAGTATGCCAGTGAATTACAGGACACAAAGTGGGGGACACCCTGGACAGTATGCTAATCAATACCAGGGCACAAGGCAGGGGCACCCTGGACAGTATGCCAGGCAATCACAGGACACAAGGCAGGGGACATTCCAGACAGTATGCTAATCAATATGAGGACACAAGGCAGGGGACACTCTGGACAATATGCGGGCAATCACAGGACACAAGACAGGGGACACTCCAGACAGTATGCTAATCAATATGAGGACACAAGGCAGGGGACACTCTGGACAATATGCAGGCAATCAGAGGACACAAGGCAGGGGACACGCCTGACAGTATGCTAATCAATACCAGGGCAAAGGCAATGGATACCCTGGACAGTATGCCAGTCAATCACAGAGCACAAGGCTGGGGACACCACGAAGAGTATGCCAGGCAGTAACAAAGCACTAGGCGGGGGTCAACCTGAACAGAATGGCAATCAGGCACAGAGCACATGGCTTGGGACATCCTGGACAGTATACCAGTCAAAAACAGGGCACTAGCCGGGGGTCACCTTGGACAGTATGGCAGCCAGTCACAGGGCACAAGGCTGGGAACATCCCTGACAGTATGCCAATCAATACCAGGGCACAAGGCAGGAGACACCCTGGACAGTATGCTACTCAATTACAGGGCACATGGTTGGGAACGCTCCAAAGCGTACGCCAGGAAATCACAGGGGCATATACACACACACTACGGACATTGTAGAGCCACTAATTAGCCTAACTACACATGATGGCACTGCAGGGGGAACCCCATCAGACTCGGGGAGAACATGCAAACTCATTCATATACACACAGAATAGAGATGGGAATTGAACCCCAAACCCTGGAGGTGTGAGCTAAGAGTGCTACCTACCGAGCTGCCCTAAATAAACCGACCTAATTAAATAAACATACAAACTAATTGGTCTTTCATTTTTTATCAAGCCACTTAACAGTAAATGAGATCTAGCTATGAACAAATACTTGGACAGCTAGTGTGGTAGTAAAAAGTAATTCTGTGATGTTTATGATCAGGCCTAATCAAAAGTTAAAACAGGCAACACACCTTAATATCGATGACAACTTCTGAGGGACACAATACTATTGTATAATACATAAAATAAAAATAACAAATAGTAAACTGACTTACTGTATCAAAAGCGTAATTGTATTTTCTAAGACCACGTTAAAATATTAGTATGTAAATGTATTATTTCCAACATATTCGCAATATATATCCATGTGACAACATCATTATGGTGAGAGGCATTTGGGGGAGTTTTCTAAAACCTTTTCTAAAGACATAATGCCCCAGAACGTAGCTCTGGATTACAGCCATTGAGAATGTACATTATATAAAATATATTTTTTTCTGTTGATTTTCTCCCCCTGACACTTGAAACTCACTATCGGCAGACAGAGCCCAAATTACACGTGTTACGCTGACTGAGCTACTGGATGCAGATAACTGATAAGCTGCCGTGTCCCCTTTCCAGTCACTCTGCTAGAAAACAAATAGTAACCACCTGCAGAATCATCAGCTTTCTCAGAAGTAGCTGCAAGAATCCCGGCAGAATAATGGAATCCATGGTTAAGCCACAGATGCTGGCCGGGATTTTTCGTCGGCCGCCCTCACACATGGAACACCGACTAGACAACTGCACCCGATGTGTGGTGAACTTATGAAGGAAGTGATGGAGAAAAACAGACAGAAAGAGAGGCTGAGAGGGAGGTTCTTACCTGATAGTCATTCAGGGAATAGAAGATGGCATCATGTTAACTGTGACAGTCCCAGCCAGGCAGACTGTGGGGAGTGTCTCTCTCGCCGAAGAAGAGTCTCGCTGCCACGCACCGTCACACAGTGAGTAGGGTGTTCCTGGCAGTGAAGCTGCCTCTAGCCCCTCAAGCAAGAATTTATGAAGCTCTGTACCTGGCTTCCTCTCTTCCTCTTCCTAATTCCCAGATCCTCTCTCTCTCTTTCTATCTCCCTCTCTAATTCCCAGATCCTCTCTCTCTCTCTCTTCCCAGTTCTCAGTCCCTCCTTCTCTCTTCCTTATTCCCCAGTCCCTCTCTCTGTTCCTAATTCCTAGCTCGTCTCTCTCTTTTTGTAATTCCCAGTCTCTCTCTGTCTTCCTAATTCCCAGTCTCTCTCTGTCTTCCTAATTCCCAGTCCCCCTCTCTCTCTTCCTGATTCCCAGTACTTCTCTCCCTCTTCCTAATTCTCAGTCCCCCTCTCTCTCCCTCTTCTTAATTTCCAGTCTCATTCTCTCTTCCTCTTCCTAATTCCCAGTCCTGCTCACTGTCTCTAGGCTGCAGCCGACTCAACAGGCCGCTGCACTTTCTTTCTGACTGGCTGTTTATTTACCCCCCCTGCCCCCTCCCAATGCCATGCAATGTCATCGTGCTCGTCCTGCAGCAGCCCCTCCCCACTCGAAACCGCTGGAGTCTGTGCTTCTCCATCTGCTCCCCCCGCGCTACACTCTTCCCATCTCACTACGTCCTGATCTTTTGCAGAATAACAGCTTACAGCAGCCAATTACCCCCTCCCCAGGGGGCCTGTGAGCACTGGCATGTGACCCTGTGGGTCATTTTTTGCCTTATTGTCTGTTATATGGACATGCGTAAAGTACACAACAGCATATTTTGTCCTGTTCTTCAAATCAGTATGAGCTGGAAATGTGTAGGGAAAAACTTTTGTGGCTTGGACTTATAATATAGCATAAATGTTACTCCACAGAGTTAGGGCATAATTTGTGATGTAAATGGAATGCACCGCTTGCTGGGTAATATGGCCTAACAATTATGTTTGCTGGTTTACACAATGTAGAAGAGCCATGTTCCAGTGGGGAGGACATGCTGTTAGAGGCTGAGTAACTTCTTACAGCCCCCAGGAGGTTCTTAAGAAGTCAGCTGAACCCTCATAAAGCCCTTCATTGTGAATCACTCCCACCTCTTCTGCTCTATATCCCATTTCTATCTCCTCAGCTGTCCGTCATCCACCCTGTGCATGTTTATTGGGCTATTTCTGTCTCGGCATTTGCTTTGATCTCTCAGTCTCTGTGTCCATGTCTTCCTGTATATCCTCCTAAATCTGTACCCCCCCCAATGGTAGTCTGGTGTGATCACACAGAAAGGAGCAAAAATGACAGGAATCTCTCTCTCTGTCTGCTTGGTGAATATTAGAGCTGGGGTGTGCAGTATGATAGGTGGACATGGCCACAGAGAGGCAGCCCCCATGCAGTAAGGCAAGGACTGTAGGGGTAATACATTTTTAACTTAAGTTTAGATGGTACCTTGGGGTCATATTTACGGAACACCAAAGAAAATGCTACAATAAAAGCTGACCTGTTGCCATCACCACAGCTGATGATGAAGTTATTCCCTTAAACAATCACTGGGACAAAACCCAGTGAGGACAGAACTGTTGTATCTCTGTCAATGTGACAACTGATGAAATCTGACAGCTCCTGTTGAATCTGCAGATCTTTTAGTTCACTTCAAAAACTTATTGAATCAGTCTCTGACAATTGGCAAGGGAATTATGAGGATTGTAGAAAAGGGTTGCATTCCTGTTGGCACTAGGAGTTTTAGGAGGGAAGGGATTGCATATGGGTTGGAGTTAGCAGGAATTAGAGGGACAGCTGGAGAGAGCACGAGTGTTCAAGATATTAATAGCACCTATCATTGACAACGGGTCTTAGATTCACCTCGGTTTGTCTATTACGGAGTATCTGTACATACAATATTTTTCCTGGTAAGGGATTTTTCATGAACACGAATATCAAAGTGCTCTAAAATGAAAAGTGTCACAAGTGTCAGCTCAGAAAGTACAGGATATATGTACTCTTCTGCGCGGCCAACACATCATGCAGGAACAACAAAGCTGAGCCCACAGAGATGGGCATAGTCAGCTTATTATTCTCTGAATCAGGGAACTGGCAACAAGAGGAAGGCGCCCATGAGCTCCCACGTGCTGATCAGAAGATAACTGACTGTGGTGACTAGAACAGCCCTATTGAAGTAAACAGAAACCTGCTGACGTGTATATAAACATTTTATTAATTCAAGTGTTAGTTTTAAGATTGTAGCTCATAATTTTTAAATAAAAATATTGTACTAAAAACTGCTACAGGATGAGCTCCTTGCAGGACAGCCAATCAGGACAGACCACCAAATCAAAACCATTCCTCTACAAATATTATCATCTCTTCCAGTTTGTGGTCAAAACCTGCAAAAGGTTGTATTATACAGATGCTCTCTGGTGGAAAACTCAGTGGAAAAAAACTGTGCATTAAGTGTGTATAACTTTTTTCAATGAAAGTCCACCATAAGTTGATGCACATTTGTTTAATTTCCACACTCTCCTGTTGTGTTTGCGTGTTACTTAAACTCTCACAAAACAGAATATCTGCAGAAATATATGTGCCATGTATGTTTGCAAAGTGCTATTTTCTTCACAGCTATATCACTGGATTATCTTGAACCTTCTTGTCACAGGGATAACAAGCTAACTGAAAACACAAAGAGCAGAGTTAGGGCTGCAAATGGCTAGGCCAAAGGTGTCAGGCCACAGTGCTACCCAGTGTGCTGCCATGCCACCTATGGGGACAAAGATGTATTACATATATCATCACTGATTTAGTAATTAGATAAATCATTCTTAAAAAAAATAGCCCTACATTTGCGTTCACGATTAATGATATGTTCCAGCTACTTCATGCAAAACATCCAGCATGAGCAGCTGTAGCCAGATAAATACACTCATAATGCAATTGTCATCTCCAGGGCTCATTAAAGGGAATTAGATTACTAATTATTGGAAAAAAATGTAGGAGAATTTAGCCTGAGAGCAGCTTATTTGTAATATTTTAAATTTACATGATTTACAGTAAAATCAAATAAACTAAGGAGAAAGAAAACAAAAAGCTTTTTTCCAGATTGACTCCCTTAATGTTCACATTAATGGCCAATAATCATGTCCCCCCCCTAAATGGGTGGAGACGTGAACCCCCCCCGATGTTCAAACCAAAGTTACACCCTTGACTCTACGGCAACGATAATAATGACAACATACAAAAGTAACTGTAGATGTAAAATGTAAATGCAAAAATAACCTCCAAAATGTAAATTGTGTAAATATTGGATAAATGTAAAACGTAAAAAAAAAATAAAAATAGGAACATTAACCGAACATTAGCAGTAATTGGTCAAACGTCAGTTAAATTGCTTTTTAAGCAAACAAAAAAAAGACATGCCATGAGTTTTTAGTGCTAGGGTAATGCTGAAATGAATGATTTGGAGATGTCCGAGATGTGAATGTGTTTATACCATAATAAAAGGCAGAGCACTTTTGATTGTCTAGCAGATGCAAGGTAGCCAGTCTTGTGGCCTCCTTGGTTCTTCACCAAATGGATGATGGCCCATAGTATCCCAGAGCAGACTGGTGCCCGGTCAAAACAGGTTGGATGGCGTAAATGCTGTTAGCAATATGACCATCCAGTCCCCACGCCCCCCCACTCCAGGCTCAAGATCTGCTTTGTCTCCACAGTGTTTGTGCATCTGCTAATTCCCTTCTTGACAGCCAAGCTCTAATAGATTTTCCAGGCTTTTAAAAGAGTGGTGTTTTCCTGAAGCTCTGGAGCAGGTGAGTGAGTACAGTTGCCCCAGCCGTGCCTGAGGGGTACAGATGGGGCAGGAGGGGGCAGGGGAACAGGGTGCTTGCTGCGCCGAGCAGCATCAGGCCTCCATCGATTAGCAGGACAGATTCTGTCTCCCTCCTTAAGAGAAAACTCACAGGCTTTGTTTTTTTTCCTTTGGCAAACTGCCGGGAAAATGCATAGATAAGACATTCTCGGTGCCACGGCCATTTGGCTTCACTGCCTTTCTGATCGCACAACGCCTTGTCCAGTACTCAAAGACAAAATGCATGGTCCTGCTGAAAGCACCGTAAAGTAACAGACTGACTGCAGCACTGCATCTAAAGGCATACTGCCTTACTAGACATTAATATAGTAGCCATGCCGTTAGCTTCATATTATAGATCAATGCACCCCACAGTGCCATGGCTGACTCACAGCAGCTTCATCCATTAAACAGTCCAGCTATAGCTCTGTTAGCTGTGGGACTATTTATATCGCATGTCGTCATGGAGACTGATTTTCACTGCACCCTTTTCCTCAAAAGCTGGGTGTCGTATTTCATTGGTGTTTAAAGGTATGGATAGGGAAGTGATTACTATGCAATGCTGAGATACTACAGATTTATTAAATTGTTCCACTGGGCATTTTTTTGAAAATACACAATTCCAGCAAAATTCCTCATTCACAGGTCTGCTTATGTTTCTCCATCCTGGAACACCCCTTTGCCCTCAGAAAGGAGTGACACAAACTTGCACCAGTGTCTGATCTCCTCAAACTCCTCCCGGAGGCATTGTGTCAAACCCACTCTGACTCAAAGCACTCATAAGCAATGGCCAATAAGAGCCTTTTCAGTCCTTGTACTGAATTTTATTAAGCCATAAATGACAGAGATATGCCAAAGACCAGTGTAGGAAATTACTCTGAACAAATGCTGCTTAATCAAATTACTTTATAAGTGAGATCATGGATGACGAGCGTGCGGCCATGCTGGAAGCCTTGGAGCTGGAGTTTGATGGTAGTGAGGAGAGCAGTAAATCCTATCTGTGACCCAAAGGTTTGCAGCTTAAATCCCAGTGAAATTGTCAGCGTGGTTTTAACTATGCACCTGACCCCATGACAGTAACGGCACATACTCAACTGTTACCAATGTTGGATCTCTTGGATATAAAGTTAAATCTCCTGCAGGTTCTGTGTGTTCTGCATGGCCAGAGCAATGGGCTGCGGATGGCGATGAGACATCCGGGCTAAAACGAATAATCAAGGATCATGGATGACGAGCGTGCGGCCGTGCTGGAAGCCTTGGAGCTGGAGGCTCCCCATCACATCACAGTCTCAGCAGTTTTTAATTAAAATGTTCCATTCCTGCCACCCACCCTGGCAGTGAAATATTGAAGTGTCTATTTCTGCGTCGAGTGCTGGCACAAGGCCGTACACCCGACTGGCACGCCGTTCTTTGCCGTGGCGTTTTTAAATTGATGTGACGATGACTCACTGTTCAGCGTTGTGTAGTGATGTATACTACATAAACAAATACAAATCTGTACTTTTTATACAAGGTGGTGCTCTGTAATGACAAACACAGGGGGTTTAGCACTGTATAACATGTAGAAAATGTAATCATTAGGACATTATTAAAGAAAATGCTAAAATAACCCATAAAAAGTGTGACCTTGTAACCTGTAGAAAATGTAGACCAATTACTGCTGCACGATGTAGCCGGAATAAGTATGTATCTGCACCTAATGTTAGCTTCGAAGTTTCTGTTAAGCGATCCTTTGTTAGCCTTGGCTGTACGAATATCCACCTCAGTAGCGCTGCAGCTTAGCACTACGTTGAAGGCCAAGAAATATGATTAGCTCTGTGGATAAGCACCACGTGCGCAGCTGAATCTGCCATAACTTGCTGCTTTTTATCAATGAAACCTGAGTTTTGCTTTCCTACTGTAGTTCTGGGCTTTTTGTCATAAATTTACAAAAACATTGTAAGGGCCATTTTGCTACGATTATGTTTTCCGAAAGCTTTGACAAATAAAAGGAAGGATTGGCAGCCCTACCATATAGGGGCGGGGAAGTAACTGGACCCCGGAAGGAGAAACAATGGTAGCAAATGGTCCGGGAGAGATGATGTTTGGGAAACCTCCTGTGATGCATATCCTGATAAGAGATATGAAAAGTGTATAAAAATCAGTGTAATTCAGCATGGGACCCACTCCTGCAGGATGTCCGGTCTTTGAGGTGACCTACATGAATGTAATAAAAGACTGACTTTGGGATTCTGAACAAGTGGCTCCTGACTCCTGATTGGCTCAGAGGGAATAACCACAACAGGATCCTGAGCATGGTTGCCAACCATTTGTAAATTTACAGACAGTCCGTAAAAAAAATGTATTAAATTCACCCCGTCCATAAATCTATTTTAAAGCTTTTTAAAGGCAAAAATAGGATGTCAGTAGAAAACATGGCATGTCAGTAAAAACAGACAGACTTGTCAGTAAAATTGCAAATGTATGGTTGGCAACCCTGATCTTGAGATATTAGTCGAGTAGATTTGGTGAGAGCATAAATACATATTAAATAGGTTCCTAGAACCGAAAGAACTGACTGAACTGCCAAATTGCAGATTAACGCTTAAAATCAATGGACCCCATTCACTGTCGCCATATAAATTCTGTCACCGGCCCTGAAGTACTGGATTATACTATTATTTGCAACTGCATGTCCTGTTCTGTTTGACAGTCCCTCCCGTGCTGCATCATTATGGGCGTAATTTGCGTAGTGCTGTCCATGGTAGTGACCTCCAGGTCTCAGTCAACTAGGAAGTACTCATATCAATTATATTTCTCACCCTGCTCACTCTGGCAGAGAAAGATTTGAAGGCCCCCCCTAATATGTATTTTAATTCAACAAGTGGTTACAGAAAATGGATGAATGGATGCATGCCCATTAAATTCATTTCAGGCTAATTCTAACATAATACATTCCTTGTGAGGGTCTCTGGGTGACTGGTATGACTTACTATAGAGAGAATACTCTGCCTCACCCCTCAGCATCATGACAAATAGATGGATGGGTGAATCTATTTTTGTTGCCAGGATTTTCTCACGAAGAGCACTGAAATGAAACTGAGTGAGTCGCTGACTCGCCACTGTGGGGTTGCGAAGGTCTTGTGCATCCTGTACATTTTGGAGGAAACGTATGGATTTCACAATAGTTGGTTTGAAAAGAATCATGTCATTGGAGTCAAATGAAAAATGAATAGATCTAGCCTGAGGTCATTTTGTCAGTGATTTTATTCATTCATCTAAATAACTCTGCTTTCTGTTTTACAGAAACTGGTTATATTTTTGTGATATGGAACAAAACATAGCTACAAAGCATCCTGAACCAAACCATCCACACCATACTGGACCAGATATTGCTGACTGGCGAAAGGTTTAGAAAAAGATGAAGAAGGACTCAATTGCAGATGATTCATGGACCGGGATGGAAACAAAAACCAGGACAAGGCATCAAGGGACAAAAACCAAAGAAAGAGATCACAAGAGAAAAACTACAGATGGTGAGATGAGATAGACCAGATGCACTCCATCTAATCCCCATCATTGGTTCTGTAGAAACTCCATCATGGGCCCCGTATAAACTCCGTCACTGGCTCCATATAAATTCCGTCACTAGCCCTGAATAAACAACATCACTTGCCCCGTATATAAACTCTGTCACTGGCCCTGGATAAACTCATTTATAGACCCCATATAAACTTTGATAATTTGGGTCCTGGATAAATTCCGTCACCAGCCCTATTTAAACAGTGTCACTCATCCCACATAAACTCCATCACTGGCCCTCCATAAACTCTATCACTGACCCCGTATAAACTCCATCAGTGGCCCTCTAAAAACTCTATTACCAGCCCTGATTAAAATCTATCATGGACCCCGTATAAACTTCATAGGTTTTCCTATATAAACTCCATCACTGGCCATGTATAAACTCTATCAAGGACCCCATATGAACTCCATCACTGACCCCGTATAAACTCTGTCACTGGCCCTTTATATACTCTATCATGAACCCCATATAACCTCCACCACTGGCCCTGTATAAACTCCATCACTGGGGCCATATAATCTCTGTCACTGGCCTGGTATAAACTCCAAAGCCAGTGACTGGAACTGTATAAAATATATCACTGGCCCTGTATAAACTTCATCACTTGCTCTGTATAAACTACATCACCAGCCCTGTATAACCTCCATCACAGGCTCTGTATCAACTCTATCACTGACCCCGTATAAACTCTGGCACTGGCCCTTTATATACTCTATCATGAACCCCATATAACCTCCACCACTGGCCCTGTATAAACTCCATCACTGGGGCCATATAATCTCTGTCACTGGCCTGGTATAAACTCCAAAGCCAGTGACTGGAACTGTATAAAATATATCACTGGCCCTGTATAAACTTCATCACTTGCTCTGTATAAACTACATCACCAGCCCTGTATAACCTCCATCACAGGCTCTGTATCAACTCTATCACTGACCCCGTATAAACTCTGGCACTGGCCTGGTATAAACTCCAAAGCCAGTAACCGGCCCTGTATAAACTATATCACTGGCCCTGTATAAACTCCATCTCCGACCCTGTATAATCTCCGTCACTGGCCCTGTACAAACTCCATCACAGGCTCTGTATAAACTCCATCTCTGACCATCTATAATCTACATTACTGGCCCTGTATAAACTCCATCACAGGCTTTGTATAAACTGCATCTCTGAACGTGTATAAACTCCGTCACTGGCCCTGTATAAATTCCAAAGCCGGTGACTGGCCCCATATAAACTCCGTCACCGGCCCAGTATAAACTCCGTCACAGACTCTGTGTAAATTCTGTTACTGGCTCTGTATAAACTCCAAAGCCCATGACCGGTTCACCCTATCTTTGAAATGACATCTTTATTAGGAACAAAGTCTATATTTTGAGAAGTGATTGACTGCTTTCATGTATTGATTTAAAGTGCTTTAACTCAAATAATTAAAATAGAGCATAAAACAAAATCTACCAGGCGATTCACATGACGCACTGCTGCAGCCTGTTCATGACATGGACCTGTACCTCTCAGATTGGGATGTGCAGCTCCAGGTGTCAGCAGATGTGTTCAAGCTTGTTCATCCTTTCTGTTTTTCACTCTCTCCTGGATTTAAGTAGGATATGTATGCAACATTGAAGGCTGCAGCTGGGATATTTACATTCACAATATATTATTGTGTGGCGTCAATATAAAAATTAAAACAGTTCATCCTGTCAGCTCAGGGGCCAACATATGATTCTATGAGCTCTGATCTGAAGGTGAAGAGCTAAATCTCAAGGCCTCATTCTGTCAAAGGAAAAGAGAAACCACACATTTTTTCCATGTATCTGTAGTTTAGCAAATGTCTTCTGAATTGGGGCCTTGAACAGGTCCACAGGGAATGACTGTATGATATATAAAGGCGGCCTTCTCAGAACAGACGTCATAACTTTCAGACTTGCCAGGAGACGCCAGCTCAGGTTTGCAGGTGATGGAAAAACCTCTGTTGTGTTTTGAAGACATCATTCTGTTATTTGGATTTCACTCTGGGGGCACCATCCATCTGCAAGTCTTCCATGGTTCAGAGTTGGTTTATTTTTCCCAGGCACCTCATGACATAATTCTCAGAACACATCATTCTGGACCACACCATGCAAAATTCCCATACAGAGTTTGGTCTCTGGGAATAACCTGGCACCAACTTGTCAAAAGCTTTCATTTGGACAAATTGGCCATCATCCCAACAAAATTCCCACTTCACATGATCCATTGTTGTTTTTGAGATGAGACCGACCATGACCTAAAGGCAGGCTTCCTCATCATATGTTACAGTATTTGGAACCAAAACTCATTCAGTCCTCATGTAAAGAACGTCAAAGAACTTACATCAAATTTGAAATCCGGCAACTGAAAAATGTTCCCATTTCAAAATATGCATTCTAGTTGTATGGAACCACTGTCCATGATTGTGTCCATGTCTATGAGTTCATTCAAAGAATTATGCATAAAAACTAATACTGTCAATACATTCATTTAATATGCACTGTACATCAACCTAGAACTTATGTTTGATAAAACATTTATTTAAATTAATTTAGTATGTATCGTACATCAATATAGGACTTACGTTTGCCAGTACATTAATTTCATATGTATTTTATATGAATAAAGAACATGTATGTCGAATGACACGTTAATTTGATGTGTGTTGTATAATTTTTTTGAGTGTAATATAAAGATTTTATATGATGTGGGAAAAACACATAAGAATCATATGTTATTATTTTTTTTAATTCCATACAGTAAAAACACATGAATCAGGGAAACTGGCCTTTGTTATCACCCTGAGGCTACCTGTGTGGATGATGTTTGCTTTGAGTGGGGGGGGGGGTCATAAAATGTTACAGAAGATGGCTGGCGGAGTGTGGGGGGGGGCTTCCCTTTGCACAGCAGACATTACTGCTGAAGAGTCCTGTAAACAGACACTGGATGAGCGTTACTCATTCTAGGAAATAAGCTACAGTGCTGGGCTTAAAGAAAACTGGAGGGAAAAGAAGAGTCATGCACACGTGTGTATAAATTGTGGATAGTATCAGAATGTGGACTTCTGAGGCTTGAGATGCAGGCAAGATAAAGGGCACCACAGGACAACAGTTCCCATGGCGATGCATACGTCACATAAACCACAGGTTATTCCTTTGCCCCAAGCACAAAAGGGACTGACAGGAAATATGTGTGTCTCCATAAATGGAAGTGTTTGGCTATTGCTCTTGATTGCAGTATCCCTACTACTATATCTTATTTAATCACCCACATAAATAGTTCATTATTATACCAAACATTATATCATTATGCACTTTTCTAG
This sequence comes from Mormyrus iriodes, assembly GCA_011763525.2. NCBI lineage: Eukaryota > Metazoa > Chordata > Actinopteri > Osteoglossiformes > Mormyridae > Mormyrus > Mormyrus iriodes. The sequence goes on from JAAGVU020000035.1 coordinate 5,414,684, forward strand.
GGCTACACAGTGGGGGCAGTGTGTGGCTCAGTGGGCTTCGGATGCTCTGCCTGTGATCAGAAGGTCACCAGTTCAAATCCCTGCCTTGGCTTAGTGATTTAACTGTTGGACCCCTGAGCAAGACCCTTGGGGGCAGAATATGCATACACACATTACTGGGCAAGCATAGTAGATCAAATAGGCATGTACAGCAGCACCAGCAACCACAGATTCAGTGTGTTATGTTCATACCAGATTTAAAGACTGAGACCAATTTGGCATCCCGAACATATTCTGGCAAACCATTCCACAATATAGGGGCCCTATATGTGAGGGTCAGTGCCCATCTGACCCTATCCCATTTGTTTTGTCCCCGTTTGGCCAGCAGATGTCGCTGGCCATCCTGTTCCCTCCTCTGTTTTGTAGCCCTAAGTCCCTAGTGTGTTTGCCTTCTCCCAGGGCTGTTGCATAGTTCAATGGGTTGAGTGAGTGGATCAGAAGCTGACACCCCTTTAGTCATGGGTATGAGGCTCACTGTTTGTTTAATTTAATGGGTTTTATTTTATCCTTAACTTTTGGTATTGTTTATCTTTGTCTTTGCTTTGTGTTCCTGTTTGTAGTCTATCCTGCCCATGGCTTGTTGAATTATGTTCTGCTTATGTTCCTAGTCTCTCCTAGTTTGGCTAGCCCTTAGTGTTTGTTAATATTTCCTAGTTTCTTGTGCTTTAATTGTACCTCATTCCACCTGCTTTTTGTTATCCCTTGGCTGTCCTGATTGGTTGATTTGATTATCGTTCACACCTGTCCCATGTTTGCCTTGTTGTCTGTATATATTTAAGTGCCTGTTCTTGTTCTGTTCTTTGTTGGTTCATTGTGGCTGTTTTCCTGCCTGTTGCTCGGCTGTTTCCTGGTTAGTAATTATACCTGTTATGTATTGTAGTTTTCCTTCCTACCTTTTAGCATTGTTCCTGGTTCTGCTTTCTTCATTCTTAATTCTTAATTTGTTTCATTTGTTTGGTTTTGACCCCTTGTGGTCCCTGCGTTTTTGTGGTTTTCCCGTTTGTGTTCTGTTTTGTTAATAAACCCCTTTTCTTGGAACTGATACAAGGATCATCTCCTCCTTACAGGCTGAGCTGCTGAGGTAAAAGTTCTGCCCCTGAGAGCAGAGTGTGAAGATTATAGCAGACTTATCTGCGGGCTTGCCTTCAAACAGGACCTCTGTTTTCTCGGTATTTAATGACAAGTTTTGACTCATTCAGGTCTTAACTTCATATAAGCAATTCGCTAAAGTGACAGATGAGGTGTCATTAGGCGTAACTGAAATGTATATATGGGTGTCATCAGCACAGGAGTGATAATTAACATTGTTTTCTTATGTTACCTAATAGCAGCATACAGAGAGGGAACAATACATGACCAAGAACAAATCTCTCCAGTACACAATATTTGAGTAGTTACATCAACGGAGTGCAGTTACTGGACACTTGAACATATTGATATTGATTAGTAAAATAGGATTTAAATCACTTCATTGGTATTCCACACAACCTGATATCAAATTCAAGTCTATGTAATAGAGCAGAATGGTCAAACTGTGTCAAAGGCCGCACTAAGGTCCAGAATCATGAGCACAGTCACATTGCCATGCATCAGTTGCCATTATGTCATTTACGACTTTGGTGAAGGCAGTTTCAGTGCTGTGTCCCTGAAAATGGGTAGCATTGTTGCTTGCATCTCGAGGGTTAGGGGGCTGAATCCCAACATTTATTGTGTGCGCGCGTGAATGTGGTTTACTCCTGATTCATCCCTTACCTTTTGATGGACTGGCATACTGTGACCCCTGCCCTGTGATGGATTGGCACCTCACTCAGTTTGTCCCCTGCCTTGTGCCCTGTGATGGATTGGCACCCCATTCAGTGTGCCCCCTGCCCTGTGCCCTGCGATGGACTGGCATGCTATATGACCCCTGCCCAGTGATGGATTGGCACCCCAGCCAGGTTGTCCCCTGTTTTGTGTCTTGTGATGGATTGACATCCCATCCAGGGCTTCCCCCTGCTGCCTGGGATAGCTCCCCCTTTCAGGGGGGACCTGAAAATCCAAAATGGAATATATGACACTAATAGAAAGGGGATGAAAAATCAGGAGCCAAAGAAACCAGGAGATGCAGAGATGTGATAAAGATAAAGGGGCTTTTGAGAGCACAGTGTGACCCTGAAGAGTGCCAGCCTAAACATAGTAAATGATGTGCTCTGATTTACGTGTAGGCAAGGAGGCACAGATAGATGGAGGCCAGAGCCTCATTTTCTGAGTCAGGCTAATAGTTCAACATACAGAAACAAAGAAGGAAGGATCTCCAACGTCAGCAAATGGGTTATGTACAACTAGCACACTTAACAGTGAATAAAAGCACAACGATTTTTTGCTGTAAGTATTCAGTGCTCATTGTCCTTGTGATTTTCTTTTGAATATTGACTTGCTCTCATCGCAGATTCATTTTAGGTAATTGCACATATGAATTTAGCTTGGAAACCTGTTAATATAAACTGGTGGCAATAACAAAATTATGCAGTTACATAACGAAATGTGTGCAAGCATTCACATGTCAGTCTGTTCTAGCTGGACCCTGTCACCTATAAAGCAGTGGGTCTCAACATGTTTGGCAGTGTATCCAAATTAACATATGTTTATATTAATAAACATTAGCAATCGTTGCCATTGCAGAACACATACAAGAGAAACAATATCATTGTTATATTACAACGTCATACATATATGACATATAAATATATATCATATGTTATAACCTGTGTAGGGGGGTCCAAACATGTTGAGAACCACTGCTTTATAGGTGACAGGGTCCCACTAGAACACATTGATATTTAAATGCTACATTTCTTTTAAAAATTATTTAAAAGGTTTCACTCCACTATGTCCAACAGCACTCTTTTTCTCAGTTCATGACATTGCTCTCAAAGAAAGTGAATGTTTATGAACATAAAAAATTAAATCTAAAAACTTTTTGGCAAATAGCTGTCTCATTCTGCCTCAGTCCCATCATATCCCGGTTTGGCTAGCAGAGGGTGCTGGCCATCCCATCCATCCATCCATCCATCCATCCATTATCTCCCATTTGATCCGAGGTCGGGTCGCGGGGGCAGCTGTCTAAGCAGGGAAACCCAGACTTCCCTCTCCCCGGCCACTTCATCC
>JAAGVU020000035.1:5417969-5429392 GCA_011763525.2 Mormyrus iriodes
AGGCAACTTAGCTCCTGGGATCATTGGAACACGCAAACCCCTCCACCACGATAAGGTGTCGGCTCCAGGAGAGGGCTGGCCATCCCATAACCACCTAATTGTTCTTAGTTCAATGTGGCTATCACCCACACCTGCCTTTATTAGTTCCTCGTCAGTGTTGTGTATATATATGTGCTCACTGTGTTCCCCAGTTCAGTCATTGTTGCTGTTATTGCTGTTTAGTGTTCTGAGTGGTTCCCTTCCTTGCAGTGCTCCCTGTGTTCCGGTTCGCCCTGCTTCAGTCTCGTCATTCCTTCCTGATCTCAATTTTAGATCCCTTGTGGTCCTTTATTTTCTGGTGTTTCACTCGAATAAAACACCTATCAGCCCAGCCTAATGCTGCCTCTGGGTCATGCCTATCCTGTCAGATGTGACAATGGCTCTGACATCAGACAAAAGGCTGATAACCATTAAACGTGCACTTAATAACTGAAATAGACCGTCATTTTCAGGTATCAGTGGGTTCATTCCAAGGCCTAACGCAGATGGCAGAAATCAAAGAAAATTACAAACTTACGGATCCCATGTATAATGTGATTTTCGTGTACATACATATGGTAACTGATAAAGAAAGGTGATCTCCAACCCTCCCCCCCCCCATTAATGACATCATCAACTATCACACCAGAGCAGTTTAAAGCAGTTTATTTTCTGGTTGGTTGTATACACGAAACTGGTGTATAGGAAATTCCCAGAAAAGTTTGCTTCCTAATTGTATCGAAGGTAAGAGTTTTATTCTTATCTTATTAATACTGCAATATATAATGACAGACAGACAGTATGTACAGTAGTTGTGTGTAAATCCATTTTGATATGGATGATATGGATAAATATTTTATTTTGATTTTTTAAATAGCAAACGATATCAATAACTATCACGATTTCATTCAAGTCATTTCTTTACTTCAGTGCTGAATTTTTACTTACAGTTTCCTTAGAATTGCCCTTTAACAGGTTCAGAACATGAAAAAAGGCGACAGATTGAATTCAAACAAATCTAATTTTAATATATAAACCATACCTATAAATAAAACACAAACCCGTGTATACAGTGGGCTGCCAATCCTCCTGTCTGACCACAGCAATCTACTGACTGCATCTTTCAGGGTCTGCTGGAAATCTATGAAATGTTAATCCAGGCTTACTACCTCTCCGACGTCTAAGACACATTTAACAAAAATCTACCTGAAAACGAAACCTGATGTTGCTGCTTTTTCTGTATTGTAAGTCATCTTTTTTTTTTCGAAAGGCTGCTTGACAGGTGTTATGCCACTTTACATTAACTGTACCTTCATAATGTATTTATAATGCATTCATAGAACATTCAGGGCACTTTTGTAATGTATTCATATAATATTTAGTTCACCTTCATATTCATGATGCATTCATAGAACATTGATGAACAGCATGTAAATGTACCTTAACATTGTAACATACAGCTATGCAAGGAATGGACCAGCTGGGAGTGCGAGTGTGACCGCTAGAAGCATCTGGCTGAGGCAGTGGCAGTGGCATTACTCGGCCACAAGACAGCACTGCTTGGCTGTGCCGTGCTTTGGAGGCCCAGCTGACCCAGATGTGCAGTGAGTTGATAGGGGAACAGAATCAGGGGGTGGCACGACCACCAGTGGCTGCATGAATGACTGGAGCAGGGGTGGCACGATCTGGAAAGGCTGTGGAAGCAGATGGCGGAGTGGGAGCAGACCCCCACCAAGCTGAGGAAGAGGAAGGGCTGAGGCCTGGGAGGACCTGCACCTCCAGAACCCGCTGGCCACCCAGCGCATACTAACAGCCTGGCTCCACCAGCGGTCCCCAGCTGCACAGCCCCATAAGTTGTTCCCAGAGAGGGAGCACCAGTGGCTGCTGCCAGTCCTCAGCAACTTGTTGGAGAATGTGAGGACTGGCTGTGGTGGTCACTGGGATGGTCGATCTCTGGGAGGGGGGCAGTGTAGCGCCACAGCATGTTGGGACATTGTAAATAGCCCTTTGTTATTGTGTTATTGTTAATACTTGTTGCATTCCTTATTGTCATGGATATGTTAGTCTGTCATGTGTGGATCTAGGAGGTTGCAAGGTGTGGCCATGGCCACCCTAGACTGAAACCTGGCCACCACATTGGCCACCCCCATCATAGCGTTTTTGTGGCATTTTTCTTGCCCAGAACAGTAGTAATGCAGAAGTTTGAGAATTCTCTACTTAGTGTAAGCTTGTTATCTGAACTGCAAATTGATATATTAAACATGCATTTCATAATTCCATCACTGCTTGAATTATTACAGTAATTTATATTATACATTAATTATAGTTATAAACAATGTAGAGTTAGGTGCCTTAAATTTTCACTTATTTTCTAGATGCCTTATATTCATGCCTATTTAGATTTATGTGCCACCCCAAAATGACCTCCCGTTCTGGCTCTGCCATTGTTGCCTGTATCCTGTGTGAACCCTGTCCAATTCTCTTGTGTCTTTAGCCGTGTATAAATTACCCACCGTGTGTGTACATTACAGTCCAGCGTCAAAACTAAACTCTTCTCCAGTATGTGTGGTTCCGGTGCTTGTTTAGTGCCTGTATTAGCCTTGAATCCCAGACTGCAGGGTTATAGCCTCTGTACCACATGCAAAACCCCCTAAGCCATGCGGCAGTCCAAAGGAGTAATGGAACACATAAGGGTCAGAACGGGGAGTGAAAAGGTGGGATGGCCAGCGACACCTGCTGGCCAAACAGGAAAGAGACATGAAGGACAGGACCAGACTGAGCTGGCTGACAAGCACGAAAATCAGGAAAAGCAGCATGGCTGGTATAACTGGGACCTGGAGCGGCTGCACAAGGCCAACCAACACAGGAAGTAGGAGTGGCAGTAGGTTCCCTTTAAGTCATGTACGGGGAAGGGTCGGTGCCCGGAGGGACCTGCAATGCCAATGTCTGCCAGCAGTCCAGCGATTGCTGGCCTTCCGGTCTCCTTAGTCTCACTAGTGCTCGCGAATGGATGGCTCCCCCCATCATTAAGATAACACATGCGTGGCTGCCACCAGACCTCTGAAACTTATTTCAGAGTTGAGGTGGGGACTGGTTGTGGTGGTTGCAGGGATGGCTGACCTTTGGAGGGAGGCAGTGTAGTCCCAGTGAGATGGCTCCGAGTAGCATATCCATTTCCATATCCTGACATGCTTGTGAGCCGTGTAAATAGCCTCTTTATTTGTTATTGTTAATACTTGTTGTGTCCCCAATTGCCATGTGTGCCCTTTCCTGTGTCCTGTGTGAATCCTGCCCGAACCTTGTGTGTGTCTAGCGATTGTGTAAATTACACACCGTGTGTGTGCCTTACTGTCCGACGTCAGACCTTCCTGTATTTCAGGGTTATGTGTATTGGACTGCAGCTGTTAATTGTGTGCTGTCCTTTTAAGGGCTAACTGTCTTGTTTCGTCTCTTGCTGCTGCGATGCCTGAGGCTACTAAGCACCACAATACCTTAACAGCTTTGATATATATTAATAACAAACATTACACGATTATGCTTGTACTGAACAATACTCTCGAATTAAGGGGATTCTGACGTTTTAGCTTAATTCTCAAAAGATGATACAAATATTATGTATCAAGGGATGACGGATATATGAAAATAATGTTTTTTACACCTCAAAAAATGATGAAGAAACAAAGAACAAACCTATTGTTACACATTATACATTTCTTTTTCTGGCTGCAATAAAACACGGTAACTGAAACCGTGGATACTGAGGCACACTGTACACTGATTCCTTACCTTTCCCTTCCCCTCTATCCGCTTGTCAGTGATATGCTGCTAATGGAACAGCTTGAATTTTCTGGGATTCTGTGTAACGTCACGACTGAAGCTCTCACCCTCTTTACAACCAGGAAAGAATACTATAATTTCTAATAAAATCTTTCATAAAGCACCAATTTTAACGCATAATAAATGTATATCAATACAAACAATATTGAGTCATCTTATATCTCATTTTGAAAATATGTCTATAGCACAGTTGTACTTTTTTCTACCCTTTGCAAATAAATTGCATGCCCCCCTCCCCTCAGTCCTCACCCCCAGTTGAGCACCACTGAAAGGATACAGCTAGAAGGAATTTGTAACGGATAAAATTTGTACAGACAGCAGTGACATCTAGTGGCAGATCAGGGAGCTCCTTCTTTGTAAATTCTGCCTTAAAACAGTTTACTGGTTTTCTTCAGAGAAAATACTGTGCTTGAAATAATGAAAGATGTGTTCCAGTTAAATGAGTTCTGATAATAGACTGGAAATATCTCAATTTATTTTATTTAAAATTTTTTTGGCCATTTTATCTCTTGACCCTTCCTGGAAAATGTATGCCTCTCTTGTAAGAGTTGCAGGTTAGAATGCTGCCACCCTGTAAACTAAAACTGTTTTATTTAGGTCTCAGTCCTCACACAATATCAGATGCCTTTTCTATAATGTTACCTTTCTAAATTAAATTTAAAGAAGGAAAATATCTGTACTGAGCTTCCCACTTGACCTCTGTTGTCCTGTCCATTTTCAATAACAGAATCACCGAAAGGCTGTTATACTTAAAGAGCCCCACTGACAAGACCGAATGGAAATTCAGAGCCAGCATCCATCCATTTTTCAGTAACTGCTTGTCCTATTCAGGGTTACAGGAGATCTGGAGCCCATGGGTGCAAGACAGGGAACAACCCAGGATGGGGCACCAATCCATCACAGGGCACACTCACATACCAGTCTGTCACACATGCATGCACACCTTTGGGCAATGTGGCAACTCCAGTTAATGTCAGCATATTTTTGGACTGTATGGTAAACCCCATGACAACATGCCACTGTGGAGGCTCAAACGCTGGTTCCAGAGGTGTGAGGAAGCAATGCTAACCCTTGCGCCACCATGACAACATGCTTTACCTGAAATGCTTTGTGGGTTGCTTAGACAGCTATACAGACAATTTTCCGGCTGAAATGCTAAAACCTTGGAAAACTGACAAACTATATATGATGTATGACGGGATATTCAGTGTGGTTTGGTTTCAATGCTGTTTTGCTGTTAGCACGGTGATCTTTATTTACCTGCTATTGGGAAACTATGGAATGAGGCATGTGGCCAGTCACAATCAATTTGAAGGCTTTATATGTTTTTGAATGGAAAATAGATTTTCATATTTTGTGCATTCATATTTATCCCTGCAATGGGTTCTCCATCCTGGGTTGGACCCTGCCTGGTGCCCATAGCCTTTGGGATAGGCTCTGAACCCCCCATGACCCTGAATAGGATAAGCGGTTACAGAAATAGGGATAGATGGATGGATGGGTGCATTGTCACAAATCAAGTTGGGGATGCCGGACACCTAAAGAGGTAAAGAAGGTACAGCTCTGTGGTCTTCTGCTAGTCATCACAAATGACCCTCTCTATCACCCCCTACAGGATGACAGAGGTCATGCCTGAAGGAAGACAACAGGGCCACGCATGTCGATGTCTCTGTGTGTGAGGAGCAGTAGCAGCCTGGGATCTAATTAAAGGCCCAGCGTGCCATCCGTGTGCGGGAGTACCAGCTGGGCCCAGCCGGCCGTGAATGTCACTGCTGGCTAATGAGGCAGCCGACCCAGGCAGGATTATGTGCCGACAAACCAACGGCAGGATGGCCGCCTGAAGCGCTGCTGTGGCTTTCCGGTCATTGCTGGGTTTTAGTCTTGGTATTTATCATCTGTCCAGTATTTTACAGTTTGGTTTCATTCACCTAACCGTTCTTTAGATTGTTTACCAGCTTACACATTGCAAAGGATGGCAAAGGTTGGGGGGGCATGGTAGATTTACGTAAGTGTACCCTCACACTGTGCCATAAAGAATTGTTTTCCTCAGCACGTGCACCACATGGCTGGTGGCAATGGAAAGTTCAGCATTCATACTTCTGTCTCTGACATTGTTCATTCTGTGCAAGGCCCACAGAAGTAGTGGACTGTGCCCAGCTTGCTCTTCTGCTGCAGAATTAATACTGGCATTGGATCAATCGTGCTGCATTTCATGTGGGCCAAACTTTTGACTATCACTGGCCAGAATGTTGCTGAGCACTATAATTATATTGGTTTGATGATCAGATAAAAAAGCAGCACTTAGTTATAGCTTGAGCTCTTGTTCAATTGTTTACTGGCATTTTCTTGTGTGATACATAAATTTTACAATGCAAATAAAGAGTCCTGTGTGAGACCACAAAAAGCCCAGACTGACAGCAGCCCATTTCATCCCACTGTGTCATGGATCGCGCTGAAGAATCCCCATCACCAACTCAGCCACGCCCCCCGGGGATTCCGACCGATAGGGCTTCCCCGAGGCTTCGTGCCCTGTCGTTCAGTTTTTCTAGTTTTACTGGTTGCTCCGGCCTTGGACACTCCTCTCTCAGCTATTCCTAGTTACCCCTTGTTTCGGTGCACTATATCTGGCAACTCAGTTTTCTGATCTGTGCGAGATCTTCATGGTGTGCCCTGAGTTCGAGTGTTTTCTCCTGTGTCTGATTATCGGTGCTCTGACATCTACTACGCTTCCTAGATTCTGAGTTTCTGCCTGATCCCCTCTGTACTGACGCCGATCGCCCGACCAATGCCTGGAAGACCGACTACGGATTTTGGCCCAGAGACCTGGTTACCTTCGCCGTCTTCAGTTTTGGAAGCCTGCAACCATAAGTCTTGGAACTCCAGTGTGGAATTGGAGATCCACAGACATCGTGTTGCTAAGACTTAATAAACGGGAATACCTGAAGCAGATCCGCGTTAGTGTCCGTCTTCTTGCCATCACAACAGAATATCTCGCCGACGAGATGGACCCAGCGGATCAGGATGGACTCCAGCGAGTCACAGTATGGGGCACCAAGTGTCAAGCACTCATTTTCATGCACAGAATACATTCTGTGTCACAAAATGCATTTTTTAATGATGAAATCAAGTAATGCCTTGCTGCATTTTGTCCACAAAAGCGTAGACAATTCACTTTCTTTCGTGCACAGAAATCAAAAGGAATGTTTCCTTTTGTGCACGGAATGAATATCAGGACTTTGCATTTCGTGATCAGAAGAAAGTCATTTTGTGGTCGAAATACATTTTGTGAATTAAAGAAAGTCATTTTGTGAATAAAAGAAAGTCATTTCGTGGACGAAATGCATTTTGTGAATTAAAGTCATTTTGTGGACGAAATGCATTTTGCGGATGATACAGTCATTTTCTGGACAAAATTGAGTCACAAAATGCATTTCGTGTTTTGCTGAGTCATGAAAGGCACCACGAAATTAATTTTGTGTTTTGCTGACTCACGAAAGGCACCACGAAATGTATTCCGTCTTTTACTGTGTCCCGAAATGCATTGCGTCTTTTTTTGAGTCACAAGAGGTACGTAGTAGGCGCGTGCCCGTGGGGGGAGTAATACCTTCTAATGACCAGAAGGTGGAGTGCCGCTTTGATTTTGCGGACTCGTATAATTACGTTTAACTTGTTTTTAAATGCACTAAAAATAAAAAAACCTCCTGGGCTCATACTTTTACTGTTGTGTGTACTCATTAGTGTCACTATTTTTTTCATGACATCTTTAATATTTTTAAGCTAACCCAGTAAAAGATCTCGGCGCTGATTCCCTCCAGTTGTAGGCTATGTTACCACGCCATTTCCCCTGAATAACACTGTCCCCGATAGTTCAGATCAGACACGCTGGGAAGCCTGCGTGTATAACGTAACAATAAAACGGCAAATATGGATGGATTAATGCAAAGAGGCACAGACGGTCTGCGGATCCTCGCAGAATCGCCGGTGTCGCGAACTGCTGATGGAGCCGCAGTTACTGGACCCGGTCCGCAGTGTTCGGGGGGACAGCCAGGGCAGGACAGTCACTGGTCAGCTGTCTGTTGTAAGGAGGGTTCTTGTTATGCTCCTAATTAGCTAGTTAATACTCAATGTTGATCAAAGCTATCATTTATCGCTAGTTAATACTCTTTTACCCTTTTTCTTCTTTTGTTGTGTCATGTCCAGTAAAAGGGGGTGCCCACCAGTAACGAAGAGGGTACTGGTGGGCGTGGCTTCGGTTTTGCCCTCTTCTCCACAACGAACTCTACTGCCTGCTGTAGTGTCATGGGGGGTCCAACAACAGTCGTTGGCAGCCGTAATTGACTCTGGGGCTGAAGACAGTTTTATTGATGCCGCCCTGGTCCAGCAGTGGGAGATACCCACCACACCAGTTCGGGTGCCCCAGGTGGCTCAATCCCTCACGGGTAGAAGAATGGCAACGGTGACCCATGCTACCATCCTGGTGAGCGTCCTGTGCATTCACAGATCTTGGAACTGGTGCAGGGATCATATGCATTCATAGCTGGTGTGTATGTTGCAGGGCTCCTGTGGATTTGCAGATTTTGTACTGGTGCTGGGATCCTATGCATTCACAGCTGGTGAATATGCTACACGGGTCCTATCGATTCACAGATCTTGGACCTGGTGCAGGAATCCTATGCATTTATAGCTGGTGTAACTGGTGCAAGGCTCTTGTACATTTACAGCTGGTGTAAATGCTGCAGGGCTCCTGTGCATTCACAGTTCATGTAACTGAAGCAGGGTTCCTGTGCATTCACAGTTTGTGTAACTGAAGCAGGGTTCCTGTGCATTCACAGTTTGTGTAACTGAAGCAAGACTCCTGTGGATTTGCAGATCTTGTATTGGTGCAGGGATCCTATGTATTCACAGCTGGGGTACATGCTGCAGGGGTCCTGTGAATTCACAGATCTTGCAACTGGTGCAGGGATCCTACACATTCACAGCTGGTGTACATGCTTCAGGGGTCCTGTGTGTTTAAAGATCTTATAAATGATGCAGGTATCATATGCATTCACAGGTGGTATAAATTCTGAAGGGCTCCTGTGCATTCACAGCTGGTGCAACTGAAGCAGGGCTCCTGTGCATTTGCAGTTTGTGTAACTATAGCAGGGCTACTCTGCATTCACAGCGGCTGAAAATGCTGCAGGGCTCCTGTGGATTCACAGTTTGTGTACTTGAAGCAGGGCTCCTGTGCATTCACAGCTGCTGGTTACTACAGGTTCCTTATTTACATGGAACTCAGCACTTTTCCTACCACGCACAGGAATCCCTTTTCTGTCGACATTATACCCTGACACAACTACTGGATACTGCTGGGATCCAGCTGGCAGGTAATTAACAGGCAATTAACCTTTACTAGCTTGAAAATAAATTACGTATGTTTCACCCTCCCAGAGAGAATGATTTGGTTGTAGTACATCGAGAAATTTTTAAAAGCTAAATACAACGGTGCATCTCTACAAAAGGGGGTGAGTGAGCTGGAGGCTAGTAATAGTCAACTGATTTTAATACATTTTATAGCATTTAGCTAGAGTCTTTTTGATGGTCCATATTATACATTAAGGATAGAATTGTGTATATTTGAAGACATGGTGTCTTTTAAGCCTTTCTATCTATATTTATACATCCATCTGTCCATCCTCCATCAAACTTTCCACAAAATCCTGTAGTGGGTCATGGCACGGCATAATTGTAACACGGGGAACACAGGGTACAAACCAGTCCATCACTGGGAACATATTTCAGCACAATCATGCAGTGAAAGGCACAAATTCCCCAGCATGGTGAAAACGACAGCAAATAGGGAATGAGCAGGTGAACTGCACACACACAGACCTGGAGACAGGACTCAAACCCAAACCTGTGGACCATACCGATTTGTCTTTGATTTAAAGTCAAGAGGTTTCCACAAAGTGCTTGCAAAAGTATGCATGTTTCAGGCAATTATATCAGAGTCTTGGATATTTACACACCAATGCTTGGTCAGCTCACCTGCGTGGAAAGTGTTTATGCTAAAACAATATTCCAGCAATGTACCATCAGCATGAACCCATTGGCATGTGCCTGAGTGAGCACCATGGCTTTGGGCCTTTTGTGCAGCTCTGAATACACATCTATTCAGCAGCTCACGCCACTAATGGTCCATCTGGATCACAGCCTGAAAAATGCCCCACCATACCATTGCTCCCTCCTAGGCTGTTAACGTGTAAAAATAAATTTATTTAAATTTTATTCACTTGTTTGTGTGTCTTTACATTATGCACCGGTTTACTGTTGTATTCATCGCTTTGCTTAAACAAACTGTTATTTAAATTACTATATTGACCACATATATTTTTAAAAAGCCAGAATATATGTGCGGGCTATTAGTTTTGTTTTACACAGTTTAATTTTCATACATCCTCACAGACTTATTTGTTTATTCATCAGGAGAGATATTGCCTCTCAGTCCTTAAGCAACAGGAAGAGTAAGCATCCACACATGGGATTCTGTCTTTCCTTATGTTGCCACGGCAAGTGGCCAGCAGTCCTGGGCCTGCAGATAACCCAGTTATTAATTCCCAGCTGGCTTTGTTACGGTTATTTATTGGGTCAGATGGGTGAAGGGCAGAGGACTGCCTTGTCTAATTAATGCATTAAAATGTATGATTCTGTACAGCCCCTATAGACCACAGCAGATGTGTTTATATTCTTTGTCCATTTAGAATCATTAAATATAACTGATAAAAATAATCATTCTTTTCTGTAAATACCTTTCAGCCTTCCAATAGTTCTGTTTGCGGTTAAAAGTGATTTGTGTATGAGTGTGTATGGTGTGTGCTGAGCTCAAAACCAGCAAGATCAGCAAGATAATGTCTTCAGAACAAGATTATGTTGTAAATACTGTACATGTAAAGATACATTTAAAGGTACTGTACATTTAAAGGTACATGGCAGGGGAACACCATGGATGGGATGCAAGTTAGCCTAACTGCATGTCTTTGGACCCTGAGAGGAAATGAGAGTATCCTAAGGAGCATGGGGAGACCATGCAGGATTCACAGTGCTGTCTGTTAAATATACCCCATTGCATAAAATTTAGAATATAAATATATCTGATAAAGAAAGATCAAGCTTTCATGGTCAATTGGATAGTGTATTTAATCAATGGAATAAGATCTTTACTGTGGCTATTTTTAGATATAGAGTCCCATATAGCTTTAGAATTCATTGGAAATACGTTGGCAAATTAAGAAGCAGCCCTTCCAGAAGTGCTGAATGTCAGTACAGAGAAAATCTTCTAACTGCTTCTCTGGACCATGAACATGGGTTGAATACGCAAACTCCATAAACACACAAAGGTGGTATTCAAGTAAAAAATAATAATAAAAAAAAATTGTGAGAAAATTGTTCAATAAACAGGACTAATTTATAAAGGCAGCGGTAGAGATACTTGCAGATATTGAAATTTCCCGGAAGATAACACTATGTAACAAATTTTTATTTTTATTTTGTTCCTGGGTACAAAGTGTGTTTTCCTAACCCGTTATGCC
>JAAGVU020000035.1:5430741-5443706 GCA_011763525.2 Mormyrus iriodes
TCTATACTTTTACAACATAAGCAATTAAGAAATAACATGTATTGTCCAGGAACAAAACTTGTGTTACATAGTGTAATGGAACATCCGCTTCAATGGATCACTAACACACACAGCCAAAAAGCTTACAGGAGGCCAACTGAGTCAGGACTGTGGCCAGGCTGCTGCGTCAATGGCATGTCCATATATGGTCATAAGCACTACACGATGCTAATCTCCAAATGCAAGTGTGAGTCCAGCTCTGTCTTGGATCTTACCTGAGAACCTTGTTTACAGTGGATTAACCCAAGATGCAAAAGTAGATGCATCCAAAATTGGAGAAGCAGGTGAGAACTATGTTAACATACATACAATATCAAGAATAGTCTGTCCTATTAACGTTAGCAACCAGGTATGAAATTCAGTTGGTATGATATTTTGCTAATTGTATGGTCAGCAACAAGGTTATTATCTAGAATGCGGACCACCAGCTAGAGATTACTAATTGACAGAGAAGGCTAGGCACTACACAAAGCTGGCTTCTGAGTAAGGGTGGCAAAATGAGTGTTGCTTTTAAGACAGACCAACTTTATTCAGACTTTATTCAACTTTATTCAAATTTCCATGAGGCCATGAAACAGTCCTAGGGTGACCTTCTGGAAGATTCTGCAGTATGACGAAGCTTAACATGAGCTTCAGGCTGAAGTGAACTGCACACTTTGTGCAGGCCTTGTGCATTAGATATATAATGAATGATATGTTGTGTTTGTTGCCAAGGATACGAAAAAATATTTTTCAATCCATCTGATACACAAGTTTCCGTGCATAACTGCACGTCTGAAACATATCTAGATAATACACTCCTGGTATTATGAAAAGATTGTAACAAAGTACACTGCAGAAAAATATGTGTTTTTACCATATTTAAAAATAATTTTCCATGTAACCAAAATAGGCGGTTAAAATATAATGCAGTGGTCATCTCTCCTTACGTAAGAGTGAAAAAGGAAAAGCTTACAGGACTGTAAATGCGTGCCATGTCAGATGATAAACATTTACTGTCCATACTGCAATACGAAAGGGCTTCTCTGTGATGATGCTGGATCAGGGTTTTAGACAATGGGGCAATAGATTCTGGGCAGATATAAAAGCTGGCAGAGAAGGGTGTCCAGCTGGTGGGAGGACAGCTGAACATCACTATAATCATGGGCAGGGTATGTAGCTAAAATGTGTGCAACTATGTGGGTGCATTAGTGAGAATCATCAGCTTTTGTAATCTTGAAATCACCAAATGGGCTGAATAGGGTCAGGGCTTGAAGCTGAACCGGGAACCTGTTCTTTTGCTCTTCAAATTGCCTCTCATATTCTGGAGGTACTAAAGAACAAGGTTCCCACTTCAAGCACTGAATGTTCCGTCCAGCAGGAACTTTAGAAAATACTTTTTATACTTTACAAGCTACCTATTTTCTTTGCCGAAAAGACTTATGTTAAATATGTAGTCATTTGATTTCAGATCACCTTCTACGAGGACAGGAACTTTGGCGGTCGCTCCTATGAGTGCAGCAGCGACTGCAGTGACCTCAGTTCCTACTTGAGCCACTGTTACTCCTGCAGAGTGCATAGCGGCTGCTTCATGCTCTATGACCGCCCAAACTACATGGGGAACCAGTACTTTGTGAGGAGGGGCGAGTACCCCGACTGCATGAGCATGGGCATGAGCGACTGGTTCAGATCCTGCCGCATGATCCCCATGGTAAACTCTTTATCATTGTTACTGTTAAAGTTTAGCCTGCAGAAAATAGATAAAGACTATCTAACGTTGTACAAGTTTATCATGATGTTGCTTTCACAATTTGCAGTGAACTGAATCCTGTTTCTATGCTCTTTAAACAGTACCGAGGATCGTACAGGATGAGGATCTATGAGAGGGAAAACTTTGGTGGTCAGATGATGGAGATGATGGATGACTGCGACTCCATCATGGATCGTTACCACTGGTCCAACTGCATGTCCTGCCACGTGATGGACGGCCACTGGCTCATGTATGAGCAGCCCAACTATGGGGGCAGGATGATGTACTTCAGGCCTGGGGAGTACAGGAGCTTCGGTGGCATGAGGTTCATGTCCATGAGGCGCATCACGGATTCCTGTTATTAAAAAAAGTAATGACTTATTGAAAACAGTGACATAGTTAAACAAAGCTCAATAAAGATACAATATTATTTTGCAGTATTGTTGTGTTCTCTTTGTACTTCCCAAGCTAGGTCAAAAATGTTACAGAGGGAATTGAGTTTGTTACGGTAACTTGATGTTGGTGTACATATTCACAATGATACTTATGGCCTACAAAATATTGCAATTTAACTCATTTTATAGCATATTTCATTCTTAAAGATGAATAATTAATGACCAGACTCAAATCACAAATATACAGCCATGCGCGGAATAAAGAAGTTTCGGTCAACGACAGACCACATATATGAAGGTGGTCCCATAAGATTATAAATTATAATTTATAATGGCTGAAAAACTCCCATTACCCAGTGACGTCATAGCGCAATGTGTTACTCACGTGTTTGTGGTGATGCTGGTGTGAACAAACCTACTGCGCTGCCAGTTGTATAAAAGTATCACACATACAATAACGTACAGTACACAGCACTTAACAATAACTATGTTACTATGTTACTGGTTTTTGCATGTGATATACTTTACTTTTTTATCGCTATTGTATAGTTTACTCTTTATACTCATTAAAAAAAGTTTACTGTAGCATAGGTGCGTAGTTTTTCTGCCTTGCCACACTTTTAATAAGGTAATTATTGCAGAGCGCACCAACAGACACAGCATTTTTTTCTTATCTAAGCCAGGTAAAACACATTATTTAATTATTAATACAAAAGCTTATTTTACTGTACGTGTATACTGTATAAATAATATACACAGTGCACCTAGCCAGTTCTAACAGCACACCGGTTGAAAAACACTGTAGGTTTCTATAACGACACTCCGTGGTGTTCGAAGAATGACACAATCGCCTAACGGCACATTTCTCAGAACATATCCTCGTCCTTAAGCGACGCATGACTATATTTAGGTAGCACTGGATAATCCGGTGGTGAAGATTAGATGCAGTCAATGCAGTAAATCATGTAGCAGTGAGAAACAAGAAGGTCATTTAATAAGTTGCATGAGGTGAGAATGGGAAATTTAAAAACAATGGTCATGGAATGGTCTAAGACAGCGGTCTCCAGACATTTTTGCACCACGGACCGGTTTTATGTAAGACAAAGGAAGCAGGGTTTTTATCATGTTTACCCTTAGTCACGTAGAACTTTAACAATTATTCATAACGTTATGTTTTCATTAGGTAGCCTTCATTGTAATGGTGTCAGGCTATTTTCAGGATAATCTGAATGTTCAGTAATTTACATACAAGGTATCTAGCTTTTAATATCTATAAACAAAACTGTGAAAGAGGCACAGATGTAAGTGATGGCGAGATGATCTGTTCATTTTTCAAAAAAAAACACCCAGTAGACTTTGACAGTCAATAAAATGGAAATATAAATGAAAAGATTTTTATTCTTTCTGTGCAGTCCAGTACCAAATGATCCACAGTCCAGTACCGGTCCCCAGCCCGGTGGTTGTGAACCGCTGCTTTAGACTACCTCAAGGGGCTCCTTATAGGGCACTACATGAAATTTCATTGACTCGAAGGGGCATTCATTAAGACACTTTATGACATTTTCTTGGCACATCATCATACTGTCTCACATGAATGGGACACCATAGGCGGCACTCAGTCTTATTTGAGTGAAGGGCAGCCAATAGTGGTGTTTTTGCCACTCTAAAGGGCACTTTAGCAACATTTTTTCAACCATGGGGACATTGGCGTGGGGCAGTGTTTGTCCTCTTGCTCCCCCCCCCCCCCAAGTCCACCAGTGTTAGAGATCTTCATTATTTAGCATATCCATAAGATATGCCAGAGAGGCTCCCTTACTGGGGCGTGTTCCATCCATGAAGCAGGATTTCACAATTTGCTGGGTTAACTTAAGCTAGAAGTCAAGATTGTCCAGTGAAAGTTTAGATATGGAGCATTCCTATGTATGTTAGCACATAGCCCCTATATGTGTTGGCTGTTGTTGGTGTCTGTGCCCCGTTCCATGTGTTGTGTCTTCCCCATATGTAATGCCATGTGTAGTGTGAATGTGTTAATGTTAGTGTAGTGACTAGTGTACCCACCGTGACATGTTGGGGTGGTTAAGGGAGCTGGCATGGTGGGCTGTGAGTGTAGCAAAGAAAGTGACCGGGTTGTTGTAGTGTTTCCCTGCTGTGTCAGTCCTTTTCAGGGCTGTCAATAAAACAAACTCCTTTGTGACAAGATGCTGCCTCGCTTCTTGCCTGCCTCTCCGGGGTGTAGGTCTGCTGGGCATCACAGTATAAATGCCTCTAACTCTACCTATTATGTCGATACAAAAATGAATAGTCTATGATTCAGAGAATGTATGTTTGTTTTTTAAGTGCTTTATTCTGTTACCACGTACATATTGTTCCTTCCTATTCTGCCTTTTTATTCTTATCTGCTTTTTTATATTTTGTGTGGTATTATTGGATATTTTTAAAATGTATCCCACTTTATAATTGTATTAGCTGTTGTATTAGCCATGTTTGAATGTTTTTATTTAAACCAATCTCAGTTATGAAAGGGCACCAGTTTTTATTAGTTCATTTTCCTTAATTATTAATACAATGAATTCCAATTTAAGAAACAAACATTATCCCAAATATGATGCACCATTTATTCCAAATTAAGCAAGTAAGATTACTGAATGAACATATGCACCAATTTTGTTTGTTGCTGGTAATGTACTGATAGAAATTCTGTCAAGTTCTTTGTTCAGTATTCTCTCTAGATTTTTTGTATAAAGGAAACAATGACTGGCATGTACCTATCTGCAACTGTGCACAGTGTCATTTAATGCCCACACAGTGACACTAATGGGCTTCTGTGTCCTGTTGCTGGATCAGGGATTTAGACAATGGGGCCATAGATTCAGGACAGATATAAAAGCAGGCAGAGAACGAGTGTCCAGCAGATTTAACAGAGGATAAACATCATCGAGACCATGAGCAGGGTAAGTGACCGAAATATGTGCAACTGTCCAAGCTGAACTACAAGTTTATGCCTGCTGTAATCTTCAGGTTTCAGAATGTGGGAACATAGGAATATTTATCAGCTATAAATCAGGAATAAACATCAGAAAGAAGTTTGCTGACATAGATTAACTCTTGCTTCCTAGTTTATGAAAAGTTGCAAAAATCTGATTTCAGATCACCTTCTACGAGGACAGGAACCCGTTTCCGTATTTTATCTTAAGCTTCATTTTTAATTAATTGAATTTTAGATATTAAAAGAATTCATGTATCCCTTTCAGATCACCTTCTACGAGGACAGGAACTTTGGGGGTCGCTCCTATGAGTGCAGCAGCGACTGCGGTGACCTCAGTTCCTACTTGAGCCACTGTTACTCCTGCAGAGTGCATAGCGGCTGCTTCATGCTCTATGACCGCCCAAACTACATGGGGAACCAGTACTTTGTGAGGAGGGGCGAGTACCCTGATTACATGAGCATGGGCATGAGCGACTGGTTCAGATCCTGCCGCATGATCCCCATGGTAAACTCTTTCTCATTGTTACTGTTAAATATTAGCCTGTGAATAAGAGATATAGACAGTATAACGTTCTATTAATTAATATTCTGAATAAGTTTATCATGTTATTGCTCTCACAATTTGCAGTGAACTGAATCCTGTTTCTATGTTCTTCAAACAGTACAGAGGATCATACAGGATGAGGATCTATGACAGGGAGAACTTTGGTGGTCAGATGATGGAGATGATAGATGACTGCGATTCCATCATGGATCGTTACCACTGGTCCAACTGCATGTCCTGCCACGTGATGGACGGCCACTGGCTCATGTATGATCAGCCCCAGTACAGGGGCAGGATGATGTACTTCAGGCCTGGGGAGTACAGGAGCTTCGGTGGCATGAGGTTCATGTCCATGAGGCGAATCATGGATTCCTGGTATTAAGAAATATACGTAAATATGACATTGATTAAGCTGTATTCATAATAGTTCTGCAAGAAATTGAATAAATTAAATATTTTAATTTGAAACAGAGCATAATTTTTGGTTTTGTTTATTGATTATGATGCGGGGGTCATATCCTACAATGAACATGCCAAAGATTAATGTTGACTTTTCTAAGAAAAACTTTACTGATCGCAGGGTGAAAAACTTGTGCGTATAGTAGCAATGTATGTAAGGTACAGACAAACAAACACATGGTGTAAAATAAGACACATCATGCAAACAAGAAAACATAGTGTGATGATTTTTAGGACTGTTCATATTGAACAGATGATTCTGAAAGGAATATTTCGTCCCATTCTTTTACAAAATGCATTTATACTTGTGAAAGACAGCTTTTATCACCAGCATGGGGCAATATGAATATCTGGTGATGCCATATGGACTGGCCAACAGCCCCGCTGTCTTCAAGTCCTTTGTGAATGAGGTGTTTGCTGACCTGCTCAATAGATTTTGCATGATGTATATTGATGACATTTTAATGTATTATTCTTCCCCAGAACAGCATGTCAGTTATTTACGACAGGTTCTCCAGTGCCTGAGGGAACACTACCTCTTTGTAAAGGGGAAAAATGTGAGTTCCACCTGACCAGTATTAAGCTCTTTAGTTATATCGTCCATCTAGGGGGTGTGGAGATAGACAGAGACAAGGTCCCAGCAGTCAAGGAGTGGCCTCGCTCAAAGACTCCGAAGGAGCTCTAGAGGTTTCTAGTGTTTATAAGCTTGTACTTGCACTTTATTAGGGGATTTCAGCTGTAAGGCTACCCCCCTTAACCTTGCTCCTCCGTTCAAAGAATACGTTTTTCCACTGGACCCCTGAAGCCAAAGTGGGCTTCCACCACCTCCAGACCCCCTTTTGTATAGCCCCTATTCTCAAACAATCAGACCCAACTCGAGCCTTTATGGTGGAAGTGGACACATCTGAGGCAGGAGTAGGAGCTGTTCTTTCCTAGTGACATGGTCAGCCTGGTTGATTACACCCCTGCACCTTCATTTCAAAGAAGCTCACACCCTCAGAATGGAATGATGGCATCAGCAACCAGGAACTGCTCACCATGGAGCTGACCCTGGAAGAATGACAGCATTAGCTGTACCATTAATGCTGTGCCATTCCTAGTACTTACTGACCATTGCAACTTGGAATAGTTCAAGTCTGCCAAATGCCTCGATGCCCATCAGGCTCACTGGGCCCTGTTTTTCACCTGCTTTAACTTCACCGTCTCTGAGTCCAAAAACATCAATGTCAATGCATTGTCCCAAAAGTACGATCCTCCTGAGGTACGTTCAGACACTTCACCCGTCCTGTCGCCCTTAAGCTTCATAAATACTGATCCTTGGATCTTGAAGACTCCATCCATCATCCATAAGGCCCAACTCTGAGAACCACCTACAGCCTGCCCCCTAAGCAAAACATATGTGCCTGCCACCTTATGAACAACCACACTGCACCAGATTCATGCTTCTCTCGGGACCAGACACCTCAGCATCTCCACCATAGCCTGCCTGCTGTCATTCTGTAACTAGTGGCCTAACTAGTGAGAGGACATAGAAGATTTTTTTGCCTCTTGTCCAGCTTATGCTCAACATGAGACTTCTTGACTAGCCCCAGCCTGACTTCTCAGATCACTACCTGTTCCCTTGAGTCTATGGTCCCTTATCACACTAGTTCTCATGACTGATCTCCCACACTCCCGGGGCAATACAGGAATCCTTATGGTTATGGACCACTTCTTGAAGATGTGCTGATTGATAGCCCTGTCCATATTGCCCTCTGCCTCTGATTGAGCTAACCTCCTCTTCCAGTGGATTTTTCGGTATTACGGCATGCCAGAAGACATTGTGTCAGATAGGGGTCCATAGTTCACAACTCAAGTTTTCAGAGCCTTTTGTGCTTGCCATAATGTGCCTTCAAGTGTCTCTTTCATCTATCACAGCTTATTAGCCCGGTTCTATGCTCCCTTCACGGGCTTCAGATTAAATCTCGGATTGATTGTAAAATACTGCTATTAACTTATAAAGCACTGAATGGCCTTGCACCAGAATATCTTAGATATCTACTGGTTGCTTACAACCCTCCTTGCCTGCGTCGATCTCAAGGAGCAGGATATCTATTAGTACCAAGAGTAGAAAAAACTACGGCAGGCTGTAGAGTGTTGTCTTTCAGAGCTCCCAGCAGATGTGCAAGATTCATGCTCACTGTCAATACTCAAGTCTAGACTAAGAACACACTTATTTAATCTCGCTTAAAGTGACTCTAGTTCTAGCTCTAGCTAACTCCTCACTCCCAGTTAGGCCTACAGTGTGAGGTTGTTACGAGCTCCAGTCTAGGGTTGGAGCCCAACAGAAAGGTAAGGGAAAAGGAAATGGGGAGGAAAGGATAGACTAAGGAAACACCAGTGGACGAAGGGTAATTTTTTAATAGTTTTATATATTTTTCTATAAACACACACACACACAGAAACACAGAACGAACAACCCGGTGCAAAAGATGTCGGGAGTGACCACGGTCAAAACAACAAACAAAACCCCAACTACCGAATGCAACCAGAAGTGATTTAACCTAAACGCAATAAAACAAAAGGGGTAAACAAAAGACAAACACTTCCCCTGACTCCCTATCCGAATAAACAAAAGCCAAAACGGACGTACCAGACAGAAATGGCAGTCACCCTACGCACCACAATTCATACACACAGAACATACACACGAGCCAAAGCAGCGGTATCCAAAGGGGCGAGCAAAGACGTAAACCAAACACTGGGCAAAGAGATCGAGAAACCCGAGTAGTCAAACCAAAGAAAGCAAAAGTACAGAGAACGGGCGAGGCGAGAATCGAGAAACCAAAACAATCCAAAGTCATACACAGTCATACTAGAGAGAAAGATCAAGGAAAAGCGCAACAAAGTCAATAATGAGCAGAGCTGATAAAACTGTCGGGTTGTCATCTTTTATATGCTGGGGACCAGATATCTTAAACGAAGCGAAGTTTAAATAGAGCCATGGACTGGAACTTGGACGGAGCAAAGGGCGTGGACAAATGGCTGGAAAAGTGGAGGCTGGGTGGACGATTCAGTAGTCGAGGCAAAGTCTGGCGAAGCAGAGGCTGAGTGGATGAGTCTGTCATCGAGGTGGAGTCTGAACTGAAGAGGGAGTCGAATGTGGACACAGCCACTGAAAATCTTACGGCATGTAACAGAGGTGTAGAGCTGGGTGGGGATCGGTGCCATTGGCTTTGGTTGAACTGATCTGTCAGTGCTGTCACTCTAGCTTCACACTCCCTTGTGGAATTGGAGTGCTGATGTTTAGGGACTCCCCATCCTGCATTCCCACTTGCCTCTCCCTCCAACTTATGCTGCCATAGGCATATCTGCCGGAGCTTACATATTGCACTCATCTAACTGTTTGCACTGGCTGTAGTCTCCCCTACATTGGCTAATGTACTTTTTATGCCTCCCACCCCTCCTGGGGTGTGCTACCTAGAGATACCAAAAAAAAAATCAAGATACTCTGCCTGTAGTGTTTCCTGTGATGCCTGTACAATCTGAGATGTCCTTCCAGTCTGCACCCCCCCCTGCCTGTGATATCTCTCCTGTATGCCCTGCTGCTGTACCACTGTTCATCCTGCCGTTAGAAGCAGCACCAGCATCTGCCTGCCCTCCTCAATGAGAGTCTTCAAATTTGGACTGTAAATTGGAACTTTGCCATCTTGTTCATTTGATTTCCTCTGCTGGCCGCTGGAGGATGGGCTCCCCCTTTAAGTCTGGTCCCTCCTACGGTTTCTTCTTTTTCCATGCCACTGTTACCTCTGGCTTGCTCACTTTTGGGCAGGGATAAAGTAAAGCACTTTGAGACAAGGTAAATTGAATTGAATCACCCTCAAACTAATGACCTCACGGAGTGGATGAACCAAAAGACCTCCAAGATCCTCCGGCTACTGTGTGACACCAACCCTACTGACTGGGCATGCTTTCTTCCATGGGCGGAATACACCTGGAACTCTCTCACCTAAATATCCCACCAGCTAACCACCTTTCAATGTATCAATCTCCCCTGTTTCCCAGCAATTCCCACCTAAGTTGACATCCCATCAGTTGAAGACTGGTACTGGAGGAGTAAGAAGGCTTGGTAAGGTGCTCACTGCTGACTGCATGTTTATTCTACGGCACAGAAACACCAGACTGACCATCACTACTGACAGGCTCCTGTCCTGGGTCCGGGCCAGAGGGTGTGGTTGTCCACCAAAATTCCCCGGTTGCCCTCCTATCGGAAGCTATCACCTAGGTACATTGGCCCTTTCCGTGTCCTCTGCCAGGTCAGCCCAATGAAGTACAAACTTCAACTGCCCTGCATTTACTGAATCTCTCCCATGTTCCACATGTTCTTGCTGAAGCCCATGAGGTGCAGCATCACCTACCCCTGGACAAATACTGTGGCTCCTCCACCTCCCATCCCACTGGATGACAGGGAGGCCTATGCTGTTCAGACCCTCATAGACTCCAGGTATTGGCAGGGTCTGCTTCAGCATTTGGTGGACTGAGATGGCTACAGTCAAGAAGAGTGCTCCTGATTTCCAGCCTCTGATGTTCTCGATCCAGCCCTGGATGAAGCCTTCTACTGCTAACACTCGTCCAAGCCATCTCCCTGTCCTTGGGGCCGTCCTCGCTGCTCTGTTTGGCCTCCAGGAGGTGGTTGTCGGGTGTGGGATCTGTTACGAGCCTTGTGCCACCATGGGTTAACAAGCCTTAACTATCATTAACTACATTTGTTCTCATTACTTAATATTCTCACCAGTCCTGATCTTCAGTACGAGCTAATGTCTCAATGAAACATACCAAGCATTTTTTCCTTGTCTTCAGTGCTTTCCTGCCTTCCTGTCCCATTCCAGTTCCTAAACTCCTCTACCCTAGTCAACCTCGGATTCTCCCTTTGTACTTATCTCCTTCGTCTTGTGTCTTCTTAAGACTGATCCCCCTGGCTTTCAACCTCTTTCCTTCTGCCTGCAAGACGTAGATTTCCGCTGATTGCCGCTGTTTGTTGGCTGATTTCCTAAATAAAACCCTGTTCACCGCATTTGGGTCAAGTGTTCTTTTGTTACAATACTAGTATTAGCGCAACTGTGTTTTATTTTTGGTAAACCATAAATAAGATTCAATTGCTTGTCTACAGCTCCATTTAGAGTAGTTTGCAGTACACATTGAACACTTTGCAAATCATAAAGACAAACAATAATTAAAAGACATTTTGATGAAAGCAGTGCAGTACTCTATTGCCTATAGGTAATGTAAATAGTAGTTATAACAGGACCAGTTCAGCCAAACTCTTGTCAACAGACAAATTTCAGTACAACATAATCCTGCCCAATATCCTTGATGGCAAAAAATTGCAATACAGAAGTGTGCCAATGAAATTCAGAATGAAACCCCTTTCATTTGCTGTCCTTACAGCAAAGGTCATGACAAAAGCCAAACTAAATTTCTTCACTCAGTTGACTGTGAAATGCAAATATGGCAGATTTGTCAAACCAATGTGTCTTTTGACAGTATTCAAGTCAGCTAAGTGCTCAGAGACATAGCAGCACATGTAGGTGAAATCCTCATTAACTACCTCAGATTAGTGCTAGAAAGCTCAATGACATCTGCTTGCTCTGAATAACCCAGATAGGCAAAGTCTTTGCAAGTTCTTGGTCAGATAGGCTAAGGTTAACTGCTGACCTTAAATGCTTTAGGAATTTGAGCTCTGAGATGCAGGATAAGATACTGGTCCTGGGGAGTATTCCACGAAGCAGGATTAAGGGAAAGTCTCGCTTATTTCGAAAAGTCTGTCTTATTTAAGTGAGAGTTCCGTTCCATCAATGTGTCTTAAATGAATCCCCGCTGAGTTACCATGGTAATTTACACCTGCGAACAAGTCTGCTCCGGACCAGGTTAACTGTCTCGCTTAGTTAAGCGTTGTCTCAAGGAATCTCCGACGTGTGGAAACATATTCCCAAAAGATCGTTCCGTCAGTTGAATTTCCGCGCTCTCACTAATCATGTCATGTAACAAAAATTATTAAGCCTATAAAAATCATGTTTCAGCATTTGAATTATCCCCAAAATAATTTAAATAAAATCGTAGGCGTATTAAAAAGGTCAAACATGAAATGCAATGACTGAAAACAGAAAATCATAAATTAATACGAACAATTACATAAAAAAGCCTTATTACATTTACCAAAATAAAATAATAATAATAATAATAATAATAATAATAATAATAAGACGAAAAAATAAGAGAGAAAGATGTCAGCTTAATTGCCTAATGAAGGTCAGGCCTATTTAAGCAGTACTGAGTGAGACCAACACCTGCATGGAGATTCAGAACGACAGAGAAATAGAGAAGCCCCAGAAAACAATTATGGCCTGTCCCTTTATTGAAGACCCTGTGGAGGAGGGTACACGGATATTACAAAGAGCATTCAGACCACCAGCCCCAAGGGTCTTTAGGGACAGAGTAAACCCTCTTGCCTTCCTGGATGATTATCTGTGGGAGAGATACCGGTTCAGCAGACCCAGCATAGTCTACCTATGTATGCTGTTGGAACCACACCTCAGCAAACCCACATGGCAAAGTCAACGCCTGAGCACAGTGTAATCTTTCTGTATTGCACTGCATTTCTTCGCCAGTGGGACATTCCTCTACAGTGTTGATGGTGCTGAGCATTTGGCCAAAGCAACCGTATGCCATGAAATAAGGAGGGTATACCTGGCTCTGGGGCAATTTTTGAACATTTATATCACCTTTCCTGGCCATCTACCAACACAGAGGATCAAGGAGAACTTTTATGCAATA
>JAAGVU020000035.1:5446504-5481783 GCA_011763525.2 Mormyrus iriodes
GGGTTCCTTTGCACTCGCTGCCTCCTGCTCCTTTCCGCCCCGTGTCATGCCTCGCCGTTCAGCCCGCCGGCGTGACACCTCATTGCGCAAAGGAATACTTTGGAGTATTTTAGCGCGCAACCTTGCATGTTTGTGCGTTATACCTGAGCCTGAGATTAATGGGTGCACTGTAAAAAAAATACTGTAAAAATACAGCCAAATTCCAACAGTAAGACGCTGTTTTTGTTAAAAACGGTAATATACAGTGAATAACAACAGTTTAAAGAAGGGATGTTGGTGACGTATAGCACCAGTAAAACATTCTACAATATTGAACAGTATTTTCTCAAAGCCATCTTCAGTCCCGCCCCTGGTCAGACATCCCAGTTACCTCTTCAGCATTACTGTCTCATCGTCCACCACTGAGAAGGTACACTGCATCAGTAAAATATATTGTTTTGATTTGTTGTTTGTGGACATGCAGCTGGTATGATTGACGCACATGTTCGGCATTTGTGAATTCATAGACATGTCACCAATATAGCTTTTAAGTGTAGTTTTGCTGATTGTAAAAGAACCTTCAAAAATATGCAGCATTTAAGACTCACAGAGGACCCTCACACTCCCTGCAAGTCCTCGCCTGATACTTCTTGGTATGTATACAGTAGCATGTGTTTGTGTAGAATATTCATCACTGTGTGAGATTTTGCATATTACTATACTTGTTTTATTAAGTAATGTAATATTTAAGCAAAATTTAGTGATTATAGAAAACATTTAATCCTTTTAGTTGCAAAATACCTCATGTACCAGGACATGTTACTCAGTCACTCTCTGTTACACTCACTCACACTCACTCACTCGCTCACTGTTATCAGACTAAATGCAAAAGAAGTGCTGATGCATTGCATTAATGACCTGCTGTGTCCTTGTTACTTAAAACAATGTTTTTGTACAAATGTCAGGTGGAGCTGAGCTGGACATTCAAGGCTGGATGATTAGGCTTGAGGATCATGTCATTTGTGAGGGAATTCTCCCTAGATTCTTGACTGGGCTTGCAACTTTGTTTGCAACATACTACATGTTCAGCTTACAGTACCAGGAGGAGACCTCTTGTACTTTAGAGTTCATTCAGATTTAAGACACCTTGTTTGTCAAACCTCTCTTTTTGTTCATTTGCATGTCTCATTTCCTGAACAGGTACCAACAAATTGTTTTTGTGTTCTGCTGTGTTTTCAGGCGCTTCATTGGGATAAACCCCAAGAGGGGATCAAAGACTAGTGGGGCAAGGTGGTCTCCAAGAAGAAGGGTAGAATCGTCAGCAAGAAATCGCTCACAGACAGTCTTTGTGTCTCCACATCCTTAAGAGTCTCATGGACTTTCAGTGGGACTTCATTTAGGCAAGAAATTTTTTACACATACTACTTCACTCACTGGTAGTATGTGTACAGACACTGGATTTTGTATATAAAAAACTTATTCTTTAACTGACTTTTGTATTTCGTTTTTTGAAGGAACATTTCAGTTGACTTTTACTAACATCTCCCAGAAAAAAAATGTACTTATGTACCTAAACATTTGTTCACCTTCAAGTTCATTTTTGAGAATGAACATGTACAGTAGGAAGATTAGTTGCCAGATAGTTCAGACAGCTCTGAATGCTCTGAGGCTGTGATTATATTGTCATTTTATTTAATAAATAATGTACTTGAATAATACCATATGAACATTATTGAATCCTGTCCCAGTGTTGATTCACTTAGACTGTTTTTAAAAACTCCATTTATATGTCAGTTATGTAATTTAGTAGATTTTATACTTGTAGTGGGCAGCAGTCATGAGGACAAATGTTTTTTTTTTTCAATGGTAGGAAACTAATTCAGAATACTGTATAGAAACTAAAAGTTACAGAAAAAATACTGAAATTTACAGTACTTAATGTTTTACCAACAACAGTAATAAACTGTAATTTAAAATATAGTATGGATACTGAAAATTACGGTAAACAGCTGGAAACTACCAGTATTTTACTGTTTTTAAAACAATGGTATGAAACTGTAATTATAAATACAGTATAGATACTGTGACCATTATGGTAAACAGCTGGAAACCCTGCTGCCAGTATTTTACTGTAATTTTACAGGAGAATTTTTTACAGTGTGTGAAAATCAACGCATTTTGCGTTTCTCTGGTTCTAAGGGTTTACATACAAATGAATATTAAGCCGTTGTGATAAATATTGGAGCGTCTTGATGAGTGGTCTTGACTGGTCTTGAAATAAAACCTTGAGTCCTTTATGTCCAAGACATGACCGAGTCAAAATAAGGTTTGTTCCAAGACGAGAGTTAGACCGCAAAAATAGATGAGACCAAGACCGGTCTGGAGTACTACAACACTAACCTAGGTCTGAGGACTCTTCAGCCAATCAGTCCTCTAATTAGTAATCTAATTAGGGATTTGCAGCGAAAACTCGCATACACAACGGTCCTTTCTGAATAAGCTTGGAGAAGCTTCTAGTTAAATGACATGACGTAACTTTAAAGACTAGCATACGGCAGATATGAGCAGTTCTCCCTTCGGCTTCTGCTCTTCCAGCAGGTAGGCAGCAATTTAGTACTCTATTCAATGTCATCAACCTGCTGCAGAAGGTCACCATTTTGCCTGTGCTTCTGGTACCACTGGGGTGAGATTGCTGATGTATTTTTCCTCAAATATTTCACATCCTGGGAGCACAATGAGAACATTCAAAAGGAAAGTCTGTGTCAGTAAAGAATGAGTACCGGTACCAACCACTGAATGTGCATAGACAATCACACAGGTGGTCTTTACATGACCTTCACATTTCTGAAAATGCCGGCAGGAGCCGGGCACAGACCCCATGTACAGCACCCTCTCCAACAAAGGACAGACCACATGTCCATTACACTCTAAAGCAGAACACAGATCCAATCTCCTTCACACCAAATAGTTGTTTTAGAGGCTGTTCTGTCTGCATCTGTATGGTCTTGAGGGTCAAAATGTGTGCAGTAGGGGAGAAAGATGAAAAACCAGGAATCATAGCATGGGTGGGCCAGTCCCATAATAATTCAGTTGGTGACAAAATCACACTACAGACTCAACTACATATTTTTCATTTTTGATCAGTTTTTAAATTACTTGTGGCACCCCTAAGACAAAGTGAAGAAGACAGAAAAATCTATTTGCCTCTCAACAGCGTATTTCCTCTAGTTGATCTAACCACACACACATACTTACCAGACACAATTGTTTTATTGTACTGTATCGCTCGCCGTGAATGCTGAATGAATGGGCCTGTGTGAGCCTCCTATCTTAGCCCATCACAGCTAGTTCTGAGTCTAGATTGTCGTGCATGACCTTCACGTTGCATCTCTATACTAGTTCTGCATCTGTGGAGGCCAGCCAATCTATGAGACTTGCAGTTTCTTCCTGGAGATTTAGTGAAAATGCCATATTATGTTCCAGCTCCTTCCTCCCAGCTGTCACCATTAAACAGGAGAGCAGAAGGTTACGACCTGGTGGCAGCTGACCAGTCGCTTACTAAACCGAGGCACCCAGCCAGCCATAGTGTCAATGTGACAATGACGTTTCAGCAGGATGCAGCGTGGGACAGAGTCATGTGCCTCAGTCACCGCGCTGCGACCATCAACTGCATCTGTTCAAACCCAGTTGTTGTCATCCATGATAAACCACATTTTAATATTGTGTTTACAATTATCTTAGCAATAGCAACGTGTAAATTCATAGAAAGAATTGTCCTTTACTTTGTTTCGAAGGAATATTTGAAATATGTTCCCCCCGTGTTAACTTTTGTATTTGGTTATTTATTTTTCATTACTCTTGTAAATCATTCTAACACACTTGTTTGGAAAATGCGCTGTACTAATATTTACATAATTATTATGTAAAGTATATAATACACAGGTTTAAGGAATCAACAGAGCTATCACATTTCCTAGCATATTATAACAGAAATATGAACCTGAATGACATATCAGCAGAAGCTGGGGATAATGTGGATAAACAAACCATGAATGTCATAGGTGACAGACCAATATGAGACACCGAAGGTAAAAGATCTGGGGCTTATGAAGGAGTGAGGGGCTAAGGATTTGGTAGAAAGGGTGAGGTTAGGTACGTTACGTTAAAAAAAAGATGTATGATCATCTGCTCTGAATAAGGGAGTGAACAAAAGGGTTGTACTGCAATCAGAAATAAATCCCTGTCAAGCCTGATGCAGGACAAGGAGAATGCATGGTGCTGATTGGCTGACCTGGGTAGTCTGCCGGCCCCTTTTCAGTACATCTCCACCTCTGCCTTTACCTCACTCTGCATCTGCTAACACTTCTACTGGGAAATGGCACAAAACATAAGCAAAAGCATTTCAAACCTTCAACTATATAGTGTTTGATACTAAATTTACTCACACTCCTATTCCCATACACCAGTATGTCCAAACCTTATTCCAGGCAGCCCAAAATGTGTTTTTGTCAAATTAATTAGGCTTGATTGCACATGACACAGTGCTAATCACATGACAGAATTTGTTACCTGAGGATTTGCCAAGCCTATTTCACCTGTTCCCTTTGAATTTGAATTTCAATCTGAATTTGGGGAACTTCAAAACAGTATTTACTCATTTATTTAATTATCCTTTTAGCTCACTATTTTATGGGTACAAATAAGTATTGATTATTAAATTTATAAAGATGCCCTTTTAAAAACAGTGACTGTGGTTTTTAAATAGCAAGACCAAAGATAATCAGAAACCTGTAATTTTTTCATTGCTTATTCCACTTCATTTCTAAAGACAACTGAAAGATTAAAGGGAATGCTATCATACTCATATTAATGTAAATTCTTGTTCAAATCAATCTCACTTTATTAAGAGTTTGACACAATAATACACAACCCTGTCAGGGTCCATACCGTCTGACCCTGACCTTGTGTCTCTTCCTCGTATGACCAGCAGCCATCACTGACCATCCCTTATGTCGTCGTATTGACTTTGGCCCTAGTGTGTCATTCCTGCTCCCTGCATTGCTGCATAGCTCAATGTGTGGTACAGAGGCTGAAACCTGCTGGTCATGGGTTCAAGAATGGTCAGAAACCAACCCCACCAGTTTCATTTAAGTATTGCTTTTTCTGTTCTTCCTAGCGTTTATTAGTTCTGGGTTCTCCTTGTGAAGCTCGTGCCTTGTTTTATGTTCCACATATTCCTATATTTTCTGAGTGTTGAATTCCCAGTGTGTGATTAGTGTCTCTTACTTTCAGTGTTCGTTGGAGTTTTCCTAGTCTTTTGTTCATTAGTATAAGCTATTACACTTGCTGCCCGTTTTCCCTGCACCGTTGTTATTGGTTGATTTTCTGATGTTCCACACCTTGCCCCTCTCGTTAGGCTAGCTACCTTTTATATTATGTGCCTGGGCTCATGTTATGTTCCCTTGCCTGTTCTCGCTTTAATATGACGATTTCCATTTGGAAAGTGAAATTTGAAGGTGACTCCCAGGCATGACGCTAGGTGGCGACAGCGCTCCATTCGCTAGTGAGCACACGTTCTAAAAAAAAAATGAGCGCCAGGTCACTGACAGGTATTCTCTAGCCGAAACCAGACTTGGCCAAAAGCAATCATTAAAATGAAAAGAGGGCGTCTAGTTTTATGTTCAGGTTCCTTGAATAATCGAAAATACAATAGCAACACTCATAGTGGCACGCAAAAATAAGCCTCTCCAAAAAAGACGTCTTCTTTTGTAGCTTTCATGGAACATAAAATGATCATTAAAATGCCTCCTTGCAGACATGTGAGGCTCAGATTTAGACAGACAAAAACTGCCCAGGCCTGCACTATACCAATAAGATTCATATTTAATAACATCTTCAGCCAATATTATCAGACTAAATTGAGTTTATTATATTGCTGTGCATGAATTTCATAAACCGAATTTTAATTAATCTAGTTAATTAATCTAATTAAACTAGTAATATCATTACTATTTTAAAAATGGATTCATTGTTGATCGCTATAACTAGATAATTATTTAAAATATGAACATGTGAAGCACCTCTGTCTGGCATGAATTGTGTTCCTCTTCGGTCGTAGTAATAACAGTTGTAGGTAAAAAAAATAATAACGTAATTTATCATGCAATGCGTGCCAGTCGAAACCTATGGCACCCTGGCCGAGCGTCACCGCCGGCGCCCCGTCGTCTCTGACAATGTCCTACACCGTAGGGGGTTGCCTATGTTGCCTAATGGGTTGACCGGCGCTGCATACAATTACTAAACCAATATCAAATGGCGATTCTAGGATTTCACACTTAGGGGGGTCAACCCCCAGTAGGGTTGCCGCTTAACCTGAAGAAATATGAGCCCCCCCCCAGGTCCCTGACGATAAAATTAGCGTAGCGTGCGGGGGGGCGGGGGGCGGTTTCCCGGCAATAAAATTTGGACAAAATGTGTAGGAAGATGCAGGATCGCTAAAGGGATCTGAATAGCTTTTTAGGGTAGCTGAGACAAAGGGTCTAGAATAACCTAGACAAATACCCTCAGATTCAGGGGCGCAGTAGGGCCATGAATACCCTGGCAGATTCGGAGAGCCCAGAAATTTACAGGGGCATACATAACATTATATAGATATACTTTTTGGTGTAAGGGCCCAAGGTGACATTTTGTCAGTTTGCCCAGAATTTCTAACTATGTCCCTGCTAGTGTTTATGTGTGTTCAGTGTTTTAGTGCTAAAATAAGAATTTCTAGGTGCGTAACCAAGCTGGCAGCAACTTAGTCGGCTGACAGTTGTTATCCAAGTCTAGCTTTACAAGATTGAAGAATAGTCGAGGACAACCGAACACTGCTGTACGTCGCTCTGGATAAGAGCGTCTGCTAAATGCTGTAAATGTAAATGTTTAAATTAATTTTAATTAGCAGATACTTTTGTCCAAAGCAATGTAAAGGTAAGTCAAATAGCACAGATATATGGTGGACTGGGAGGCACAGAAAAGGAATCGATGTTATACTGATAACCAATTTTAATCAAGCAAGTTGCTCTAAAAGAGATTTAAAATGAAATCGGTTAGCAGCGAAAAAGTCGTCCATCAGTGACGTTGAACCATTTCTCATTAGGCATGGCACTGCATTTAGGGATCACAGCCTCAGGCCATCAGAAGGATCACCAATTGCCATCCAGGCATTACGTCAATGATTACCCAGCACACTGCACTCTGCACTTTACATGCACCTGCACATAGTTTTTTTACTGGACTGATAAGTGGAAGCTACATTATGCTGTACATTTCTTTTTCCATACAATATTTATACATATGT
Organism: Mormyrus iriodes; assembly: GCA_011763525.2. Classification (NCBI taxonomy): domain Eukaryota; kingdom Metazoa; phylum Chordata; class Actinopteri; order Osteoglossiformes; family Mormyridae; genus Mormyrus; species Mormyrus iriodes. The sequence continues at coordinate 5,453,823 of JAAGVU020000035.1, forward strand.
ATATAGTCATGTATAATTTACATTTATTAGACCAGCCACTTTATAATACACATCCCGTTCTTATAACCATATGTATATTTGATATGTATATTTGATAGCTTTTATGCATATTTATGTATGTGTATATATTTTACATTACAAACCACTTTTTTTCTTCAGTTTAATATTTTTATCTGTGGTTGATATGTATATTATATATGCTATCTAATGTGCTATTACTCTGTTTTAATTTTAGTCTGAAGAATCTGGACGGAACAAAATAAAAATTTCATTGTGTGTTGCACATACGACAATACATTGCTGGAATCTTGAATTTTTTTCACCATGCTCTGCTCATGAAACTGCACATCCCAGGTTACTCCATTAACTGCTAAAAGGACACTAGTACATATACCATATATACGTTTAAAAACACATACAATGTATATAACTTATAACTCCAAGGGCAGGGCATGGTCCACGAAGAGTAAATATGACGTTCAACAGATGTAGGAGCCATGACAAACCGCGTAGTTGTCCGCACCCGAGCGCTGCTGGAGCATGCGCAAAGGCGCTGCATATGGACCAGCACGCGGGCGAATTTGTGAAACGTAGTATGGCAGGGGAATTTATTATTTGTTTTTTGTGACTGATATTTTGTAATTAAGAAATAAAGTTTTAAAAAGTATGACAGGGGAAGGCTCATTAATAGCCATACAATAAGGCTATCTGATTGGTCGGTGAAAAGATGTTACAGCCGTGATGGACTCATTAATATTAACAAAAAGCGCTTTCACGTTGGTTAATATTACTATTTACTTAGCTAGCTAGCTATATACCTCATAGCTAGCAAAAAAAAGACTTTTTGCGCTAAAAAGAGGGGCGTTTCCCAAAAGCATCGTAGCGCAGAGAGCATCACTTGGCAATCAGGTAGCGCTTCTTTTATGAATATTAATAAATCTTCCTCTACCACCCTACGTTTCGGAAAATCACGACCATCACAGATTTACCAAATGACAGAGAAATAAGTTTGCGGAGGTCTCCGCCCCCTTCGCGCCGCAGGAGCATGCGCACGAGCGCGCAGGGGCACTGGTTACTGACCGGCACATATTTACCAGGCGACAAAACAAACGGCAGCCGTGTAAGTTCCAGGGCGCGATTCCAGGACGCGGCAGATATGTTATTGATTTCTGGGTCTCTGAAGGCTACAATACGTGAAGCAGATTTTTTTTCGTCAAGGGCGACGGGAAACACTTTCGATCGTAATATCGACTATTCATTTTTAGTATAAGCCTCGGTCAGGGCAGGGTGAGTACCTATTAGAAAATATGGTGACTGATAAATTATATATGTTAAATTAATTGTAGCTACCAAATAGACGTGTGATCAGAAAATAGGGTAAAGGGCTACTTTGTTAATTGAATAAATTGATTTATTGCCATCGGTGATTAAAATCACACGAAGTACATGGAACGACTAGCGGGGGAATACATTAATGTTTGATCTAGTGTCCTATTTTAGTCCAGTGATTTCAGGAGCTTTTCGCTGGGCTCAGATCTTCCATTTGCTTGATTCGGTAACTCTCATTACATGTGATAAGGGTGGGAGTGGTTCATTTTCCAGGTTTAATCTAGACCTAGAGCACCGAGCAGTGTTACCGATGCGTCCTTTAATTGGTCTCTCCCTGCCCCGTAACTGGGGACCCCAACCTTTTGTTGTCCGCGGACCGGTTTACGTCGTACCAAAAATTCACGGACCACATAACACGGAGTAGGGGTTGCCATTTCCAAAATAAATAGGCAATGCGGACGATAAAATGTATGAATATATGCAAATGGGGGGTGGACTGGCGATACAATGTATCGATCAGTGGGAGAGATTTTATATTTTACCATTTCCCTTACACTATAACACGAAAACGTGCTTTCCCAGAAACCGTTTAAAATACATGCGTGGCTTTCTGTTCACTGTCGACTTGTTGGGTGCTAAACATTCTTTTGATCTTTGCTGGCAGGGTCCATCTCTCCAGAACAGCATCTACCCAGTTATGGCAAATGGTGAGTATAGAAAACACACATCCTTCTCACACACAGGCAGTGCCTATACACAAATGATGTTGGATGGTGTGATTAGGACATTAATATTGCGTTTCTGATGTATTTTTTGCATTGCCATTTTATTTGGTCCTGTTTCAAAGCTTGTGGCTTGGTGGCCTTCCCCTCTTTAAAGCATCAGCAGTCTCAGTTTTTCTCATCTAAATTCATTACATTTCATGCTAAATGTATGGATCAGAACTGTATTCTGCTCGCCACAATGCTCACAAGTTTGTGATCCATCCTTGACAATGTTATCCTGTGACTTTAGTTAAGTTAGTGGGAACATTACACTCGCATTCACAATACCTAATACCTACACAAGTTGTGTAGTTGACAATTAGTTATTGGTTGTTTTAATTTGCTGTAGATTTGTAAATGATTTAGGGATGTAAGTAATTTGAAATATTATTCACCAGTTATTGGCTTAGTGTCCTGCAAAGATGCGATGACATGTTTTTCATACTGTGGATGATTGCAAATGAGTTGTGATTTCTGTCTGTTATGGAAAATCGGTATGCCTGCTGTAACATTCATTGGCAGAAAATTGTATATGCTTGAAATATGCTGAAGGAGGAACGTGGGTGTAACGGAAGGGAGGCGATAGCTGATTCAGCCGATGTGATGAAAACGGATAACTGAAAGTCTGATGCTGTGACGCCAACTCACAAAATGTAACAAGGCTCTTTTTTAAATGAATGGTGTGATACACTGTGAATTGTAGAGGAACATCATGTGGTCTCATACCCTGTATTTCAGCATGTCCTTTAGGAAACACACATGCATGCTTTTAGCACGCACTACAAGTGAGGATCACAGAGCAGGGTCAGGTACTTTCCCTGGACGAATTAGGGTGTAGGGCCTTGCTCAAGGGCAAACAGTGATATCAGTCTGCAAGTCATGAGATTTGAACCGACTATTTTCTGATTATGAGCTATGACCTACAGAGCTACACCACAGACATAGGCAAGCCATTTCCACCTGTCATTTTGATGCTCAAGCGCCTTTACTTTTCTATTCTTAATTCTATTTTCTTGGTCTCGCCCAGATCCATGTTTTTATTAGGATTTAGCGGAAAAACAGTTCGATACAGTAGGATCCCCATTCTAAGAAAATATCTGGGTGGTGATATGCAGACGTATCTGGTGTATCAGAGAGAATTAGTGAAGTGTTTTTGACACTGGATATACGTTATTATACTCTTGCCTAAGTGACCCCTTCACCACCCTTGAAGATTAAAGCGTGTACAGCTGTCTCTCCCTAGCTAACAGGAACAGGGCTAAAACCAGTGACAGCCATTTCATCCTGTCTAGCTTCTCACAGCTGAAAACTGAATGTGTGTGCTCTTTCCCTTACTGCTCCCGTTTGAGTGATCCAGCTCCTTTTTCATCCGATTTGCTCTGCACAGTTCCATCCATCACTCCATCCCTTCACTGCAACCAAACATTGCATACACATCGTTTGCTTAATGCGTGGCACTCTGCACTAGCATGCAACACACACTGTACAGGCTTACAAACCCTTGCTGACGTTAAGGCATTTTCACTTCAGTGTAGATTATCAGGTTGTGAAACCTTAACTCTGAAGCACCCACAGGCAGCAGATCCCCAATTGTGGCCCATATCTTTTTTTGACTTGAACCGTGGATTTCATTCTCCGTAAAGTCATTTAGCATCACTGTAGAATGACCATGTGTATGTACATCCCTAGCACTGATAAACGCTACTGTTCACCTCAAAGACTCTGGGGCGTTTTATTCTCTGGTTGCAATTTGCATATGTCTGCTTGGCATTTTTGCTCAGCTGGACATATAATGCAGTCCTTGTCAACGTGTTTGTGTGTGCAGTCCCACAGAGCAGCGAGACAGTTAGTCTCTGTTTGCTGTTCTATGGCCCTCTGCTTTAATGTATGCAGATATGTGCCTTCATAAGTGTACTGTTTGATTGGTTATTGTTATTTTTGGTCAGACCAATGGTTATTATTGGTAATTGAGTAGGTAATAAAATTTGAATATCTGGTTGTCTAAGCAAGCTGTTTGTTTCAATGTAGCATTATATTACATTACATTTACATATTTGGCTGACGCTGTCCAAAGCAATGTACAAGCGAGGCAAATAGTCCACTGCAAATCCCTTTCGATGGAGATGGGTGCTCTGTAAGCCAGCACCAAAGAACTCAAACTTGATGCGAGCGCCAATATGGAGGCAGTGAAGAGAGACAAGGTGGGGTATAACAAGAGTATGTTTAGACTGAATGAATAGCAGACATGCTGCTGCGTTTTGAATCATCTGTAGTGGCATAACAACACAAGCTAGTAGACCTGCTAGTAGAGAGTCAAGTCGTGGGGTAAAAGCTGGTTTATACTACAGCCTAGAATCTACATTGTTGGTAGCCAGGTATGCAGCTATGCTGAACTGACAGCATAGATCTTAAGCAGAAATATAAATCAGCCTTAACAAGTGCCAGGACTAGAAGCTGGGCTTCATGCTGAGACAAAAAGCCTGGTTTTCCTGATGTTATACAGGCTAAATCTGCAGGATTGGGAGAGTGCTGTTATGTGCTCAGCAAAGGACAGCTGGTCATCAGTCATTACCCTTAGGTTCCTAGCAGACCTTGATTGTGACAGTGTGGACGATTCAAGCAGAACAGTGACGTTATGATGGATGGTAGGGCTGGTAGAGAAAACAAGAGGCTTAGAGAGGTTAAGCTGGAGGTGATGATCTCTTATCCAGCCTGTGATGTCAACCAGGCATTCAGAGATCTTAGCAGAGACTGTGGCATCATCAGGAGAGAAGGTCTGGTAGATTGCAATGTCATTGGCATATTAGTGGTAGGAGAAGCCATGACACTGGATGATTTGACCTAGAGTGGTAATGTAAAGAGAGAAGAGGGGGCCAATGACAGAGCCGTGGGGAACACTTGTTGTTACCTGATGTGATATGGACACTTCTGCACACTATGCCACTTGGACTAATCTGTCTCTCTGGTATGAGTAAAATTAGCCCAGAGCATTCCCTGTGATGCCAAATTGAGAAAGGGTGACCAGGAGAATTTGGTTACTAACTGTGTGGAAAAACTGCAGAGTGGTGTAGCATGATCAGGACAGATGATTGAGATGCAGCTCTTCCGGGTCTTAGAGTGTCTGTGAGAGTGAGGGGGGCAGTTTCAGTCGCATGTCCAGGTCTGGAACCAGACTAAAGAGGGCTCAGGTGGTTGTTTTTGAGCTATGCTCTGAGCTTTAGCTGAGAACAGCACGTTCAAGAGTTTATCAGCCATCCATCCATCTTGATATTTTTTTCCTGGTGAATGTGCTAGTTTATTTTATCACTTTCATAGTCTTTCATTTTAAAAACTGCTGTTCAGCAATTTGACTTGGGAAAACGCACAAACACACATAAGTGGAGCCTAAGTGATCTGTTTACAAAGGGAATCATTTTACACACACTTACGTGCACTCAAACAATTCTCTGGAGATCAGGAACTTTTAGGTGGGGTAATCAGTCATTGTTGCTCACTCTGTAAGGAACTGAGAGCTTCTGGGAAGTAGAAGTGAAATTATTTTTAACTGCAGTAGTGATTAAAGCTAACATCTAGTTGTTTTATTCTGTTGCACCTGAGACTATTATTGATCATTCTTATGATTCATAAAACTTATCCTTAAGAGAAAATCAACAATTAAATGCTATTGTTAAGCTGTTTCTCAATTAATACAATTTAGAACGTATAGCAGATTGTGTATTTCTATTTTTTTTTTTCCTTTTTAACCAAGACATGACCCTGTCGTTGTGTATGTAATACTAATGTAATCCATGCTCCCAGTTCTGGAAACGAAAGCACAAAGTGCTCATGGATTAACAAGGATGTTTGTAAAAAGAAAAACCTGTCAGCGATCAGTATAAGGCAGTATGTTATTTACTGAGGTATACTGTAATTCAGTCAGGTGGAAAGACAGAAGAGTTAGGGTTAACCGTTCACTTTAATTTGTTCTGATACTTTGGTACTTGTCATATTAAAAGAGAATAACTGTAAATTGCTGCTTTGATTTTTAAATCAAAACGAGAATTTGTATTGGTTTTAGTAATTGAATCTGATTATAAAAACATTATTTTCGATTGGTCCTCACTATGGAAGCTGTCTGTGATTGGTTCCCAGTGTTCCTGTCAGCAGAGACAGCCAATGGCTTGCTCCGGAGGCTGCCCAGGGCTAACAGTCTGCTGGAGGAGATTAAACAGGGCAACATCCAGAGGGAATGCCGAGAGGAGATCTGCTCCTACGAGGAGGCGCGGGAGGCCTTTGAGAACGATGACAAAACCGTGAGTGTTTCTCATGCACCTGTGCACACACGCTCCACCCTACCATATGACACACCCACAGCCTTTGTGCCCTAACCTGCTTGGACCCACATGCAGATACATGTCGGCCTTACAGGTAGGTACTAAGACACATACACTGCACAGTGTGCTGATCTGCGGAGCGATGATGCCATAGAGGCAGCTGGACCTTAAGAAATTCATGAACATACAAGGGCTTCTTTGCCTTTAAAAAAAGTGAAAATCTGATTCTTAACCTACTTAATAATAAAAATTTCAAGGTTGTCTTCCTTCTCATTGGCCAGCCCTGCTTTTCCAACCAGCTGGTTAAAATAGTATGCTGATAATTTTGCATTATTAGGACACAGGCAGGAAAAAAACTGCAGAAAAAATTAAATCTGCCAGCCCACCCCTGTGTCCTGCTCTATATTTACACACACACACACACAACCAACTGATGGAGCTGCATGTAGACCACATGCATAAGCACACACTATTCTACACACACACAATAAACTTGCAACTAGGTGTGATGGGTTTGAGCCTCTGGAGGGGTCTTTTCACCCCTGAGATGGGTACATCACCCTCCTCTGTTACAGTACTGCTACATGCCCCTTGGCTGATGGAATGTGCTTTCATGCAGATGCAGAATACAGTGCCGTCAGGTCAGCAGGAGGTCCTGCAGTGGGGAATCTTGGATATAGTGAACAAGCTCTGTCTGTCTGTGTGCCTGTGTATTTCTGTGTGTGCCAAGTTTTCTAATACTTTCAGGTTAATCATCATGGATTTCAAATTTCACCGGGCAATAAGTCTAGTTTTTTTTCCTTTGCTATTTTTTATTTTTTTTGTCAATATCCCTTGATTTGAGTACGGGTCTGTTTATATTATGTGGCCCCTGCATGTATATCTGTGTGTGTGTGTGTGTGTGTGTGTGTGTGTGTGTGTGTGTGTGTGGTTTAATAGTTCTCTGCTCTGGACACACCTGAATCCTTTGGGTCACTTTGATGCACATCTTGTTCTTTTATTTTTATTTAGAGAATCTGTTAGTTACTAAGGCCATGTAGAGAGCTGCTATTTGCTCTTGAAGTCTCTGTAATGCTTATAAGGGGTATTCAAACATTTTATAGAAGCATTTTCAAGTGTAAATGTTTTGCTTCAGTCTGAGATTCACTTGTGAATAGTTCAGTTTGACTGGGCGATTATCTGAAGGATTGTGTAAGTTTGCTGGCTGTCATGCAGAAGCTGCCATTCTGGCATTATGAATGAGAGAGAGAGACTTATATTTTTCCCCTCTGTCTTACTGATGAGAGCATGTTGATGATATTGTGCATCTGTTTTGGTCCCACAGACCACTGCTTAAAGGGTGTCTTTTCTTTCTGTTTGTAGAGGAGATTCTGGGAAGAGTACGTCCGCGAGAGCAATGGCCCGGGGGGCCTGGATGTGTCCGGGATTCAGTCCCTCTACCTGATCCTGCCTTTGGTGGTGGGGCTGCTGCTCGTTGTTGTGGTGATGGTTGCAGTGTGGAGGTGCCAGTCACGCAAGCACCTCCAGAGAGGCTCGGCCCATGGGAACTCCCAGAGAGACCCTAACTTGTCCCATGTGAACTTAGACCCACAGAATCGGGGTTACCAGCCAGAGCTTAGCCCAAACTCAGCACCACCGCCTGGGCAGTTGAGTGTTGGGGACCCACCCCCGTCCTATGAGGAGGCCGTGGGGCAAACAGACGTGCGTGTCCATGTGGAGCCTCCTCCCCAGTATGAGGACATTGTCACCAGGAGCTCAGAAATCCATGTGAAGTGACTCCTGTCCCATTCACAGGCATCAGCAGGAATATGTGGGGACCAGGTACAGTTTTATCCAAATGCAAGGAGTGACAGTATAGATGGAGACTGTAATAACTGCAATAATCACTCTGATTTTGACGCTAATCTGTGAATTGCTCTCATTAAAACAGGGCTGCCACCGCATCTCACTTAGGATCATGTGGTTTGGCCGTATGCGTGTATGTGTGTGTGCGTGAGACACAGTGAGGAAAAGCTTAATACAGCTTGTACTGTAAACTCAGACTGCATTAACACAGGTTTGGTTGCTATCGAGGAACCATCCCTTGGTCATATTTGATGATTTCATCACTGTTATTGCAAAGCAGGCAATTGTAACATTCACATTGTATCGCTAGCCCTTTCTGCATGGAAGGACCAGTTTTGAAATACTAGTAGTTGTTAAAAAAAATAGGGGGGAAAAAGCATTTTAAAGCATCTATTTGCACAGAAAGTGTACAGCTTTTGGGCCACCTTGACCCTTAACCCACAGCACTGCTTCTTCGCTATTCCTATTTGAAGCAGCACTTACACAAGTCCATTTTTATTCCATTGTCTTTTCAATGTTTTCATTTGTGTATTAATTGCTTTTGTTGGATATACTGCAAGTGGAAAAAATAAGTGTAGGCTCTGCTATAATGCAAAGCCAGTAAAGTCTTGGGGCTTTCAGAAGACTAACAGCTATATACAAATACATAACAAATTACAAATTTATTGCGTAACCTCTCCAATTAATTATTTAGCGGCTCCTAATGTAATACCAACATACATTATTAGAGTATCAATTTTGATATTTGTTATAACCTTCTGATGTGATATAATCCATCTGTCCATGCATCTTCTATAACCTATTCAGGGTTGCATGGGTCTGGAGCCTATCCAGGAGGCTATGGGCGCAAGGCAGGGAACAACCCAGGATGGGGCACCAACCCCTCGCGGGGCGTAATATAATCCTCATGTGATAATGTAATACCTTTGTTACATTATCAGGAGTTAGCTGCATTATGAGTTGTTTCATTGTTGCTATTACATTATATGCATTTTACATTTTGCACAATTATTACATTATGAGTTGCAGCATGTTAACATAAATGCAGAGAAATAAAAGTACACCTGAAAAAGCAAGATAACTATTAATCAGGCAGCAAGGGAATGTCTAAGGATTAAGAAAGGTCTACCAGCAACCTAATGTCAACTGCTTAAGAAAGGTCTACCAGCAACCTAATGTCAACTGCTTAAGAAAGGTCTACCAGCAACCTAATTTCCACTCCTTAAGCAAGGTCTTCCAGCAACCTAATGTCCACTTCTTAAGAGAGGCCTACCAGCAACCTAATGTCCACTCCTTAAGAAAGGTATAGGAACAAGGCACTGTGATGTCTATCTGTGAGACAGTGTCTGTAGCAAAACTACTCTAACTCTAAAGCTGTAAAAGTAGAATATCCTAGTTGTAATTGTACAGAGCTGTACATTCAGCTAGCAAACAGGGGTAGGTATTTTGTTGTCTTGGACTGTTGAAATACAGCATTAAGAAGAATTGCATCCTACAATGTGAAAGTTTTGGTACCTCACAATTTTGCCAGGGTAGTTACCCATTAAGTGCAAATTCTGCTTTTGCTGGATTTGTGTTTGAAGCTTAATTGTCAGTGAATCCCAAAGCATTGACACAGTCCTGTATGAGATTGCTTGTACAAACTGCTTATGAGGGAGATGATGTGATTTTAAACTTTATGTTCAATATGAATTTGGTCTGCTGGAGCCAGGAGGCATGCAGTTTGAAAGAGGCCATACTTAATTTCTCAGTTACCACTTACCTGTTTACTGACTGCTGTATACTCACTGTCCATGCACAATGTACAAACAATTTCTTTGCTTAACATTGATGTACTGTTTACTCACTATTGTCTAATCCCTGACTATATACAGTTTATTCATTGTTTACGTACTGTTTTACTATGTGTTTGCCATATAATTTTTTTTCCCATTGTAATACCTGAGCTGTAATTTTATAATCACTCTGTGAAGAGGAGCACTGAAACTTTATCGGGCATACTAAAACACTTTGGGTGCTATAACCTATATCATACATCTTTGTTCAATCTTATGTGCTAATTTTTTATACATTTAGACATTTTTAAGGAACAAAAGGATAACTTTTCAGATTAGTTTGTTTTCAGTTTCTACTAACTTGGCAGCATATGTCTGAAACATTAGCAGTTAGCTAACAGCCCTAACTACCACACTGAAAGTTGTAACGGAGCTTTTGAACTGGAAGGTCTGTCTTCTGTGTATGAAGTCATTAAATGCAAGATGGCTACTAAAACTGTCACATCAAAACATTTTAACCGCACCTACCAAATGATAGATGAAATAGGATTCTTATTTTGCCTTAAAACGTAAATAAACGGTTTAAAATGTTGTACTAACAGCATCTATATAAATTCAATAGCAAGCAGTTTTCAAGCTGTGATCTAGGACTGAAAGGATTAGAATGGATTAATTTCTTTGTTGCCTGTGTTGTGGATGAAGGATGTCCTTTAGACCATTTGAATTATATATAAATTACATTAACACACAACTATTTCATTTATATAAAATCGTTATTATATATTGATCATATATAACCTGTTATGATGTTTATGCCAATCTTAAGAGTGTGTTAAATGAACATTGTGTATATATCACCTACATAACGTGTATATGAGATAAGATTTGAATATTATTCGAACACCTGTGAATGGTTTCCTGAAACTGAAACGCGTCTGTAAGAATCACATTGTTTATCCTTCCTACAGCAAAGACGCAAATTCCTGTTAAAGGCACTGATGTGGATGTACAAAAAATGGCATGTAATTTCAGTCTTTAGCATAATGGAGTCACGTCACGGTAACAAAGATTATTGTAAGGTGTTGTAAATAGCAAATATGCACGACGGAGGGCCTGTTTTTAGTCAGTGCCCTGCTGGATACGAGGAATAACCAATCACATTTTTCTGTACCTTATGAAAACTGACCATAATAGTGGTTGAAAGTAACAGTAAATTGAGAATGGGGTTAGCCCTGTCAATGACAAAGGGGGTGCTTTTTTCTGCTTCCAGTGCTCATGGGTGGCTGGCAACATCTTTTTTTTTTTTTTTATTAAGGACCGGAGAAGCGTCCCACTTCACCTTGTGTTCCACCATGGAGGTGCATGTGCGCATGTGGACAAGTGCCTTTCACTTAAAATGTGTGCCCAAACAGGAAATATGAGGTGTTGCTTGTGTGAAAATGTGCAGTGCTCTAATCTATTTCTAATAAAAGCATTTGTTGAGATCTGTCTCTCATAATTACCATAGCCCATCCTGCCTTCCACGGCAGACCTGCCAGCAATGTCCACTAGAGGGCTCCCTGCACACTGCCACAGACAGTGCAGGCCAGGCATCAAACAGTCATCCTATTCAGGAAGTTCATGCCCTGTTTCTGCTCTGTCCCTGAGGGAGTTTTCCAGTGGAAACAGTTCCTTAACTACTGAAGACAGATGGCTTATCAGGGCTGGGTCCATGTCTGATAACAAATTATCTTTACCTTTTAATATGGTAGAATTGCAGACAAGGGGTAACATATCCTATCCTTGTGTTTCCCATTTCTTTGTGTGGGTTTTCTTCCACTGTTCAGAGAAAAACGTCTTTCGCATGGGCCTGTGTGGGTGTGTTCCCTGTGATTAAATGGCATTCTATCTCAGATGCACTCTGCTTCAGGCCCCATGTTTAAAATTACCGACTTTCATTTGTTTATTGGTGAAAGCTACGTCATCCAGGTTTGGATTTTGGATTTAGTTGTGAACGCTGTGGCCCGAGCTGTCATTCATGCTGAAGCACACTGAATATGTTTTTGGCAAGGTGATATAGGAAAACCATTGACATTATGACTACCTTGTGTATTTGAGGGATTATGGGTATTAGTTTACCTGTAATTTGACACTGCTGATCCTTAGGTGAGTTTTATGTTAAAGGGTCATTCCATTTCAATTCAACAAATTTCCAGAAGTTTTTGTGTCACCATTTTTGATTCTGATTAAATTTGACATGTGATTTACACATACCTTCCATATGCCAGGCTTTTTTTTGTTTTATTTTCCCTTTAAGATATATAGCATCCTTTCTACCCCATGGGTTGCAAAAACTAATTCATTTTGTTTTCTTATGAGCTCTAACTCTTCTATTACAACCAAATGGCTCAGCTATTGCTTATTGGAAAGTACTTTTTTTCAGGAGAATCACCAATGAAACGGAAACCTTGGGTTTGGATTGGCCCTTCTCTCTTCTACTAGACAATAAACAGGTGTAATGTAGCCTGCACACGTGGCCAGCGTTATTCCTGGACTTCATCTTGCAAGACAAAGGAGAAATTCTCTGAAAACCCAATTGGCAGAGCATGTGCTAAAGCTGTACTCAATGTAACGGGCAACATACCAAACCTTTACTATCTGAGAAACACCCTCCGTCACGTTTGCCACGACGCAAAATATGAGCTATCTGTAGGCTCATACCATTAGCCTGCCAAACAATGCATAGGCTAATTGCATGAATCATGTCACTGACGCATGTGAACAGATGGAGTAAAAAATATGCATTTCATGCAACTAAAATTCTTAAGAATTTAAGCTTATACAGTAACACTCTCATGTACTTCTGTGCTGTTAATTTATTAAGTGGCAGGGAGGGAATTGTTCTGTCTCAAAAACTGATATAGGATATACTTTTGCCATACTGTGAATTTTTCATAGTATAGTGCATTTGGAAAGCAAGCAAATCCCTTTACTTTTTCACATTTTGTTGATGCAACATTATGCTGAAATTGTTTAAATTCATTTTTCTCCTCACCGATCTACACTCAATACGACAGAATGACAAAGTGAAAAGAAAACTTTTAGAAATTTTTTGCAAAATTATTAAAAACAAATTGAAACGTCACAGTGGCATAGGTATTCAGACCCTTTGCTATGAAATTTAGCTTGGGTGTACCAAATCTAGTGACCATCTTTGAGATGTTTGGATTCCACCAGTGGTTAATTCATTTCATTGGACATGAGTTGGAAAGGCACAGAACGATCTATTTATAATGGTCTCACAGCTGACGATGCATATCGGAGCAAAAACCAAGCCATGAGGTCAAAGGAATTGCTTGTAGACCTCAGAGATAGGATTGTTTTGAGGCACTGATCTGGGGAATTCTGCAAATATTTTGCAGCACTGAAGGTTCCCAAGAGCAAAGTGGTCTCCATAATTCTTAATTGGAAGAAGTTTGGAACAACCAGGACCCTTCCTTGGGCTGACCACCTGGCTAAACTGAGTAGTCTGGGGAGAAGGGCTTTGGTAAAAGGGGTGACCAGAGGGGTGTTCCATGAAGCAGGATTTCTCAGTTAGCTGGGTTACCTTAAGCTACAAGTCATGATTGTCTAATAAGAGTTCAGGTAAGGAACATTCCTGTTGGACAATCATGACTTCTATCTTAAGTTAATCTAGGTAACTGAGAAATCCTGCATTGTGAAACACCTCCCAAGAATCTGGTGGTCACTCTGGTTGAGCTCCAGAGATTATGTGTGAAGATGAGAGAAATTTGCAGAAGGACAACCATCAGTGCAACACTCCACTGATTTGGGCTCAGTAAAAAATGGATTTAAGCCCACTTGGACTTTGCAACAAGGCACTTAAAGGACTTTCAGATTGTGAGACTCTCTGGTCTGATAAAACCAAGACTGAAATGTTTGGACTCAATTCTAAGCATCATGTCTAAAGGAAATGAGTCACCATACATCATCAGCACGTTATCATCCCAGTGGTGAAGCATGGTGATGCAGCATCATGCTGTGGGGATGCTTTTCAGTGGCAGGAACTGGGAGGTGAGTTTAGGTTGAGGGAAAGCTGAACGGAGGAAAGTACAGAGACATACTTAATGAAAACTTGCTATATGGCACTCTGGAAGGTTTGCCTTCCAACAGGACAATGACCCTAAGCACAAAACAAAGACAATGCAGGAGTGGCTTAATGACACCTGTCAGTGTCCTTGAGTGACCTTACTGGAGGCCGGCTGGAGCCCAATCGAATATCTCCAGTGAGATCTGAAACTAACTGGCCACTCACAGTCCCCATTCAAAGGACCTTCAGAGAATCTGCTAAGAATGGCAGAAAGTCCCCAAATCCAGGTGTGCAAAGCTTGTTGTATAATACATAACAAGACTTGAGGCTGTAATCACTGCCAAAGGTGTTTCTACTAAAGACTGAGTAAATGGTCTGAATTGAGCCCTATGATGGGTTGTTCCCTGCCTTGTGCCTGTAGCCTCCTAGATGGGCTCCAGACACCCCATGACCCTGAATAGGATAAGCAGGTACAGAAAATGGATGGATGTATAGTCTGAATACTTGCTAGAAATTTAAAAATCTCATTTAAATTTTACCATTATGGAGTATTGAGTGTAGATTGGTGAGGGGAAAAAAATTATCTAAACGATTTAGCCTGCAACTTCAAATTTTTAAAAGGGAAGGGGTCTGATTATTTTCAGAATGCACTGTATGTTGGCAAAATTCGGTTTTAAATGAGGGCGTTATTGGAAGAATGAACTAGCCCCACCTAGTGGAAGCAGGCCTAACTACCATTAGAGATACTACATGACATTTTAGTGGCAATTTTCTTCGTCATCCTTCTGTCAAAATGTTGCTATTTAACAGAAAAATAAATAAATAGATGGGGGGCATCATGCAGGGGGGGTCATATAAGTGTCTTAGACTGGTTTTATTTCAACCATAAATATTTGGTCACAGCGATGATGAAAAAATGAATGCGTTTTCCAGGGACCACGTCGCCTAAAAGCAGCGAGTGCCAACCTTAGTCAGAGCTACTTTCAGAAAGAAAATCTGGAAAGCTACAGAGTTGTGACAGTATATTTTGCCTGGGGGGGGCATGAAGGTGTCACGATCAATTAAAAATGTCTTAAATGTGTAGTCCCTTTATTAGAAAAATTGTACAACAGTATATTCTTACAGAAACCTTACAAATGAGCCTCTCAGTACAGACTAACAAGGATACAAGCTTAACCTACTTCAGTCCTACTTTTGAATAATGCCCCCCCTTTCATACTGTAAAATACAGCTATGTTGTGCTAGCAATTCCAGATAAGGACAGTTAAGAAATGAAAATATACTCTTTAGTATAAAAAGACAATACAAAATCCTGGGCACTCCCATGCTATTGAACAGAATAGGGAGAGACCTTCAACAGCACTTTGGGAAAATGACAATGGCTCTGTGGGGCTCAGGCTGAGAGTAACAGTTACTGAGATCACTGAGAGTAAATATGGCAGGAGTTTCTGTTGTGCTGTTGGGACAGGAAAGGCCTCAGGAGACCCACTGCTTGGGCTTCCGCAGCACCTCCAGTATCTCTGCCTCACGGGACCCTTTGGCCGGTTCGTGCATGTATTCCCACCTGGGCAGACGGAGAGAGAGACACACCCACCATTATCATCCAAACAGCCACTAACCGTACACTTTCACACATCTACAGGTTCATCACTTCCACACCCACTGTGCCCTCCTCGCTGGGCTTTGTTATTTACCTGGCTGTGAGGGGGAGTGACATTAGGATGCTCTCAATTCTGGAACCAGGAGTGGCCAAGCCGAACTTCACACCCCTGTCGTAGACAAGGTTAAACTCCACATACCTGGAACAAGTACAACAAATGTCGTTTAGTTCATACGAAACAAAGAACTCTAAAATGTCAACTAAAGATAAGCCGAAGGTGACTGATTACATCTGATCTTCATGGTAAGGTTCAGATGTACTAGCGATATGTACATACCCACCTGCTGTGCACATAAAAGTACTCCCATCACACTGACACACTTTCAGTGACACTCTCTTTGCACCCATCTCACCTTCCACGTCGCACTTGCTGCCAGTCCTTCTCCTGGCTGCTGAAGGTGTCCTTCAGGTGTTTGCGTACAATGGGCAGATAGCAGGGGACCACAGTTTTAGCGCAGCTCTTCACAAATGCAAACGCTTCTTCCTGATTGGGCGAGTCCAGGTCATCGAAAAAGATTCCGCCAATTCCGCGTGTCTCACTGCGGTGGCGGATGAAAAAGTACTCGTCGCACCTGCAGACACATGGAGGGTGCAGAGGGAATGACACAGGCCTAAACCATCCCCATCAAAACAGCCCAACATTCACAATATCTCCCAACTACCTGTCAACCCAAAACAGCCCAGACCTTCAATTCAATTCAATTCATTTTTATATAGCACCTTTCACAACACTCGCCCCAAAGCGCTTTACATGATATTTGAGAGAATAGGAATAAAATAGGAAAAAGGAAAGACAGATTATAACTAAAGAAAGAAGGAAGGCCAGATGACAATGGAGGAGAGGAACCAAAAACTTCCAAATAAAGAGGGGGAAAAAAAAAACCTCTGGGGGTCCAAAGTCAACTGGCTGCCCAGCCCCTCTGGGCATGCTAACATTATATATTATATTATACAGCATATATATCATATGGCCTAAAAGATTAAAACCCTGCAAGTTCAACTAAGCACACGTACCATGCCAGACCAAATAATGTTTACCATTTCCACATTATAGCCCATATGATACTCTACTCATGGACTATAGACTGTCAATTTATATGACATGTTCCACTACATGGTGCCTGAGCATCTGCAGGTTTTGCTTCAAAAACTGAAAGCGTCCTACTTGTTAAGTTGTGAATTTAGCCAGCCCCACTCCCCCAACTTGGCTAAGTTTATCAGTCATGTCAAATTTACCCAGAGTCAGCAAAATTTACTGAGTGATCCCATCCGTCAAGCATCTGCCTTTCAAAAAGTCTGAAAACTGCTACAAACACACTTCCTGTCTCTTCTCTCCCCCCAACCACAGTCACACAGATGACCATACTGGGTGTGACACAGATAAGGGCCTTAATCTCAAACTGCCTTTTTCTCCTGTATTCTCAGTATCAGGCCTGCTACGGTTTATCACTGCCTTACATACACACCCAAAACAGTTTCTCTCTTCATCACACACACATCAATATTGATACACAAATGCTCTCGGCAATTAAAGATGAAGAAGAGCTATATGGTGCAGCTGATCATACCACTTCTTGAATTTGGCGTAATACTTGGGGTGATGTTTGTCACAGGCTTCCTTCAAGGTGCTGTGAAAGTGCACGATGTCGGCCTGGTCGATGTACACGGGCGTCAGGTCCGTCCCCCCTCCAAACCACCACTGTTTGGACCCTAAAAGGCGAAGTTCACATTTTGTCTGACCGCAGAAGTACACAGAGTACTGACCAGATGTGTCAGACAAGAAAGGGCTATGGATTCCACAGAAAACACACATTAAGAATTTGCCAGTTTTACAAAATTCAGTGAGAAGTGACCACATATTGGGGGGGGGGGGCAGGGATTACTCACCATCTGCTTCCTCAATCTCAAAGTATCTGTAGTTGAAGTGCACAGTGGGAATGTGGGGATTCTTGGGGTGGATAACGGAGCTGACTCCCATGGCCCGGAACGGCAGCTTCCCTTTATGTGGGAGACAAGCACACAGCATCCTGAGCCTGAGAAGGTGCACAAGGCACAGGAACACCGCCTCTCAGAGCTTCAGGCTTCCCTCCAGTACTCTGTGCATAATGAAGGGCGGTCAGAAACAGCCAGGGTGGGTCAGCTCACCGTCCACCCCCTTAAGCGTCTTTCCCCGGCTGCGCATCTGCTTGGCCGCCTCCTCAGTCAGGTGGCCGAACACCACGGACACGTTCACCCCCGCCTTCTCAAACACCTTCCCGTCCTGCAGCACGCAGCTGACACCGCCGCCGCCTGCGGGACGTCGACAGCCCCCCTTAGTCTGCGTACCTCTCTGCAGTTTCCTACCCCAGTCCACAACGTATAGAAGACAACTGAACGTTCATTTAAAGCAAAAACTGAACACCGTAAATGTGTTAACTTAAAAATCAATTTCCGGTAGGTCCGTCCCAAACTTACACTTTAGCCCATTAAATACTTTTATTCGTTATTTCATGGGGAAGCATTTGTATTTTAAAAAGTACTCGGAAGTGGCGGCTATAGTGTTGCAATAACCATCCTTTAAGCCAGTGACACGGCAGGAGTCGGTTCACTGAGAACATACCCGCGGAGCCGCACGTAGCGCCCCGCCCCGGCCCGGCCCCCCACGCGGATGCGCTCGCACTCGCCTTCTTTCCGCTCCCAGCGGTCCACTTCGAACTTTCCGCCGTCCACCTCCTCCAGAGCCCTGCAAAACGCAGCCTGCGTCTCCATGATGAGCATCTCCATTCTGGTGCCAATGTCGCCTGTCTTCTGCTGCAGGACTTTAACATCAGTGACAGGCCGAGACATGAAACCCTTGCATTTCTGCAGAATATCGTCCTTCTCTTCATCGTCTCCGACTGTCACTGATGCCATTTCTGCTTTCAGAAAGTGCATGACGCCGGTCACGTAGCCAGCCAGGATCGCGGCGCCTGCTGCGATAAACATGCTTTTCCTCGAGCGTCCACTTTGAGTCTTTGCTTTTGCCAGATGAGACATGAATTTCCTGCATGTAGTATTAGAAAAACAACGAGTATGCGAGACTAACGTCCCTGTCAAATGCACTGTCTTCAAACTAAAGTAAGAATTCACGGTGCTCGGTACAGCAGATTTGCAGTACGGCATAAACAGTCTCGCTGCCGTCTGACCTGATCTGCTCACGCCGCACAGAACTAAGGAAGCCATTGTAAATATAGCCTGATTAAGTCAATGCGAACACAGAATCATAACTATATCTACTCTAAGCCAGGTTCAACTGTCGTTTGGTAGCTAGTTGTATGAGTCTAACACTTTATAAAGCCTGTCGATGTGGGAAATTGAGTTCTTGATGCTCTTCCCCGGTGGGCAAAAGCTACCGTATATACTCAACTAAACGACAAGTTCCAGAATGCCTTGCGGATCGAGAGGTGGACCCAAGAAAACTCTGTTCTCGACTTTAATTTAAAGAATTAAAGGTGTTTCCTAGTTTTGGTGACCCACTGCATACGCTTCCTATTGTTCCAATTTACAACTTGATTAATCTTTCATTTTTTTGTTAAGGACGCGGTATGTGTGGTTGGCTACAATTTCAGTGTAGCTGAGCTTGAAATTAGCTAGGCTTTTGAGACCTTTTTAAACCCCTTCTAAACCCTTCATATGTTGAACAGTGTTTTGTGGTGTGGATAAAGTTAATAATTAAATACATTAATTTTAATAATATCACGAATTTCCCTTTGGGTGCATTAATGTTTATCTCATTTTGTTAACAATAAATTTCTCCATAATATTTAGTAAAACACTCCTATTGTCAAAGCATTCAACTGTTTAATCATTTATTCGCCTAACTGATGGAGAAATTGATCGATTGAGTGAAATAAAAATTGCATGCATGCTGTTGTCAAAGCTTAACACAATATCTGTCAAGAGGATCAATTAGAATTATTATTAGTCATTAATAGTACTAACAACAATAATATGTTTAATCGCACACATACCAAAATGTTTAATTACTATTTTATTATTAATTCAATTTCTACGTGTACAAAAATTTAAAAACTATTTATTGTTACAATCCATACAATGATACTTCAACATGACACTCAGTATGTATATTTTAGGTTACGTATATTCAAATGAGATACCCAATAAATGTATTTTTTGTTATTGCTTATAGTCAATAAATTCAACTTATATTAAACTATCACTAATAAAGAATCAATATCAATTTAAATGTCCGTACTAAATTTAAATGGTCAAACAACTATTATGACAAATAAAAAATAAAATTTATCCAAAATTCAGATTCAGTTGTTTGATTCATGGATGGACAGATGACTAGATGGATGAATATATAATTTAAACTTCGATGCTACATTTAACACTCACTAAAAGATATCAACCAATTTTTTTCCAGGTTGTATAAAACTTAACGCCTTACACTGGCATATTCAAGTCCCACTTGGGGTTGATGCAGTATTATTTCGAAACGTTGAATTAGTAGATTCTTATAAACGACCTCGCTGAACATGGCCCTCTAGTGGACTATTAAGGTATTGAAGCTGGGCTGCCAAATGTTGCTGCGCACCTTCTGTAGGTCAATTAATGAGAGACTTGATGGCAAGTTAAACCCACCAGAAAATGGATCGGTGGCTTTCAATGGGATCACTTAAACAAGGAAAAACAACAGATAAAACCAATGAAGAGCAAACAGAGCCATTAGGAGAGGGGAAACAGTCACCTCTTCACATTCGCAAAGGTTACTACGTTTTGGACCCACTGTTAAAAATGCAAATACACTGAAAAGTTTAAAAGTTGCTGTGAGAAACGTGACATGCCACGGCCACAGACAGCTAATACGTGAGTGAGTCTGATTGCCGAGACAAAGATGCGCGGCGTAACCAAGCAAGACTTTTAATATAAAAAATATAATAAGCTCTTACAAATATTACGTAGCACTAATATTAATAAATTATGTGAATTTATGTGATCCGAATCATTTTCAGTATTGTTTTTGGTTTGCACGTCGTTCGCGAGTTAGCGATTTTTTTGTAGCAAGCTTCAACAATATTCCCGTTTAATTATTCAGGGCCAACTCGCGAATGACTGAAACCACGAATGTCAAATGCGCGAATGTGAAAGGGTTACTGTAAGGCAGTGAGTATCTGGCGTTCGGATTACTACACCAGACTTCTCATTAGGTGAGTGAGCATATTTATGAAAAAACAAAACGGTACTTTTACCACAGCATTGGAAATATGCAAAGAAAGTTGATATTGAATTCAGATTTGATGTTTGCCCATTGGAATTAGTCTATATATCTATATGTAAGGAAACTTCAGTGTAAATGTTTGTGTGATTATATTTATTGTGGGTCGCAACTACCTTTTTAATTCTGAAAGTACATAAACTGTTGCTTAAATACCACAATAATTAGAATGACGTTGTAACTACTGCACGTGCAATACAAATTATCGATCGAAAAAGAACATAAACACGGTCATATTAATTAAATATTTATATATTTTCTGCCGTTTTTAATATCATTTGAAACTGTCGTATTGCAAAATGTTGAAAGTCAATGCTGGCGCAGCACAGCAGCGCCCCCCTCCGCGCTGTTTCCTGTCTCCATGACAACGTGCACTAAAGCCGTGTAAAGCCTCGGAAAAGCTGCTCGACGGAGCGGAGGGAGGCCGGCGGAGGGAAGCCTCTGCGGATCCGCTAATACGGGTAGTAAATACGGCAACAAGCCTTAGATCCAGCGCTGCACAGAAACAGACTCAGGTGAGCTAATGTGGGACGTCCAGGTTTTTTCCGATGGAAAAAAAAGTATGATGGTAAGGTCATACTGTACGGATTAAATAAATACAGTATGAACTACTAGCATCTAGCTTGTGCGAAATAATTTATCCGAGACGTAATTTACGCTATTACGGATTTTATTTATATTATTTTTAAGAGGATTTGAAAATAGTTTGAAGTAATATGTTGCTAATATTCAGAACTTCATAAATGTTTTTTTTTTGCTAAACATATTTTGCATTTCTGGTTAATAATAATAACTAGTATTATAATAATAAGTATTACTAAATGAAGCATGTGATACGCTTGTCTAAATGATCAACTGACACGACTGACAAAAGTAACATCTTAGAAGAGATCGGCAGAATAAGTTAAATAATATTAAACTTCATTACAAATACGTAACCTAGAAGATGGTAGATTTGTTTAAATTTAAATGGTAAAATAAATTGTTTGCAGTTATTTGACTGTTGTAATATTACCATATTCGAATAGTAAATGACCATTAAATACACTCACAAGATTCATATATCGGATCATTGGAAAATCCACAGGCAAACCAGTATGTGCCACCTCCGTTTCTGGGGCTGCTAAGGGAGTCCGACATCACGTGGCTTTCTGAGCCAGTCCGCCAGTGCCCCCTGGCGGCGAAAGCTGGCATCCTCGGCGCACCATTTTGCACCGCTATTGGTGCAACTTATAAGACCGCCTTTAATTAAAAAAATAATAATAATTAATTTAATCGAGGTTTTTATGCATAATCTTGCTAAAATAATTGGTCACTTAAGTAATAAGATGGGTTAAGGGTTTTTACTTGACCCTGCTATATTTCATGAAGGGGCAGCATGTTTATAGTGGTTTAGGATGTGGTCTTTGCTTATGGTTTACAGACCTGTAACAAAAGTGAAGGAATGGAATTATTTAATGTCATTGAATCGCTTCTCCTTCTGTTCACACCGATGATATTTACCACATTTTCTGAGAATAGAAATGTCGATGTAGGCCTGTTTTTCTGGTCCATTTTGTTACTTATTATTAACTTAATACTCTACTTCATATATCAATATGTTGCTATAATTTGTGTCTGCTGAAATTTGATAATACTATAGTTTTCTTGTGGAAAAAAGGAATTGCTGTGGCTTGTGTGATGGGCATTGCTCCTGAGTAACAGTCACCTGGCTGCAGTGAAGTCTTTCTGTACAAACACTTGTTCTCTCACATCCACCCACAAACTAATTAGAGGACAAGATGAACCAAGAGGTACAGCGTGGTGCAAGAGGTGCTGAATTGCAGGAGGAATACGAGGACGACTTTGAGAAAGATCTGGACTGGCTGATAGATGAGGAGGCAAGGAATGAAGACCAAGTAAGCAGACTGGAAATGTTGATGTGCACTAACAGTTCATAAACTATCCCAGAGTGCCCTTAAAACAGATAACTTGTCAGGCATACATTTTGGGAACAATACTCACGACTGTAGTCAGAATACATAAAAGCCACAATAATAAAGGCAGCAATAGAAAATATATGATCTAAATAAATATGTAAGATATACTTTATTGATCTCAGGCGAATTACTGAATTAAAATGTGAAACTAAAATCTAGTTGTAATGAAATTACTATAGGTAGATGTTTTAAACGGTTATTTCCATGAATCAATTACGTTAACTTACCCAGGTCCTTGGTATGGACTATTGAAAGCTTTTGTTAACTTGATAACACAAAATATTAATTTAGATTTTCTGTTGTGCAACTGTCAAGTGTTTATTTAACAGTGTATTTTTTAGTGTGAGGGTTTTTTTTTCTTACTGTGAAACTAGCAGTATGGCATTCAGATTCCCTGGCTGACATCCCATATGTTTTATTCAAAAATGAATCATCTGATATTCTGAAGTGTTAGAAGTTAAAAAAACAGAAACATTTTGCAGGTCTCTGTTATGGAGATTAATGCGTGAAATAATACGTATGTAAATGATACTTCTGTCCTCCCAGGAACAAGGATACAAGGACTTTGAGGCTGAAATAGACAAAGAGCTAGAGGAGGAAGATAAGAGAGAATGGAGCCAGGAGGAGGAAGAACAGACAAGTGAGGGAGGAGAGGGAGACGAAAGGGTGGAGGGAGAGAGGGAGAGATGGCCCTCCCCAATGGAGCCCCTAGGCGACTCACTACATGGTGATGGCTCGCATGGAGACTCGCTCCCTCTTTCACCTCATATAGTGGAGGAGAAGCTGGATGATGAGAAGAAGTATGTTCTGGAAAAGATCCAGCAGGCTAACCGGCAGCTGCAGAAACAGACCTCCCCCAACCAGGACCGGCAGAGACGGCTGCAGTTCAAAGACACCCTGGTGGACCTGGTGGTGCCCCCGCTGGACAGTGAGAGGGACACAGAGGAGCGGGACATTTCTCAGAGGATGTCAGAGCTGCATATCTCCAGCATGGAGACTGGGCCCACTGGAGTGAAGGAGGGCCGTGTTCTGGTTGAGAAGGATGGCAAGTTTGACTTGGTCAGCCTGAGGGAGGTGGAGAGTCAGGGGCTGCTGCCGCCACTGTCCAGCTCCCTCGGCAATGAAGCAAACTCCCCCCGGCACAGCCAGCATTCCCTGGGGGGCTCAGCAATATACGCCACAATAGACTCTGGAGCTCACCATGCCCCTAAACCCCCAACCCGGTCTATGAACCGACCCAGTTCGGCAGGCAGCACTCAACGGACGAGAGCAGTGAAGCGTAGAGTGCAGTCAGCTAACAGCAGTGCCTCCCGCTCTACCTTCACCCTCTCACCGCAACAAAAGGACTTGCAAGTGAAACTCCAGCATAGGAGAGAGAGGCTGCGCATAGAGGTGGGCCCCATCATCCTTGACTGGTGCACTATCAGCGGTATTGCCCTTTTAACGGGAGGGGCGCATCGCACAGGCACCGCCTCTGACATGCCTCAAACTGCTGCTGTGCTCTGTGAACATCCTCAGGAGCAGCAGCAGAAGCAGGCCGAGGAGGAGCAGAAGCAGCAGGAGAATGAGCGTGCCTTCCAGTCCTGGCTGTCCAGAAAGAGGGAGCAGCTGCAGGAGGAACGACGGCTTCAGAGGGCCCAGGAGTTGGAGAGGATGAGTTGCAAGGTTTGGCCTGTAGGAGGAGCCCCTGAGCACTGTTTCCAAAATATATGAAAGACCCATTAAAGGTCTTCAGCACTTGCACAAATCCAACAAATGCATTATATAGATTTAAAGAACACTTGCTAAGTCTAAGGCATAATAAATTACAGCTGTATGTGTTTTGGTGGTGTGTGTGTGAGAGAGTATATGCACATCTGTCTGAGTGCAGATAAATTACTGTATGTACGCATGCTTTTTGAACCGCTGTTGAACTAGGTGTGTATACATACCTCTCCACCAGAGGGAGCTCTCCAGTCCTCATGAGGCTTTTCAGCTCTGGCTGCAGCGCAAACAGGAGCAGCTGGAGAAGCAGCGACAGCTGGATGACATGAGGAGGCTGGAGGAGGAGAGCACTTATTCTGTGCATAATCGTGACGATTGTGAGAGGGCCTTCAAACTGTAAGTGTCACACAATCAGAATGTTGGGACAGAAGTCGTTTGAATTGTCATGGTAATGTGACAGCAGCTTAAATGCCTTAGACTTGATCCACCAGCAAGGCCATTCCTAAAACTGGGACTAAGGAAATGTTGGGTTTCTGTTCAGGGTGTTGAAAGTATCACATAAGCTTTGCAAGCAATATTAAAGCAATATTAAAGTGGTTCTAATGTGCATCTACAGCATAACTGGCTATGACAAGAAATTACCGTGAGCTTTAACATATACCGCAAATGAAGTACGAATTAGCCTAGAAAGGTTAAAATGCACCAGAATTTCTTGTAATGTCAGCACAAATGCACATAAAATACGTACGCATTTGTGCTGTTACAACCATAGATTGCCACACGTATCGCTTTTAAAGGTGAATGTGTACTTGCGTACCAGCTATATGCATCCCTGAGCATAACAATCCAATTCCCAAGACCCTTATATGAAATTTGTTTGGCCAGTATATCTGAGTGAATAAAACATACTGAAATGGACTTACTCTACTCTTTCACTGGTACACCAGCAGTGGTCCCTGATGTGCAGATGCCCTTTGGTGTCTGTCTGTCTGTCTTCTTATGCAGCCATGTGTGTTTGTGTGTGTTGCACAGGTGGCTAAAGAAGAAACAATTGGAGAAGAGGGCAGAACAGCAGGCAGCTCGCGAGCGCTCCCGCAGACTGGTGATGGAGGCGCGGCGGGCACGGCGCAACCAGGATCTGCGCTGCTCTGCTAGCGACACACGGAATCTGCGTTTCACCGACCGCTACAGCTATCGCTTCTGAGCTCTCCCTACACCCCCCTCCCCCGTACCATTCCGAAAATGATTTATGTGTATCTATGTTTTTATTTTTTCCTTATTACTTTGAGGGGACTTTGTGTAATTATCATGAGTTATAAAATGTTTGTCCCAATAGCAGCAGCTGTGTACAGTCCTAAAGTTCCTTTTCCATACTCTGTCGTAAAAAAGTAAATTTTATAAGACATAGTTGTTGTTATGTGCACTTGTAAACATACCCTTCACTCAGTCCACATTGATGGAACAGGTTTTTGGGTCTTAAGTTTGAGATTTCTTTATCATCAGTCTGGTCAGTAAACAGACGCATGCATGTACATGACGCACCAAGGTAATCTTTAGTGAATATGCAAAAAAAAAAAAGACATGTAAAGCAGAGAATCAAATAATTCAAGATAAAAGTAACACACTATTTCCTTACTTCTTCTTGCTACACTGCACAGCAGTGTTCCCTCTGGAGTAATTAGTGCAGAAACACACATAATTAAGTAGAATCATTTAAGCTAAACTAGTAATGAGGACCAAGTCAAACTTATGGCATATATAGCATCTGCGAGGGGTGAGGCACATTCCCCATTACCATCGTGCTTGCTTTAAGTCTGCTAAACTTTTTTTTTAACGGTTTCATTCAAAAGCCCAAGAGTAGAACGAGGAGTCATGCATCAAAGTAGCAGATGATGCGATGATCTGGGCAAGAATAAGTTAATAGGAATAAATAATTCAATGTATGCCATTTAAACATTACCTTTGTTCTCTAAAATAAGCAAACGGTTTGATTGATAGTCAACAGATGAAATTCTTGGTTTGGGTCTTGCCAGGACCGAGGTGGGGGATGTCTGCAGTCCATTAAGTCAGTTTTGCACAATGAACATTTCCATGCACTTGATCCAGTGATTCAGCTCTTTTCCCCAACTCCTTACAAACCATGTCAGCCAGGGTGCTTGCTCTTGATTTTGGATCATATTTATTGCACATGTGCAGAGTGTGTATTTATTTTTATCTTAGCGGGGTTTTCATATTTGGCGTGTTGATGTTCTTGACCCTAAGGGTAGTTTTTAAGTCAGGTCCCCCCTCAATGTGTCGCTGACCTACCTAAAAGGAAAGCGGAGGGTCAGGACCATCTGGTCAGGCCAGCACAGCTGCTGCAGTCAATCTCCTGCAGGCTGCATGGTCTTGATCTGTAGATAGAAAGAAGTCAGTGTGATTCGTATTAGAGAAACAGTTTGGTCAACAAGCCGTACCTGGTCAGTAGAACTGGGCAGGACTATAACAGACCAATGGACATGGATGCCTCACTGCAGAATACCACAGAGGGTGAGTAAAAAGGCATTCATACTAGTAACAGGCACTCAAATCTCTTCATGCCAGTTGCCAAATGCCTAATGTATGCACGCTCTAGCTAAAGGCCGAATTCCATCATATATATTTTATAGCCCATTTTGGCTGAACAAAATCACAGTTGTAACAAATACATCCAGAATGATTGATTATTAATCGTCCATCATGTCGATGTGATAAAGGTTAAATTTCATCTATTATTGATCTTTTTGCTTTGACACTTGTGCTTATCTGTACCGTGTGTTGTATTACACTGCTAGAGTTTTACCCTTTAACCAGGCACCGAGCGCCAGGAGCTGGCATTAGCCATCATGCAGAGACGTTTCTGCCCCTCTCTCATCACCACGACGGCGTGGGAGGGGTATCGCTTTGCTGGCCTGGAGATCCGCATCACTGAGTCCACAGATTGTTACGGAGCTGTGCTGTGGCCCTCAGTACGCCCATCGCCGTCATTGTCACCATCAACACAATTCTCACTGTAATTTCCACCACTATCATCACCATTGTCAGCTGTACATCATCTCCACCAACACCTTATTTTCATTAGAGTCCATCATTTTGATCATCTTTACGGTATCTCCATCATCATTTTTATTTCTACTTTCACCATCATTAACACCAATAAATCATGATCTTCTTGATCTTGTTTTCTCTAATAACCAGGATAGGATTGGAAAATTAGAGGTTTTAGAACCATTGGATGGTAGTGA